>OX941092.1:78246817-78864857 GCA_954870635.1 Arctium minus | reverse complement strand
AAACCCCTAACCCCTAACCCCAAACCCCAAACCCATAACCCAAAACCCCTAACGCCCAACCCCCAACCCCCAACGCCCAACCCCCAAACCCCCAACCCCCAACCCCAAACCCCCAACCCCCAAACCCCCCAACCCCCCAACCCCCAACCCCCCAACCCCCCAACCCCAACCCCCAACCCCAAACCCCAAACCCCAACCCCACCCCCCAACCCCAACCCCCAAACCCCAAACCCCAAACCCCCCAACCCCCCCACCCCGAGCCCCGAGCCCCGAGCCACGAGCCCGAGCCACGAGCCCGAGCCCGAGCCCGAGCCCGAACCCCGAGCCCGAACCCTGAGCCCGAACCCTGAACCCTGAACCCACCCCCTACCCCCACCCCTAAACCCACCCCTAACCCCTAACCCCTAACCCCAAACCCCAAACCCCCTAAACCCAAAAAACCCTAACCCCTAACCCCCAACCCCCCAACCCCCTAACCCCAACCCCCAACCCCCAAACCCCAAACCCCAACCCCCAACTCCCAACCCCCAAACCCCCAACCCCCCAACCCCCCAACCCCCCTAACCCCCTAACCCCTAACCCCCTAAACCCCTAACCCCTAACCCCTAAACCCCTAACCCCCTAACCCCAAACCCCAAACCCCACCCCCCCAACCCCCAACCCCCAACCCCCAACCCCAACCCCCAAACCCCCAAACCCCCACCCCCAACCCCCAACCCTACACCCTACACCCTAAACCCTACACCAAACCCTGAACCAAACCCCAACCCCTAACCCCAACCCCAAACCCCAAATCCCAAACCCCAACCCCCACCCCCAACCCCCTAACCCCCAACCCCAACCCCAACCCCCAACCCCCAACCCCCAAACCCCAACCCCCAACCCCCAAACCCCCCAACCCCCAACCCCAAACCCCCCAAACACTCCAAACCCCCCAACCACCCCAAACCCATAACCCCAAACCCCAAACCCCAACCCCAAACCCCAAACCCCAAACCCCAAACCCCAAACCCCAACCCCCAAACCCCCACCCCCAACCCCAAAACCCCACCCCCAACACCCAAAACCCAAACCCCAAACTCCCCACCCCAACCCCCCACCCCTCCACCCCCCCTAACCCCCAACCCCCCAACCCCAAACCCCAAACCCCTAACCCCAACCCCCAACCCCCAACCCCCAACCCCCAACCCCTAACCCCCCAACCCCCAACCCCCTAACCCCCTAACCCCTAACCCCTAACCCCCCTCACCCCAACCCCTAACCCCCCTAACCCCAACCCCTAAACCCCCTAACCCCATAACCCCAAACCCCAAACCCCATACCCCAACCCCCAACCCCAAACCCCCAACCCCAAACCCCAACCCCAACCCCCAAACCCCACAACCCCCACCCCCAACCCCCAACCCCAACCCCCAACCCCAAACCCCCAACCCCCAACCCCAAATCCCAAACCCCCAACCCCCAACCCCCAACCCCGAAACCCCGAACCCCGAACCCCGAAACCCCAAACCCCCAACCCCCAACCCCCCAACCCCCAAACCCCCAACCCCCCAAACCCCCAACCCCAACCCCAAACCCCCACCCCAACCCCCAACCCCAACCCCAAACCCCCAACCCCCCAACCCCAACCCCAAACCCCCAACCCCCCAACCCCAACCGCCAACCCCCCAACCCCCAACCCCAACCGCCAACCCCCAACCCCAACCGCCAACCCCGAACCCCGAACCCCCAACCCCCAACCCCCAACCCCCAACCCCGAACCCCCTAAACCCCTAAACCCCTAAACCCCTAACCCCTAAACCCCTAACCCCTAACCCCCTAACACCTAACCCCCTAACCCCAAACCCCAAAACCCACCCCCCAACCCCACCCCCCCAACCCCCAACCCCAAACCCTAACCCCCAAACCCCCAACCCCCAACCCTACACCCTACACCCTAAACCCTAAACCAAACTCCAACCCCCAACCCCAACCCCAAACCCCAACCCCCACCCCCCACCCCCTAACCCCCCACCCCCCCCCAACCCCCAACCCCCAACCCCCAACCCCCTACCCCCTAACCCCTACCACCTACCCCCTACCCCTAACCCCTAACCCCCAAAACCCCTAGCCCCTAGCCCCTAGCCCCTAGCCCCTAAACCCTAGCCCCTAGCCCCTAGCCCCTAGCCCCTAAACCACCAACCCCCAACCCCCAACCCCCCAACCCCCACCCCCAAACCCCCCAAACCCCCCAAACCCCAAACCCCCACCCCCCAACCCCAAACCCCAACCCCCAACCCCCAAACGCCAAACCCCCCACCCCTAAACCGCAAACCCCAAACCCACAACCCCCAACCCTCCCAACCCCCCAACCCCCAACCCCAAACCCCCCAAACCCCAAACCCCCCAAACCCCTAACCCCTAACCCCTAAACCCCCCTACCCCCTACCCCCCACCCCCCCCACCCCCCCACCCCCACCCCAAACCCCCAAACCCCAACCCCAAACCCCCAAACCCCAAACCCCAACCCCCAAACCCCCAAACCCCCACCCCCAACCCCCCACCCCCCAAAACCCCCACCCCCCCAACCCCCAACCCCCCCAACCCCCCAACACCCAAACCCCAACCCCCAACCCCCAACCCAAACCCCAACCCCAAACCCCCCAAACCCCAACCCCCCACCCCCAACCCCCAATCCCCAACCCCTAACCCCTAACCCAAAACCCAAAACCCCAAACCCCTAACCCCTAAACCCCTAAACCCTAACCCCAACCCCTAACCCCAACCCCTAAACCTAACCCCCAACCCCCAAACCCCCCAACCCCCAACCCCAAACCCCCCAAACACTCCAAACCCCCCAACCACCCCAAACCCATAACCCCAAACCCCAAACCCCCAACCCCCAACCCCAACCCCAAACCCCAAACCCCAACCCCCAAACCCCCAAACCCCAACCCCCACACCCCCACCCCCAACCCCAAAACCCCACCCCCAACACCCAAAACCCAAAACCCAAACCCCAAACTCCCCACCCCAACCCCCCACCCCCCCTAACCCCCAACCCCCCAACCCCCCAACCCCAAACCCCAAACCCATAACCCCTAACCCCTAACCCCAACCCCCAACCCCCAACCCCCAACCCCCAAACACCAAACCCTAACCCCTAACCCCCAACCCCCCTAACCCCCTAACCCCCCAACCCCCCAACCCCCAACCCCCTAACCCCTAAACCCTAACCCCTAACCCCCCTAACCCCAACCCCTAACCCCCCTAACCCCAACCCCTAAACCCCCTAACCCCATAACCCCAAACCCCAAACCCCAAACCCCAATCCCCAACCCCAACCCCAAACCCCCAACCCCAAACCCCAACCCCAACCCCCAACCCCCAAACCCCACAACCCCCACCCCCAACCCCCAACCCCAACCCCCAACCCCAAACCCCCAACCCCAACCCCCCAACCCCAAACCCCCAACCCCCAACCCCCAACCCCGAACCCCGAACCCCGAACCCCCAACCCCCAACCCCCAACCCCGAAACCCCGAACCCCGAACCCCGAAACCCCAAACCCCCAACCCCCAAACCCCCAACCCCAACCCCCCAACCCCCAAACCCCCAACCCCCCACCCCCCAAACCCCCACCCCCAACCCCAAACCCCCACCCCAACCCCCAACCCCAACCCCAAACCCCCAACCCCCAACCCCCCAACCCCAACCCCAAACCCCCAACCACCCAACCCCAACCGCCAACCCCCCAACCCCCAACCCCAACCGCCAACCCCCAACCCCAACCGCCAACCCCGAACCCCGAACCCCCAACCCCCAACCCCCAACCCCCAACCCCGAACCCCCTAAACCCCTAAACCCCTAACCCCTAAACCCCTAACCCCTAACCCCTAAACCCCTAACCCCTAACCCCTAACCCCCTAACACCTAACCCCCTAACCCCAAACCCCAAAACCCACCCCCCCAACCCCACCCCCCCAACCCCCAACCCCAAACCCTAACCCCCAAACCCCCAAACCCCAACCCCCAACCCTACACCCTACACCCTAAACCCTAAACCCTAAACCAAACTCCAACCCCCAACCCCAACCCCAAACCCCAAACCCCAACCCCCACCCCCCACCCCCAACCCCCTAACCCCCCACCCCCCCCCCCAACCCCCAACCCCAACCCCCCCAACCCCCCAACCCCCCAACCCCCAACCCCCAACCCCCTACCCCCTACCCCCTACCCCCTACCACCTACCCCCTACCCCCTACCCCTAACCCCTAACCCCTAACCCCCAAAACCCCTAGCCCCTAGCCCCAAGCCCCTAAACCACCAACCCCCAACCCCCAACCCCCCAACCCCCACCCCCAAACCCCCCAAACCCCCCAAACCCCCAACCCCCAAACCCCCACCCCCAAACCCCCAACCCCCACCCCCCACCCCCCAACCCCCAACCCCAAACCCCAAGGATTGGTGGGAATCGAGAACTACTTTTAGAGGATGCTCACAAGTCCAAATACTCAATCCACCCGGGAAGTACAAAGATGTATAGGGACTTGAAGTTACACTATTGGTGGCCGGGTATGAAATTAGATGTGGCACGCTATGTGGAGCGGTGTGTGACTTGTTCCCAAGTGAAGGCCGAACACCAACGAACTTATGGGAACCTTCAACCGTTAGAAATACCCGAGCGGAAATGGGACAAGATCACTATGGACTTTGTGACCAAGCTACTGAAGACATTGAGGGGAAACGACACCATTTGGGTGATCGTTGATCGGTTGACGAAGAGTGCGCATTTCCTAGCGATATGGGAAACCTTGCCAATGGATAAATTGGCAAAACTGTATATTGATGAGGTGGTCTCTAGGCACGGTATACCCTTGTCAATCGTCTCCGATCGGGATAGTCGTTTCACATCAAGATTTTAGGGAGATTTGCATCAAGAATTGCGCACGCGGGTGAATTTGAGCACGACATACCACCCACAAACAGACGGACAGACCGAGAGGACGATTCAAACGCTGGAAGACATGCTCAGGTCATGCGTGATCGACTTTGGAGGTAATTGGGATACCCATTTGCCTTTGGTGGAATTCGCATATAACAACAGTTATCAATCTAGCCTCGGGATGGCACCATTTGAAGCCTTATAAGGGCGGAAATGTAGAACTCCCGTGTGTTGGTTAGAGGGGGGGGAGAAACAGTTTGTTGGTCCAGAAATTGTGCAGGAGACGGCCAATAAGATCAAAGTTATCCGAGAGCGGTTGAAGGCGGCGCAAGACCGTTAGAAAAGTTACGCCGACAAGAAGAGGAGGCCGGTGGAGTTCCAAGTGGGAGACCGTGTGATGTTAAAAGTGTCTCCTTAGAAAGGCTTGATCCGGTTTGGAAAGCGAGGGAAGCTAAGTCCCCGTTTCCTTGGGCCGTTCACTATCCTCGAGCGTGTTGGACTACAGGCTTACAAGTTAGATTTACCGCCGAAAATGGATGGAATCCATCCCACGTTTCATGTGTGCTATCTACGGAAGTGCCTAGTGTTGGATCATAAATTGTATTCAAGATTAAAGTTAAATTAGAGGGTCTAAACTGTATTTGTTTGATAGTTAAAGTTAGAGGGTTTATTGTGTAATAAGCTAATAGTTCCCCTAACCACTAACCCCTAACCCCTAACCCCTAAACCCCCAACCCCCAACCCCCTACCCCCTACCCCCAACCCCCAACCCCCAACCCCCACCCCCAACCCCCAACCCCAAACCCCAAACCCCTAAAACCCCAAACCCCTAAACCCTAAACCCTAAACCCTGAACCCTAAACCCTAAACCCTTAACCCCCCCCCTCCCGACCCCCGACCCCCAAACCCCCTAACCCCTAACCCCCTAACCCCAACCCCAAAACCCAAACCCAAACCCCAACCCCCCAACCCCAACCCCCCAACCCCCAACCCGCCAACCCCCAACCCGCCAACCCCCAAACCCCCCCCCACCCCCCAACCCCCCAAACCCCCAACCCCAAACCCCTAACCCTAAACCCTAAACCCTAACCCCCTAACCCTAACCCTAAACCCTAAACCCTAACCCTAACCCTAACACTAACCCTAAACCCCCAACCCCCAACCCCCAAACCCCCAAACCCCCAACAACAAACCCTAACCCCTAACCCCTAACCCCTAAACCCCCAACCCTAAACCCTAACCCCCTAACCCCAACCCTAACCCCCTAAACCCCTAACCCCTAACCCCTAAACCCCCTAACCCCCAAACCCCTAACCCCCTAACCCCAAACCCCAAACCCCTAACCCCTAAACCCTAAACCCTAACCCTAACCCCCTAACCCTAACCCCCTAAACCCCAAACCCTAACCCCTAACCCCTAAACCCTAACCCCCTAACCCTAACCCCCTAACCCCTAACCCCTAACCCCTACCCCCTACCCCCTAACCCCCTACCCCCTAACCCCCAAACCCCCAAACCCCAACCCCCAAACCCCAAACCCCAAACCCCTAACCCCTAACCCCCAACCCCCAACCCCAACCCTAAACCCCCAAACCCAACCCCTAAACCCCCAACCCCAAACCCCCAACCCCTAACCCCCAAACCCCCAAACCCCCAAACCCCAAACCCCAAACCCCCAAACCCAAAACCCCAAACCCCCTAACCCCCTAAACCCCCAACCCCCAACCCCCAAGCCCAACCCCAAACCCCTAAACCCCAAACCCCAAACCCCAAACCCCAACCCCCACCCCCACCCCCACCCCCCAATCCAGACCTTCTTATTCCTTCTGAGTTTGCTTTTCTACAGGCTCAAAACATCAATTTGGCCCAAGGCCATTGCCATTCTATTTCTGAAACCCCAGATGACAGAAGTACTGAACTCATGTAAAATAAGCAGTATCCATTTCCAAGCTGGCAAATTTCCATCCCAATCAGTACAAAACACCAATTTAACACCTACAAGATCAAAAAAACAGATTATACACAAAATCCAATCCACCTTATGACACCAATCCCAATTAATCAATATTATCAGAACCCCAATTCCAAAGAAAAAAATCAAAGCATGGGTAAAACCAAAAAAGTGTTTAAACCCATGATTGATAGAAACAAAAAACCAAAAAGCCTCACCTCCCTCAATATAGAAAATATGAACATCAAAGATATAGCCCCTGTACACCATAATAAGATGACTCCCACAAATCATCCAGACCCCCAAAAAACCTTCTTATTTGTCCAGTTCAAATTCAAATATTCTATCTCCTCTACCCTGCACCCCCTTATACCAACAACCCATATCCCTGTCCCAGAACCCCAATAGATCATCAAAAGACCAATAAACAGGTGAGGAAGCAAAAGTTGATGCATTAATAAGGCAATCAACAAAGAGAAGGTATAAAGTGGTAAAAGCCAATCAGACCAGCTCATTAAAGAACCATTCAAAGCAGACCTTATAACTCCCCAACAAGAGCATGAACTGATAACATGCCATAACATCCTGCAGAAAACAGAAATATGCACTAAAAATTTCAAAAATTGAATCCCTGTCACAAAGAACATCACTTCCACAAGGTACCATCCATATCCAGAATGTATGACACATATCCAAACCCCAAGAAAGAAAATCAATTCATGAATCAAGCCAAAAAACTGCTCACATTCATGGTTGATGAAAGCAAGAAAACCAAAAAACCTACCCCCCCCCACAATCAAATTAATATAAAGCTCAAAAATAAGACCCTTGTACACCAGATTTAATAATCTCCAGCCAATAAGCCACTCTCCCAAAAGGACCTCCTTATAACTCCTATCCAAGTTCAAAGGCCTTATCACCTCTACCCTGTACTCCCTTATATCACCAGCCCAAAGCCCAACCCCAAAACCCCAGTAAAACTTTAATAAACCAAAAAATAGATGAGAGAACAAAGGTTGATATATCAACAGAAATATTAGCATAATATTTCATTGCATTATGCATGCATATTCCAACAAAGCCAGAACAACATAGTACTCTCCATGTCACAATTTTTAACTCTCCAACACCAATATGATCTGAATAAAAACCACTCCCTCCTATCACATGCAAATTTATGTACAGAGGACACCCACAGCTTCCAAATATTATGCAAAAACCAAAAATCAATTATAGGCCCCAGAAATGACTCCAAAATCCATATAGAACCAAAAAGATGTTCAAGTATGAAATTGGATGCAACAAACCTACTACTAGACCCAAAACCCATAGAAGAAGTATACACCCTATTTAAGATAACCCTGTTCACCAAAATAATGATACTCCATAAATTCCTCCAAACCACCCAAATAACCTCCATATATCTCCCATACAAGTACAAGTCACCTATCACCTCTACCCACTTCTCCCTTATATCATCATCCCATGAACCAACCAAAGAACCCCTTTGAGACCAAATTTTAAGAAGAGGGTACATCCATAAAAATAAGAAACAATTAGTATAAAGCATATCCCTCCCCCCCCCCTTAATGACCCAAGTGTTTCCCAAGGCTCCCCCCCCCCCCCCAAAAAAAAAAAAAGAACCCACCCCAAGAAAGTAATAGGATCTCATTTGCACTGATTCTTCCAACTCTATCAATAATCTCATCCAAAATGTTCATCCTTCATTTTCTTTTCATTTCCAAATGATTCCAGCAGACCAAGCTCAAAATCATACCAGCCCAACCATAGAGATCATGATTCATGAGAAATATAATTTGAATTGTCACAAAAAGCACCATTAACCATTCCAAGATTCCAAACAGCAGCAGCCCTTCTCACTTGTTCAGTGTTTCTCACTTTCAATCCCATCAGCCTCATCTTGATTACATCAATGATTTGCCTAGCCAGGCAAAAAGGAGATATATGCTTATCAGAGTGCAATCTTTGATTTCTTTCATTCCACACAAGATAGACCACATCAGCAAGCACAAGTCTATGGATCACACTCCATATTGAATTAGAACAAGGAGTTTCTGAGATCAAATTTATTAGACTAATCCATCCATTTGCAATTCCTCTTAAGTCTTGGATCATATTGTATATACCAGAGAAGCCTTCCAAAGATCTCCATACTTCTTGTACATAGGGGCAACCCACAAATAGATGATCATGTGTTTCCTTGGCATTATGACATAAAAGGCAGATGTCATTTTCAGCAACTTTCCAACATGTTAATCTATCCAATGTTCTCAGCCTTTCCCTTATTACAAGCCACAAAAATAAAGCATATCTAGGGATACCCTGGCTAAACCATACTAACTTGAACCATGGAACAGTTTCTACTTCAAAATACATGTCATTCCACATGGTAACTACTTTAAAATCAACCAAGGATCCATTCTTGCATTTCCACCTCAACTTGTCTTTGACATTTTCCTTTAAGACAGGCATGAATAGTTTGAGAATATCCCCATATTTGCACCAAATTTCTATGGGCCACATCCATAAACCATCAGTTACCATATCATGAACCTTCATATCCAAATTTAATGTGGCCATGTATATTTCCCTTTTTGATATAAAATCACACAAAGGACCACATGGATGCCATGAATCAAACCAAAGAGAAGTATTTCTACCATTCCCTAATTCATGAACCATGTGATTTCTAAGCATCCCCCTGAACCTGACAGCCTTTTTCCAAAACGAAGGAGCATCATATACTTCACCCACATCCCAAAAATTCCTTCCTTTTAGCCTGTACTCATGAGTCCATTTAACCCAGAGTGAATCACCATGCTCTACAATCTTCCAAATTTATTTAGCCATAAGAACTTTGTTCCAAACTTTCAGGTCTTTCACACCAAGTCCACCATTCTCTCTTGGTAAGCACACAACTTTCCATGCTACTTTGGCTTTTTCTTTTATAGCATCCCCACTGCACCAGAGAAAACTCTTCAACAATTTCTCAATTTCCTTAACAACAGATACAAGCAATAGAAATAAAGAAGCCCAATACACACTTATAGAGGATAGAACTGAGTTAATTAATTGAAGCCTTCCAGCAAATGACAAACACTTATTCTTCCAATCACCAACCCTTTTTCTGATTTTGTCAATTAATCCCAGACAGTCCTTGTGAAATAATTTTGTAGATAGAAGTGGAACACCCAGATACTTGACTGGTAAGGAACCCAATTTAAAGGGTAAAACTTTTAAGATATCAACTCTATTAACACCTACCACATTTCCCAGATAAGAAGTGATCTTTCCAAGACTGGGCTTTAATCCAGACACACCACTGAATTCCAACATTTTCGCAACCAGAAGGCTTTGTGAATCCAGATAAACCAGATCATGTCTACATCTTGGATAAAGCACTTTATGGATTAAAACAAGTGCCTCGAGCCTGGTATGAGGTATTATCAAAATTATTGGTCAAGTCAGGTTTTTCGAAAGGTAAAGTCGATACCACTTTGTTTATCAAAAAGGAAAAAGCCGATATCATTCTTATACAGATATATGTCGATGATATTATATTTGGCTCAACTAATCCTAAATACTGTAAGAAAATTTTCAAAGCCTTATGGTGTCACGTTTTCAGATGAGTATGATGGGAGAGATGAATTTCTTTCTCGGATTACAAGTCAAACAGTTTTCAACGGGGATTTTCATTAATCAATCTAAGTACATTTTTGATATTCTTCGGAAATTCAAAATGGAAAATTACAAACCAATTGGAACCCCAATGGCAGCGGGTACTAAGATTGGCACTGATCCATCGGGAAAAGTTGTTGATGTTAGGACTTATAGAGGCATGATAGGTTCTTTAATGTATCTTACTTCAAGTAGGTCAGATATAATGTTTTCAACATGCTTGTGTGCTAGATATCATGCTGATCCTAAAGAATCCCATTTGGCTGCTGTCAAACGGATATTTAGATATCTGAAGGGGACTACAGATCTTGGTCTGTGGTATCCTAAGGATACATGGTTTGAACTAACTTCTTATTCAGACGCAGATCATGCAGGGTGCATGTTGGACAGGAAGAGCACTTCATGTCATATTCAATTCCATGGAGACAAGCTCGTTAGATGGGCGTCAAAGAAACAACTTTGTGTTTCCACTTCGACTGCTAAAGCAGAGTATGTAGCTGCTGCTAGTTGCTGCTCTCAGGTCTTGTGGATGAGGACACAGCTTCGAGACTATGGATTCAAGTTTGACAAAATACCGATTTATTGTGACTCGAAGAGTGTTATTGCCATATCAGCTAATCCTGTGCAGCATACTAAAACAAAGCACATTGATGTCAGGTATCATTTTATTAAAGATAATGTAGAAAAAGGTACAATAGAACTTTACTTTGTAAAAACTGATTATCAACTTGCAGATTTGTTTACTAAAGCTTTAGATGAAAAGAGATTTAATTTTCTTGTGTCTAAGCTTGGTATGCTAAATCTCAAGATCTAATCAGTAATTACCTATTAAAGTTTCTTTTATTGTAATTTTTCATCATTTCTTTATCATTATTTCTGAAATGATATCTGCACTTTACCATGTTGTTCATGATCTCAGGGGGAGTGAGACAAGACTTTAAGATGATCAACATTATTTTGAGGAGGAGTTTATAGACTTGTTGCATTTACTTAACTGTTAAATTTTTGTGATGCATGATTTTAGGGGGAGTCTATGAGTACAACAAAAGGAGTAAGGATATGATTTCTGATTACTTCTGATCAGAACTCGTACTCTCATTGTTTTACTGCTTTATGTCTTTTAATTTTGAATAAATTTGTGAATAAAGTTGCTTTGACATGACTTTGAGACTTGTGCAGAATGAGAGAAGCTATCAAGATAATATATTTATGACTTCAGTTGACTTCATGAGATTTAAGACTGCATAGAAAGGTATATTTCTTATCTTAATCTCATATATGGTTGAAAGGACAACTTTCAATCATAGAAAACATGTTTTTTTAAATGTTCAAACCACTTCCCGATTCTTAATAGGATTTTCATGAATTGGAAGTGTGATTTTAAATGTTTTCATTGTTAAACGTGCTTAAATGTGTTTTAAACCGTGTGTTTCCAAAGATAAATACTTGTGTATTGTCTTTTCTATATACTTTCAAGTATTCACACACACCGGTTTGAATTTTTGTTCAATATGTTCTTACCATGTCTAAAATTTGAACCATATTTTTCGATGGTAAGACACCCCGCTTGCACTTCAATGAATTTTGAGCGTAATTTCATTTTGAAGCGTTCATTTCAAGAATGTCTATATTTTTGGTTCATATAGACAATATCCATTATTCTTGACCATAAGCTTTGGTTGTTATATCATTTCTTATCTGATCATTTTTCATACAATGTCAGATTTTCAAACAAGTCTCTTGTCTTCATGTTTATTCTTTCAATATACTTGTTTGAAAATACTTCAATGTTTTAAAAATACTCATATCTTCATGATTATATCTCTGAGCATATACATATCTGACTTGTATTTGAGCTTTAACTATTCAAGTTAAACCATTTTGGCAACATATGCTTTACTGGGAATATGGGTTCTTTGTGCTAGAATTAAATGAACTTCTATGGATTCACGATTACCAGTGTTTCCTACCCAAGAAGTTAATCCTTAGTAATTGAGTGTGAGGAGTCGAAAAGAAATGAGTGTGGGTTGTGTGATGAGGTAAAATGGAAAAGAGAGTTTGGTTAGATGTGAGCTTAATGATTAAAAGAAAGAGGGTATGAGATCAGAGTAAAAGAATATCAAACTCTGCACCAACTACTTTCTGAGTCGCGCAGCCACATTACTAATGTTTCACAATTCTTTGGTGAACGTTATTAAAACAGGCAACTAGCCCATGCCAACTCTTGATATAACCCCACCAGCCACTCATTTTCTTCTTAAAAAGAAAATGTTTCATATTTTCTGGGAACGTAACATATAATCTATCTGGTTTTCATTTGGAAAATCTGGATATTGAAAAAGAAGAAAGTCTGCCCCACCTTCGCACTTCAATCATGCACATTGAGTCTGTGTTTATCTACTGTTGTCTCAGTGGTTTACACAATGTTGAGCCTTTTTATAAAAGCAATCATCATATGCTTAATTCTTTCAACACTTGCACGAACACACAAGGAATTTGTTTTCTTGTCATAACATTCATAGAAATTTCCTTTGTGGTATTTCGATGATTGGATGGAAGCCCTGGGGGAATGAACATCAAAAATCTCCTTTCCTATGTGTATCCGTTACACACAGTAACTTTGTGTTACTGACAGGCATGTTAACTGATTCATTTGTTGATTCAGGTGTTACATTCATATTTTGTCTAGATTTGCAAAGATCTGGATGAATACATTGTTCGAATTGGCAAAGAATCAGAGGCTCTGTATGATAGATCAGTGGTCCGAAAAGAATTTCAGAGACATTTCTTGGGAAAGTTTTGATGTTATAGATGCTCTATTCATCAAAAAGGGGGAGATGATTTACATAAATGTCTGGATCAGAAATTTCAGAGTTAAAGATTTGAAGAAGACAACGTTCAAAGATTGAAAGTTTGAAAGATTGTTCAAGAAAAGTCAAAGAAATTTTGAAGATGTGCTGATTTTATTGAAATTTTCTTTGAAGATTATTTGCTAAAGCAAGTCGAGTTAATTTTGGAGATAATTTCTTTCCAAAGTCTGAAAGAGTTTCTGTGATAATTCTGAAGAGATTATTGAAGATCGTTTCTACCATATTTAGGGGAGATTAGACAGACTTGGGAAGAATACAGTCAAAGAAAAGGGGATATTGCATTGTTTGTACTTAAAGAATAAAATTTGTTGCAAAGGAGGAGATTGTACTTTTTGAGCTTGAAGAGAAGACTGAACTGCTAAATCTTTCAAAGATGATCTTGAATCCAAAGGGGGAGATTGTTAGAGCAGAAATATGTTGGATACAAGATCATGAAGACTAGAGGTCAAAGTATAAGAAGTCAAAGCTGGAAAGTCAACTCTCATGGAAAGTCAAAGTCACTTGTATTTGTTTTTATTTCCTTGTTTTAGTTAGTGTGTATAAATAGTTTTGATTTGCTGTTTAATAGATAGATGACTAGAAAGAAGTTTTTGAATACACAGAGAGAGTTTTAGAGAGAGAAACAGAGTTGTAGAGAGAGAAAGAGAAAACAGATTTGTATTCATTTTGATTTGTGGAATTGGAATCAAATCAGGTAGTTTGATCATATTGTTTGATTGATTAAGTTGTGATTTAGAAACTTTATTTCAGGGACACACACAAAGAATTGGTATACAGTACACCCGCATCAACCCCACTCGGTCTTAGCATCACACCCGGGTCCCCTTCCACACTCGGGTCTTAGACATGCCATACCACCCGGGAGTTGATTGTTTTGTGATAAAATTTGTAAATGGCGGCTGCAAGTGAATTGAAATCGGTGGTTTAATCAAGAATTAAATGGTTGTTGTAGTTTTTAATTGAAATCGAGGGCTGGTGATTGGTATCCATGGTCGGCGGCTGTTACCATTTTTGTTTATTTCTCTTGAATTGCTTTCCATCCGGGAATTACTCTCACCAACCGATGGCTGTTAAATGAAATTCAAAATTGGTTGTTGATCGGCGGTGGATTGATTTTGACAATCAATTTTGTGATAGGCGACTGGTGGTGGAATCAAATTGATGACCGGCGGTGACTGATGCAAGCTAATGGGTCGGTGCTCAAATATTGAGATCAATTTGGAATTGACATGAATTGGGAATTAAACATTGATTAGTATTGGAGTTTGGAAGCCATACGATCTGGGAATGAAAATTATTGATCCGGGTCTTGTTTCATTGACATCCGGGAGTTAGAGGACCATGACATCCGAGTCTGTGTTGAGACCGGGACTTATACCCTTGCAATCTGGGTTCCTTCCGTTGCCATCCGGATTTGAGTGATTTAATCACCAAATTTCCTTTGAATCCTGTTTTGCACTGTTGCCGGGAGTTAGACCCTTGGGTGTCGGATATTGTCTTGATATTACATAGATATCGGATATTGGTAAACCTGAGTTTGTTTATTCTAACAATCAATTACTCAGGTTATCTAAAAAGAAATTTTATTGTTCTTATTGTTGTATAAATGATTTTGTTCATAAAGGTTATGATTATCATTGGTATGGAACTTATAGTATTACTTCCCATAGAACTGCAACTAACAGATATGGACCCAAGTTACAGTGGGTACCAAAACCAAAAGCTACTTCATATGTGTTGCAGGTACCTCAAGTATTGGGGGAGTAAAAATGATGATTTCTGATTATGTACATATCAGGACTCACTCTTCAATGATCAAGAATGGCTTCTGGATAATTCAGTTCAAAACCCGTACTTAATAGGATGTTGGCTTTTGAATACTACAGTTCAGAACCCGTACCTCAAAGATCAAAAGAGATTGTGTACTCCGGTGAATAAAATGAGATGATCAACCTTCAAGAGGGAGTACATATTATTTCTACTGACAAATATTGTGAATGCAATATTTCAGGGGAGTAAATGACTTCTAGATATATCAGTCTAGAACTCAATCTTTAGAGATTTTTTGACTTCTGATTACTTCAGATCAGAACTTGTTACTCAATGTTTGACTTCTGTCTTTGACTATGACTTTGATACATTGACGAATTTGTTTTTTACTTTTTGCAGATTTCGAGGGGGAGCTTACAAGTTTTCATTCAATTAATCATGATTTAAGGGGGAGTTATGAGATTTAATATAACACCCTAAAATTTAGAGGAATAAAATTCAAAATTTTCGCAATAAGACGACTATGAACTGGGTAACAAAGCCTGCCATAACAAACCAAAGTATCATCCCGATAACGGGGTATAGAGAGGAAGATTTTCAGTTGAATCAAATGGAGAATAAAATACAACCTAATAATCTAGCTTACACAAGAAAGATTAATATCGGGTGTTGCTTTTCTCCCAAAAATGTGCCTCCACTATTGCTATCGTATTGGTCAATGTGTTATCCCAAAAAGACCGCTCTCGACCTCTAGGTCGGCCGCTCATTCCCGACGAGCCCCCTCGCAAGATTGACCTGCTATACATATCATTTTAAGAAAAGTGTTAGGCTAACGCCTAGTGAGCTCAAACAATTGAATTAAAAATCTTTAACGATAAACATGAATAAAGAGAACTGAGTTATGATCGGAATAATAATGCATTTGCCATAAATAGTTATCTCTTGGTTTAACGGGGGAGGCCCGCTTACTAATACAAGTGACGGAACACAAAAGTAGGCCACTTAGAAATCAGTAAAGCCAAACACATAAAAGTATATGCAAGGGATGTTAGGCTCCGTGGCTTTAAACGTACACCCGTGGAAACTTAACTTCAACCACATAGGGCCCTTACGTTGAGATCCTCATCCAATATCGTACATGCTTAGCACGTAGGACTTATAGCCCAATCTGATGCCTAAACGTGCCTCGACGTGAGATACTCGCGTCCTTACGTCGGACTAAATGCAACAACAAATATGGGGTCATGAATCCCAATGCAACCAATTAAGTCACATAAAGCAACAGCTAACCGATGTTTCAACAATAAGCTATGATGCCCAAAATATTGATAAAAGGAAGTTTTCGCATAACGTTTGCAAAATCGTACCAAGAGGTTCCAAATGCTCAATCCAAAGTTATGGTAAAACAAGTTCCCAATGTACAACTTATCAACAGTGAGATGAAAATAGTATTAACCCTTCATTTATGAATCTTTGAAGCTAAAGGGTAGAAAAACATAATGCCAAGTTTTCATCATATATATGTTCATTATATCCCCTTTCTTTTCTCAAAAACCCTTTCCACACAAATGAACCCTAGAATCTCCAAAGTTAGGGTATTGGGGTGAAAATACACCCAAGTTACATAAACAAAAAATGTATATGTCTATTAGGTTAAAATAAGATTTTAACATGTATAGAGTTTTAGGAAAAGGATGAACTCACCTCGTAGGGTTGTATTTCAAAACCCTAAAATAACAAGACTTAGAGAGGAGAGGAAGATATCCTTGAGAATGCTTGAGCTATTGTCACCAAACCACCTAAGAGCTCCAAGATTGACATAAATGACCAATGAGTGAGGTAAATGAGAGTATTAATGGCAAAGGAGGAGAGAAGATTGAACTTACCAAACTCTAGGGAAGAAAATCGCAGCCTCCAAGGGTTCTCTAAGATAAATTTGATAAAATGAGAGTTTTGGCCGAAATCCCTCTTTTAAATGGATCTGTGCACCCGCGCGGGTGCCCGCGCGATTAGCCGCACGGCTCGACCCACGCGGTAAGCCGCACCAAGCACTGCTAAGCTTTCCACTTTTCTATTCTTCCACCTTGGCTAACCAGTTCTCAACACCCTTCATACTCCAAATTCGGGGTGTGACAATCCTCCCCACCTTGGAATGGATTTTGTCCCCGAAATCCCGATCTAATCAAACAAACGAGGATATCGACGCTTCATGTCCTCCTCCGCTTCCCAAGTCACATTCGCACCGCGATGGTGTTTCCATTGCACCTTCACCATTGCCACTTCTTTATGTCGGAGTTTCTTGATTACTTTTTCCAAAATGGCTTCAGGTTCTTCAACACAACGGTTGTCGTTCACTCGGATTTTGGATAACGGTATAAAACTCTCTTCTTCCGCTAGGTGTTATCCCAGTTTAATCTAGTTGATTATTAACACACAAACACAATATAGATCAAGAGATATAAAGATTCAGAGTAACATACCAATCCCTTGAATAAACAGTTAAACCTTGTGTGTTCTTGATACCCTTGAATACAGAGAAAATAAGCTACCTCACTAATATGATAATTATGAATATGAGGATTATGAAAGGTTCTAACCCTAAAACTAAACTAATTAACACTTTAAATACTTAGGCTTTTAAGGCCTAATGGGCTTGATCCCAATAACTAATAACTATTAGCTTATTACACAATAAACCCTCTAACTTTAACTATCAAACAAATACAGTTTAGACCCTCTAATTTAATTTTAATCTTGAATACAATTTATGATCCAACAATCTCCCCCTTTGGATTCAAGATTAAAAAAAAATTGCAATTGTATTTGCAATTGTCTTCAGGTCTTCATTTGTCTTCTCTTTTCTTCAGATATGACGTTGATAGATTCAAAACTTGATATCTTTAAATAGTCTTCAAATCTTCAGATCTTTGATATCTTTTGAAAATCTTCAGCAGTCTTCAGATTATATTTTCCCCCTTAATATATTCTCCCTTTGTATAATCTCCCCCTTTTTGATGAGTGGTGAGAATCATCATCATCAAAACTTGTTAAAACAATCTCCTCCATTGAGTATGGTCATCAGTTTAGCACTGTCTTCATGTAATGAGCCCTGTATGGAAATAAAAGCAGTCTTCCCAGATGGAAAGAGTGATTATTTCAATCTTTTCAGATTCAAATAGTTAGTAGTAACCGTTTAAATCTTTGCAAGTTCAAACAATTTAAGAGTTGTAACCCTGAATCAACAAATGACTCAGTTAGAATGCCTGTCAATGACACAAAGTCACTGAGTAACACAAAGTTACTATATAAGGAGCTGGTTTTGATGTTGGCTCCCCAGGTCTTCCATTCAATCATCGAATAACACATGGTTATCTATGAACGTTCTGACATAAAACAAATTTCTGTGTGCTCGTGCATGTGTATGAAAGAATTAAGCATAGATGATTGCTTTTCATTTTAGACTCAAAGTATGTAAACTTGTCGAGACAGCAACAAATTATACAAAGACTCAATATGCATGATAAAGGGTTCGAAGGTGGGGCAACTTTCCTTCTTTTTCAATATTAGTATCTTCCAAATGAAGAACCAATAGCATATGTGTTGCTTCCCCATAAAATGTGAAACATTCTCATTTTGAGAAAAGAATGAGTAGCTGGTGGGGTTGTATGCAAGAGATGGCATGGGCTAGTTGCCTATTTCAATGATGGTCACCAAAGAATGTGAACCAATTAGATTATGTGGTTGCCCGGCTCAGAAAGAAGTTTGGTGCAGAGTTTAATATTCTTTTACTCTGATCTCTCACCCTCTTTCTTTTAATGCTCACTTCTAACCAATCTCTCTTTTCCATTTTACCTCTTCACACACCATCACTCAATTCTTTTGACCCCTCTCCCCTCAATCACTCAGGGAATACTTCCTGGGTAGGAAACACTAGTTATCGTGAATCCATGGAAGTTCTGTTAAGTTCTCACACTGAATCCCATGTATTTTCCTAAAAGAATGTGTTGTTCAACAGGCTATTGTACATGTAAGCACAAATAAGCACAGAGTTACATGAAGAATAAAAATATGGAGAAGTCAAAACAGTTGTGTTTGACGATGCAATTCTCCCCCTCAAACTAAAAAGAGTTTGACAATTAAGCTCTAAGGAGTTTTTCACATAAGCTTTTTAACAAGTATGCTCCCCCTTAACACTTTAAATACTTAGGCTTTTAAGGTGGGCTTGGGCCCAATAACTAATAACTATTAGCTTATTACACAATAAACCCTCTAACTTTAACTATCAAACAAATACAGTTTAGACCCTCTAATTTAACTTTAATCTTGAATACAATTTATGATCCAACACTAGGCACTTCCGTAGATAGCACACATGAAACGTGGGATGGATTCCATCCATTTTCGGCGGTAAATCTAACTTGTAAGCCTGTAGTCCAACACGCTCGAGGATAGTGAACGGCCCAAGGAAACGGGGACTTAGCTTCCCTCGCTTTCCAAACCGGATCAAGCCTTTCCAAGGAGACACTTTTAACATCACACGGTCTCCCACTTGGAACTCCACCGGCCTCCTCTTCTTGTCGGCGTAACTTTTCTAACGGTCTTGCGCCGCCTTCAACCGCTCTCGGATAACTTTGATCTTATTGGTCGTCTCCTGCACAATTTCTGGACCAGCAAACTGTTTCTCCCTCCCCTCTAACCAACACACGGGAGTTCTACATTTCCGCCCTTATAAGGCTTCAAATGGTGCCATCCCGAGGCTAGATTAATAACTGTTGTTATATGCGAATTCCACCAAAGGCAAATGGGTATCCCAATTACCGCCAAAGTCGATCACGCATGACCTGAGCATGTCTTCCAGCGTTTGAATCGTCCTCTCGCTCTGTCCGTCTGTTTGTGGGTGGTATGTCGTGCTCAAATTCACCCGCGTGCGCAATTCTTGATGCAAAGCTCCCTAAAATCTTGATGTGAAACGACTATCCCGATCGGAGACGATTGACAAGGGTATACCGTGCCTAGAGACCACCTCATCAATATACAGTTTTGCCAATTTATCCATTGGCAAGGTTTCCCATATCGCTAGGAAATGCGCACTCTTCGTCAACCGATCAACGATCACCCAAATGGTGTCGTTTCCCCTCAATGTCTTCAGTAGCTTGGTCACAAAGTCCATAGTGATCTTGTCCCATTTCCGCTCGGGTATTTCTAACGGTTGAAGGTTCCCATAAGTTCGTTGGTGTTCGGCCTTCACTTGGGAACAAGTCACACACCGCTCCACATAGTGTGCCACATCTAATTTCATACCCGGCCACCAATAGTGTAACTTCAAGTCCCTATACATCTTTGTACTTCCCGGGTGGATTGGGTATTTGGACTTGTGAGCGTCCTCTAAAAGTAGTTCTCGATTCCCACCAATCCTTGGCACCCAAACCCTTCCATCAAAACATTTTATCCCACGGTTATCTTCGGCCAAAAGTAGGCGTTCTTTGACCATTACTTCCTCCTTGAGATTCTCTTCTAACAGGACCTCGGTTTGCGATGTCTTGATCCTCTCCATAAGACTCAACACTAATTCGATTCGCGAAATCTTGGCTTGAATATTCCCACTATACTCCTTCCGACTTAAAGCATCGGCCACCACATTCGCTTTCCCCGGGTGATAGAGTAACTCACAATCATAGTCTTTGAGTAGCTCCAACCATCTTCTTTGTCTCATGTTGAGCTCCTTCTGATCAAATACGTGCCTCAGACTCTTGTGGTCCATGTACAAAGTACACTTCGTGCCATAAAGATAGTGTCGTCACAACTTCAAGGCGAACACTACCGCCGCTAACTCCAAGTCATGAGTGGGGTAGTTCTTCTCATGGACCTTTAGCTGCCTAGACGCATAGGCAATCACCTTTCCCCTTTGCATGAGCACACACCTAAGCCCCATATTGGATGCTTCGCTATAAACTACAAAGTCCTCTGATCCCTCCAGCAAGGACAAGATTAGGGTCTCGCACAATTTCTTTTGCAATGTTCGGAAAGCTTATTCTTGAGCTTCAGTCCATACAAACTTCACATTCTTCTTGGTCAAAGCCGTCAATGAAGGGACAATCTTGGAAAAATCCTGTATGAACCTTCGGTAGTAGCCTGCCAGACCCAAGAAGCTCCGGATCTCAGATGGACTCTTTGGAGGTTCCCAATTCATCATGGCTTCTATCTTTGTCGGGTCCACCTTCACTCCGTATTTCGTGACCACGTGACCCAAAAATTGCACTTCCTTCAACCAAAACTCGCACTTGGAGAACTTCGCGTAGAGCTTTTCCTTTCTCAAAACTTCCAAAACGTCACGGAGGTGTCGTGCGTGATCGGACTCGTCCTTAGAGTAAATCAAAATATCATCAATAAACACGATGACCGACTTATCAAGGAAGGGTCGGCACACACGGTTCATCAAGTCCATAAACACCGTCGGGGCATTCGTCAAACCAAATGGCATCACTAAGAACTCTTAGTGACCATAGTGCGTTCTGAAAGCGGTCTTCGATATGTCATCCTCCTTGACTTTCACTTGGTGGTAACCCGAACGTAGATCGATTTTCGAAAAACAACCCGCTCCTTGAAGTTGGTCGAATAAATCATCGATTCTAGGGAGTGGGTACTTATTCTTCACGGTCACCTTGTTTAACTCCCTATAATCGATACACATCCTCATGGTTCCATCTTTCTTCTTCACAAATAGGACCGGTGTTCCCTAAGGTGACGAGCTCGGTCTCACGAATCCCTTTTCAAGAAGGTCTTGAAGTTGTCCCATCATCTCTTTCATCTCTGACGGGGCCAAGCGATACGGAGCTCTAGCTATCGGGGCCGCCCCCGGCGTTAGATCGATCTTGAACTCTATTTAGCGATCGAGTGGTAAGCCTGGCAGGTCGTCCGGGAACACATCGGAAAACTTATTTACCACTGCAATGTCCTCTAGCTTCTTCTTCTCAAGTTTGGCGTCTATTACGTACGCCAAAAAGGATGAGTATCCTTTCGATAGACACTTTCGTGCCTTCACCATGCTGATAATTGCTACCTCGCCTTTTCGCCGCTCACCGAATACGGTCACCGACTCAACATCCGAAATTGGGATCCGGATTAATTTCTTCGAACAAAGTATTTTGGCCCGGTTATTTGACAACCAATCCATACCGATGACAACGTCAAATCCCCCAATGATCATTGGCATTAGATCAACCGGGAACTCTCTCCCTTCAATCTCTAGTTTGCAACCCTTGAGGACGTCTCGAACTATCACTTGATCACCATCTGTTAACTCTACTACTAACTCATCTTCTAAACTAGTAGTGGGCATGGATAGCTTTGGGTAAAAAGAATTTGACACAAACGAAAAGCTAGCTCCCGAATCAAATAACACACGTGTAGGTACGGAGTTTAGAAGAAACGTACCCGACACTACGTCTGTCGAAGCCTTCGCCTCCTCGGTGGTCATCTGGAATGCTCTCCCTTTTGCTTTTGGTGGTTCTACTTTCTTTCCTCCACAGAATTCCATCCTCGCCTTCGGGCACTCACTCCTAATGTGGCCCGGTTCCTTGCATCCAAAATAAATTTGTCCTATGATCGGACAATCTCTAAAACTGTGACCAGCCTTGCCACATTTAAAACATGGCTCGGATCCCGAGTTGCAAGGACCGAGATGTTTACTTCGACATTTGGGACACCAAGGGACATCCCGCCTTGGGCCCACTCCTCGTTGACTGTTGTTGTTGAACTGCTTGGATTTCTTGGAGTGCATCGAACTCCCTTCCCACCTTCTCTTTTCAACTGAACCGCTCTTCTCCAATTTGTTCGAGCCATAAGAATCTTCTATTAGTTGCGCCTCCTCGATTGCCTCCCGAAGAGTAGAGGCCTTTGACACTCGAACCATGTTCATCATTTCTGTAGGCAAACCCTGTAGGGATTTTATGTTCAAGAACAGGGTTTCAAAAAACCATAAAACGATTTTAGGCAACGGAAGCAAAAACAAAAATTTTGAACATAAACATAAAACCATTTTATTCCCACAAAGGATAATGTTACCTGCAATGAAAAGATAAAACATAAAAGGAAGTTTAGATTTACAACCTTTGAAGACTTTGGATCCTCACGGGAGGTTAATCGTTGATGATGATGGTAGAACCCAAGGTAGAGTTCCTCTATCGGTATCCACCAACAAGCTCCAACACCTCAAATGCTAGTTCCATTCTTTTGATGATGCAAGTATGCTTTCTTGAGTCAAATCTACAAGGTATTTGATTAAGCAAGAAACACCAAAACCACCACTATGGTGGTTTTGGCCGAAGTCTAGAGAGAGGGAGGAGAGAAGAGAGTTTTTTTTTGTTGGCTATCCTTTTTCTCTTTTTTTGAAAACTTGTTCTACCCCTCTCCAAAAGCAAGGTGAAAGGTTTGAATAAAAGCAACCAACCACCACACAAAAGAACCAATGAGCATGCTCCCTTCCATTTTTAAAATATAGCCATGCATATTTTTCCTCTAGCCCTCCTAGTTTAAATTAGTTAAAATCATAATTTTAACAATATAAACTTTATTACTATAAGTCCCTCTTGTAATTCTAGTTACATATGAGCCCATCATATTATAAATAAACTAGAATCTTTTATTTGCATCAATTATTATGAATCACATTCAATAATAATTTTCAAGAATTATTAATATTTATCAAGAATCAAAATTCTTATAAATATTAATTTGGTGTCTACTTGTTTTTGGTGTGACCCTATAGGATCATAAATTACCGGCAATATTATTTTATAATCATTCTTGAGCATATAGAAGCAATAATCTCCCACTTGCTCAAGATTGTATTATAGAATAATATAAACAGTGGTGAACGTCTAGCAACATCTCACTGCCCCCAGCAATGTATGACTGTATGTGCCATTCATCAACATCCAATTCCCACATGCTCAAAACTTTAATTGATGTATAAGGTGTGATATCAGTTATCCCTTTGTTCGGACATCATGTTGAACATGAGACATGGATCGCTATCATTCTCATATGTCATTCAACTTTTGGTAAGGCGCCTTAGATGTCTCACTCTTAAACCATTTAGAGGAACAAATCCCATTTTGACTACATACGCCTCTTATGCAGTTCATACTATACCCAATAATGGCCTTTATAGCTGCCTACTATTTCAAGATCAGCGGTTAACCATATCAAAGCACAGTACTCCCTACACTCAAGTCCCTAATATGTATCTCAGGTCAAAGGATACAAATATATTACCTTTATTCAAGTGTCACTCATGACAACGATCCATGAAGTGATCTTGATGCGGGTCATGTCCAGTACTTGTTCCCTAGCAAGTACCTACGAACTTGGTTGCAACACTTTGCCACTTTTACCCTTAAAAGTCAACCAATTCAATTCATATTAGTCTTTCTTCATAGTTGCTCCCACAACTATGATCGACTATGGACGTTTAGAATAAGTGATTTATTCAAGGATTAAAAATGCTAATATAGAACACAACAAGTATAAGAGATCATATCCTATATATCTTTACTAAATACTATACTTGTTGCTTAACTTGTTCCAATATCCAAATACTAAATTCAAATCAATATCCATCACTAGAATAACGAAGTCCTATGGCTCAAGCATGACCCTTCAAGCTTAGCATATGAGAAGAGCTTCGTAAATGGGTCATTTAAAATTTGATTTGTGTGAACTTTGTGAATACTAACATCTCCATCTCTAACTTTGTTCCGAACATAGTTAAATGTTTGGAGTAGATGCTTGGTACTCTGATGTGACATAGTGTCCTTTAGCTTGCGTAATGGCACCCATATTGTCACAAAAGATTTCTAGGTGATCCTGAATGGAAGGTATCATCCTAGCTTTTTAATGAACTCTTTCATCCAAAACATCTTATCTTTTGCAGCTTCTAAAGCAACAATATATTCTTATTCTGTAGTATATTATGCAATTTAGCTTCGTTTGGAACTCTTTCCAATGAGCTACTTCTTCATTCACAATGAAGACATACCCCTTTTAATGGTCGAGAACCTTCTCGATCTATATGGAAGCTATCAACAATGTAACAATTTACTATGATCTTCTTCCAACCTTTAATTAAGGAACACTTCTTTGGTTCTTCGTAAGTACCTTAGACTGTTCTTTACTGTCATCCAATGACCTTCCCTCGTATGTCGTTGGTTTCTTCTTCTAATGCTCTAAAGTGTTATGACATACTCGGTCTTGTGCATATCTGGTATTTATGATGGATCCAATTGTCGTAGCATATGGAATACCAATCATTTTATCTAACTCAACCTTTGTGCTAGAATATTGAGACATGCTCAAAATGATGTCATATAATCATTGCAAGAAACTACCTCTAGTGCCTTGCATCTTGAACCTTTCAAGATCTTGTCAATTTACGTACTATGACTTAAACCTATAAGTCATCTTGATCTATCTCTATAGATTTTTATTCCAAGAACATAATTAGCCTTTCCTAAGTCTTTCATTACGGAAATATTGTCCGAGCGAAGACATGATGTCTTGCTAAGTCGAAAAATTAATTTCCGAATACTGGTATGTCTTCCACATACAATATTAGGAATTTTACTGCGCTCCCACTAGCCTTTTAGTAAATGCATGAGTCCTTTTTATTTTGGTGAAATCAAAAACTTTTGATTTTCTCGTCAAAATGAAAATTCCAGCTTTAAGATGCTTATACTGATCCATGAATGGATTGCATCTTGGTATTCATGACTCTAAGTCACTTATCAGATTTAGAATCTGACATAGCACATTAGTAGTTGATAGGCTTACAAGAATCCTATCATACATCATCCTTCATTAGTCATAAGAAAACGATATTTCTCGGACTTCTGAATGATTCTACTAGATTTGTGAATACATTATGCTTTACTAAGTTTCTGATCAATCAAATTGTTCAGTTTCAACAACCTTTGTTTGATAACTAGTGCCAACCAATAAGTGCATTAGGTTATGAGGTTATTGAATCTCTTCAAGTCCCTTAAACCTCCCATTTGCCTTGCCCATTAGAAACTTGCTTTCTAAGAACTTGGCATTCAAAAATAAACAATTTTATTATTTGTGGGATTGTAGAATCGATATTCTAAAACAATTTTTAGTATATTCTACAATACATGCATTTAGTAGATTTTAGGTCGAGTTTGGTTGAAGCTTATTGTCTTACATGAGCTTCATAAACCCACACCTTCAATTAAGATTGAGGATGAAAACTTTCATACGAAATCTTATAAGATGTCTTGTCTACCTCTTGGTTGGTGTCATATTTAAAATACGATTTACAGTAAATGGTCCTATAGAGCTGTTTTCTTTAACTTCACTTTGAAGCAGCTTGAATCATATCAAATGCTTCATGCTTATAACTTCAACGTTTGAAAAACATTAGTGAAGATATTGTATCATCTATCACCATATCTAGACAAGGTTTTGAAAGGCCACATACATCAACATGTATCAATCTTAACCAAAGACTTTTCTCTTTTACTACAATAATTAGAGAGAAGAGTTATATTCAACTTGTCAAAACTCGCATATATCAAATGAAACATTCTCATTTGCCTTCAAAATACCGCACTTTTGAAGTTGGGATATGCGTTTAATGTTTGTATGACTAAGTTGACTATGTCATAGATTTGATTCAAATCTCATTTGAGTCTTATAGTGTTTACGCGATATAGAACTATGTTTAAGAAAGCAATTGAGATTCACTTTATTATTCAATTAAGAGAACCGGTTCTCGAAACAGAATAATTCATTTTGAATATGAAAATGATCGTTTCAAAAAACGCTTAAGTGAATTTCATCCAATCAATAAACATTCAACAGAAATAATAATTTAATCAAACTAAATTTAAACATTGTTCGAAACAACATTGTTTTAACAATACAAGCCATGTGGTTTAATAATAAAATCTCTTATAAGCTTGGTATGCAATTTTGCTTCCTTGCTTACATGGATCACCATCATGCTTGTCTTTCAGCCACTTACCTTTCTTGAATATCTGTAACATATTACAAGATAGAGTTCTACACTTAGTATCAAATACATAAGTGCAAGATAGAAAAGGTAAAAGTTATGTCTATCTTATAGATACCTGAAGAACTTTCCTTGTTAGAAAACTTTATTTCACAGGGGATAATCTCCTCCAACACTTGAAGTCACTGCCTCGGGAAGATTTCTTTCATATGTTTCTAGTAACATATATAAGTCCGAGACTGAAACTTCCCGAAAATCCATTTTAAAACCATCGAACCTTTTGTTCAAGGACCCGAGAATCGCATTCTTGGCTAGCATATCCGGATAAGGACAACCAAGTCTATCTAAATAGTCTAGATGCATCCTCATGGTTTGAAGATGGGAGCCCACACTTTGGTCTTCCCTCATTTTGGTCTGATGAAGTGTCCGACGTGTTTTAAGGACTTCTGTTCTCACAAAACTTTTATGATATGTCCGTAGTCTCTCCACAAGGTCATATGCCATATCTTGAAATATCTCCACATCTTCTCGTAAGACTGGATCCATAGTTTCAAGCATAAGACATGAAACATCGTATGAATCATTATAATGCTTCCACCAAGCATTTTGGGCCTCTATGGAGGTGAGAGGAGGTTCTTGTGGAAGAGGTACGAAAAGTACGTATGATTTCTTTTCACGTGAGAGAATAAGTCTCAGCCTTTGAATCCACAAAGGGAAGTTTGGGACAATTAACCTATCTTCCAAGAGAGAGGCTCTTAGGGCTGAGTTAATTGCGGTGTTTTGGTTCATCTACAAAAATTAACAAGGTTCATTTAGAATTTTCAATATTTAATATTTGACTCAATTAATACCCTCTTACGTTTCTTAAACATTAATTAGTCAAATCTATAATCCAAGTTGCGAAACGAACAAACGGTTAGGTGACCTTTATTCCGCCTATTCAATCCAACAAGGTAGGCAACGCTTACCAATTACATCAAGATGTAACTTATAGCGGTATGGGATTCTTAACAACTTTTGTCAACTTGGCATGTTTGATCCTATCTATGCCTCGGGCCTCTTTTGTTTAGGTGACCTTTATCACAAAAAATTCCCGATCAAGTCATCCTACTTGAGACAACGTGTGAAACTTATATCAATGTGGTTAGGTGACCTTTATCCCACAAGGACACAAGAATCACCTCATTCATCACAAGACAATCCAAGCGGTTAGGTGACCTTTATCCCACAAGGGTGCCATAGTGATGAATGGAGTGTCTCTCAAAATGATGGCATTGACTTGCCTTCTAAGAGGGATTTATATGTTTTACAATTCTAGTATTGAAAAACATTTGAGTTAAGAGTTATTGCATGCGTCTAATACGTGGTACTATATTAAAAAAAAAACTTATTTATCATCATATGGTTCCTTTTAGTTAAAATAAAATCCCCATTTTATCATCTAAAATTTGTGGTCAGAATATTAATATCATATATTAAGATTTATGTTTGATCACAAAAATATATATATATAGTCCTATAATAAACATTTTATTATTTAGACTATGAGTTTGGATGAGTCTTAAAATCTCCATTTTAACTCCTTTCACTAATTAAAAAAAAAATTGTTTGGTTCATATAAAATCCAATTTTTAGAGTGTTTTTAATAAACTATTTTATTCAAAACACATATGAATCAATTTACATGTTATGGATTTAAAATCTCTATTTTAAATTTTGTTTTACTTAAAATCTCTATTTTAAGGTTTGGTTTATCTCATTATAAAACTTATCTTAAAATTGTCGCTCCAAAATTCAAACAATTTTAAATTTTGTTTGGACCAAATTTATGTTCTCTACTAGCATATAAAATATCTTATATTTTAAAGCAAATAAAAAGGAACATAAACAATCACAACATGCAAAAAAATGTGCATAAAACAAAGTCATTTCTAATGACATTTATTATGAGCCAAAACAAAAAATGTCAAGTCCATTCCTTAGGACAAAAAATAAAAACATTTAAAAGAAGATCTTCATGCTCCCACTTGCTTTGACATCTCCATGCAAACAAGTTACCAAGCTTCATCTTCAAGTTCCATGTTGGTCTCCATTTATTTACAATTTATAAATAAAGAAACTAGTTCTAACAACTAATCTAATATTTATAAAATGAACATAATAGAAGATAATAAATCCTATTTACTATTACAAACCAACATGAATAAAAATATTACAACCATATCGAATTTTTAACTCACATAAAAACACGAAAGGTTCATGGCTTGTTTATGCACATATTTCATAAAATAAAACAACACTTGTTTTTCTAAGGCAACTTTTATGTAACAAAAATGCATGTCAAAATTTTGTTACATAAAATATAAAGACTAGCATAAAAGGTTGCCAAAGAAGCCATGCATGAACCTTTTTCATACAAGATGAAATTTTTGTCCATGGCTTCCAAAAAAAAAACAAGTTTCAACCAAATAAAACTTATTATCTAATCATGCATATAACATCGGCTCTGATACCACTTGTAGGGATTTTATGTTCAAGAACAGGGTTTCAAAAAACCATAAAACGATTTTAGGCAACGGAAGCAAAAACAAAAATTTTGAACATAAACATAAAACCATTTTATTTCCACAAAGGATCTTGTTACATGCAATGAAAAGATAAAACATAAAAGGAAGTTTAGATTTACAACATTTGAAGACTTTGGATCCTCACGGGAGGTTAATCGTTGATGATGATGGTAGAACCCAAGGTAGAGTTCCTCTATCGGTATCCACCAACAAGCTCCAACACCTCGAATGCTAGCTCCATTCTTTTGATGATGCAAGTATGCTTTCTTGAGTCAAATCTACAAGGGATTTGATTAAGCAAGAAACACCAAAACCACCACTATGGTGGTTTTGGCCGAAGTCTAGAGAGAGGGAGGAGAGAAGAGAGTTTTTTTTTGTTGGCTATCATTTTTCTCTTTTTTTGAAAACTTGTTCTACCCCTCTCCAAAAGCAAGGTGAAAGGTTTGAATAAAAGCAACCAACCACCACACAAAAGAACCAATGAGCATGCTCCCTTCCATTTTTAAAATATAGCCATGCATATTTTCCCTTTAGCCCTCCTAATTTAAATTAGTTAAAATCATAATTTTAACAATATAAACTTTATTACTATAAGTCCCTCTTGTAATTCTAGTTACATATGAGCCCATCATATTATAAATAAACTAGAATCTTTTATTTGCATCAATTATTATGAATCACATTCAATAATAATTTTCAAGAATTATTAATATTTATCAAGAATCAAAATTCTTATAAATATTAATTTGGTGTCTACTTGTTTTTTGTGTGACCCTATAGGATCATAAATTACCGGAAATATTATTTTATAATCATTCTTGAGCATATAGAACCAACAAACCCTTGATGTATGCCTTGATTTTCTCCTTTTCAGTTGGGACCAAGTGTCCCACTAAGCCCAGTTTATCCATGAATTGCTTGTTGTATTCCTTTACCGGCAAATTTCCCTTCTTCAACCCACGAAATTCGTCGATGATCCGATCCATAGCTCGTTCGTTACAGAATTCCTCCATAACCTTCTTCTTGAAAGTTTCCCAGCTTAGTTTGGCCAACACGGTGGCCTCAATGGAAGTGGAATATACATTCCACCATGTGAGGGTCGCCCCTCTAAGCATTTGAGATCCGAACACAACTTTCTGGTTCTCCCCACACTCGCTTGACCGAAACGCCTGTTCCATCTCCCTGATCCAGTTTACGCAAGCCACCGGGTCGTCTGAGCCTTTGAACGCCTGTTCCATCTCCCCTATATATATATATATATATATATATATATGTATATGTATGTATATATATAGGGGCATGTTCATACGAGAAGCTAAACATTTTGCTTTATTAATAAAAAATAAAGTTTAAATGAAAATATAAAATAATGGGAGTAAAGTGCAATTAATAAAATCAACAGCTGGTTGTTATAAAATAAATCTAATTTTTTTCTCGAATTTTATTAAACTTCTTCCAATAGTGGTAACTTAAAAGGAATAAAAAGTTTTAATAAACCAATAGATAAAAAATATTAATTTTACGAGATTTCAACCTAAACCTTTGGAAAAAAAAATGTCATGTACTTGTCTATAATTTTAATGAAATTATTTGATTATTTTAATAATTAAAGTTATAATAATTTTGAAAATATATAATATAGTTAATAGAAAAATAAATGTCTTCATGAAATATAATAAAGAAAGAAAAAGTAAAAAGTAAAAAATGTAAAGTATGTAATTTAAGGATAAAAATGTAAAAGTTGGAATACTACAAGGACCAAATATGTAATTTTTTTTGATGAGTTAACGTTTATATTTAAAGGAATTGGATGGAGGGACGAAAATGGAAACCATAGGGACGAAAAAAGTAGTTTTTAAAGACCAGGGACGAAAGTCGTTAGAAACATCAAACCACAGGGACGAAAATCGTAGTTTACTATATTATTTATTAACTTTCAATTCTCATCTCTTAACCACTTTAACTCCCCTAAAATCACTCCCCCACTTCAACTCTCTAAAATCAATTCCCGCATAACTAAATACAGGATAAAACTCAAAATTTAAATATAAAAATCTAAAATATAATTAAAAAAATTTAACATAATATTTAATGTTTATTTTATTAAAAAAAATATATTATTAAACCTAAAATAAATTACATTATTATTAAACTAACGAAGAAACTCCTAAAAACAAGCTTTTATGCATTAAGTATTGTTTATTGACACACATTACTTAAAATTCAAGATTACAAGTCATGATTCATGAGTACAAATTTCTAAAGCTATATGTTTGAATTCATAACTAACTGATAAATATAATCAAAATAGGATAAACATCTCAATTTAAATATAAAGATTTTAAAATGTATATAAGATAATCATTGAATTCTAACAAAATACTTGATATTTTTTTATATAAAAAGCATTATATTATTAAGCCTAAATTAAACAAATTTATAAGAAGAAACCATTAGCATTCACTCAAAACCATCCAAAATGGTAATGTAAATCGATAAAAAAACAAAAAATAAAATGAAATATTAAAATCGTGATGTATCTCGCTTGTAACACCCGTAATTTTCGGTAAGTAAATGTCACCCAGACATTTCTGTGACTTGTAAACAGTGGAGTTTTGTTGGGAAATGTATTGTTTAAAGTCCCTTGGGGTATCGGGAGTATTGGCAGCGAAAAGGTTGAGTTTCGGGGCTCCGGAAAGGTCCCACGACAATGCCCGACGACTATGACAAGTCACAGTCGCACTGTCACAGTCGCAGGGGGTGTACCGCGAGCTGGTACATACCAGCGACTATGACCAGCGACATTGCCCTGGGCAATGTCACATGGGCAATGTCGCACCAGGGCATAGAGGTGCTGTTAAGTGCGAGATTTCAGCCTATTTTCTCATTTCTCACTTCTATCTTCTTCCCTTTTCTCTCCCAAACCCTAAAACCGAACCCTAACCCATTTTGGAGGCTTTTCTTCTTCATACCACATGATTCTTAATCATCTAGCTAGTTGGGATGATAACCTACAAAACCTTCATCTTCATCTTCCTCATCAAGTTCAACGGTTGGGAGCTCGGGTTGAAGTGTTGGATTGGGTGTTCTCGGAAGTCTCTTTGTCTTCAAGGGTAAGTTTTCTTGTAATAAGGTTATAAATGCTCCATCGGTGGTTTCTTAAGGTTCGATATCTCAAATCTCGGATTTGATGGTTTTGGAGAAATTAGGGTTTTGATCTTGTTTGGGATCTTGGTATTTTTAATGTTTGGGAAATGTTTCTAAGTGGTTTGGTATGTATGGATCTAGGTTTTGGAAGTTCTCGGCTTGAGGATTCAAGCGGCCTTCAAAAGAGCGTGTTGGGTGAAACCTAGATTTAGCCTAAATCTAGCAAGGTGAGTTCAAGCTGATTTGTGAAAACGGTGTACATGCCAAAATGTTCATTTTAAAGTGTTTTACATGAAATGGTTAACTGCTGATAAGTTTTGGGTATTTCGAAGTAAAATATGTTTTACTTGGTTATTCGTCAAAGTGTGAGTATTTTGATAAGTTTTCATATTTGGTAAACTTGGGTTGTGTTAATTTCTTAAAATGCTTATATTGGTTTTGAACATTTTAGCAACTAAATAGCATGATTTACGTATTCTTAGTGACTTTGTACAAGTAAGATCCATTTCATGATTTATGCATCTTTGATGATTTTGTACAAATGGAGTATATTTAATGTTATATGCATTTTGGTGTATTTGCATTCATAAACCCTTTGGAAAATCTTTAGTCCCATCTCGTGTGGAGTTTTGGGTTAATCTCGTCATTGAGATATGTGTCTTCATAAACGTTGTTTAAAGACATTTCATTACTTGGAGGACCATTGATTATTGGTCAAATGGATTTTAAGCATTTTAGCTCGGTGTTGGCTTAAAAGAGTCTTGTGGACATTTATCCGGGTTTAATGGTTCGATGTAAAGTCCCATTTCATGGTTTACATCTTAATGCATTTTATTGCATATTATTGACAATTACAGACTCGAGTGCTTTAGTCATTCAGGTATAGTCATGTAATCTTAGACTGTGTTGCATTGGATCCATAGGCACATGAGTCAGTCTTATTTGATGGTCATTTGAGTGGTACGGGGTTGGACTCCGGGACTCTTGGGTTATGACCTTGTCTTTGCAAGTAGGCACTAGGAGGGTTGAGCCGGGGTGAGCTATCATGACTAAGGGGGGGTCCTCTGATGGGCGTTTAGGGCCTTCGTCGTGTGGGGCAATGCCTTCGGGGTATCCCCCGTGTGTCGAGCCTTTGAGCGATAACTTCTGGTGGTATTCGCTAAGGTCAGCTGTCTCTTGGGTGATACTTGTCAAGGAGTCGTAGGGACACTTGGGCATTCGTGTCGTGAAGTGTCATGCGACAACGTTGTTCGAGTGGCATACTTTTGTGTTCCTCCGCTCTCAACGGATACGGGTATCCCCCGTTGTCGGCCCGCGGTATTTTGGATATTTAATTGTCTATGCTTTAATACTTGGATTTCATTCCATTTCATGGTCGCGTGAGTATTACGTCTCAATTCCGTGTTTTAATGGCGTATCATAGTTACATGGATTGTTTTCCGTTATTTAAGGGTCGAGTATTATGTCCCACCCGTGTTTTAGGGTGTTTTGGATTATGAAGTATTATTTACATTTTCATAAATGTGAGTATTGAACTATGACCCCGTTTAGGCGAGTTACGGGTTGCATCGTTTTATAAGAAATGTTTGTTTGGGAGCATTGTCTTTAAAAGTGCATATTATGGGAAAATGTGTCGTTCCATTTTGAAGTATAATATTTCGAAGGATCTTACTTTAAAACTGAATTCCTTTCTTTTAAAGATATATCCATTCATGCTAAAACTCTTGAGCTCACTAGGCGTTAAGTCTAACCTTTTATTTGTCAGCATGTGCATCAGGTTCAGTTGGGGGTTCGGACTCTAGTAGCCTCATGAAGAGTTAAGTCTTAGCTTTATGCAAGAGTAAGTTGTTGGTGAAGTCTTCCGCAGGTTGGAGATAGTAATTGTATTGGGTTTTAGTAGCACCGTCCTTGTCATATATTGTATGCATCGGATGAATGTGTGTATTGAGGTTAACTCTTAAATTATGTTTGTAATCGAAGTAAATATTGATTAGAGGTGATCATTTGCGGGCTTGAGCGGGTCACGGGCCGGGCCTAACATATATTTCCTGTCCAACAGGCCTAATACAGTAAACCCAAGCCCGTTTTTACGGGCTTGAGAACTTGCCCGTACCCGTCCTATTAACGGGCCGGGCTTGCCAACGGGCTAACGGGCCTGAAAATTTACATTTAAAAAAACTTATATAAAATGGTAAGTTGTGTAAAATTATCCAAAATACATAATTTTTTCCAACTAAAAAAGCGTAAATATACTAATGTACACAACGTAAGAAAAATATTTTTTCACAAAATATGGAGTATGGATTTTTCCTCTCCAAAGATTATCACCCTCCGAAGTTCGGATTCTTTAACAACAAAATATTAACCACCTAATATTTCAAGATCAAGATCATAAACGTATTATATGACATATCATATATATATTTAGACGGTGGTTGGTTCATAGTAGAGGGATTCCAACCAAAAACCACTTCTGAACTTTTTTTAATACAATATTAATTATATAAAAATAATAATTGGTTATAATTGTATAACGGGCCGGGCGGGCCTGTCCAAAATCCTTTTTCATAGCCCGAGCCCGCCCGTTAACTTGAATGGTCCCGCCCAAGCCCGTCCATATTTTCTAAAATGGTTGTCCAAACCCACTTTTCTAACGGGTTGGGCTGGTCGGGTCTAGCGGGCCTTACTGCCCATGAACAACTCTAATATTGATGTATTTAGAAAAAATTTAATAAGTTGCTATCTTCAGATTTAAGGGTGTTACATCGCTGCATTGCACGAGTCCGCTTCTAGTATTATAAAGCATTTATAAAAAAAACTCTTAAAAACAATTGCTAAAGCTTAATGTACCGTTATTTAATGTTAATTTTTAAAATCTCTTAAAAACAACCATTAAAGTTTTATGTACTACATTTAGTATTATTTATTAACTTTCAATCCATATTTTTAACCACTTTAACTCCCCTAAAATCACTCCCATATAATTAAATACAGGATAAATAGCAAATTTTAAATATAAAAATCTAAAATATAATTAAGAAAATCTAACAGAATATTTAAGGTTTATTTTATAAAAAAATATATTATATTTTTAAACCTAAAATAAATTACATTATTATTAAACTATCGAAGAAAACTCTTAAAAACAAGCTTTTATGCATTGAGTGTTGTTTATTGATACACATTACTTAAAATTTCAGATTACAAGTCATGATGTATAAGTACAAATTTCTAAAGCTATATATTTGAAATAACTAACTGATAAACATAAACAAAAAAGAATAAACATCTCAATTTAAATATAAAGAATTTAAAATATATAAAATAATCATTGAATTCTAGCAAAATACTTATTTTTTTTATATAAAAAACATTATATTATTAAGCTTAAATTAAACAAACTTATAAAAAAACCATTATCACTCTCTCAAAACCATCCAAAATCATATTGTAAATCAACAAAAAACTAAAATAAAAGGAAAAGGAAAAATTAAAATTGTGATGTATCTCGCTGCATTGCACAAGTACGCTTCTAGTACTATAAAAATATAAAGATATAATAACTTGAAATATTCCATAAGGTTCTTGGAATAAAAAAAGAAACGGTTAATATATAGCAAATTTCTATATTTTTGGACAACAAAAGTTTTCTTTATAGATGCTCATATAATTATTCATTATTTTTGTAGGATTTGGAAATAGTTTTCTTAATTGTTTGAATAATCAGTGTTTTTTTTAATTTTAATCTATTATTTGTATGTTTATTTTGTTAGAGCATCTCCAACAGATATGCTATAATTTTTCTAAAATAAAGTATAAAAAGTTAAAATCTCTAAAAAAATTACATCCAACTCTAACAGTTACTCTATTTTAACAATTATATCATCAATTATATTAATAAAATATTATTTCTCTTTCCTAAACACACAACTTCAATGTTTCCTATTGTTGAAAAAGAATTAAATATTATTTCTCTATCTTCAATATGGAGTTTTAGAGCATCTCTAACAGCTATGCTATAATTTTTCTAAAATAGAATATAAAAAGTTAAAATCTCTAAAAAAAATTGCATCCAACCCCAACAGTTACTCTATTTTAGCAATTCTATCATCAATTATATTAATAAAATATTATTTATCTCTCCTAAACACACAACTTCAATGCTTCCTATTGGTGGAAAACAATTAAATATTGTTTGTCTTTCTTCAATATGGAGTTTTAGGGGGCGTTTGGTTCGCAGAATGATTTCTGAAGACCTGGAATCTGTCTAAGGAATTGAAATCTGGAAGGAATTGGAATGGTATGTTATCAGGTTTGACCAAGTGTTTGGTTGGCAAGAATGGAATGTAATCAGTCAAATGAATTGGAATCTGTCTGTTTAGTTTGCAAAGGAATTGGAATGAAATTCTAAAAAATGTCAAAAATACCCTTTCTTTTATTTTTATTTTTTTAAATGCTGAGAGAGAGAGGAGAGAGAGAGGGGGGAGAGAGGAGAGAGAGATTATGAGAGAGGGAGCGGGTAGAGAGAGGGGAGAGAGAGAGAGGAGGGAGAGGGGAGAGAGAGAGAGATAGAGGAAGGAGAGGAGAGAGAGAGAGGAGAGAGAGGAGAGGAGAGAGAGAGAAGAGAGAGAGGGGAGAGAGAGAAGAGAGAGAGAGAGGAGAGAGAGAGATGGTTTTTAGAAGCGGCCAGGGTTTTTAGAAAAGGTAAGGAGGGTATTTGTGTCATTTTGAGAAAATCTGATAGAATGGAATTCAATTCCATCTTAAAATGAATGACCAAATCCATGATTAAAGGAATTCATAGAATTCAATTTCATTCCATTGGTAACCAAACAGCAGGATTGAATTTGGTCAATGGAATTGACCATTCCAATTCCATCAGATTCCGACGGAATCTAGCGAACCAAACGCCCCCTTAGAGACTTCTCCAAATTTGAAGATTTTTACCTTCTCTCTCTTCTTTCCTCTATTTTAGCATATGATATAACATATTTGTTGGAGCAAAAAAATTGCTAAAATCTCACTTTTTTTCTATTTTAGCATAGTTGTTGGAGATGTTTTTAGAGATTTCTCCAAATTTGGAGATTTTTACCTTCTCTCTTTTCTTTTCTCTATTTTAGCATATGATATAGCATAGTTGTTGAAGCAAAAAATTGCTAAAATCTCACTTTTTTCTATTTTAGCATAGCTGTTGGATATGCTCTTATTATTTTAATTATTTGTAGTTTGACTAACCGTACTCAATTTCCAACAACTTTTCTTGCATATTTCAATGCCCAACCCAAAAGTTATGTGAATTTATCTTAATTTTTTTGTTTTTCTAAACTTGAGATTTTATAACGTAAAAGTCATTTTGTCAATTTAATAGTTTTTACCTAAATAATTTTTCTTTATTTAATATCTATACTATATTATAAAAACGGTATAAAAAACTCTTAATTGCAACATTTTAAGCACAAGTTACAACTAATTAAAACCAATTACTTAATTTACAATTTCTTAATGCTTTGGTACAACCTTTCCAAACACAGTATCCCACATAATCATCTATTTGTGGAATGGATACTCATTTATTAATATAACTATTTGTTTTTTTTTTGTGGAGGATTTTATAAAATAGATTTTATATTAGCATAATCTATTTTAAATGTAGATTTTACATTTAAATCTATATTAATGAGATGTAATATAAAATCTTTTTTCTTCCGTATTTTTTTATATCATATCTCATAATGATTTTTCCATATTTTATTTTATAAAATCTTTTTACATAATGAGATGTAATATAAACTCTTTTTTCTTCCGTATTTTTTTTGCTAATATAAAATCTATTTTATTTTATAAAATCTACACGTATTTTATATTAGCATAATATAAAATCTACACGTATTTTTTTTATAATATAAAATCTACACGTATTTTTTTTTATAATATAAAATCTACACGTATTTTTTTTCACGAGCATTAAAAGAAGAAAAAAGAAGGTTGATATGAATTAAAAATAAAAAATAACGAGATACACTAATAAATTATCGTATTCTTTAAAATAAAAATATTCCGCAATACTTTCCAAATTAACCAAGTGTAAAGAAAATAAAATAGAAACGATGTAGATATAAAAATATTCTTCCATATTTTTAATATATTTACATTTAAATGTAAAATCGAAAATGAAAATAAAAGATTTTAAAATATTCTCTACATTCACTATAAATATATATAGCTTCTCTATGTATCATCCGAGTACAAGAAGAAGACGAACGGTCGGGTGTCAATGACGGAACCTGCAACTGAACAAAAGGTATTCCTACTATATTTTTGTTTCTTTGATCTAATAAATATATTTTTATAAAAAATAAAACAGGTAGTATCTTTTTAGTTTTAAATATAAAATATCTTAAATATAGTTATCATTTAAATTAAACATTTTTTGACCCATAACAAAATACTTTATTATTATTTTTTATAAAAAAACATAATTAAACTAAAATAAAATATATTTTTGTTTTAAATCTAGGTTTCTCAAAATCGTAAAATAAAATCAAAAAAGACTAACAAAAAGTATGAATAATGATCGAGGGTTCGAGTTCTAGATTTCAGAAACCCGCTGCATTGCGAGGGTACATTTCTAGTATACTTTAATTTAAGAAAATTGATTTGCGATTTAAATATATAATTTTAATAAAATTATAAAAAAGAAGTCATGAATTACATTAACTTTTAGAGAGCATTATACTTTTGGTTCTTATAGTTGGCTCAAAGACAGATTAGTCCTTCATAACGATTGCTAACCAACGGTGTTAACTTTAGGAACCTTGAATGTTATGAAATTAAAAAAATTAGGGACCATCAGTGTAGATAATTTGGTTCATAAACTAAATCCAAAATTTGAACAAACCACATGGGTAATTCAGTCATTCGGAAATTAATTAATGAGTAAACTCTAATTTTGGTCCCTGAGGTTTACTAACTCTGTTAAAAAAGTCCGTTAGAGACAAGGGCATTTATGTCTTTTTTCTATTTTTGTTTTTTTTCAATCTTTTTTTTGGTAACAACTATTAAACTATAGGACCAACTCTCTACCGTCGACCAAACTATAGGACCAACTCTCAGATTCTCAGGACGAAATCACCATCGTCGGCCAAGCTACCTACCGTCGACCAAACTCCCTCCGGTGATCTTCCTTTAAAACATACACATACCCTCCTTTCATATTCGTCATTGACCCCCATCCTCTCCGCTTATCTTCCACCCAGAACTGAACTGCAACCAATCGAGTGTGTGTGTTTTTGTTTCAATGAAGGCATAGTCTGTGTATGGGTTTTTTTTGCACAGTGTGTGTGTGTGTCTTAACAACATAAAGTAGGGATGATCTCCACCACCGAGACGGAATTTCACAAACTCACCCTGGATCTGGTGATGTTAATCCTTTCACTTTCGTCCATCTATGGTTTTCGTCCATGTTGGCTAATAGAAGATGCAGATGGATCTTGTGGTTTAGTTTGAGCTTTTATCTGGGTTTGAGCTCGGCCAAATCTACCGGTCCACGACCACCTCCAATCTCATTAGTCCTCGTTAGAGTTACGGGGAAGAAGACGTTTGAGCCTGGTTTATTGAAGGTGTGGTAGATCGGGGGTACGTATGTTGCTAACAGCAGAAGGGTGAGGAGGGGAGAAAGTGGTGGCCGAAAATGGTGACCTTTCAAAATGGTGACTGGTTTTTGGCCCGAGATGGTGAGTGTTTTGGGTCGGAGAAGATAAGAAAGAAGTGGGTTTCTCTCTCTCTATATATATATATATATATATATTAATTCTTTAAAAGAAATACAGAATAAAATAAAATAGTATTGTTTTTTTAATAGAAAATGAAAGATTAATGAAAAGACAGTAGTACCCCTTACTTTAACGGATAAAATAAACGAAGTTAGTGATCAAGGACCACTTTCAGAGTAAGATGAGAACCATAAGGATGATTTACAGACTTATCCAAGTTTAGGTCCCACTTTCAAACTTTTCACTAAACCTTAAGGACCAAAATTAGAGTTTACTCTTAATCCCTAATTCACGGAAAGAATTGAAGGAGTAAAACTTAATCCCTGCAATTTCTCGATCCGTATTCATCTCCTAAATATATTATAATTATTATCCCATCATCAACCATTTGAATAGGTAAAACCTAGATCTCATTTGACTGTTGCAACTGCTAATTAATGGTTATATATATATATTTATTGTAATTAATATAATTGATCCAAATAATGGTTTTAGCTAGGATCTGATGGATTTGTTTTTTGAACCCAGCAAAGGCATGCCATTCTGCATTGAAGTTGGGTATTTTGATACCATGAAAGAAATCAAAGAAAAGGTGGCCAAGTACCATGGTATTCCTGTTTATGAACAAACCCTCATCTTCAAAGATAAAACCCTACCCGACGATCTCAACATTCACAACTCCGACATCTTTGATCGTTCACGTATTCAGCTGCACATCAATAACAACACCACCGAGAAAGTTATAGTCAAAAAAGAAGAAGAAATTACGCCTTGTTGTTCGAATAATAATTCCCAGCAGAAGAACAAGAAGTCGATGATGATGATCAAACTGATGTTGAAAAGTAGTACTAGTTTGGGAGGGGGAGGAGGAGGAGTAACGTCGACAATAGAGATGGACATGAATGATTCAGTTTTGAAACTGAAAGAGAAGATGAATGAATTAATGGAATTAGGGGGGAGCAGCTGTAGGATCCATGCAAATGGGATTGAATTACATGATGATCATAAGACATTGCATGAGTGTCAACTGGTGGATGGATCAGAAATTGAGATTATAACAACATCAACACCACTAATAATAAATAAGCAGCAGCAGCCTACTACTAGTACTAGTACTACTACCTCTCCCTCTACCTCTACCTCCATTGGAAATACTACTACTACTACTAATAGTCTTATTAATTCTAGTAGTATAAGCAGCAGCAGCAGCAGCAGCATGATGATGATGATGGGCATGGGAAATACCAACAATAACAATAATAAGAAATTGAAGGTAAACGTAATGTCCAAATGTGGGAAAAAGATAACGCTGGAGATGAATCCATTGAATAACGTGGGAGAACTAAGAAAGGAGTTGCATAAGGTTATAAGAAATAATAATAATCAAGCTGGATCATCGTCATTTCGTTTACCAGAGGATGGTTATTTCTTCATTTACAAACAAAACGTCATGGAAGAAGATCAATCTTTCAGATGGCATCGAGTCGCACAAGGTGATACCATTGAGATCTTCAATGGTTGTGTCACCGGTGGTGGATCTTAATTCATTCTTTCTTATAATAATTCATGCTTTCATTTCTTCCTCATCACTAGCTAGTACCTCTTAATTTTTGTATTACCACTTTCTTTTTGAATTTCTATTTCACATTGTTTTATTTGTATTAGGATCTCTCCCTCTCTCTCTCTCTCTCTCTCTCTATATATATATATATATATATTAACAGATCTTTAAAATGTCGCCTCAAATGAGCCAAATCTCATTCTTCATTACACGAAAATGGAGGTCTTTCCTCCTATTGCTTTCTGAAAACTAGTTAAGGGTTTTCAATCATCATTAAAGCCATTCTTTATATACAATTAGAGTTTATCGTCATATATGAAAAGGAAATGCATGGTTCAACACCCAACTCCAGTTTGGTTGTTTGGTTCAAATCAAGTTTTCATTTAAATTAATTAGGAACCATATAAATTTGATGCAATGCATGTCTGAAACATCGATCAGTAGATAATATATGATAGAAGCAATATTAGCCATATATGATTCATTCGGTAATTAATGAGCACGTATGTAAACTACAAGGGATGGCTCATGGCTCAATCAAACAAGCTAGTTGTTGTCCACTAAGATTATCGAGCTAGAATTAATTAAACAAGAAAAATTGGACTCCATATATATATATAGTGATAATGAAAATGAAAATGGTCTCCTAAAGTTAACATATAACTGCATGTAGTCTGTCTTACAAATTCTACAGTAGATATATAATTTGTTTGTTACTCACTCGCACTTGATTGAACGGTATATATGTCGAACAAAGAAGAGTGCAGCACGGAAGCCGATGGTGCCAAGCATCAGAAAGAAACCGTAGCAGATGCATGCCATGTACCCAAAGAAGAATGAGGTCTGCATGAATCCTGTCATATCCGAACGCCCATAGTAGTAATACAAGCAATACCCATAGATGAACAACCCCGTTGATCCACCACAAAGGAAAGACCTGCATGCATCCACCCACCAAATATATATGTTAATCATCTACCTATATATATATATATATATATATATATATGTGTGTTTCATTTGAAAACCAAGCAATTCGTGGAAACTTTGTAAACCACTATTTTAGGAAACAATATATATATTTATGGAAAATTATTATGATTATATATATATCTTAATTAACTAGAGACACTAATTGTGTTGACTAATAATTACCTCCACCACCATTCATGATCTTCAGCAGCCAGTTGGAAGTATGTCAATGCGATGGTAATAAAGGCAGTCACAATCACAAGAATGATGAAGACGATAAACAAGATGCTGTAGATGGTATAAATTCTGTGACCCCATACACTCGCAAATATATAGTACAGTTCAATGTAGATAGCACTGAATGGAAGGAACCCAGCCATTCCCATCTGAGCAAGAGTTCCACGATACCATGGCAATGGTGGAATCTCTCTTGGATACTTGGTCGTGCGACAGGGAGCTTGGAACTCTGCCTTGCTATTCTTGCCTGCAATCCCACCTAAAACTAGCAATGGTGATGTCACCAACGCCCATATAAGAGCTATTACCACAATCGTTCCAAACGGCAATGCTGCTGTCGCACTGTAAGCAATTGCAACCGTATTCAGGAAGCAGAACGTAAGGAAAAGGGGTCCACAGAAGAGGCTTCCAGTCAACAGCAAATTCCTTACCTAACAGAAAATGCCAGAAATTCTACTTGATTAATGAGATCAATTTCGCAAAGAAAACACACATTTTCTTCTTCTATATTTTACCAAACATCTCTCTCTACTCAAAATGACATAAAACCAATTCCCAATTTTAAGAACAGGAACTATATGGATGGTCGACTTATTAACAAAATGACCAACAAAATCAATTATCAACTTTCAGATACTTAAAGAGAAAAAAGGCATCATGATTCAAAATTGTTCTGCTTCACAAAACTACAGCTATAATTGCATCCATGAAATGCAACCACAATGAGTAGCTGGAATGTGTCTCTGATCTCACTTGCCATACCTCTACAATGTGCAGACAAAAGAAAAATAACCTCTTTAATAAAATTTGAAAATTCAATTCCAAAGGGCATACCCAATTTGTTCCTTCAAGCTGGCAATAGAAAGAAGATGCAGTATAGCCAGCAATTCCAGATGTGAGAGCATATATGACAACCAATGCAGTGAAAAGAGCTCCTCGATTATATGGATAAAAGACACCAACCAGTGCAAGTATGAAGATAAAGATTGTACTGCAAAAATCACAGACGCAGGTTCACAAAATGGTGTCAGGGAGGGTGAAGGGGATTTGTAGAATTGAAATTATTAATGAGCAGCATCATGACTTGAATGAGACATTGAGACCTAAAATAATTAAAAGAACACCATAGATGGGCTTACAGAGCAAATAGTTGAGAACCAGAACCAAGGGCAGCAGCAAATAAAGATTTGAACTTTGGGTATCTGAAGACATCACCATGTATGTATTTCCATCCAGTTTCTTCTTGATCCTCGGTCGTTTCCTCATCATGAGCATACCTTTAATGCATAAAAATAAATAAAATTTCATGCAAATAAAGAGGGGAAAACATACCATAATTATTAAGAAAACACCCCTTACTTGACAAAATCATTCTTGAGAACCCGCATGAGAATTGTGGCAAGGAAACCAGTTAAAAGGAGCACCGTCACACAAGAATTAATAATTGAGAACCAATGTATTTCCAAATGATGTGGAAGGGAAGAATTGTGTGAGTACTTCTCCATCCTCTTTTCAAACGGAATGTTAGTCTCCTTCCATCTGACTGTGTACATGAAGTCGACGTTGACTTCCTTGTCTTCCGTAACATCCACAAGAGCACTTGGATCAGTCCGGACGTTCACCTCAATAACACGATTCTTGTTGTAGAGTACCTCAAATTGCAGATGCTTAAATAGGTAGTATTTTTGCTCATTGGACTCGGTTTTCTCATATTTCCCTATGAAACCCCACAGTGGCAAGTCATCGAAGTACATTTGAAAGTAGTAATCCTTAGTAATGGCTTTCCGGAACTTAGCCACTTCTTGCTTTGTCAGTTTCTTCGTGCAAATAAACTTGGAATCTTTGTCAACCAAGAAATCAAGTTTGTATGGAGCACTAACTAAACGGTCTCCATTTAATACTTCTCCAAGCGCTTCTTTTTTCTCTTTCAAATCACCTGTTGACATATACGCCATGGTGGTTAATATTGTGCATTTAAGGGGGTGGGCCGGTGGGGATTGAGGGAGTATAAGGAAGCATAAAAAATCAAACCTGGCAAACAGAATGGTAGATCAAAATAGCGGTACGTTTCACTGAAATTGAAAGTATATGAATATGCATTAGTCCATCATCACTAGTGTAGATATTATTTTTACAGAGTTAAGCATACATACATAAGGCATGCATCAGGATGAACATTTATCTCCAACCCCCAAGCAAATTACTCGAGTCAATTGTACATGCAAGAATGATCAGAATTATACAAGTAAAAATCACATAAAAAACCACAAACTTTCATGTTGCAACCTGATTTCCCCTCGAGTTCAAAATGCAACCAACAACACAGTGAGCTACCACTACCAGTGTTATGCTTTTTCCCCTAAAGATAATGAAAGCTCAGATTTCTCCTTCAAAATTGTTTTTGTGGTCCTACATATGTCAAAAAAGAAAGATTGCAAACTAAAATGGGTTAAACATAAGCAAAGCGCCAAATGTACATATCTCCCTTTCAATTTTCTACTTAATAAGAAAATTTATTTTTATTTTAGCTGAAGTAGTACAGGTACGGTTGCACAACTTACAACTCACCCTGAATATGTTAATAAATAAATAATTGACATTTAATTTATTTCTTCCCACAAAAACCTGACTGTACATAATACCTTAAACATTCATGAAAAGAAGGTATTGTTTATGACAACAACTTTTAAATTATGAATTTGAAATATATACAAAAGGTTATGTTGTCTAAAGCAGTGCCACAAGTAATTTCAACTCAAGCAAAGAGATAAAGGTTCCATTGTCTAAAGAAGCAAAATGCATGAAATCGGTATTTCACCATCCTTTGCGTTGCATATTAAAGTTTAATGGGAGAGATATTGCCAGATTGGTATAACAGTTGAATGATGAGTTTCAAATATCAATAGATATGAAGTTAAAAATTTTGAGAAAGGGATTCCACTGAATATAATAGAACTTTCATATATTCAACATTACTCATCTGTATCTTCTATTTTCAACACTAGTGATATTGTCACACAGGTTCAAAATGTGGTATGTCTCAACACAAGGCCTAAGAAATATACCTTTCATCCTTTAGCTTCGATGTTAAGGGGAAAAAGGAAGATTGACAAGAATGTTAGCTTTTTACAGGAGAGCATGTAGGATGCTATTTATGTTCCCAAGTCCTTCTAACATAGATTCAAACTTCAAAATATACTTTGAATGTATCGTGCAATACTTCAAAAGCTACAGAAAGAAATTATGAACCAAGAAAGGTTCATAAGATCTCTCCCCACATCAGTATTATAAAAAAAACCTTCCTCATGTTGACTATCACATCTTGTCCTTTTGCTAGCACAGACAATTGTATGCAACTAACATCCACCCTTAGTATTCAAACAAACCGCTGGATCTGATTTCCTAACAAAAACACATAGCTATATCATGGCTACATTTTGATTTTTGAGAGTCCCCATGGCAATATCCAATTTTGATTTTTGAGACTCAAAGTCAGTAACTCTAGGTAATCAACGGCCAATCGCCTTGACAAGCAGAGTTGCGCCTGTTATCTCTACACTTAGCTAAAGAAGCATTAAAAGAAAATTTAAAAAATTCAAGACGAAGAAACAAAAACAAAAAACCTAATTCAATTACGGCATTTGGATCAACGAAAACACAAAAATTGAACGATAATCAAGAAGGCAGAGTTGTCAAGTTTATATAAAACCATTTATATAAATGGATCAGAAAGAGATCTGATAATACCTTGGATTTTGGAAAGGGCCAACCTTGTTGGCGTAGAGAGGAACAACATCTCCATTTTTGTATTTGTGATTTGAAGCATCCGATGTGACTGATCCGATTACACTGAAAATCAGAAACAATGCTAGAACGAGGCATTTGTGAATCTCCATCATCTTCACATATATGAAAACTAACTGATTAGTATATGGTATAAAGATAGAGAGAGAGATCCAAGTATAGATCTAGATCTCACACACACATACACACACTCTCTCTCTCTCTCTCTGTTGTAGTGTTTGTTGTAATGAAAAAACTGGATCCCTAAAAGGAGGTAAAAGCTTTTCTCTTGCGATTTGCGTATAAAATGAACAAAGTAGTAGTAGTTCTCCCAGATCTGAAAAACCAAATTATAAATGTTTATTATCATCTTGAAAGCAATATATTGTTTTTTTTTTTTGGAAAAGTCTAAAAAAACCCAATGGACTTGAGGGTGCGTTTGGTTTGCAGACGGGGTGGGATGGGACGGGACAGAAACTTACTGTCCCACGTTTGGCGTGACATGGGACAGAACAAAAATTCACTGTCCCACGTTTGGTGCGACATGGGACAGGGATAAAGACCGGACAGAGTGGGACAAGATGGGACAAAAAAGGGTATTTTCTTGTTCCACCAAAATAGGTGGAACAATATGGGACAAAAGTGAGACATAAACTAAAAATCACTGATTTAACGTCATTTGATATATAATCCTAATATGGTATTAGTCTTAAGGCTCACCACTACCCATCACCGCCACTATCACCATCGACGGCCACCATTAACCACCTCTATCTATTTCTCCACCATAACAACCTCCTCCACCACCTCCACAACCATCGGCCATCGCCACCTCCGCTACCATCATCGATCACCTCCACTAACACCGATCACCACCACCTATGGTCGTCACCACCATCGACAGCCACCGGTAGCCACCACAAACCATCGTCGACCACTTCCACCTCTTCCTCCACTACTACAACAACTTCCTCCACCATCACCCATCGCCACCTCCACCGATCACCACCACCCATTGCCGTCGCCACCACCGACGCTCACAGCCAACCACCGTCGCTCATCGTCAACCACTGTCGGTGACCTCCGTCTCTTCCTCCACTATAATAACCTCTATTACCACTGTCCACCGCCACCACCACTATCATCGTCGACCACCTATACTTCTACGACATCAACCACAAGTACAACAACCTCTTGTACCACCACTATCCACTATCTTTCACGTTCTTCACAACTACCGTCTTTCACCGACAACCCATCGCCTTTATCTTTACGTGTCGCTTCAACTATGCATCCGTCAATTCATTAAGATCTTCCAAATTGAACCAAAATATTATATTTTCTTTATATAAATCGGATTTTTTCGAACTACTATCAATTATTTCAGATTCTTTATTCAAATTTTCTACCATTGTTTTTGTAATTATTTATATGTATGAAAATTGTATAAAAAAATAAAAAGGTTTTTAATTAAATTATTTAAAGATATACTTTATTTGTGTTATTTATAATTATTATATGACATACAAAATCATCAAACAACTTTTAGGGAAACTTGTCCAGTTCTGTCCTATCCGGTCCTAGTCGTACTAAACACAAGACAGACAATTGTCTTGTCCAGTCCAGTCCTAGCCTCTTGTCCTGTCCTGTCCTGTCCTGTCCAGTCATGTCCCGTCCAATCATGTCTGCATACCAAACGCTACCTTAGTGTTTGGAGTGATTAAGTCCTTCGACAATTTTTTAGAACAAATAAGCCCTTAGACATTTCAAAACACACTAAATAAATTCTTGGACTTTTGGAAACCTGTTAAATACATTCTTATTACTTAAAAATGTAACTTGTAACCTACATAATAGGTAAAACTACAAATTAGAAGAAAAAACAAAAAATATATATGTTACCTACTTTATCACCCTACAAATAAGAAAAATAAGAAAATTAACTAAAATAATCAATCTCATCAACAAAATTAATTTTTTAATCACTTTTCAAAGTCTTTTCTTAAAATAGTCAAAGCATATTATTTTTTTGCCTTAAAAACTGTTTTTGGCAAAAAAAAAATAGAAAACATCTTTATAATTTGTTATTTAATTTACTTTATATCTTCTACCTTTTTATTTTCATTTTAACTTTTTATTATATTAACATACATAATCGTATATTAACTAAAATATATAAAAAAAAGTACGTTTTTTTACAAATTACACCATTATAATTGTCTCGTCAATACGTTTAAAATAAGCTTAATATTGATTTTTTTGGATTTAATCTCATATTATTAAATATCATAAATACGTACTAATTATATTTAATATTTACACTTTCTATCCTTTAAAATTATTTATTTAATAATATAAGATTAATTTGTAATTATAAATGGTAAATATTAAAAATAATTCGTACGTATTTATGATATTGAATGGTATAAGATAAAGTTTAAAAACAATATTGAGTTCATTTTGAACGTATTGACGAAACGACTATAATGGTGTAATTTGTAAAAAAAACTAATTTTTTTTGATATATTTTAGTTAATATCCGATTGTCTATGTTAATAAAATAAAAATGTAAATGAAAAAGTAATTGATATAAAATAAATTAAATAACTAATTATAACTTTATAAGAATGCAAAGTGTAATTTTTTTCTAAAACTATAAGCAGAAAGTGAATCTTTATACATAAAATTTTCTATGTGAGAATGTTTGTTATTTTTAATTTTTTGGAAAAAAAAACAATCCTTACACAGGAAAAAAAACATTATGTGCAAACTTTGACAATTTTAGGAAAAAAACTTTGAAAAATGGTAAAAGAAATATAAATATGGTTGATGAGATTGACTATTTTAGTTAATTTTCCCATTTTTAATTTGTAGGCGGATAAAATAGATGACTTTGTTTTTAATTTGTAGTTTTACCTGCTATATATAGATTGCAAGTTAAATTTTTAAGTAATAAGAATGTATTCAACAGGTTATCAAAAGTTCAAGGATTTAGTTAACAGATTTTGAAATGTCCAAGGACTTATTTGTTTCAAAAAATTGTCCAATGACTTAATTACTCCAAACACTAAAGTCCATTGGGTTTTTTTGGATTTTAGTAATTAAATTTATCAACATTTAATATGAATTATTTCAAAAAAAATAACAATTTTGAGCTTGTTTCTATTTTCAGAAAATAAAATATTCAAAACTCTTATTTTAAGAAATTTGTTTTTTTTTCTCAAAATATAAACAAAGGTTCCATTTTATTTTTTAAAATATGAAATTTTGAAGGTTGATTTTTTAAAGCAAAGGTTTTAATCTGAACATTAGTTTCATTTTAATATAATTTCTCCTTATTTAAAATACTATTTAATTTGTATATAACTCTTACGTGTTAAAATCATATTGACATATAATTTATCTATTTTGATAATTGTTTGTGTTTGGTTTAGCTTGTGTGTATCTCAACTAATCTCTCTGACAAGATTCAAAGTGACGACTTAGTGGGAGGAGTTAACATTACATATATTAGTAAAAGAACATATAATACCTTGATATTTGTAACACTAATAACTTTAAATAATATAATTACGGGGCTATTCAAGCCATTTGGCAATTTTGGAGTTTAGTTGCACCTAATTATCTTGGATTTTCTTTAGGGAAAAAAGTAGCTAAAATGAAGTTTTTCCGGGCGAATTAAGGTTTCATGCAACCTCCGTCAGGACTAGGCCATGTAGGCTACAGGAGAAGACACGTCTTGTATGTCACGCGACTTGGGGTCGCAAGATAAGTCACGTAGACCCCTATGAGGTGTGAGCGTGTTAGTCGTGCGACTTAGGTCGTGTGGCATGTCTAGTGCGACTTAAAACCCGATTTTTAGGGGTTTTAGCTCATTTTTTCCACCCTCCTCATTTCCTCTCACCTTCGGGTGATTTTTTAAGCCAATATCTATTTGGGGAGCCCTTCAAAAGGCTCAATTGGTTTTTGGTAAGCTTTTTGGGAGATTAGAGGGCTGGATCTCACTTTCACCTCTCATCCTTTCATCTCCTTATGTTGGGTCCCATTTTGGGTTGCACCTTGGAGCTTTCGAGGAGGTCTTTGGGAGCAAGAGGAACCTTGTATTTAAAGGATTGGACTCTCCATTTTATAGCTTCACTTGGGAGGTTTCATTTACTTAAGAGGTAAGTTCTTTAAGTATTTTGAACTCTATGTTTGGGGATCTTTGTGGATCTGGAGCTTATGTTTATTTTGGTTCATTTCTAGACTTGGAATTATGGTCTTGGGAGTATTATTGGAGAGATTTGCTTGTGGATCTTAAATCTTAACCTTTGGGAAGCTAGAACTTGGGTTTGAATACTAGGTTTACTTAACCCGACAAAGTGAGTTTTAAGTTGTTTTGTGAAAATTATGTGTAACACCTGTGAAATGTCATAAGTCTTTTATTCTAGAAACTCAAAATTCTTCTAAAATTTACCTTTAAACTGAGTATTTAGAGCTCTAATAATGTTTGGGTTGACCTTGGTTCGGTTCGGGAGAGTTCTGGGGGGTAATAGTCAAGAAAAAGGCCATTTGGGTGGTCAGGGCGCCTTTCCGGGTCACTAAACCCGCACCAAAAAGCGCTTTAGCCTCTGTTTTCCGATCCCTGGCGTGAGGAGACAATGGTTAAATGTGGCTCACTGTGCGACTTTAGTCGCATGAAACTCGTATGAGGGTCTGGTGAGACATGTGCACAATATGTGTCGTGTAGTGTGTAAGTGCCTTGATTTAGGTCGGAAACTTGGGCAAGCGGCCTAAGGTGCACCAAACCCGCACCGAGCACCTGGCCCCTTTAATGCAACATCCGACCATACATTTCCTCACCTACTTCTTTGCTCTTCGTTTCCTCTTCATTCTCTTCGCAAGTATCTTATTTCTTCATTTATTTTTCATTGGGGATCTCTCTAAGGTAACTTTTGTGAGCATTCAAGACATTTATTGATTTTGGATTTAAAGAGAACAAGTTGTGGGCCAAAGCTTCAAAGCCTCATCTCTACTTCTAGGGTTTTTACCAAGTTTCTAGGTTTTCTCTAAAAACCTAGCATGTGAGTTCTAAATGTTTTATAAATCTAGATAATTGTCTAAATATGTTTATTTAACTTCATTGCAATCTTTATTTCAAATATTACCTCAGTATATGATGATTTGATCATATACGCACACTTGATGAACATTTTATGCATATTGGGGTAAGTTATTATGTTTGGGGATATGGAAATGATTATTTTCGTGTCTAAGAGTTTATTCGGGATGGATTACATGGATCTTGGTCCAATATCTTGATATTCTTATGATATCATATTTTGCGGAATTATTGACTTAAATTGGGAATTTTGTCTTTAAATACTAGTTTCATGGTTATATATAAGTTTGTAAACCTATTTAGCAACTTTTAAACATGATATATGGGAAGTAATCTGAATATAGATTTGTTGGACATTTCCACTTCGGATTTATGATTAGATGGACCTTCAAGTTGGCACTAAGAAGGTTGGGTCTTGAGGTGCTACTTGAAAGGGTAGGCACTAAAAACCACCAAACTTGTGGTGCTACCTTGGAGGTAGGCACTAAGTGAGTGTGGGTGTTGAGGTGTTATTCATGGGAATAGACACTAAGGTCAACCTATTTTTAAGGTAAAACTTGCTAAGGGTTATTGGACACTTGGGGCTTGTTTGTTTTTTCAATTTTAGCTCTTCATACCACTTATCACTTATTCGGTCAGACGTTTTTAAATTCAGATTGTTTGTTTTTTCTATTTTTTCAGTCCCACTTATCACTTAAAGTGATCTGGACAAAAAAGTGGTAAGTTAGCCTCTTATTTCCTCTTAATTCCTTCTTATTCTCTCACTCTCCTTCTTTCACCTCTCGTTCTATGAAGAGGATCTCGAACCCACCTGAAGAAATCGTCGAACCAACCTGAAGAAATCGTCGATCTCACCTATTAGTCTGCTACTCTTCTCTTCAAGACAACCCCTTTACAAATCGTACGCCTCCAAATCGGGACTCACCTGTTGGAGGGCAGATGAAAATCTAAGTTCGATGTTCTGCAAGTCGATCGATTTCACATGCTACTCCGATGTTCTGAAAATCTGAGTCCGATGTACGCCTCCAAATTGGATCGATTTCATCTGTGCCTCCAAATCGGATTAAACCGGTGTGCATACGAGGGGAGATCTGCAACATCGGAGTAGCAGGTGAGATCGACTTTCAGCAGGTGAGATCTTTGTGCTTGATCGATTTTCTGTTGTGTTCTCTCCAAGACCTGTTCTTTAAATATTCCAGATCTGCCATAGTTTTGGGTCTGCAACTTGGAAAATGATGTTTTGACCAGTCTGCTGGATCAAGATTTGTGGATTCTGAATGATCAAACAACCCCACAAACCTAAATTAAATTCTCCAAGATTTATCAGAAGTTTCAGAATCTGAGAATTTAAGGAAGGACTCAAGAACATGATCGGAGGAGATGATTATGTGGAGGAGATGATTTGTTTTCAATTTTTTGTTTTTTGTTAATCGAAGCTCATAGTCATGGTGTTTTCTGGTTAATCCAAGGCTCTTTGGATTTTGATAGATATAACAGGTGACGTTAAATTAAAATAGACAATATTCAGACAATTATATATTCAGACGTTTTCAGCTTACAAAAACAAACAGTCTTTTTTATTCAGATTTCAGACTTCAGCACCACCACTTAAAAATCAGAAGTGAAATCAGACTTTAGACTTCAGCACCACTTAAAAAACAAACGCCACCTTGGACTTCATGCTTTATATGGTCACCCAGTCTAACATTCCAGGCCAACCGTACCATATATTTTATGCTTTGTCCGCACACACCTGGACTCACGGTTTAAAAACGCGTTTGATAGAGGAGGTATCTAGTCCCTCATAAGACAAATTTCGTTCCCCTCCCCAACCAATGTGGGATCTTATAATCCACCCCCTTGGGAGCCCAATGTCCTTGTTGGCACATCAGTCTGGTTCTCGGCTCTAATACAATCTGTAACATCCTAGACCAACCATACTAGATATTGTCATCTTTGTACACACACACACACACACACACACACCTGGACTCATAGTTTTAAAACGTGTCTGCTAGAGGAGGTATTCAGTCCCTTATAAGGAAACTTTAGTTCCCATCCTCAACCAATGTGGGATCTTACACCGAACATCATTGTATGAGAGGCACACTTTTATGTTCCCGCCACTCTCAATGGATATAGGTCTTACCCGTTGTTCCAAAGGGGATGTATATATGAAGTCATGAATAATCCTGTATAACTCCTATTTGGTTATTAAATTGATATCTTCCCGCTACTTGTGATTTCATGTTATATGTTCAAACTTAATAGATTTTTTGGCCTAACACTTACTCTTTTCGACATATTGATGTCGGTTTTACGTAACCTCAAAATATGTGCAGATATATCTTGATGCAAGTAGACATCTTGTTCTACTGTCGTCTTTTAACAAGTAATAATGATACAAAATACCGAATATCGAATATCGATCAACAGGAAAAGACTTGCAAAAGTTCTTTAAGAAGTCCCATTTGTAAAAGTTAGTTTCAGATGACGAAATAGAAGAAAAACTTTTGATTGGGTGTTTAATTATCAACCACGGAAAATCAGTCATAAAAAGAAGCAAATGGTGCAAAGCTTCATTAAGATAAAAACAAGAGTAAATTACAGATTTTGTCCCTGTGGTTATATGATAATTATGGAATGAATCCCCCAAATGAAATAATTACATATATGGTCACTGTGGTTTCATTTTTGTTTCGGATTGGATCCATCACTTTAACTCTGTTAACCTAAATCCCATTAAGTGAGGGATATATTAGTCATTATATATTTTCATTTAAAATATATACAAGATATCTATATATTCCTTTAAAAACAAAAAATAATATATGCATATATATGTATGAAAGCGTACAACAACATCTTCTCCCCTAATAATGTCTCTGATAATGCAAGATCGTTCTTAATCCTATAGAGAGAAAGTAGAGAGAGAGTTGAAAGCGCAAATGTTAAACTGTATTGAGAATATGCGTGTAAGCCTTACAAGACACAAAGCCACAAGGGACTTAAATACCCATGGCTAATACTGAACATATAAGCACCCTTAAACACAGTATTAGACCAAGCCTATAAATACAATGATTACTATAAAATCTGACTTAACAATCTCCCCCTTAGTAATCATTGGCGATGTGGTCTTCAATATTCATCTTCTAAATCAACACAGACCATCTAAGCGTCTTAGCGAAGCTTCTTGACAAAAAAAAATCTTCTCAGCATCTTTCAATCTATTTTGTCTTTGCTGCCTTGACAAGACTGGACCTATTTGTAATAAGCTTGAAAGAACAATCGGTTCATCAGTTTGTGCTCTAGACGACGCACCTCTTTCAAATGTACTTGAATGAACTATGGTGGTCGGAGCTTGAACAACAAAAGAATTAGTAGCTGAGAGAATAGAATCTTGAGCAGACAACTCTTTGTCGCTTTAATTTCTCGAATCTTGAGCAGATAAACTTTTAACTCTTTGTCTCTTTAACTTCTCCTTAACTTCTCCCCCTCATGACCTTGATGATCTGGATCAACTTGGTCATGCAAATGTTGGAGACGAGACAACTTCAGATATGCAAAATTCAAAATAAAGGAGAAAAAGGAAGTTTTGCGCTACATGTTGGTGGCGCAAACTTAGTTTTGCGTTAGCTGAAGGTGGCGCAAAGTTGAGTTTTGCGCTACCAACTGTTGGCGCAAATCTGACTTGAAATCTGAAAATTTTCACCTGTTAAGCTCTTTGACTCCCCCTACACAAATGCACTAAATATGACAATTCAAGTTTAGCATTCATATAGAAAATCAGATACTCCCCCTCAAAATGAGATATGATCTTTTCAAAATATTTTCCTTATTCACTCCCTCTTGAAAAATGCACAGACCCATTGACACAGAGATGAGAACACAAGAATCGAAACATCAATGTAGAAAGAAAAATATACTGAATATGTATTTTGAAATAACTAAATATATAAAATTTTAAACACTAAACAAATTAAATTCTACTTAGTAAAATATTACAGATTAATCCATCAGATGAAATCAAGTGTATGTTGTTGGATATAGATACAAGTTTCATTGCATATCAAGTTAAAACATGTTCAGTTTCAAAAACTTTCATCAATCTATTCAGTGTGCTAGCATGCGAACTTCGATTAGCTTCAAGAAAATTCAATTATAAAAATATAATAGAGAACTTTGCATGTACTCACACTAAGCCGTCAAAAATTAAGATTTTCACAAATTTATAGGTTTATCGCAACTCAAACATATCACCAAGTATCATGAGATGTGTGCTCATTGGCATCTTTTAGCATTGTGCACATTGGCATCTTCATATGAGTGTGCTCTTTGGCATCTTTTAAGCTTGTGCACATTGGCATCTTTTAATCAAGAAGTTTGGTAAGTAAAGAACATGTCGTAAACGTAACTTTCTATCTGATCCTATTACAGGATTTGGGTTAGTCGCTCCCAGACCAATTGGCCTTAGGGGACTAGGTGTCAAGCACCCCTTGGAACTTACTCTCCCAGATCAGAAAGGCTACATCGACACATCCTAAACCCATTCATACCAGTAAAACATGACTTTCAATCTGATTCTATAGAAGGATTTGGGTTCGATCACTCCCAGACCAATTGACCTTAGGGGACCAGATGACAAGCATCCCACGGAACTTACTTTCCCAAACCAGAAAGGTCACAGGTACAAACTTTTAAACTTAGAGATTTCTGTATTTTATATATATAATTTTTCATCTCAATCACTCAGTTTTACATCTAAGTGCTTAGCCCATATTTTCATTACGATCCATAATTCTGACTTTTTAGGTTTTCTAAGCATTGTAAACTATACATATTCTGAATAACACAACTTTAAAGCAGTATCAAAAGTTTCAAACATGTTGCTGACCTTTCGACTTTTGTAAGACTTGAAAGTTGAACATATAAAACTTCGATATAAACAAAGCAACTTGAAAATTTATCCTAGACACACATTTTATTCAAAAGAAAGAAAAACTGTAAAACTTTTACTTTATAGAATAAAATTTGTAAAGATTTAAACTTTTAAATTCAACATGCCGAGTTTTTAAAAAAAAAATAATTTTCATTTAAGGCTTTTGTAAAGAATTCGGCAAATTGATATTTAGTCGGAACAAAATAAAATTCAATAATATCTTCTTCCACATAATGTAAAATGAATTTGTATCTCGTATCAAGATTTTGGATTGTACAAATTCAGGTTTTTGTTGAACTTGCTCAGATTCTTGAAAAACATGAGAAAACTGGAATAACATCATAGACAGAGATAAATGCAGCGGAATAAAGTAGATGCACTCACAGTTTCTCATTTGTCCAGAAGCTTAAATGCATTGAAGAATGAGTCCTAAACTGATATGTTTAGAAGTCGAAGTCCATTGAAGTACGGGTTCTGAGCTGATTTACTCAGAAGCCATCTTTCTCTTACTCCCCCTTGACACTAGGTGCCTGCAACTCAGAATTAATCTTTTGTTTTGGTACCCACTTGAATTTGGGTCCATATTTGTTAGTTGCAGTTCTAAAGGGAGAATATTTGTTAGATTTGACATAGAAAGCACGAGAAATATTATCAGATAAATGAACATATTTATCAGTAGAAGACAAAGCATAATCATCTGAACTAGAATCAGAAGAAGAATATGAGACATCTTTTGAAATTTGAATCATTTGCTTTATAGAGTATTTTGAAATTTTATTACAAACAACAAATGAATCACTTTTATAAAATTTGTCTACATATCTATCCTCATCAGTCGTAGATCCATCAGATATCCGCTTGACCCTCCATATCTGTCTTGAAGGAGTGCTCAAAGTCCTATCTGAAATATTTGAATCACAAGAATTAGAACTGTCAGAAATGACTTTAGCTTGTTTCTTTGACTTCTTTGACCTATTTCTTTTACGCTTTGGTTTATAATAATCATCATTTAGCGTAAAAGATTCATCAAGAATTTTCGATTTAAGATTTGAATCAGAAGAAACAATTTTATCTATGAATCCAAACTGATCAGACAATAAACCTGAACTTACCTCAGAGTCAGAAAAAATTTGAGAAAAGTTTTCAGATTTTAGAACTTTCTTTTTGTTTTCTCTAAAATCAGAAGAAAGGCCAGAAACAGAATTTGTAAGTAAATCTTGTTTTTGAAAAAATAATTTTTCTTCAAGACTTGTCGTCATGAAAGAAAGAATAACATCTGATTCAATTTCTCTTTGAATATTTTGATCTTCCGTTTTATCTTCAAGATCAATGATTTTGCTTTCTAACACTAATGGAGGAATATATCTCTTAGAATCATAAGAAATTGGAGATATATTTTCTTTATTAGTGTTAGTAGCACATATATCAAAATAATCATCAGATAATGAAGATTTAATGGGAAAAATGTCATTGAAACTGTTTCTGTTCTTCTTTGATTTATCGGGAAAATATTTGGCATTTTCGCGCGTGTAAACAAAAGAAATTTCCTTTTTCTTGTTGTTCATTCTTTTCTCATTTTCGATATCTAAAACTTGCTTTTCATCCATCTAATCAATTTTAAATTGAGGAGCATATTTAACAAGACTTAGATAATCGAATTTATATAAAGTAGGGGATTTTTCTATAGCATTGTTTAAACAATGAGGATTTTCAAAACCAAGTCCCCATTTTTCTTTGATAGACTCATAACTCCGCGGTTTGTTCAAATAAATAGTTTGTTCAGTTTGATTTCTTCGATATAATTTTTCTTCCAACTCATTTATTTTATCCGAAAAATTTTCTTTTTGTTTGGTCATTTCAGTCAAAGAATCAAGATAAGTCACATTTGATTTTTCTAAATCATCCAATTTCTTTTGAAAGATGTCTTTTGTATGAGCCAAAATAGATTTTTCATCTTTCAAAGAAATTTGTAATTTATCAATCAAATTTGACTTTTCTGAATTTAATTGTTTTTCAGATAATAACTTTGAGCGAAGATCATGTAAAGCAGTTATAATAATGTTCATCTGTGAGGATATAAATTTGAAATCGAATTCAAAAGGTACCTCATCTTCATCAGTAGTGGAATCTTCATCATCATCATCTGTCTTATCATCTCCTATGAAGCACATATGAGCAGTTTCCACATTGCCAGCTTCATCGTCGGAGTGATCTAGCCAGAATTCTTCTTCAGCTAGCAAAGCAGTTCCATTCTCTCTCTTTTCGGATAGTTCCATTTTCTTCCGATAATACGCCGAATCCCGAACTTTCTTCACTCGACACTCCTTAGCGATGTGACCCAACTTTCCACAGTTAAAGCATGCAGCTGCTTTCTTAACCTTGGGCACTAAGACATTCTTAGACCCAGAAGTGAAGCGAAGATTGTTGGAACCCAAATGAGGTTGGAACTTTTTGTTGTAGTGCTGAGAGAGAAGAATCATCGCCTTCTGAAGAGCTGCACCATCGTCATCAGTTGTACCATCATAAGCATTCTCAGTCAATGATTGTTCAGCTAGTTTGCTTGTAAGAAGTGCAACCGGATCCAATGTCTTTTTGTTTTTCTTGTCAAGTTTGGCCTTCTTATCCTTGACAATGCTCTCATCTGTCATCAGAATCTCATAAAGCTCTTGGATTTGCATAGAAGATATCCGAACATCATTCCTCAAACGATGGCAAGATTTATTCCATTCCGGTTGCAAAGTGTTGAGAAACTTCAGATTGGTCTCTAGCTCAGTCTTTTCCACTTTTATCTTTCGCATATCATTTATCACAACACAGAACATGTCATAAACATTTTTCAGTGACTCCCCTTCTTTGGCTTTGAATTCTTCAAAATTGTTCATGAAACGCGTATGCCGAAGTTGTGTTGCAACTGTAGACCCAAGCATAATCTTCTCTAGTTGTGCCCACATTAGTTTAGGATTGTTTTTTGTAACAATCAATCCTGTTGTAGATAGAATTTGGCAAAGCTAGCATCAGATTTGCCTTTATATCACGATCGACTTTATATTGCAGTGACTCATTGGATGTGTATTCAGCGATAGGCTTTGTCATCCCAGAAGCCAGAATGGGCTTTTCAAAAGATCCTTCATTTAGAATCTTCATCATGTCATCTCCGTTCTTTTGACGCTCGATGAAATTAAGAAACCGATCTTGCCATTGAGTAAACTCATTCTCATCAACCAGAACCGGAGGACGAGTTTCTGTGCCCAATGATATCATGATATCATTCTTGTAGAACTGAGCTTGAAAAGCAAACTTTGCAGAATCCATAGAGAAAAACTTCAGAAAAAACTAAGTCTGAAACAGAGAGGCTGACGCAAAATGAGATTTACGTGAACAGTGACTGGCGCAAACTGAGATTTGCGCGAACAGTGGATGGCGCAAACTTGCTTTTGCGTGAGAAGAATATGGCGCAAACTTGTTTTGCGTGAATCTTTAGTGGTGCAAACTTTACTTTGCGCGAAACGATGATGACGAGAACCTTTCTTCGCGTTAGGAGTTGGTGGCGCAAACCTTGACTTTGCGTGAGATGATGTTGACGAGAACCTTTATTTGCTTGAGCAGTAGGTGACACAACAATGAGTTTTGCATGAGTTGTTAATAGCGCAAACTTGTCTTTGCGCGAGAAGTTTGTCGCGCAAAATTAACTTTGCGTGAAGAACTGAAACCCTGAACTTGACGAAAAAACTAGAAGAATCTAGCGCAAAGCTAAATGATCTAGTGCAAGGATGGACAATCTGGCGCAAAGCTGGATGAACTGGCGCAAATCTTGAAGAACTAGCGCAAAGTTGATGAATCTGGCGCAACTCTTGAAGAAATAGCACAAAGTTCAGATGAACTCGCGCAAAACCTGGATGTGGCGCAAAACGATGAACAACTCAGAAAACTTCTAAATTCGATTACAGAACCGAATTTAATGAAAAAGGCTCACACAGAATTGATCGAAAACAGTTTTCTAATCACTTTCAATCAAACAAATCGATCAAAAACTACAAAATCGATGAATCGTGAAACCAACAGTACGCACAACGACTTTTTCCAGAAAATCGAAAATTTCAAAATTGAAGATCAAATATTGATTTTCTTGCAATCTGATGTGAATCAAAAGTGTTCTAACAATGATTTCGAATCCAACAAACCAAATTACAAAGAAATTCGTTTAGAAAACAGTCCAAATTTGATGAAAAATCAAAAAAATGAGATTTTCTTGAAAAAATCAAGAAAATCAATCGAATTTTCTGATTCAACCACAAATTCAGAATCAAAACAAGATTCTCTCAATCCTCTCAGATTCATATTAGGCTCTGATACCAATTGATAATGTAAGATCGTTCTAAATCCTAGAGAGAGAGTTGAAAGCGCAAATGTTAAACTGTATTGAGAATATGCGTGTAAGCCTTACAAGACACAAAGCCACAAGGGACTTAAATACCCATGGCTAATACAGAACATATAAGCACCCTAAAACACAATATTAGACCAAGCCTATAAATACAATGATTACTATAAAATCTGACTTAACAGTCTCCGTCGGCGCCCCCTCCTTTTTTTCCCGGCAACGTCCCTTTCTCCGGCGCTCTCCTTCCTCTTCCAACTCCGGCCACCACAACATCTTGTCGCCATTCATCCTTCATCATCCGTCCCTACTCTATCGATCACCAAGAACTCACAACCATTCTGAGATTCCATCGAAGGCAGTGGCCACCACTGTGAGGCTCCATCTCCATCAGCAGTGACCAGCAGTGGGATTGTTCCCATCGAAAAACAAAAATAGCATCCAACCACCGAGCAACAGATCGATTAATAGAGAGAGAGATCGAGAGGTATTATTTGTTTTTCTAGAGAGAAACAAACCGATTGTTGTAAAAATTAAACCGTAAACGTTCCAAAAACAACCTAAAATCGATGCTCCAAGTTATAACCGTATTGATTCAAATGGAAAATCAGAATTACTCTACCGAAAACTTCGACAAACAAATAATCCAACAATCGGTAAAAACCCAACATACATACGTATACAATTGCAGAAATAAAAGGAGAAAAAACGATGTAACACACTCATTTTTTTTACCATGAGAAATGTTACGTAATCTAAAATAAATTCTCTAAAAATACTCCAAAATAACGGCTAAATTAAAACTTTAAAACCGTTCGTAGCGGAAGTCTTCAAAATACATAAACATGTAACTTAAGATCTAACCCGTCCCATACCAGGTTAAGTTATAACTATTCCATACATAAAAGTCTAAACAAAAGACTGAATTTAAAATGATAAATTGATAAGGCTCTAAGCGTGTCCCTTGCCTTTATCCAACCTTGAACTACATGACCCTGAGATGCATACTATAGTTGTTGATCCAACTCTCTCAGTGATTTGATAGTGATCCTTTATAATACTTAGTGAAAATTACGTTTAAATTCTGTATGTATAAGTGTTTCACCATCAGCGATTAAATACTGAGTATATTCAGTATCGCTGATGATTTCTCATGTAAACAGTTAGATGTAATCCCTGAAGACAAGTTTGGCGACAAAAGATGTTCACTGCTGAATCGAAGACTAAGCTGCTGAACAAAGGACAAGTCTACTCATGACCTGATGCGGATATCAGCGAAAACAAGACAAGTCTACTCACACCCGAAGAAACCTGAGGAAAAGCTTCGTCGATAGCTGAACTTCCTTCTATCTCTGAGAAGGAAGAGATATTCAGCGATTAATGATCACTTAGCTTATACCTCAAGTCTCCTTTGTCTTATGTATGCACACATATTACGAATGTCAGAAAAGACATACCTCTGCAACAATTCGTACAACAACTCTGATATCTACACTGTTCATCATACGGCCAAAAGCATGTCTCCAAATGTCAGACTCATGCAACCAACCAGAGAAGAACACGTGTAAAGTACCATGCCATGCATTTAATGCATAGGGTATAAATAGAAAGATCACAACTCTATCTGAGAGTTGCCAAAAGCCTTCAACCTTCAATCTTTCTATAAAATATAGAAACCCTTGTTTTCTATATTCTCTTAATCTCCATTCTCTAATTCTTGTGCAACCATCTTAGTGTTTCTTAAGTTTGTTTAGATTAGGTTCTTACTTAATCTTATTCCACAACAAACTTGTAAATTGTATTTTGATTTATCAATAAACAATTTATTAAACTTTAAAATTGTGTGTTTGTATTCAACCCCCCTCTTCTACAAACTTGTTAAGCACCTTCGGGACCAACAAGTGGTATCAGAGCAGACTGTTTAATCTCATAAACAAGATCTTGCTTTATTCTCTTCATTGCTATTCTCAATATGGCACTAAACACAAACATTAACTACTATGATAATGGTTCTCTTCCAAAACCTCCTCGATTCAACAGAGATAACTTTGCTCTCTGGAAAAATCGAATGATGCTATTTCTAGAAGGTGTAGATCCCACTATACCTGAATATTTAGCAAATGGTCCTTATGAACCCTTCACCATCATAGTTGCAGTTCCAGCTACTGCCACCTTATGTTGTCCCGGAAAGATATGCTATTAAGGAAATAAGACAATGGAGTGATGAAGATAAAAAGAAAGTCGGTTTAGATGCTAAAGCAAAAACCATTATCTCTATGGCTCTGCCTGATGAAGCCTTTCATTCCATCATGCATCTAAAAAATGCTAAAGAGATGTGGGACACTATATGTGTTCAATATGAAGGTACCACTGAAATCCAAGAACCCAGAAAGATTAGCTTGGTAAGACAATATATATGAAAGTTTTATCTGTGGTAAGAATGAATCCCTATCTGATGTTCACCAGAGATTTAACTGTCTAATCATTGATCTAAGGGTTGTTGGTAGGACCTACTCTAACTCTGAGGTCTTAACTAAATTCTTGGAATGTCTTCCTGAAAGCTAGGATAGTTATTCAATGTGTCTTAAGCTGACAAAAGACTTAAATTCTCTCTCTCTTAGCACCTTATATGGAATATTGCTCAACTATGAGCAATCAAATCTTCTGAAGAAGAATCTTATAAAAGATTCTAAAGACTCCAAAAGCACTCCTGTCGCTTTAATCTCTTCAGAGATCATTCCATCTCAGCGATCTACTCTCACTATCACTGAGTTAGATTCTGACTCTAAGGAATTATCAGACACTGATCTTTCAGAGTTTGATGAATCCTTAGCACTCTTGACCAACTCTTTCAAAAGATTTGCAAGAAATAGCAATTTCAGAAGAAATAAGCCTCTCTCTATAACTGACAAGCCAAAATCAACCCCTGTTAATAAGGCTACTGCTACTTGCTTTAACTGTGAAAAAGTTGGACATTTTGCAAGTGAATGCAGGTCAAAGAAAGTTTTCAAACCTTCTACCTCCAGGAAAACCAGCGATAGCAAATACCTTAAGTTGGAAGAGAAATATCAAAACTTGAAAAACTTTAAGCGAAAAGGTAAAGGTCTTATCGCTGAAGAGCATGACTGGGTTGAATATGAAGAATGTAGTTCTGATGAAGAAGAAGTTGTTAATCTTTGTCTTATGGATGAGATTAAAGAAGAAGTGGAAGAACCAACAGGAACTTCCATGATCTATATCTCCTCTCATGTATCAATCTCTACTAATCCCTCTCTTTCTGAAGATGAGAGAAGTTGCATTGTAGATGTGCTGACAATAGACTTATACAATGCACTCAATGGCAAAACTCTAGCTGAAAACAAAAATATTGACTTAACTGAACAGCTAGAGAAATGTCACGAAAGGATCAAAGAACTAACTCTTATAGAGGAAAGTTTAAAAGATCAAGTCATTGTCAATGAAATTATCAGAATTGAACGCGAACAAGCCATCGTTGCTTTAAAAGAAAAAAACGCAACCGTTGAGGGATGGTGTAAATCTTCAACCAAGATCATTGAAATCATCAGGGCTCAAATCCTTGCTAATGACAAAACTGGTCTTGGTTATCATCCTGAAAAGGATGAATCCAACAGAGATTGTTTCATGCTCAAGTTTGGAATGTTTGTCTCTTCTATCCCTGACACTTCTTCTACTCATTGTTCTTCATCTTCCAATCCTATTCCTAAGGACTTATCAAAAAGCTCTAAGCTCGCTGATAAAGGGAAATCCATTTTTCATCCTCAGAAGGCTACCAAGAAAGCAAAACTGAAAGTCCTTTCCAAACCTTCAGTAAGTCAATCTTTCAGCACTGGAACTAAAATCACTGATATTTCTCAGAGATCAACTCCAAAGTTGAAAATTGATATTAAGCCTAAGAAATCTGAAGAACTGAAAGTTCCTCCAAGATCTTATGCTAAGGGCATTCTTGGAGCTGGCCCTGCTCATCTCATGTTTTCTAACTCTACTACTCATAGTCACAAGGAAAAAATCGTCTATAGAAAATGCTATCACTGTGGACTTATTGACCATATTGCTAGTAAATGTCCTACTGCCACAAAAGTTGAAAAAACAGCTAAAGTGAAGATGATTGCCTCCAAGGCTAAGAAGGTCACCAAAGCTGAGAAATTTGCTAAGGTGAAAAATGCCACTAAGGTTAAACAAACAACCAAAGTGAAGATTACCACTGAAGCTGAATCTTCAAATACCGTGAAGATTGTTGAACCTTCCATCTCCACCAACACTGTTGGACCCATTGAAAAGTGGGTACCAATCAAAAATTAATCTTCCTTATGTTTGCAGGGATCGAAGGGTATCTGGTATTTAGATAGCTGATGCTCTCGACACATGACTGGAAAAAAAGACATGCTCACTGATTACAAGGAAGAGAAAGGTCCCTCAATGACCTTTGGTGGAAATGGAAAAGGCTATACCAAAGGGTTTGGTGTTCTCAGCAATGGGACAACTACCTTCAGAAGAATCGCTTACGTAGATGGACTGAAGCATAACCTCCTAAGTATCAGCCAGCTATATGACAAAGACTACAAAGTTCGCTTTTGTAAGAAAGCATGTTTAGTGATGAATGAAAAAAGAAAGCTCTCTCTTAGTGGTTATCGTATGGAAAATGTCTATGTAATAGATATGGACTCTACTACCACTGAAAACGTTTGTTTTCTCTCTAAGGCCTCCTCGGATGTCAACTGGTTATGGCACAAAAGGCTATCTCATCTTAACTTCAAGACATTGAATTCTCTCTCCTCAAATGAACTAGTCTCCGGTCTTTCTCAGCACTCATATGCCAAAGAATCTCTTTGTTCAGCATGTGAAAAGGGAAAGAAGACTAAAGCTAGTTTCAAATCAAAACAAGTTTCTTCGGTGACAAGTCCTCTTCAACTCTTGCATATGGATTTATTTGGCCCTGTCAATATTCAATCCATAGCTGGAAAGAAATACACACTTGTCATTGTAGATGAATATTCTCGCTACACCTGGGTAATTTTTCTTCGCTGTAAAAGTGACACTCCAAAAGAACTGAATTCAAAAACAGTTCTCTGAACAATTTCTTTGAGAGTAAGGGAATCTCTCACAATTTCTCTTCTATAAGAACTCCTCAGCAAAATGGTGTCGCTGAAAGAAGAAACCGAACGATCATTGAAGCTGCAAGATCAATGCTCAACGATTCTCATCTTCCAACTCAGTTTTGGGCAGAAGCTGTTAATACTACTTGTTTTACTCAAAACAAGTCACTGATAGTAAAATGTTTCAGCAAGACAACTTACGAACTCTTTCATGGAAGAAAACCTTTTATCAGCTTTCTTCACATCTTTGGTTGTCAGTGTTTTATTTTAAACAACAAAGATGCTCTTGGAAAGTTCAACCCAAAAGTTGATGATGGAATCTTTCTTGGTTATTCCTCTATTTCAAAAGCCTACATAGTCTTCAACAAGAGAAGACAAACTGTAGAAGAAACTATTCATGTCCCCTTCGACGAATCCAGATCAGCGAACTCTAAACCTATCGCTGACAATGATGAATTGAATGCTTGGATTTTATCTCATTATAGAGAAACAGAACCTCTCTTCAACACTCATCAGTATACCAACTCTCCTAATGCTGATGAAGATCCAAACATCATACCTCCTGACACTGAATCCACCTCCTGGGTTTCAGTTGTTCCTCTAAACACACTTCCTCCATCAGAACTTCCCTCTTCTGAAAACCTCTCAGTAAATAACCAAGGCTGACACGCAAAGCACATCTTGCGCTTCAAGGCTTAAACGCAAAGTTCATCTTGCGCTTTAAGGCTGAAACGCAAATCACAGTTTGCGTTTCAGTCTTCACACGCAAAGCTCTTGTTTGCGTTCTCTTCCTGACACGCAAAGATCTACTTTGCGCTTGTTCCAGACTTAGATTAAAAAAAAAAAAAGAGTCTGAAAATTTTTTTAGTCATATATGGAAATTGTTTTTAAACTTTGCACCATAACTTGTGTTGTTCAAATTTTCAATTTTTACAATTTTTTTTTAAGATTTCAATTTGATCTGATTTTTGATTTTCTAATATATAGTTTGGGAACGATCATTCTTATCAAGCAGATTCTCATTCAAAGTTTTCTTTGAGAGAGAAAATTTTAGTTTGTCCATATTTTGTTTTTGAATTCATTTCAACTCACGATAGTTTTGTCAAATTCTTTTTCATACAGGATGAGTTCACCAATTTTGCTCAGAGGAAGATACGAGCAGTGGAAAGCTGATTTTTTCAAATTTGTAGATACACATGAGCTGAGTTGTTATATCAAATTGTCGTTGAATGAAGGAGAGATGAAATCTCATACTCCCACAGAAGATTGTACTCAGGATTGGGAGAAAAGAAAGAGTGCTGATAATATGGCTCGAACTTTTCTGTTGAATAGTATTCGTCATGAGATTAATGGTCACATAAATACCTATCAGTTGACAGGAAAAGATTTATACAAGTCAACAGGAAAGGAGATATGGGACTATCTTGAATGGACGATGTTAGGGCCAACGGTTGTGTCTGAGCTAAAAGGAAAGATTTCTGAGTTGGAAGCTAAAATTCAGCAGACAATCTCTGTTGAGAGCAATGAGCAGAAAGTTAAGAAATTGGAATCTGAGAATGTTGAGCTTAGAAAGACTATATCTGATTTGGAGCAAAAGCTTACTGAAGATAAAGCTATTTTTTAGAGTGAAAAGAAAGGTTTTTCAAAGAAGTTCTCAGATTTCTCTAAAAAGAGTTTTGAAGAGAAGAAGTCAGTTGATCTTAAATGTATAAAACTTTCTCAACAAATTTCCGATTTTGAGAAAGTACTGATTTTGGAAAGAGAGAAGTTTGAGAAAGAAAAGAAGGCCATAGAACAAAAGAATGTAGGATTCTTTAAAGAATTATTCGGCCAGAGAAATGAATCATAAAAAGGATTTGAAGAAGAAAGATCCATCTTTGAGTCTGAAATCAAAAGGCTAACTTCCAAGTTGTCTGAACTGTCTGCTTCTGCGCTGAAAGAGCAAAAGACGAAGTCTGAGTTCTCAAAGAAGATTGACCAACTTGAGAAAGAAAGAGACATCTTTGCATCAAAGATCAAAGAGCTTGAAAAGTCTGTTTCAAGTTCTACTCAGAAATCTGTCTCTTCACAAAGGTCAATTAAATATTTTAATCAGATTCGTCGCTCTAACATTTTCTTTGATGAATATTTAGATGGTTCAGATACATCTTCAAGAAGAAAAAGCTATAAGAAAGAGAAACTGGTCTGGATAAAGAAATCTGTCAAAGATGACAAGAAAGAAGAGCTGAATGGAAAGACATCATGTGTACATCCTCATCAAGCAAAGAAGAACAAAGAGCATAAAGGTAAACCTGACCTCAAATACTCAAAAGATCAATTACTCAGGTTTTCAGGTACTAAATATTATTGTTCTTACTGCTGTACATATGATCACATCCACAAGACCAGTGATCATTTCTGGTATGGTTCTTACTCTATAACCCCCACACGAACTGCAACTCACATTTCTGGACCCAAATACCAGTGGGTACCAAAGAAGAAAATTGATTCTGTGTTGCAGGCACCTCAATCCAAGGGGGAGTAAGAGAACAATGGCTCTTGAGTAAATCAGCTCAAGACCCGGTCTTCAATGTCAAAATGACTTCTAAACACAACAGTTTAGGACTTGTACCTCAACGATCAAAAAGACCTTACTCCTGTATGCTTGCATCAGATGGATATTGATGGTCTCCATCCCAAGAGAATTGATCTGATCTCTATCCTATACTTTTTCATTGCTAGATTTTTCTGATATTGATGGTCTAACAATTCAAAAGGGAGTGTTTGATTTCTTCAGATCAGAACTCATACTATAAAATGTTTTACTGTTTCAGTCTTTTATTTTTGAATAAATAATGTGAATAAAGTGGCTTCTGATCACATGACAGATCAGGACCCGTTCATCAATGATCAAAGAAGGATATTATGCTAATATCCAGGGGGAGCTTCAAAGATATAAATCATTTAATCATGATTTGAGGGGGAGCTGAAAAGGTAAATATTTTCTGATCCTAGATCTCTGATTGTTTGGAAGAAGAACAACTTTCAAGCATGAAAAACGCTTTCTTAAATGTTTAAACCACTTCTCTATTCTCAAACGATTTCATGAATTTAGAAGTGTGCTTTTAAATGTTTTTCAAATATTGAGCCTTATTGTTTAACTGACCGTGTGTTTCCAAAGATCAATACTTGTGTATTATCTTGTCCATATACTGTCAAGTATTCATACATACCGGTTCAGTATTTTATTTGAAATTGTTGTTACCATGTCTCAAATTCAAACAATTTTTCGATGGTAATACCCCTGTTTGAAATTCAAAGTTGTTGAGCATCATTCATCTTGTTCATATTTGTGCTTTCATTGATAAATTGTTTATATTCGTTCATATAAACAAAATTTCCAATTCTTTGATACCCTAACCATTTGATTTGATCTGTTTAATTCAATGTCAGATTCTCAAAACAATTCTCTTGACTTCATTTCATTCATTCAATATTCTTGTTTTGAGAATTCTTCAAAGTTCAAATGCTCAAATTTCATTTTTGATTTTTGATGAGCATACATACACTGACATATGATTTCTTGTGATTTACATGTTAAGAAAATCATTGACCAACATGTACTTTTAGGAACATGAGATTCAGTGTGAGTGCTTAATAGATCTTCCATGGATTCACGATAACCAGTGTTTCCTACCCCCGGAAGAAATCCTTTGAGTGATTGAGGGGAGAGGGGTCTAAAAGAATTGAGTGTGGGAGTGAGCAGAGGTAAAATGGAAATGAGAGATTGGTTATATGTGAGCTTATATGTTTAAAAGAAAGAGGGTGTGAGAACAGAGTTAAAAGAATATCAAAACTCTGCACCAAACATCTTTCTGAGCCGGGCAGCCACATTACTGATAGGTTCACATTTCTTTGGTGACCATCATTGAAATAGGCAAATAGCCCATGCCATCTCTTGTATACAACCCCACCAGCTACTCATTCTTTTCTTAAAAAGAGAATGTTTCACATTTTCTGGGGAAGCAACATATAATCTATCGGATCTTCTTTTGGAAGATACTGATATTGAAAAAGAAGGAAAGTTGCCCCACCTTCGACCCTTTCTCATGCACATTTAGTCCATGCACAATCATTGTTGTCTTAGTGATTTACATACTTCGAGCCTTATGAAACATAATCATTGTGCTAATTCTTTCATACACAAGCACGAGCACACAGAAAATTTGTTTTTCTGTCAGAACATTCATAGATAAACCTTGTGTTTTTCAATGATTGAATGGAAGTCCTGGGGAGTCATCATCAAACAAGCTCCTTATACTGTACATTCGTTGAACACAGTAACTTTGTGTTACTGACAGGCATTCCTAACTGTTTCATATGTTGAATCAGGGTTACACGCTCATTATGTCTGAATTTGAAAAGATTCGGATATATACAGTTCATGATTCGGCTCTTCAGATCAAAGTGCGGAAATTGTCAAAGGGGAGATTGTTAGTTGATCTCAAAGGGGAAAATCAAAGTCTGAGCTGAAATTGATGAAGTTTTGATGATAATGATGCTCACATCATCAAAAAGGGGGAGAATTATACAAAGTTCAATTTCAAGAGTTCTTGTTCAAAGTCCAAGTCTGAAATTTCAAAATGCTTCTGCTGATTTAAAGTTCAAGTCTGATAAAGAAATTCAAAGCCAAAAGATTTTGAAGGAAGAATGTTCAAAGAAAATTTGATGATTCAAGAAAGTTTGTTTCTTCCAAAGATGGTTCAGAGATCAAAGTCATGAAGATACAAAGTTTGATCGAAGTCGAAAGATTTTTCAGAGTTAAAGTTTTCAAAGCTGTTTTCAAAGTTTCAAGTTTCAAGATTTGTTCAAGGCATGTTGATTTTCAAAGCTTCAAAGAGACAAAAGTTGAAGAATCAAGGGCTGAAGATCTGTATCAAATTTTTATTAAATCTTGAATATAAAGGGGGATATTGTTAAGTCCAAATATTGTATCCAAGATTTAAATAGGAAAGTCAATGTTAGAAGTCAATATATTGTCTATGTCAAAGCATGTTTAGTTTCCTTAGCCGTTAAGGCTTTGTAATAGTTAGATGGTATAAATAGGTTTGTGGTTGTAATCTTGTAATAACGTCTAGAGGATTATGCTTCATTGTAATATTCAGTAATTGTGGAATACAAGATCTACTTTCTCTCTCTAGACTTTTTCTCTCTAGTTCTTGATCTTAATTGTCATATTCTTGAGTAATTAGCTTGATTGATTGGGATTTTATGTTTAACAGGTTTATCTGACACTCGACATCTCTTAGCTGAAGAACCTCAAGTTTCTTCATCAGTGAACATTCCTATTGATGATCCAACTCCTGAGGTAAGCGATCTTGCCCCAGCTCAGCGATGGATCATAGATCACCCCATAGATCAAATTCTTGGTGATTCAGATGCAGGTATTCAGACACGAAGAAGTTCAGGTAACATTTGTCTCTTTGTTAACTTTCTTTCTCTTACAGCGAGCCGACTTGACATCATGTACTCTACATGTCTCTGTGCACGCTATCAATCAGAACCCAAGGAATCTCATCTGATCGCTGTAAAGCGAATCTTCAGATATCTTAAAGGGACTCCTAACCTAGGTCTTTGGTATCCCTAATACTTAGGGTTCGATCTCAATGGTTATTCAGATAGTGATTTTGCATAATTCTTCATCATGCGAATTCTTCATCGTGCGAGTTCTTCATAATTATGAGAATTCTTTAGATCTTGAGCACTTTTTCGAAAAATCCAACTTAAATCCACCCAAATCTTGAAATTAGACTCTGAAACTTGGTAGAATTGATCACTATATCATCGAGAACAACCCTATAACATGAATTTCTTCAAGAACAACCATGGTTAAAGGAATTGAATCTTGAACAGTCCGAAAATAGAAAGTTTCCAGAAAAAGTAAGATCAATCCAATTCACCCATAATCATTGTTCAATTGAGTTATCTGTCCAAATGAAAGATGCTTAGTACCAATGGATGATCATAGTACACTGAAATTTACAATCAAATCATCACCAATTCAAAATCTTGATCGATAACACAGTGAACTTATGAACAATGACTTTTTCACTTGAAAATCGATTTTCCTTGTTTTCTGTTGGCTTTGATACCAAATGTTGTTCCAGTTTCTATCTATTAAACACTACTCAGATTATCAAGAAACACTTTGTTTATTGAACAATCACACAAATTACATCAAGTCATATCCCTATTTAGTGCGTAGACAGTAAGCTCTATGTGTGTGTTCTATGGTGTTCTTACTCTGATATGCGCGTGTTCAATTATGATTTACAACACTAAGACCTGCTATTTATATGGTCAACATGACCTCAGCATTTGGTCAACACTTTACAACAATTACAATATGCACCCACACACTTTACAACAATTACATTTCAGACCCTCCTTTTAATCTTGAATACAATTTAACTCTACCATTAGTGACCCTTTGAAAAGTAAAATTATCTCTGAATTTCTATCAGGGATACTTTCTAAAAACACAATGTTTTCTCTCTCTTATGACGTCATTCGAATCGATAATCCATGGCATGACTTTTTCTGACACGTTCGTCCGTTGCACTTCTTGTCCAATCAACTTCGTGGGACGTGTCCATATCATGATGACCACCTTTTCCCGCTTAATTCCTTCTCTCTCCTCATATAAAAAGAATGCCATTTACATTTTTGCCTTTTACGCTCTCTAAAAACTTCAAAGGCAAGAAAACTCTCTCTCGGCATTCAAGCAAAGAACTAAAGAACACTCATCTTCTTCAAATCTTCAACGACTTTAAGGTTCTTGTTCTTAACTTTTATCATCTAGAAATCACTTGCTTAATCCTAAATCTTCTTTCATTTTGGATTTAAAGTGTTTTCATTATTAAAATCATTTTCTTTATGATTTTATCTTATGCAAAAATCTTTGAATTTTTAAGACTGTTCTTTTTCCTTCATAAAACACTGTTTCAACAACAAATATATGTTTTCAAGTTTTTTTTCAAAAACTTGTAAAATATCTCTAGTTGTTTTCTAACTTCTAAAAACTTCTATTATAATCTCCACTTGTCTCTAAATCCAGAAATGGCCACCCAAGCTACTCTCATTCCTTCCAAATCAGTCAAGTTTGCACTCGCTGAATCTGAGGGGGCGTTTGGTTCGCTGGATTCCGCCGGAATCTGATGGAATTGGAATGGTTAATTCCAATGACCAAATTCCATCCTGCTGTTTGGTTACCAATGGAATGGAATTGAATTCCATGAATTCCTTTAATCATGGATTTGGTCATTCCTTCTTAAAATAGATGGAATTGAATTCCATTCCATCATATTTTCTCAAAATGACACAAATACCCTCCTTACCTTTTCTAAAAACCCTAGCCGCTTCTAAAAACCCTCTCTCTCTCTTCTCTCTCTCTTCTCTCTCCTATCTCTCTCCTCTCTCTCCTCTCCTCTCTCCTCTTTCCTCTCTCTCTCCTCTCTCTCTCTCCTCTCTCCTTTCTCTCTCTCCTCTCCTTCCTCTCTCTCTCTCGGCATTTAAAAAAATAAAAATAAAAGAAAGGGTATTTTTGTCATTTTTTAGAATTCCATTCCAATTCTTTTGCAAACCAAACGGACAGATTCCAATTCATTTGACTGATTACATTCCATTTCTGCCAACCAAACACTTGGTCAAACCTGATAACATTTCATTCCAATTCCTTCCAGATTCCAATTCCTTAGACATATTCCATTCCTTCAGAAATTATTCTGCGAACTAAACGCCTCCTGAGGTTGCCAAGAACCACCATTTAGCAAGATTGGATGTCCCCGCTGACAAATATCCTCACCTACTGAATGCTGCCAACTTTCTGAAGGAATCTTTCTAAGGGTATGCACTGAAGGTTGACCCCGTTCCCTCCAAAGCTCTGATGCACGCGTCGTTAAACGCGCAAGAAGGTTTAAATTTATAAACCTAACTCAAACCTAGTGATAGGGTAAGTAGGGTATCGTTCTTCTCAGGGAGTCAGTGGTTAAATTAACGATTCGTGTCAAAAAATCGAATGCATGTGTGTCACAAAGATTAGCTACCCAATTTGATCTTATAAGCTCAAAGTAACTAACTAAAAAACGAAAACTACTTAATACAAATGACATTACTTCAAAATATTTGGATTTAGGGAGTTAAACTACTAAACTAAAAATCACAACTTTATAACTAATGAAAACTACTAAAGGACGGGAACTTTATCCATCATGGTAACATTCAATAAAAGTATATAATTCACCTAGGATTTTCATCAAACACTTGGTGTGCAATCCAACAAATCATGAACCAAAAGTTAATTGATTAGAGAAAATTAAAACCAACGTCAAGTCAATTATAAATTGATAAATTCTAAGATAAAATAAAGACTAACATTCATCAAAAACCCAATTCAACACTTTCAAAACCAATAACACTAAAAGCAAACACTCAAAGTTTATTCTAAAGCTAAAATCAAGATTGACAAATACGTTGTACCTAATTGGATTCCAAGAGAATTTCTATGAAACGTAAAAAATAAAAAGAACCTGTAGTTTAAAAAAACGCAGCAGCAACATGTTTTTGCTGCTGCCAAATAACCTTAATCTGAGTCCCAAAATTGATTCTTTTGCTGCTAAAAAACAGTCCCGATCGAGTCTCCAAAAGCACCGAATTTCAGCCCTGGTTCATGAACGTATGATGAGAACCACAAACCTCTCACGACTGTGGTGTATGATGTGAACCCCCCAAAAGAAACTCTCTTTTTCTAGCCTTTTTTTCTCTCTCGATTTGTTCTTGCGTCCTTCGCACCTCCAAGATTTAAAACCCAAAATTTGGAAGAGATCGCTTCCTTCCTTTTTCACATAAATCCATTCCTTTTCTTTTTATTCTTTCCTTCTTTCTTTTCTTTCCAGTCGTGACCTCCTCTCTTGCTCTCTCTACACAAAAGATGAACCAAAGGAAAAAAACCTATTGCCCCATACTTCTTTCTTCTCATGAGCCCATGATATTTCAGCCCATTGCCCCAATAAAAGGAACAGATAATATCCTTTTTTTATAAATATCATCTCCATCTTTTCCTTTTTAAAATAAGATCTCCCTATTTTCCATTTTTCTTTAATCCACCGTTGTATAATGAAATTCAATTGATGCCTTTAATTTTTTTCACTTTGCTGCTGTATCGACTTGTACATTTTGTTATTCTTTCTGTCCAGCAACTCTTTTTCGCCTTTGTCGTCACTTTCGGCTCAGATGCAGCCCGAATCTGCAGAAACTCAAAACTTCAAAGTTGTAGTCCCGTCTGTTAGGTTTCCATATCATCTTGAATCGCCTTAAACGGAGCTCGGACGAGTGAAATATACTCGAAACTCCACAGTCGCGCAAATCTGTCAAAAATCCTCGTTTTGTTCTTTTTCGCTCCAAATTATTCCGAACCTAAAAAATTATAAAAACGCATCAATGTAGCTCGATTTTACCATTTTTATGCATTAATTGAGGGTGATTTACTAGAAAATAAAGTACAACTTAACGACCGATCAAAACACCCACACTTAAACATTGACCGTCATTGGGCAATAAGACAGTTTATTTCAGATAATTCAAGAATAGTCAAGTAAAATTCTTTAGAACTCATAGCATTTCATGAATATGGGATAAGTCAACCATGAAACTCTTAGCACGAACTATTTTGAGAACTAACATGAACTGATCCGGTAAGCTCTCACTAGGATAAGATTCACTCAATCACTCACGTGTTTTGGGTTATGTGATTCGCTCAAGACATCCTCACATGACTGGTACTCTACCATAGGCTTGCAAAACTTCTCATTCTCCACCGCTGGAAGTGCATGCAAGATACAAATCAAAAGGTCTTTTTCAAGGGTTGTAATATGGGCAACGGGTAAGGTGGGATAACATATGGTGAAGTGACTTTTAAAACCTTTAGGACTAAGGGAGCATTGTGCACAATAAACCAAGAGTTTGTCACATTGCGGTTATCTTTGAGACCTTTGAGCACTTTTCTCTTCAATAACTGCAAGCCTTTATTCTTTCTTTTTTTTCTTTTTTTTTCTTTTTTTTCACACGGGGCATATACTGGCTTTTAAACCCCTTCTTTCTGCCACTCTCTTTCTTTTCTTTTCTTTTTTCCCCTTTTTTTCACAAGGGTCATATACTGGCTTTTGAACTCTTTCTTCGTGCCACTTCCTTTCTTTTTCTTTTTTTTTCCGAGGCTTTGCTTTATACTTTTTTTTCTTCTTTTGAGACCACAACTTCAAGGTATCAGCGATGTAGCTCCTTCGTCTAATGTCACACTCCAAAGTATTAAGGTTGGGTAGGAAGTGTTTGGCTTTGTGGCTTGTAACGTAGGTATGTCAAATGAACGTGTTTGTAGGCTCAAAATGGTTAGTCAAGTGGATTGCATTTTAAGGGTAGGCTTTTTGGCTAAAAGTGGTTAACAATCACATCAAAGATGGCCTTTATCACTTTTGTATGCAAGCATGTCTTAAATACAATCTTGAATAGAATAGATGCAAGTTCTAGAGAGACCAATGCACATGAGGTGTAATACACACATGAAGTGAAATGAGACTAATTTGGATGTTTTTAGTCATAAGGCTCAAATGTCTCATGGGTTAGATGTGCTCACCCAATCAATCAATGCTAGTTTCAAACAACAAGACACACCAAGCAGTCTTAGATGACTAATGGACCAATTCATTAGTGCTATATGCTCCTTAGAGTCTAACAAGAACTGTTTCATTATGCTCATGTCTGTAAAAGAATTACTGCCCTAGAACAAATCAATTTTAAGTTTTTTACACCCCACACTTAATCATGCATTATCCCCAATGCATGCAATTATGCTAAGAAAAACATATAAAGACGAGAGGAACGGAAAACTGCCCTGGATGTCTTTCTAATGCATGACCGGTTGCAGTGTTGATCAATTCGTGTAAGCACCGACCTGTATGGGAATGTCAGCCTTCGGCGATTTATCAGCACTTTCCTGTTAAAACACAACAACTTGGACCAACTTCGTTAAAGCACATTATCGGTTCAATAGTAGTTAATCAGAAAATTCCAAATTTTCCCCTTCCCCAACTTGAAGATATGCATTGTCCTCAATGCTGGGAAGCGGGACTCAACCAAAAGAGGCTCCAAACTTAGAGGCAGAGGTCGGCAAAGATAAACAAGAAAAAAACCTAAAAAGAACTTAAACAAAAATCCTCGTTTTCATAGGGAAACACGATTGTGTTGATCAAAACTCTCTCAGTGATTTGATAAAGACCCACTTCTATACTTAGTGAAAATTACGTTTAAATAATATGTATTTGTGTTTCATCATCAGCGATCAGACTGAGTCTGTTCAGTTATCACTGATGATCTTTCTTGTAAACATTCATATGTATTAGTGTTTCACTATCAGCGATTCAATACTGAGTATGTTCAGTATCCCTGATAATTTCTGATGTAAACAGTTAGACGTAATCCCTGAAGACAAGTTTCGCGTCAACAGATGTTCATAGTTGAATCGAAGACGAAGCTGCTGAACAAAGACAAGTCTACTAATGACCTGATGCGGATATCAGTGAAGCAAGACAAATCTACACACGCGAAGAAACCTGAGGAAAAGATTCGGCGATAGCTGAACTCCTTTGTATCTCTGAAGGAAGAGATATTCAACGATCGATGATCACTTAGCTTATGCCTCAAGTCTGTTTTGTCTTTCCCTTGCACACCTAGTACGATGTGTCAGAACGGATATACCTCTGCCACAAATCGTACAACAACTCTGTCAACTACACTGTTCATGATACGGCCGAAAGCATGTCTCCCAAAGTCAGACCCTCTCTGCCAATCAATAAAGGACACGTGTAAAGTGCCCTGCCATGCATTTAATGCATAGGGTATAAATAGAAAGATTTCCTCTCCATCTGAAGTATGTCTCTCTTGAAGCCTTCATCTTTCTAAAATATAGAAACCCTTGTTTTCTATATCTCTCATCTCCCTTTCTCTATATTCTTGTGCAACCATCTTAGTGTTTTCTTAAGTTTGTTTAGATTGAGTTATACTTAATCTTATACTGCAACAGACTTGTAAATTGTATTTGATTTATCAATAAACAATTTATTAAACTTTAAATTCTGTGTTTGTATTCATCCCCCCCTTCTACAAACTTGTTGAGCACCTTCGGGACCAACAAGTGGTATCAGAGCAGACTGTTTAATCTAGTAAACAAGATTTTGCTTTATTCTCTTCCTTGCTATTCTAAATGGCACTTAACACAAACACAAACTACTATGATAATGGTTCACTCTCTAAACCTCCTCGATTTAGCAGAGATAACTTTGCTCTCTGGAAGAATCGAATGATGCTATTTCTTGAAGGTGTAGACCCTACTATACTTGATTATGTAGCAAATGGACCCTATGAACCTTTCACAATCATAACTGTCATTCCCGCTACTACCACCACTCCTGCTGTCCCTGAGCGTTATGCTCTTAAGGAAATAAGACAATGGAGTGATGAAGACAAAAAGAAAGTAGGTCTAGATGTAAAGGCAAAAACCATTATCTCTATGGCTCTGCCTGATGAAGTTTTCCATTCAATCATGCATCTTAAAACTTCTAAGGAAATGTGGGACAATATATGTGTTCAATATGAAGGCACCACTGAAGTCCAAGAAACTCGAAAGATTAACTTGGGACGCCAGTATGAAAGTTTCATCTCTGGTAAGAACGAATCTCTTTCCGATGTTCACCAGAGGTTTAACTGCTTAATCATTGATCTAAGAACTGCTGGCAGGACCTATTCTAATTCTGAGGTCTTGACTAAATTCTTAGAATGTCTACCTGAAAGCTGGGACAGTTATTCAATGTGTCTCAAGCTGACAAAAGACTTAAATTCTCTCTCCCTTAGCACCTTGTATGGGATATTGCTCAACTATGAGCAATCAAATCTACTAAAGAAGAATCTTGTAACAGATTCTAAAGACTCCAAAAGCACTCCAGTTGCTTTAGTCTCTTCAGAGATAATTCCATCTCAGCGATCTACTCTCACTATCACTGAGTTAGATTCTGAATATGAGGAACTATCAGACACTGATCTTTCAGAGTTTGATGAGTCCTTAGAACTCTTGACAAACTCTTTTAAGAGATTTGCAAGAAAGAGCAATTTCAGAAGAAATAAGCCTCTCTTTCTCACTGACCAGCCAAAATCAAGCCCTGTTGATAAGGCTACTGCTACTTGCTTTAACTGCGAAAATATTGGACACTTTGCAAGTGAGTGCAGGTCAAAGAAAGTCTTCAAACCTTCTACCTCCAGAAGAACCAGCGATGACAAATACCTGAAGCTCAAAGAAAAATATCAAAAGTTGAAAAACTATAAGCGAAAAGGTAAAGGTCTCATCGCTGAAGAACATGACTGGGCTGAATCAAAAGAATCAAGTTCTGATGAAGAAGAAGTCGCTAATCTCTGTCTCATGGCCGAGATTAAAGAAGAAGTGGAAGAATCTCCAGAAACTTCCATGAGGTACATATCATCTCAGGTATCTATATCTACTAATCCCTCTCTATCTGAAGCAGAGAGAAGTCACGCTGTTGATGTGCTGACGATTGATCTATACAATGCTTTAAACGACAAAACTCTAGGTGAGAACAAAAACATTGATTTAACTGAACAACTAGAGAAATGTAATGAAAAGATCAGAGAACTGACTCTCTTAGAGGAATGTTTGAAAGATCAAGTTATTGTTAATGAAATCATCAGCATATAATGCGAACAAGCCATCGCTGCTCTGAAAGCAGAGAAGGCTACTGTTGAAGGATGGTGTAAACCATCAACAAATATCACTGAGATTATAAGTGCTCAGATCCCTGCCAGTGATAGAATTGGTCTTGGTTTTTGGAAACCACAGGATGAGCCTAAAGAAGATAGTTCCATGCTTAAGTTTGGAACGCTCGTCTCTTCTATCCCTTACACTTCTTATGCTCAGTGCTCTTCTTCATCCTCTGCTAATCCCATCCCTGAGGAAATATCTAAAGGCTCTAAGCCTGCAGATAAAGGAAAATCCATTTTCCATCCTCAGAAGGCCACCAAGAAAGCAAAGCTGAAAGTTCCTTCAAAACCTTCAGTAAATCGATCCTCTAGCTCAGAGATAGAAATCTTTGATCTCTGTCCTCCAAAGCTGAAGATTGATCTTAAGCCTAAGAGATCTGAAGAAATGAAAATTCCTCCCAGATCTCATGCTAAAAGCATTCTTGGAGTTGGCCCTACTCATCTAAAATTCTCAAAACCTGCTACTAATGGTCCTAAAACCACCTTCAATTATAGAAAATGCTATCACTATGGATTTACTGACCATATTGCTAGCAAATGTCCAACTTCCACTAAAGTTGATAAAACAGCTAAAGTGAAGATGAATGCCTCCAAGGCTGAGAAGGTCACCAAAGCTGAGAAATCGACCAAGGTGAAAAATACCACTAAGGTTAAGAAATTAACCAAAGTGAAGGTTACCACTGAAGCTGAATCTTCATTTGCTATGAAGAATGTTGAACCTTCCATCTCCAATAACCTTAAAGGACCCATTGAAAAGTGGGTACCAAACAAAGCTTAATCTTCCTTATGTTTGCAGGGATCAAAGGGCATCTGGTATCTTGATAGTGGATGCTCCCGACATATGACAGGACAAAAAGACTTGCTCACTGAATACAAGGAAGAGAAAGGTCCCTCGGTGACCTTTGGTGGAAATGGAAAAGGATATACCCGAGGGTTTGGTGTCCTTAGCAATGGGACAACCACCTTCAGAAGAGTCGCGTACGTAGATGGACTGAAGCACAATCTTCTAAGAATCAGTAAGCTATGTGACAAAGACTATGAAGTACGCTTTTCCAAGAAAGCATGTTCAGTGGTCGATGAGAATGGGAAACTTGCTCTCAGTGGTCATCGTAAGGAAAATATCTATGTAATAGATATGGACTCTTCTACTACTGAGAACGTATGCTTTCTTTCTAAAGCCTCCTCTGATGTCAATTGGCTATGGCATAAAAGGCTCTCTCATCTAAACTTCAAAACCCTGAATTCTCTATCAACTAAGGAACTGGTTTCTGGTCTTCCTCAGCACTCATATGCTAAGGAATCTCTATGTTCAGCATGTGCAAAAAAAAAAAACAGACAAAAGCTAGTTTCAAATCTAAACAAGTCTCCTCGGTGACAAGTCCTCTTCAACTCTTGCATATGGATTTATTGGCCCTGTCAACATACAATCTATAGCTGGAAAGAAATATACACTTTGTCATTTTAGATGAATACTCTCGCTACACCTGGGTTATCTTTTTTCGCAGCAAGAGTGATACTCTAGAAGAACTAATATCTTTCGTTAAGAAGATGGAAGTGCTGAATAATCTTACTGTTCGTTCAATAAGGAATGATCATGGAACTGAATTCAAAAACAGTTCGCTGAACAATTTCTTTGAGAACAAAGGAATTTCTCACAATTTCTCCTCAGTAAGAACACCTCAGCAAAACGGAGTCGCTGAAAGAAGAAACAGAACGATCATTGAAGTTGCTAGATCAATGCTCAACGATTTTCACCTCCCTACTCAATTTTGGGCTGAAGCTGTGAATACTGCATGCTTTACTCAAAACAGATCGTTGATAGTAAAGCGATTTGGAAAGACAACTTATGAACTATTTCATGGAAGAAAACCCTATTTCAGTTTTCTTCATATCTTTGGTTGTCAGTGTTTCATTCTAAATAACAAAGATCTACTTGGAAAGTTCGATCCAAAAGTTGATGATGGAATATTTCTTGGATATTCCTCTATCTCCAAAGCCTACAGAGTTTTCAATAAACGAAGACAAACTGTAGAAGAAACAATTCATGTCACATTTGATGAATCTCGCTCAGCGGACTCTAAGCCAATTGCTGACAATGAAGAGCTAAATGCTTAGATGTTTTCTCATTACAGAGAAACAGAACCTTTCTTCTCAAACCATCAGCTGAGCCTCTAAACATCATACCTCCCAATGCACTTAGATCCTCCAGCTGCTGATGATGATCCAAACATCATACCTCCCAATGCTGAATCCACCTCCTGGGTTTCAGCTGAGCCTCTAAACACACTCCCTTCATCAGATCTTCATTTGTCTGAAAATCTCTCAGAAAACAATGGACTGTCTAACACTCAACAGTTAATAACTGATGAACCTCAAGCTTCTTCATCAGTGAACATTCCTATTGTTGATCCAACTCCTGAAGTGAGCGATCATACTCCTGCTCAGCGATGGACAAAAGATCACCCCATAGATCAAATTCTTGGTGATCCCGATGCAGGTATTTAGACTCGATGAAGTACAGGTAATATATGTCTATTTGTCAACTTTATTTCTTTAATAGATCCAAAGAAGACTGATGATGCCCTCAGAGATCCAAACTGGGTCAACGCTATGCAAGAAGAGCTGACTGAGTTTACTCGTAACAAAGTTTGGAATCTTGTTCCTAGACCATCTGATAAAACTGTTATAGGCACCAAATAGGTGTTTAGAAACAAGTTAGATGAACATGGAACTATAACCCGTAACAAGGCTAGACTTGTTGCTCAGGGATATAGACAAGAGGAAGGCATAGACTATGATGAAACCTTTGCCCCTGTGGCTAGGCTCGAAGCAATTCAACTCTTCTTAGCTTATGCAGTTTACAAAGACTTTATTGTATATCAAATGGATGTAAAATCGGCATTCCTAAATGGAAATCTGAATAAAGAAGTCTATGTAGAACAACCTCCAGGGTTCGATGATCCTAAGCATCCAAATTATGTTTATAAATTGGATAAAGCTCTCTATAGTCTAAAACAAGCCCCTCGTGCTTGGTATGAAACTCTCTCATCTTTTCTTATCTCTGAAAATTTTGAACGTGGTAAGATCGATAATACCTTGTTTTTCAGAAACATAAAAGGTCATATTATTCTTGTACAAATATATGTCGATGACATAGTATTTGGTTCTACTAACCCATCTCTATGTACTCGTTTCGCTGAAAGAATGAAAAAAGAATACAAGATGAGTATGATGGGTGAGCTAACGTACTTTCTTGGTCTTCAGATTAAACAAACTGAAAAAGGTACTTTTATCAACCAAGGTAAGTATGTTAAAGATATGCTGAAGAAGTTTGATCTAACTCAAACTTCAGCGATGAAAACTCCTATGGCACCTCCTCTGACATTAAACAAGGATCCATCTGGAAAACCTGTAAATGTCACTGCCTATAGAGGAATGATAGGCTCCCTACTGTATCTTACAACGAGCCGACCTGGCATCATTTACTCTACCTGTTTATGTGCACGCTATCAATCCGAACCCAAGGAATCCCATCTGATCACTGTCAAGCGAATCTTCAGATATCTGAAAGGAACTCCTAACCTCGGACTTTGGTATCCCAAAGACTCAGGGTTCGATCTAATTGGATATTCAGATAGTGATTTTGCAGGTTGCAAACTCGATAGAAAGAGAACCACTGGGGGATGTCAACTTCTAGGAGGAAAGCTGGTTAGCTGGACAAGCAAAAAGCAAAATTCAGTGTCCACTTCCACAGCTGAAGTTGAATACGTAGCTGCTGAAAGTTGTTGTGCTCAGGTCTTATGGATGAGAAATCAACTATTAGACTATGATCTTCAGCTATCAAAAATTTCAATCTATTGCGACAGCACTAGTGCCATCGCTATAACAAATAATCTTGTGCTACATTTAAAGACAAAACACATAGAGATCAGATATCATTTTATCAGAGATCATGTGATGAATGGTGATATTGAACTTCAATTTATCCCCACTGACTATCAGCTAGCTGATTTATTTACCAAACCTCTTGATGAGACAGGGTTCAACTTTCTCATCAGTGAGCTTGGAATGCTGAATCTTGAAGAGTGATTCTTCATCTTTCACGCATTATGTCAATGATTCTATGTTCCCCTTTATCACTTAATCTCTGAACAAGTCTCTGACTCTCAGGTATGTTCTCTTACTCTCAATCATTGAATGCTCATTCAGTAAGACGTTTTTCAAAATCAAGACTTTAATCACTGATTTTTCTTCAAATGATTAAAATCATTTTGATAAACAAAATCTATCACTGACATTTCTCATCAGTGATTCTTTCAAAAAGAAAACCTATCTCTGACTTTTCTTCAGAGATAATTTCAAAAAGGACAAATGAAATGTTTTTTCTCTCTCCTATGACGTCATTTGAACCAACAATCCACGACATGTCTTTTTCTCTGACACGTTCGTCCATTGCCCTTTTATCCAATCAACTTCGTAAAACGTGTCCATGTCATGATGAACATTTGTTTTCCCGCCTCACTCATTCTCTTTCATTCTCTCTCTCTCTCTCTCTCTTTCATATAAAAGGAATGCCTTTTCATTCTTATCTTTTTTACACTTCCTAAAGAACTTCTCAAAGCAAGAAAAACTCTCAAGGCATTCAAGCAATCAAAAACTCATTCAAGTAGTTGATTCTTCATCTTCTCAAGATCAACAGGTTTTTGTTTCTCAGATTCTTAACTTATTCTTAAAATCCTGCATATTTCTTTATCATGGATTTTTCCCGTCTTCTCAAACATTAAAATCATTCTTTTGATTTTATCTTGTTTAAAAACTTTTGGTTTTCTTCATGTTCTTTATTTTTCAAAGAACACTGCTTTAATCTGAAAATAACTTGGTTTTTCTATGTTTCTTTCTAAATACAGAAACTGGTAAAAACTTTCTTTATTTTCGGACTCTAAACCTTTCCTTTTATTCTGTTCTCCTTTCTAAATTCAGAAATGGCCCAAGCTTCGCTTATTGCTTCAAAGAATATCAAGTTCAACATCTCTGAATCTGAAGTCCCAAAGAACAACCATCTCGCAAGGTTGGACTTTGAAGCTGAAAAATACCCACACCTGGTGGAAGTTGCTGCATTTCTGAAGCAGTCTTGCTTGGCCTATGCTTTAAATGTGGACCCAAAACTTTCCAAGATACTTCTTCAATAGTTTTGGTTCATAGCTGATGAAGCCACCATCACCAACAAGAAGGGTAACGTGGTTCCCACTATCTCATCCACTACTGAACTAGGTTCAGGCATGCTAACTGCCTATGGCCTCAGGAAGGCACTCAGACTCCCTGAGAAGACAAAAGTTGGATTTGATGCCCTCCCTACTGACGCTGAACCCATTCAGTTCCTAGATGACATGGAGTACTGCTGGGACAACAAGCCGCGCTCCACCATCCCCAACAAGCGCCTGACAAAGATTCAGAAGGCAAACATGCCCTCTTAATTGAACTACATCTTCTCACACATCATTCAAAGCATGAGTGGGAAGATTGGTGTCAGGATCGAATTCTCAACAAGAATTATGAATACTCATAAACAATATTAAAGAAGTTGCGGAAAAACACTTTAATATTCAACAAACAAAAAAACAATATGAATCACAACTTTCAAACTTTATTTAATGATTCAAGTTACAAGCTTTTCACTCACAACCTCAATCTTGAAGAATAAACTCTTTCAAGACGAATTCTACTTCTCTAGAATTAGGAACTATGCCTTGAGGTTGATTCTCTCTAGAACAAAAACTTAGAATTATTCTCACAAAAAGTTACTTTTCTATTCTAAACAATTCTATACATATATTGAAGATAAAAGATAATTACTAAACATAAAAAGATCTTCTAAATAATCTTCATAATTATCTTCAAGCTTTCCATGTTTATCTCCAGACTCAATCTCTTCAACATTATCTTCACATTATCTCAGAAGCAGTATTAATCACCTTGGAAGCATTAACTGAGTCTTGGCAGTATTAACTACTAAGCAGCACTAACCACTAGCAGTACTAACTAGCTAAGCAGTACTAACTTTGTTCAAGCAACACTAACTTTGACTAGCAGTATTAATTCTACTAGAAGTAGTAATACCTAGCAGTATTAACTTTACTTGTGCTGTACTTATGCAATTCTTCAGTTCCCAACAATCTCCCCCTAACTTGACTTTTAGGAAGAGAAGTCAAGTTCTTCAGATCTGATCTTCAAGATGCTTTCAACACCTCACATTCAGTTGCCCAAATTTGGATCTAGGCCCAGACTTTGATTGATAGTTCTTCTTACCACAATTCTGGCCATTTCTGAATCCTTAGTACATACTAGCTTTGCTTTCAGCATCCCTTCAAGTTTCTGCTTGCTATGATCATATATTTTGTCAACTAGGTAGTATTCATGATAACATTTATCAATTGTAATCATGTACACTCCACAATTTTAAAAGAGTATCCAATGATCAATCTTTTTGAACACATACTCATGATGAAGATCTTTAATCCTATGCACCACCTTCTCTGGATCAAACATCATACATAAGTATTCCATTGCCACTTTGAGAAGATTTTCTTCAGTACCTTTCAACACAGGCTCATAGAGTTTCATCCCCACTTTGTACATTTCTTCTATGTCTGCTCTTGAACAACCTCTGATTACTCTCCCCCATGTTGAATATGCTTCAAATGCACCACCATTTCTTTTGAGTCTAAAGAAATCCTTTCCATTATCTCTTAGAATATCCCAAAAGATGATTTCTGGAGCCTTCATGGAAATTGGGACAACCTGAAGTGGTTCTAGAATTGTCATATACATCCCCACATGTTCATTTGATTGCTCTTTGGACTGTTCTGAGTTTTGCACAGGTTCTGCTGAGGTTGTGACTGAAGGTTCTGCTTCAGTTTCTGCTCTTTCTTCCACTTTTGGCCTTTTAGACTGCTTTTTGGAAGCAATTGTCTTCACCCTCTTTGCAGATTGAACTTCTATACCAGCATTCTATTGTTCTTCCTTCATTTCTTCAGCATTGTCCTTTGAAGGTGTGGTCTCCTCAGGGAATGGTTGTTGAATATTTAAGTCATGCCTCTCCTTCATTCTTCTTTCAGCCTCTTCCCTTTGAGATGAGTCCCCTTGAAGCTTTGCCATCTCTTTCTTGTACAAATCCTCAACCTGACTGTATGCCATGTTGGTAAACATTTCCCCTTTGACACCAATTGCACCTCTCAGGAAGTTAATCATTTTTCTTCTTTCCTGATTGGCCAAGAAGGTCTTGGAAGGTTGTCTTTTCTGCTTCATTACTGGCATTCTTTGCTTAGAAATTTTCACAGAGCTTTTCTTGGCTTCAGCTGCTGCTTTTAAACTCTCTTGATACTCAGCATTTAGTTTTCTGGCCATTATCTTTGCAAGTTCTCTATCTGTTTCAGTTTGAAGCTACTCCTCCTTTTCCATCTGATCTTGAAGCTGCTTTGCTATTTCCCCATCCATTTCAATCTGAGACTTTTTCTTTGAAGGCAGTTCAGTTTCAACAACCTTTTCCTTTCCCTTTCCCTTTGTATCTTTCAAGGTTGCTTTACTTGATTCTTTTCTTTTCTTTGAGCCTCCTCCTTCATTAATGATCACTCCCTTGGCCTTTTGACTAGCCTTAGGAGTGTCATGTTTGGCTTTAACCAATGTCTCTGCAATCTCCAGTTCCTCTACAGAGAGCCCTGTTACTGCTTCTTCTGTTTCTGCTGCTTGTGTTGTTTCAGCAGCATTAACAGTTTCTGCTGCTTGATCAAATTCTGTTTCTGCCTCTATTGCATCCTCTGTCTCCCCCTCAACTTTATCTCCCTTTTCAGCTGAACTTTCTTTTTCTGTTTCCCTTGCTTGCTTCTCCCCCTTGTTGGAAGCATCTTGAACATTGTTCCTCTTCTTTAGTACAAACTGCTTTCTCCTCTTCTGTTGCACCAACCTTGTGACCATTTTCTTTAGCTTGGCAATCTGTACTTGTTGGGACAGAACTATGAGTTTAAGCTCTTCTATATCTTTGCCCTGTTTGAGTACATCCATGTTGATGTTTCCCATGGTTTCCATCAATTCATAATAGTTATATCTGTCCTCACCTTCTCCAGAAGTGTTACCCTCTTTTGAAGGATCATTGGATCTTTTTGTAGTGGAAGTCTTCTGCCTAGCAGAAGCACTATCCACCCCCTTGGTTTCTTGGCACCTGGGACCTTTGGATGATTGCTCACCCAAAGTTGCCATAGGGAAGGTCTTATGTATGTTACCACTGGCCTCCTCTGTGCTAGCAGGAGTAGTGGCAGCCTTAGCACCCATATGCTCAACCTCCACCTCAGTGAGCACCTCCTTGGGGTTGGGAGACGCCCCTATGGTATCCCTGTGGATATTCTCTAAAGGAGAATTCTCCCTTAGAGGGCTTAAAGGCTTAGTGGGTGATGGTACAAGAAGGGAAGGAGCCTTCTTTACCTGTTTCCTTGTATAAGTTTGGGTAATTGGAGAAGTGGGCTTATGAAGTAGGGACTGTGGGATAGATATAGAGTGGGAAGGTTGGGATTGGCTAGCAGTGGGATGGTCTAATGAGGGCCTTGACCCGGCTGCCATACCTTCATGTGGTTGGGACACCACCATCATTGTTGAGAACAATGGGGTGTCAACTCCTTCCGAGTCCCTAGCAGATCTTCTCATGTTTGAGAAGACCTTGCCTTTAGGGGGTTTAGGTACATATACCTCATCAAAGTGAGGTATGTCCGTCAATTCGTTGGTTATAACTGCCTGTTCAAACCTGGGATACATGAAGAAACTCTTCTTGTTGTCCAGGTTTGAGACAAGATCATTGAAGATCATCAGAGAAAAGTTATATTTTTGAGCAGTAGCTAAACATACCAAAGCATAGGCAATGGGACTGCTAAATTGGCTCCAGCCAGTAGTTTTCATGGAAATACAATGCATCAGGGTATGAACAAAGAACCTCCATTGGGGTGAAAATTGAGCTTTGAAAAACTTGAAAATCCCCATTTGGCCTTCATACCCCATTCTGGTGAGGTTTGAAAACAAATCGTCATTTGGAATAGAAGATATACCTGAAGCATCGTCTAGACGTAGACAGATGCGAATGGTCTCCTCAGTAACTGTCAAGGGTTTGTCACAAACCCTTGTTTTGATGCATGGCACTCCATTTTCAGTGCTAGTAGTGGCATTGGCCCAGAATTGCCTTTGATGCTCTACGTAGATGGTAGGAGACACAGTGAGAGAATGAGCAATGTGGCTTGACCTCAGAAAATCCACTATCTGGTGAAAACCTTCGGCTTGTTTTGGCTTTTGGAGCATGGCTATCTCGTTGTGCTCATCAATAAACACCATTGAAGCCATCTGTGCGCAAGGATTCTTCACTAGCGAGCATTGGATACTTGAGAGAAAAGAGTGAGAGAAGATGAACAGTAGACAAAGAGTCGTTATGATCTTTTAGGCGGGGAAAGAGTATTTATAGTTTGTGGATTATAAGCAGTATTAACCGCAAAATTTTAATGAAAGCAGTATTAACAGTGAGCAGTATTAACTGAGAGCAGTATTAACTGAGAGCAATATTAACTGAGAGCAGTATTAACTGAAAGCAGTATTAACTGAGAGCAGTATTAACTGAGAGCAGTATTAACTGAAAGTAGTATTAACTGAGAGCAGTATTAACTGAGAGCAGTAGTAAAATTGTACTGGCAGTACTAAAACTGTACTGGCAGTATTAACCATACTTACACTTTTAAGCTTGTGATGAACTGAGTACTGCTATACAATTCGTGAGAAAGAAGATTAGTAACACCAAGAATAAACGATATACAGGTATTGAACCACTTTTTAAGTAGTAGCTTACTCAGAGTTGATCATTCCCACACTTGTTACCAAGAAAGTGAATCTACCCACATCAAAGGCTTTGGTGAATAGATCAGCAAACTGATTATTGGTGTGAACTTTTACAACTTGAATAAGCTTCTTTTCATTGCAGTCTCTTATAAAGTGATACCTGATCTCAATGTGCTTTGTCTTTGAGTGCTTGACAGGATTATTAACAATGCTAATAGCACTGCTATTATCAATAAAGATTGGAGTGTGTAGAAAGGTTACCCCATAGTCCAGCATTTGATTCTGAATCCATAAGACCTGAGAACAACAACTTGCAGCTGCTATGTACTCTGCTTCTGTTGTAGATGTGGACACTGTGGTTTGTTTCTTGCACTGCCATGATACTAGTCTTGCACCCAAAAACTGGCATCCTCCAGAAGTAGATTTTCTGTCCAAGTTTGCTCCACCTAGGTCACTGTCTGAGTATGCAAGTAGGTCAAATGATGAGTCATGAGGATACCAAAGTCCCAATCTAGGTTGCCCTTTGAGATATCTGAATATCCTCTTAACAGCTTGATAGTGTGATTGCTTTGGCCTAACTTGAAATCTTGCACACACACAGACTGGAAACATTATATCTGGCCTAGAGGCTGTAAGATACATGAGAGAGCCAATCATGGATCTATAGTGATGAACATCCATATCCTCCCCCTCAAGATCTGCTGTTATCTGCTTGTGTGTCTCCATAGGTGTGCTGGCAGGCTTTGAGTCTGAGAAACCAAACTTGGTTTGAATGTCCTGCACATACTTGGACTGACAGATAAATATACCATCTGACTTCTGTTGGACTTGGAGTCCAAGGAAGAAAGTAAGTTCCCCCATGGAACTCATTTTAAACCTTTGATGCATTAGATCCTCAAACTCCTTGCACATATTGTCTCTTGTGGATCCAAAGATGATATCATCCACATAGATTTGGACCAGCAAGATGTCCTTCTTCTTTCTCTTGATGAACAGAGTCTTATCAATAACTCCTCTTTCAAAGCCATTTTCCAAGAGATAGGATGACAGAGTGTCATACCATGCTCTTGGTGCTTGATGCAGTCCATAAAGTGCTTTCTTCAGTTTGTATACTCTGTCTGGATAGCTTGGGTTTTCAAACCCTGGTGGTTGACATACATATACTTCTTCTTCAATTGAGCCATATAGAAATGCACTTTTTACATCCATTTGATAGACTTTGAACTTCATATAAGAAACATAGGCCAGGAACAATCTAATTGCTTCTATCCTAGCCACTGGTGCAAATACTTCTTCATAACCTATTCCTTCTTCTTGTGTATACCCTTGTGCCACCAACCTTGCTTTGTTCTTTATTACTATTCCTCTCTCATCTCTCTTATTCCTGAAGACCCATTTTGTGCCTATTGCTCTTTGACCTTTAGGAAGGTCTACCAGATCCCAAACATCTTGCAGCTTGAATTGTAGCAGTTCTTCTTGCATGGCTTCTATCCAACTGGAATCTTTCATAGCATCATAAGCCTTCTTAGGCTCAAGCTGGGATAGAAAGCAAGAAAGCACTGTATGTTGTTGGTCTTGCATATCTTGCAGCCTGCTTTGATTTCTAGTCATCATAGGAGAAGAGATATCTCCTATTACCAGCTGAGGAGGATGATTCTTTTGTGTTCTTGTTTGATGACTAGGTTCTTCATTGAGTCCCATCTCTAGATTGGTGTCATTCAACTCAACTGAGGTGATTTCAGCAGCTACTTCTGGTTCTTTATTTTCTTGACTCTCCTTATCTCTTCTTTGTTCTTCACTCTGATTTGGTTCAGTAGATGGCTCCTTTTCACAGTCTTTAACAGGATCCACTGTAAGTATGGGAAAAATCACAGACTGAGGTATGTTGTCTTGAACTTGTGTAGCCCCTAATCCTCCACTTCCTGAACCTGCATAACCATCACTACTGAAACCAAAAGAGTTAGTTAGTAAATCAATGTCAAACAGCCACTGAGGACCAGACCCAATAGGATTTGGTGTGTTCTCATTGCATTTGACATTGTCACTTTCCTCAATTATTCTAGAAGAAGTATTAAAAACTCTGTAGGCCTTACTTTGAGATGAGTAACCCACAAGAAATCCATCATCTGCCTTGCTGTCAAACTTTCCTAAGTGAGATTTGGTATTGAGAATTGTACAAGGACACCCAAATGGTTTAAAGAATCCAATAAAGGGTTTTCTTTTATTTAAGAGCTCATAAGGTGTCTTGTTCTTTGGCTTGACCACTAGAACTCTGTTTTGGACATAACAGGCAGTATTAACTGCTTCAACCCAGAAAGTAATTGGCAGTTTTGAATCAGCCAACAGAGATCTAGCAGCCTCTATTAGTGTCCTATTCCTCCTCTCAGCAACTCCATTCTGTTGAGGAGTCCTAGGAGCACTATATTGTCTCTCAATGCCTTTTTCTTCACAAAAGGTGTTTATATCAAGATTTTTAAATTCAGTTCCATTGTCTGATCTAATGACTTTTACTTTTTGATTTGTTTGGTTTTCAATTCTTAGAATAAAGGATTTGATCAGTCCACTTGTCTCATCCTTAGTCCTTAGAAAATATACCTAAGTAAATCTAGAGTAATCATCAACAATAACTAGGCAGTATGATTTCTTCCCTATGCTCATAACATTTGTAGGACCAAACAGATCCATATGTAATAACTGGAGACAAGAAGAAATTGTATTTAATTCTTTGGACTTATGAGAAGTTTTGTGCTGTTTGCCTTTAAGACAAGCAACATAATAATCATCGCATGAAAAGACTTTTGATGGTAAACCTCTTACAAGGTTGTTTTTAACAAGTTTGTTCATTGTCTTGAAGTTCATGTGACACATCCTTCTGTGCCAAAGAGAGGATTCATCCACAGAAGCTTTTGAAACAAGACAGTTCAGGGATGAATCACTTGAAACATTGTCCATATCGAGACAATAAACATTGTCCTTTCTTGGAGTTCTAAGTAGTATCATGCTTTCATCAACTACCTTGAATCCTGGAGCAAGGATCATACATTCTGTATTGGTAAATAATATACTATGTTGTTTGTCACAAACCTGTGGTACACTTAACAGGTTGTACTTTAACTGATCAACATAGTAGACATCCTCAAATGTCATTTTACCTTTTGTAACATTACCTTTTCCACTTATTTTTCCACCTGCAAGATTGTCTCCAAATGCAACATGTCCTCCATTGATATGCTTGAAATCCTGAAGGCATGACATGTTGCCTGTCATGTGCCTAGAGCAACCACTATCAACATGCCAGATGCTCTTCCCCTTAAGTTGTTGGTTGCCCTGCACATAAGATAAATCAGTTAGTATTGTTTAGGAACCCAAGCCAAAGTGGTCTTGGGTACCCCTTTCTCATCAAAATATTTACATTCCATCTTGACAAGATTTTTAAACTTTGACTCCTCATTGCTGGAGTACTTTGTCACAATAATGGGTTTGGATACACATTTGCTAGAAGCAGTACTGGTTTTAGAAGTACTAACTGCATTAGCAGCACTTGCATGCTTAGCAGTACTAACCTTGTTAGAAGTAGTAACTGTGTTAGCAGCAGTAACTGTGTTAGCAGTAGTAACCTTTGAAGAAGTACTAACAGTGTTAGAAGCATTAATATTCTCAGCAGTACTAACACTGGTAGCAGCAGTATTGCTACTGGCAACACTATCCCTGTCAGCAGTACTATTTGATGTAGCAGTACTAACAGTTTTAGTGCTTCTAGGCACCCATATTTTAATACTCTCTTTTAAAACCCTTTTCTTCATGTGGCCTTTGGTTTCAACAGATTTCTTAGCCACATGTTTCTTTCCAGCCTTCCTATAACCAATAGGTTTTTGCATAAATCTTTGAAAGTTCATCTTTTGGTTAATAGGGTTAAAGAAACAGTGCTTAGCCAAATGATTTAACTTGCCACATATGAAACAAGGTTTTGGTCTGATTATTTTTCTCAGATCAACTCCTTGTTTCTGAGCCCATTGATTATTCCAGTTTCTTTGATTACCTCTCTTTGTACCAGAATTTAGGCTCTCAGTTTTATTGTAAGCACACTGTTTACAAGGGCCAGGATTCACAACAGTGGTCTGTTTGTAATGGACCTTACCAGACTTTCCCTCTGTCTTCTCTATGTCCTTAGATTTGACCCAAGTTTTTCCACATCCCTCATTGGTGATAATGTTGTTTTCTAAGGGTATCTCTTTACTCACAGCATTGTTCCTATTCTCACTGGCTTCTTTCTTAGTCATATCCTCAACAACCACCTCATCCAAAGGATCTATCTTAAAGGTTTCCTCAGACAAGTCCCTTTTCTCCTTGGTCTCTAACAAGTCTGATGTAGGAGGGATATAGTTGTTGTTGTAAGGAGGGGGTGTGTTGTTGTATCCAACACCAGGCTTCATCTTATCATGAATCTGAGCCTTTAGAAGAGAATCCATTGCTTTTGAAGCATATGAAAACTTTTCTACATTAAGCTTAACCTTAGCTAGTTCTTCTTTCAACTTATCATTCTCTTCTTTGGACTTAGACAGTTTGGTCTCTAACTCATTCTTTTCCCACTTCCAGTAGTTTGTGTCATAAGAGTGTTGAAGTTCATTGGCTTGGAAGCCTTTGATTTGTTCTTCAAACCTATCAACTATCAGCACATAATCTCTTCTGTCCTTTTCTAATCTTTTGAGGTCATCACACATGTTTTGGTTGTGATCCCTGTACCTTTTGACAGTGTCTATGCAAGATTGAGTACAAAGATTAGAAATTACCTCAGAGGGGAGATCAGACACCTCTGCCATAAGAGCTTGATTCTGAATGGCTTCCTCAGCTTGGTCACTCCAGTCAAACCCCATTCCTTGTTGAGAAACAAGGGCTTGAGCAGAGTTCTTATTTTGATTGTAGCCTGCATTCTGAGCTTGTTGGTGGTTGTTATTTGGCACACCACTACTTCTGCACTCTTTAGCAAAGTGTCCCTTCATGTGGCACTTATAGCATTCCACCTTTGTCTTGTCAAAACCAGCTCCATCTTCTCTTCTTTGAGAGAAGTTGTTCCTCCCAGTTCTTTTAATAAACTTCTTCACCCTCATAGATAACATGGCCATCTGCCATTTAATGTCCATCTCCTCCAGATCATCAGGGTGAAGTTGTTCCAGATCATCATTAATTAAGGAGTTATTGCTGTGACTGGATAAAAAGGCTTCAAAGACAGTTTCAGTGCCTTTTTCTGAATTCACTCCACTAGAAGTACTAACTGCTTCAGGGTTGGCAGTAGTATCAGTGGATGCTGATAGAAGTGCAGCATTATGAATATACCTAGTGGGCTTCTTCTTAGCTTCTACCTCAGATTCAAAAACTCTTAGATCATTATACAGATCATCTAGTTCCTTCTCTTCCAGATTGTCACTCTGTCTATATGAGACAGTGTACATAGTCCATTCATCCCCAAGAGATCTGAGGAACTTCCTGTTGATATCATCTTGCTCCATCTTCACTCCAACAGTAGCCAGTTCACCAATAAGCTTGTTGAACCTGTCAAAAGTTTGAGTCATAGACTCATTCTTTGAAGAAGTGAAATTCTCATACTGCTGCTTCAGAACATCCCTTTGATTTCTTTTGGTGCTCTTAGTTCCAGCAAATCTTTTCTCTAGAGCATTCCAGAGAATCTGAGCATCAGTGCAGTTGCAGAATTGATGCTGATATTCATTGGGGATGGCCAAGAGCAAAGTGCTCAAGGCCTTCATCTCTGTCTGCCTGATCTTCCTCTCACCATCTGTCTTTGGTGGAGGTCTTTTCCCATCTGGTCCAGTCTGACCTTCAGTAGAGGGGCCATTCTCAATGACATCCCACATTGAGTAGTCAGTGAGGAGAATGTATTGCCTGATTCTGATCTTCCACATGTCAAACTCATTGGGTTTGAGCATTGGAACCTTAGAGACAAGAGTACTGTTTGATTCTACAAAGTTTTCCATGATGAATTAATGAATGTTTCTGAGAGAACAGGCTCTGATACCACTTGTCAGGATCGAATTCTCAACAAGAATTATGAATACTCAGAAACAATATTAAAGAAGTTGCGGAAAAACACTTTAATATTCAACAAACAGAAAAACAATATGAATCACAACTTTCAAACTTTATTTAATGATTCAAGTTACAAGCTTTTCACTCACAACCTCAATCTTGAAGAACAAACTCTTTCAAGACGAATTCTACTTCTCTAGAATTAGGAACTATGCCTTGAGGTTGATTCTCTCTAGAACAAAAACTTAGAATTATTCTCACAAAAAGTTACTTTTCTATTCTAAACAATTCTATACATATATTGAAGATAAAAGATAATTACTAAACATAAAAAGATCTTCTAAATAATCTTCATAATTATCTTCAAGCTTTCCATGTTTATCTCCAGACTCAATCTCTTCAACATTATCTTCACATTATCTCAGAAGCAGCATTAATCACCTTGGAAGCATTAACTGAGTCTTGGCAGTATTAACTACTAAGCAGCACTAACCACTAGCAGTACTAACTAGCTAAGCAGTACTAACTTTGTTCAAGCAGCACTAACTTTGTTCAAGCAGCACTAACTTTGACTAGCAGTATTAATTCTACTAGAAGTAGTAATACCTAGCAGTATTAACTTTACTTATGCTGTACTTGTGCAATTCTTCAGTTCCCAACAATTGGCTCCCTGGATCAGGCTAGCAAAGTTCAGCTCCAGATGGGCTATTCAGTAATCGCTGGCAAGCATTTTGATTACGCTGGTCCTATCTTTGACGATCTCAAGTCAAAGATAGAGAAGACGGAGAGGGATCCTAAGATCCCATATGTACGTTTTATCTGCGCGTACCTACATTTTCTCTACCCTACCACGTACCCAACTACTCCTGATGGTACGTTCTCCAAGGTAGGTCAGCGATCATTGGAGATCAAGTCGGTCGCCAACGAGGTATCTCTCTTAACTCTACGCACTCGTCTCTCTCTTCACTCTTCACTTTCAGCGGTCACGCAGGGGCTTCCTTCTCCTGCTAACCCTGCCGCTACCACCTCTCACAAAAGACCATCAGCTAGTCTTCATGGTCCTTCTAAGAAGGCCAAAAAGACTAAGAAGATCGCCACTACTGGTTCAATGCCTGCAGTAGTTTCTCAACAAACTACTTTGGATGCTTTTGTGGGTATCTCCTCCACAACTTCAGCAGCTACCATATCATCCGTGCCAGCGATGACAATCGCTGTCACAACAACAGTGACATCACCTATTACCTCAGTTCTTCAACAACCTCCTGAGGTAACTACCACCATCCCAACTTCTTCTATACCCATTACTCACCCTTCTATTTCTTTATTCTCTAACCCTCCTTTTATCTCGCAGAAACCTCATGCTGCAACCATAGGACCTGAACATCAAAATTTTGAAGGAGATTTGCACTTCTTCAACATGTTTGATAATTCAGGTACTTATAAAATCCTATACACTCCTCTCATCTCTCCACATAAACCTGAGCATTGTTGTGCTCATCCGCTAACTTTACTTGCGGGTCCTACTTTGGCTACTGTTGACGCTCACGTCAATACGCTTGCTGAAAAGGTGGAGTCTCTCACCACCTCGGTCAACGAATCCACTGGCGCTGTCAATCTCGCTGGTGCTGAGCTAAAGAAGTTGACTGATGCCTCCTTCTCCAAAGCTGACTCTTCTCAGCTCACAACTATTCAGGGGGACATCGTCAAGATCAAGGATGACCTTGGTGGAACTCATCAAACAGGTCCAACTCCTTCAGGGACTCTACGGCAACCTCCAAAATGATGTCCGAGACCTGACCAAGAAAGTTGACACCTGTACCTCAATGCTTTAGCAAGTGCTTGTGAAACTGAGTGTACCAGCTTCAACGCCAACGCCTTCCTTTACAGAGAATGATCGCACATCTCTGAACATAGCCGTTGAATTTATTCATCAGGCTACTTCAGACATTCCTGTCCTTGAGGGCCGTCTCGAGCGTTTGGAGGCTGAAGTCCGATCTCTGGCAACTGTAAAAGCTACTCCTTCCAACGCTGAAATCCCCCACGCTGATAATGACAAAGAGAGGGAGAAAGAGCTTCATGAAGCAAATATGGAGGAAGTTGTTGCTGCCGAAGTCTAGATGGAAGAACCTCCCTCTCATGTTGAGGGGGAGAAGGTTGCTGACAAAGCCCCTCCATCTTCAGTGCTTGATCAAATTCTTGAAGAAGATGAGGACGAATAAGATGATGAAGATCTTGATCTTAAAGATCAAGAGAAAGAGCAACAAGCTGATGACGACGATGACGATGAAGAGGACCAATCTCTTTGGTTCTCAGCAGCGAACGTCTCTTCAGCGACAACTTCGAAAGGAGTTATCACAGCAGGGGGGGGAGAAGTGGAACTTCTTCAGGTACTCCTACCCAAGGCAAGCACAAGGGTATTGCTGTCGAGGGAAACCTGAACATAGTCTCACAATCTGAGGGGGAGCTTTATTCTTAGGTATGTCTTTCTATTGTACCCATATCTTACTATACCTTTCCCACCCCTGTCTCTTTCTGAGCCTTTATCTTTCTCTTTCCTAAATAAACACTAACTCCTTTTTCACTTCTTGACCAGACAGTTCTCTCCCCTGCTTAAGGGAACAGAACTCCAAATAATCCCAACCTCTAGAGCTGAAGATCAAATAATCCCAATCTCATTCAGTGAGATTGACGAACAAGAAGAAGAAGAAGAAGAAGCCCTGTTTCACCCAGGAAGGCCCTCCAGACCAGCTCATCGGTCAGAGGAAGAACTGAATAGAAGAACAGAGATGATCTCTCATCTGGAGAGTCAACGACTGAAGATCCCTCTTCAAACTCCATCCACAGAGCTCGATTCCTGACTGAAGCTGAAATTGAAGAATCTGTCAGAGCTGAGAAACTGATCGTTGAATGTCAAAAAGATGCTTCTATAGCTCTCAAGGTTCAGTCTTCTCAAGTTAAAAACAAGAAGCTAAAGAAAAATCCAGTGGAAGTTCAGGTTGCTCTACTCAAAGAAATGGAAGAGGAGTGCTCAAAAGAAAAGGAGGTCAGCGATAAAGCACTTGAATGGTGTAAACAAAAAATTGATTATCGCTCTGACCCGATGAAGATTATAGTCGTTGTCATCTCTGGAAGAAAGAAGAAGGACCGAACTTCTGTAACAATTGAGATAACCAGAGAGGATGGAAGCTTAAAGGCAATGTTCGTTTCAAGACTTGAAAGCTTCGGCTACATGGAATGGTTAGAGTTTAAGGATGCACTGAAGAAATCAAAGTCAACTTACAGAGGTTATGTTGAAGGGATCAATGATGCTCTCATCAATAGAGTCGTTGCTGTATTAAAGGTGCCATCTGCTCTTCCTTCTAAGCCAAGACAAAACAAAAGAAAGCCTGCCTCCTACTCCTCTGAAAATGTTGCTGCTATCAGAAACGACACCTCCATCAAATTCTCAAAGGAAGCATTGTTTGGTCCTCCTCCTGATCTCTCAGTTCTAGATCTATCCCTGCCTCCTGGTGGACCATATATTCCTGGGCAAGTACTTAAAGATCCTTTTGGAATCTTCTTCAGAGATGATGAGGAACAACTCAGATTCCAAAGAGGCTCTGAGATCCCTGTCTGTCCTCTTAGTCATCTCAATAATCTCTTATGATTATGGTGTGACTTCTCTCCTTTAGCTGAATCAATCAAGACAATCATTAGTCAAGAATCTTCAGATCGAAGGCAAAGAGGAAAAGAAATACCTGACTATATGATCAATCCTCCAAAGTCTTCTCTAGATAGCTGATAGATTAGTTTCTTAATTCTTGTAATATATTAGTTAGACTTACAGCAGTGAGTTCTTCACTAATACTTTATATTTTCATATCTTGTAATTCTTTCTTTGAATTAATGAAAATTTCAGTGAAGTACTTAACCCTATCAGTACTGTAAAAGATCCCTCAAAATAGTAATTGGGACATGTATTTTATGAGTCCTAATTATTCCTTATTTTGAATTTAAAGTAATTTTCTTCAGTTACTTTGTCATTATCAAATAGGGGGATATTGTTGATCAAAACTCTCTCAGTGATTTGATAAAGACCCACTTCTATACTTAGTGAAAATTACGTTTAAATAATATGTATTAGTGTTTCATCATCAGCTATCAGACTGAGTCTGTTCAGTTATCACTGATGATCTTTCTTGTAAACATTCATATGTATTAGTGTTTAACTATCAGCGATTCAATACTGAGTATGTTCAGTATCGCTGCTAATTTATGATGTAAACAGTTAGACGTAATCCCTGAAGACAAGTTTCGCGTCAACAGATGTTCATAGCTGAATCGAAGACGAAGCTGCTGAACAAAGACAAGTCTACTAATGACCTGATGCGGATATCAGTGAAGCAAGACAAATCTACACATGTGAAGAAACCTGAGGAAAAGCTTCGGCGATAGCTGAACTCCTTTGTATCTCTGAAGGAAGAGATATTCAACGATCGATGATCACTTAGCTTATGCCTCAAGTCTGTTTTGTCTTTCCCTTGCACACCTAGTACGATGTGTCAGAACGGACATACCTCTGCCACAAATCGTACAACAACTCTGTCAAATACACTGTTCATGATACGGCCGAAAGCATGTCTCCCAAAGTCAGACCCTCTCTGCCAATCAATGAAGGACACGTGTAAAGTGCCCTGCCATGCATTTAATGCATAGGGTATAAATAGAAAGATTTCCTCTCCATCTGAAGTATGTCTCTCTTGAAGCCTTCATCTTTATAAAATATAGAAACCCTTGTTTTCTATATCTTTCATCTCCCTTTCTCTATATTATTGTGCAACCATCTTAGTGTTTTCTTAAGTTTGTTTAGATTGAGTTATACTTAATCTTATTCTGCAACAGACTTGTAAATTGTATTTGATTTATCAATAAACAATTTATTAAACTTTAAGTTCTGTGTTTGTATTCATCCCCCCTTCTACAAACTTGTTAAACACCTTCGGGACCAACAGATTGCACTTAGCATGTGCAATAAGCCTTTTAAACCCCTAGGTTCCCCCTAGTGGACGAGTGAAGTCTCATGAGGGTTTGCAAGGAACATACCCACAAAGTTCATTTAATTACGACTCAATTAACTGACTTGATCTTAAGGCAAGCAAACAAATAAAAAGCAATAAAGCAAATATACAAAATATACAGATAAATGGAAACGGTCATATGATTAGGAGTCATATACTGGATCGACAAGAGTCATGGTCTCCAAGATATAGCCGTCCTGATCTCTAGGGGTGATGTACGACTTCAGTCTTTGCCCATTTACTTTGAAGGATGCCCCGCCTTTCTCATCCTGAATTGTGACAGCACTGTGTGGAACACCTCTCGCACAATGTATGGGTCATACCATCTAGACCTCAGCTTGCCTGGGAATAACTTCAAACGAGAGTTATAGAGCCACACTTTTATCCCTACATGGAACGACTTTCGAGATATGTGTCTATCATGAAAAGCCTTAGTTCGTTCCTTGTATATGCGGGAACTCTCGTATGCATCCCGTCTCAATTCCTCTAACTCATCTAACTCGATTCTCCGATGGTCACCGACTTCTTTCAAGTATAGATTCAACTTCTTGATCGCCCAAGCAGCTCGGTGCTCTAACTCGACTGGTAGATGACAAGCTTTTCCATACACGAGTCGATATGGAGACATGCCTATGGGTGTCTTGTATGCGGTGCGATATGCCCATAACGCATCTTCCAATCGACTCGACCAATCCTTTCTATCAGGTCTCACGGTCTTCTCCAAAATATGCTTAATTTCACGATTCAAGACCTCGACCTGTCCGCTAGTCTGTGGGTGATATGGTGTGGCGATCCTGTGTGTGATCCCGTAGTGTTTTTCCAGAGCACTAAACTTCATATTACGGAATTGGATTCCACCATCACTGATGATGAATCTCGGATACCCATGTCGAGTGAAAATGTGGCTCTTGACAAACTTGCATACTACACGATGATCGTTCGTTTTGGTTGCGATAGCCTCCACCCATTTAGAGACATAGTCAACAGCTAGCAGAATGTACAAATTACCCTAGGATGATGGAAAAGGACCCACGAAGTCTATACCCCATACGTCAAAGATCTCGATAGTCAGGATAGGGTTGAGAGGCATCATGTCCTTCCGTGAAATATTTCCCAGGCTTTGGCATCGAAGACAGGATTTTGCAAAGTTCTGAGCATCTCAAAATATGGTAGGCCAAAAGAATTCACACTCAAGTACTTATATCCCTGTCTTATTTCCACTAAAATGTCCCCCACATGCATAACTGTGACAGTGCTTTAAAACGTCTTCGTGGTCACTTTCGGGGAAACATTTCCGGACAATCTGATCCGGGCAATATTTAAACAGCTCAGGATCCTCCCAGTAATAGTACTTAAGTTGCGAAAAGAAGTATTGTTTCTGTTAGGTTGTCCAATCATGTGGTAACTTCTTTACAGCTAAGTAATTGACAATATGCGCAAACCAAGGAAGCCTAGATATGGCAAATAACTGCCCATCCAGGAAAGATCCATGGACTTCTTCCTTGGTCGGGATTTGATCTGTTGGGATTCGAGACTGAAGGTCATCTACTACAATTTCGCACACCCTTTCTTATCTCGAATTTCCATGTCAAACTCTTGTAATAGCAAAATCCATCTGATAAGCCTAGGTTTGGCTTCCTTCTTATCAAGCAGATGGCGAAGGGCTGAATGATCTGAGTAAACGATCACCTTTGCTCCCCACAGATATGAGCGAAAATTTTCCAATGCAAACACGACAGCAAGTAACTATTTTTTTAGTGGTCGTGTAATGCATCTGGGCCTCGGAGAATGTCCGACTAACATAGTAAATGGCAACGGGCTTTTTATTCACCCGTTGACCAAGTACAACTCCCATCGCTTCATTACTTGCATCACACATTAACTCAAATGGCAACGACCAATCTGGTTTTTGCATGATGGGTGCCTCGACAAGCTTTTGCTTGATGGTCTCAAACACCTATAGACATGCTTTATCAAAGATAAATGAATTATCCTTGGCAAGTAGATTGCACAAGGGTCGTGAAATGGCACTGAAGTCTTTGATAAATCGCCTATAGAAGCCTGCGTGTCCTAGAAAGGAGCGGACACCCTTCACCGACGTCGGTGGAGGTAAGGTGGAGATTACCTGGACCTTTGCTCGATCAACTTCAATGCCACGTTCAAAAATCACGTGACCGAGCATAATTCCTTCTCGAACCATGAAATGGCTCTTCTCCCAGCTTAGCACTAAGTTAGTCTCCTCACAACGCTTCAGCACTCTCTCAAGACTATGGAGACAACTTTCAAACGTCTCGCCAAATACTGAGAAGTCATCCATAAAGACCTCCAATGACTCGCCCAACATGTCACTGAAGACTGACATCATACACTTTTGGAATGTCGCAGGCGCATTACATAATCCAAATGGCATTCGACAGAAAGGGAAAGTGCCATAAAGACATGTAAATGTCGTCTTCTCTTGGTCATCAGGGTATATGGCCACTTGATTGTATCATGAATAACCATCCAAGAAGCAATAGAATTTCTGGCATGCCAACTTCTCTAGTATTTGGTCGATGAAAGGCAAGGGGAAATGATCTTTCAATGTGACTGCATTCAACTTTCTATAGTCGATGCAGACTTGCCATCCGGTGACGGGGCGAGTAGGAATATTTTCCCTTCCTCTCTCCACAATAGGGATGCCAAATTTCTTGGGCACCGTTTATGTCGAGCTCACCCAAGGGCTATTATAAATGGGATATATGATCTCGGCATCTAACCATTTGATAACTTCTTTCTTCACCAGATCCCTCATGTTCGGGTTCAGTCGTCTTTGAAATTCACGGGAGGGTTTGGCATTAGGCTCGGTGTGGATTCTATGCATGCATACCGAGGGACTGATCCCTCTCAAATCGGCTATCGACCATCCAATTGCCTTCTTGTGATCTTTTAGAATAGAAATAATCATGTCTTCCTGATCAAGTGTGAGTGAGGATGAGATAATGGCTGGTAGAGTGCCATCGTCTCCTAGGAAGACATACTTAAGGTGATCTGGTAGTGGCTTAAGCTCTAGCACATGTGGCTTTTCAAGTGAACTCTTTGGAGGTTCATGAGCTAGATTTGGCAATGCTTTAACCGTATAAGACCAGGGTGGTTGATTAGGCATAAGAGGCTCAGCAAGCAATGCTTGGACCTCATGTAAATCTACCAGATCAAGATCATCCTCTGATGAGATAGAAAAGTATCGAGTGAACAAATCCTCTTGCAGTATGCTTGAGGTGTATTCTTGGGTACATTCATCTGCAAAGTCTATGGAGTAACACTCGGTCTCCGTCAAAGGGAAGGAGGATGGCTCAAAGATATTCATGCGCAATTTTCATTTACCAAAGGTAATGTCCATCACTCCAGATCGGCAATTGATTGTGGTATTTGCAGTCGCCAAGAATGGTCGACCGAGAATCATCGTAGGGCTTTTATCTTTACAAATGCCCTCAATATCTAGCACAAGAAAATCCACGGGATAGTAGAAGTCCTCGATCTTCACAATCACATCCTCAAGCACTCCCCTCGGTGTCTTAACAGATCAATCAGCGAGTTGTAATAACACACTTGTTGCTTTGAGTTCACCAAACTCAAACTGATCATACACCGATCCTGGCAAGATATTCACAATAGCCCCTAAATCAAGCAAGGCACTCTTTATAGCGGAATTTCCCATAATGACAGGGATCAATGGATCTCCAGGGTCCTTGCATTTTTATGGTTGGGAACTAGATAGAATAGTGCTGACTTGCTCAATAACTTCAATCTTTTTGGGGATCGAAATCTTTTGTTTGCGCTTCTGAGTGCACAATTCTCTTAAGAATTTGGAATAAGTCGGGATTTGTTTGATAGCATCTAGTAATGGTAGATTTATCTTTACATGGCGAAAGACGTCCATCATATCATCATTTTTCGGCCCTTTTTTACCAAATGGAAATGCCGCAGATTCATTTAAAGTTGTGAGGAATGGAACAGTGGGTTCTTTGATTAGGCCATCTCGAACCCTCCCCATCTTGAGATTTATCGGCATCCGATGTGATTGGAACTTGATTTGTCTCTTCAGACTCTACTCCCTGCTCAATTTCTTTCCCTTTTCCCTTTTTCGTTTGAGAGCTTTCAACATTTTTTTGAGGGAGGGGGTCCAGTTGACGACCACTTCGCAAAGTGATTTCGTTTACGTGCTCATGACTAGGATTTGGCTTAGTCATACTTGGCAGCGTACCCCCGTCCCTTCTACTCATCTGTTCGTCCAGTTGGCCTACTTGTTTTTCTAGAGCAGCAATAGACTGAGTAGTAGCAGCAGCAGACAGATTAGTAGCAGCAATAGACTGGGTATGGTTGTTTGTCCTTTGCATATAATGTTTCATCATAGCCATTATATCTTGCAGTTGCTTTTCAATTAGCGATGAACCTTGTCTGTTGTTGTTATAATTATTATTACCACAAAAGTTTTGATTGTGACTTTGATTACCATGGGGGTAATTTCCAGAGTGAGAATGATTGTGATTTTGTCCCTGAAGTTTAGGCTGACTCGACTGACCCTCATGATGGTGATTTTGGAACCGGGGTTGATTTGAATGACCCTCTTGATTGTTCTTCCAAGAAAGATTGGGATGCTTTTGCCATCCTGCATTATAAGTGCTTGAAAATGGGTCTTGATTATGATTACCAAACCCCTGGGATTGATTTACGCTCTCAGAATGAAAAACTATGCACTCATTTGCAGAATGTGAAGAATCCCCACAGTGAGTGCATGCATTTTGAACCTGGAGAACATCATTTTTCTTCTTAGTCATCCCACCTAAAACAAGATCGATCTTTTTGGACAACTCACCAATATCACTCTTGAATTCTCTCCTCAAATCATTTAACCCTTCAGTATTAGATATTGATGACACTGACCTATGAGTCGTCCATGAGAAATTATGTGATGCAAGGCTTCGACTGTATGTTTCTAAGAATTGCCATGCCTCCTCATCACTTTTGGTCATCATCGTTCCCCCACTTGCGGCATTAACTAGACCTCGGTGAGTCGGGTCTAAGCCATCTAAGAATGTTTTCACTAAGATCCACTTTGGGGTATCATGGTGAGGGCAGGAACGAAGAAGCTCTTTCAGTCGCTCAAACGCCTCGTGAAACTCTTCCCCAGGTTGCTGCTGAAAATTGGAGATCGCTCGACGTATCTCCGCAGTTTTCCTTATGGGGAAGTACACGGCTAGAAACTTCTTCTGCATATCATCCCAAGTGAAAATTCTCCTTGGCTCAAGTGATATAAACTACTGTTTGGCTCACCCTTTCAGAGAAAAAGGAACAATATGAGCCTAAGGTGGTCTCGAGTGAGACCACGAATATTGTTGGTATTGAAGATGGTAATGAATTCGTATAAGTGATTATACGGTTCTTCTTTGGATAGGCCATGGAAGTTTGGAAGCGACTGAATGAGATGAGGACGACTCTCATAGTAAGTGTCATCATCACCCGGTAAGGATATCAGGGATGGGTTCTCGTAAGTGCCGGGTTGGAAATAAGTTTCCAGAGGAGGGTGATTTGGTGGTGGTGGATTTTCCATTTCTTCTTCAATATCACTCATTAAATTTTTGTGAATTTCAGTCTTAGTCGTCTTGATTACAGATTTCTGATTTCTAACTCGCCTTTCGGTTTCTTTTAATTCATGCACTCCAAATACAGGCAAATCTTTCTTAGATCTAGTGTGGTGCATGCAACTTAAAAGAACTAGTTATTAACCCTCAAGCAGATCGAAACTTAGAACTACGTGACAGGCAACCTAATAAGCAACTAAGCTTAAAAAATCACAAATAACTCAACTAAAAAAACGCAAAATAAAACGCTTTTTGTTTTTTTATAAATAAAAGACTAACACTAAGAAAATAAAAAAACCACACTAAAAGAAATATTAAAAATAAAGACAAGAAGATTTACCTGGCCTGCGAGAGATCAAGCAAACAATCTGCAAAACACTATTAGAAGATATCGAGTAGCAATCTAGTCAAAAGATAATGTAAACAGATAAAATTAACACAAACCAATTAATTTAAGCGCACAACTCCCCGACAACGGCGCCAAAAACTTGATGCACACGTCGTTAAACGCGCAACAAGGTTTAAATTTATAAACCTAACTCAAACCTAGTGATAGGGTAAGTAGAGTATCGTTCTTCTCAGGGAGTCAGTGGTTAAATTAACGATTCATGTCAAAAAATCGAATGCACGTGTGTCACAAAGATTAGCTACCCATCTTGAGTGGAAAGGTTGGATCCCTGGACCAGACCAACAAAATTCAGGTCCAGATGGGATACTCTTTGATCCCTGGTCGACACTTCGACTACGCTGGAGCGATCTTTGACGATCTCATGTCAAAGATCGAGAAACTTGAAAGGGATACTAAAATTCCCTATGTCCGGTTCATCTCTGCCATTCTCCACTTCCTCCTTGGTGACAAACATCCCAAGGACAACGACTGTCATCTCTCTAAAGTCGGGCTCCAGGTTTTTGAGGTCAAGCAAGCAGAAAATGAGGTAAGTCTTCAGACCTTATGATTCCGTCTCTCTCAAACTTCTTCGACTTCAGTGGCTACGTCGATGGTTCATTCATCAGCTATCCCCGCCACTACCACCCCTCAAAAACGTAAATCAACAGCTCGCACTGGTCATTCCAAAAAGACCAAGAAGACTGTAGAGCATTCCATCTCAACAAAGGTACCTGAGGTAGTCTCTCAACAGACTACCTTAGATGATTTCATGGCTCGCTCTTCCACAACTGATCAATCATCAACCGTGTCAGTGACCTCCATCGCTGATACACCACCGGTGACTGCCCCGATTCCCTCAGTGACTAAAGCCCCATCTAAGGTAATTTATTTAATCACCAGTACTCCTTCTTCTATCCCCACTATTTCTTCTTCTCCTATTTCTTTGGTCCCTAACCCTCCCTTTATACAGCAGCCAACTTTTGTCGCTGCAACTATAGGACCTGTCGTGGTTCAAACATCTCAGCCCTTCTCTCAATTTGAGGGGGACTTGAACTTTTTCAACATGTTTGACACTTCAAGTAAACCCAAAACCATATACACCTCTCCCACCTCTCCCACCTCTCTATATCAGCCTGAGCATAATTTTGCTCAAATTCTAACTTCTTTTTTAGGTCCTACTTTGGGAACTGATGACACCAACGTCAACAAACTCGCTGAGAAGGTGGAAAATCTCGTTGCCGCTCTCAACATTAACACCACTGTCGTTAATAAGATCGGCGAAGAGCTGAAGAACTTATCCTCAGCAACTGCCACCAAAGTTGAGGTATCCACACTGAAGGTCAACATGGCCCGCAATACAACTCAACTTCAGTTTCTCACAGGTCATGTTGACCACTTGACGGGCGAAGTCAGGAACCTTACTGACAAACTTGAAACTGCCAATCAGTTCCTCTCACAAATTCTGTCAACCGTGAAGGAACCCGCTCCCGCTCGCACTCCCTCATTTACTGAGAATGACCGAGTATCTCTGAATGTCGTTGTCGAATTCATTCATGAGGACACTTCGTCAATTCCAGCGATCGAAGGACGTCTGGATAAGCTGGAGGTTGATGACCGCAGGAACCTAATCGCTGATGATGTTGATGCTGCTACTGACGTTGTCCTCCCCCGTGATGATGACAAAGAGGGGGAGAAGACAAATGAAGAAAATAAAGTTGTTGAAGCTGAGGTAGCTACGGAATAATCTCTTTCCCTCGCTAAAAGAGAGATCGCTGATGAGTCTCCCTCTCAAGCTGAGGGGGAGAAGATAATTGAGGATCAGGTCCCTCCTCCTTCTCAGGTTTTAGAAGAAGAAGAGGATGAAGAAGAAGAAGAAGACGAGGAAGACCTCGATCTTCAAGATCAAGATGATGATGACGTCGTTGATGATGAGGATGATGAGGATGAAGACCCCTCTCTTTGGTTTTCAGCAACATCAACGCCTCAGACCAAAGGCGTTGTCATCAATGAAGCAGTGGGAAGACAAAAGGATAGTGCTCCAGTTTCCTTCTATCAAGGCAAGCAGAAGGGGATCGCTGCCGAAGGAAACTTGAAGTTACTATCACCATCTGAGGGGGAGCAACCTTCTCAGGTATGCCTCTCTATTGTCACTCTCTTCTTCTATTCCTACCAATCACCCCTTTCATTCTAAACCCTTATCTTTCTCTTCCTATATTATACACTAACTCCCTGATATTTTTGCTCAGACAGTTCTATCCCCTGCTTAAGGGAACCAAATCTTTGCAAATAATCCCAGCTATCATAGATAATGAATAAATAATCCCAACCTCCTTCAATGAGGTTGATGAACAAAAGGAAGAAGAAGATGAATCCCTGAACCATCCAGGAAGGCCCTCTCGACCACCTCAATGGTCAGAGATTGAACTAAAAAGAAGAACATAGATGATCTCTCATCTAGAGAGTCAGCGATTAACGATCCGTCCTCAGTCTCTACGAGAAGAACTCAACTTTCTCTCCGAAGCTGAATATATATGAAGAATCTGTCAGAACTGAAAGACTGCTAAATTAAAGGCCGAAAAGATGTTGACTTAGCTCTCAAGGTACATGCGTCCATGTTTAAAGACGACAAGATGAAAGAGAATGCAGTTGTAGTTCAAGCTTCTATATTGAAAGAGATTAAAGAGGAGCGCTCAAAAGAAAAAGAGGTCAGCGATAAAAGTCTAGACTCTGACCCAATGAAGATCGTCGTTGTTACTATCTCTGGGAGAAAGAAGAAGGATCGAACATCGGTGACTATGGAGTTAACCAGAGAGGATGGAAGCTCAAAAGCAATGTTCGTATCAAGGCTTGAACACTTTGGTTACGTTGAATGGCTAGAGTTCAAGGAAGCACTGAAGAAATCGAAGTCAACATATAAAGGATATGTTGAAGGTCTCGTTGGAGCTCTAATCAACAGAGTCGCTGCAATATTGAAAGTGCCTTCAGCTCTTCCACCAAAGCCAAAGCAAATCAAAAGAAAAGAAAACTTGCCTCCTCCTCCTCTGATAATGTCGCAGTGATCAAGAACGACAACTCCATCAAATTCTCAAAAGAAGCACTGTTCGGGACTCCTCCTGATCTCTCAGTTCTTGATCTATCTCTGCCTCCTGGTGGTCCATTCATCCCAGGGCAAGTTTTGAAGAACCCTTTTGGAATCTTCTTTAGAGATGATGAAGATCAACTCAGGTTCCAAAGAGTCTCTGAAATTCCCCTCTACCCTCTAAATCATCTCAAGGACCTTCTATGCTTATGGTGTACTTATTCTCCCTCAGCTTTACCGATCAAAACTCTCATTCGACAAGAATCAGCTGATCGAAGACAAAAAGGAGAAGAAGTATCAGATTATATGATCAAGGTTCTGAAGTCTTGTTTAGATAACCGATAGATTCTCTTTTTCTTGTAATCTGTTAGTCAGACTTACAGTAGTTTAGAACTTCACTTGTACTTATAATTTTCATATCTCTTATTGTAAATTCTTTCTTTGAATTAATGAAAATTTCAGTGAAGTACTTAACTCTATCCGTACTGTAAAAGATCCCTCAAAATAGTAATTGGGACGTGTATGTTATGAGTCCTGATTATTCTTTATTTTGACATAAGTAATTTTCTTCATAGTTACTTTGTCATCGTCAAATAGGGGGAGATTGTTGATCCAACTTTCTCAGTGATTTGATAATGACCCTTTATAATACTTAGTAAAAATTACGTTTAAATTTTGTATGTATAAGTGTTTCACCATCGGCAATTAAATATTGAGTATGTTCAATATCGCTGATGATTTCTCATGTAAACAGTTAGACGTAATCCCTGAAGACAAGTTTCGCGACAAAAGATGTTCACTGCGGAATCGAAGACTAAGCTACTGAATAAAGGACAAGTCTACTCATGACCTGATGCAGATATTAGCGAAAACAAGAAAAGTCTACTCACACGCGAAGAAACCTGAGGAAAAGCTTCAGCGATAGCTTAACTTCCTTCTATCTCTGAAAAGGAAGAGATATTCAACGATCAATGATCACTTAGCTTATACCTCAAGTCTCCTTTGTCTTATCTATGCACACATAGTACGAATGTCAGAAAATACATACCTCCACAACAATTCGTACAACAACTCTGATATCTACACTGTCAGGATCGAAATTCAAACAAGAATTTAATTTACACACACTCAGAATTAATGCTAAAGAAGTTGCTGAAAAACACTTTAACACTAACAATCAATGAAACAGTATATCAAACACAAATCACAAGTTTATATTGATTCAACTTGATGGTTACACACAAAACCTCAATCTGTTGAACAGGCTCAACAGACGTTCTATACTTCTCTATAGAAAGGATCTAAACTAGTCTTGAGGTTAATTCTCTCAATAAAACATATGAATGAATTATTTTATAATCAAATACTTCTATACTATATATACAAGACTGAATACAAGATAATTATCAAAATACAATTGATCTTCAACATCAATACCATAATTATCTTCAGTCTTATCTCCAGCTTGTCTTTATCTCCAAATCATCGTTATCTTTAGAAGCAACACTAATTATCTTCAGAAGTATTAATCACCTTCAGCAGCATTAATCTTCAGCAGTACTAACTACTAGCAGTACTAACTCTCCAAGCAGTACTAACTATTCAAGTAGCAGTACTAACTCTTCAAGCAACATTAATTCTACTAGCAGCAGTAATCTTGATAGCCTAGCAGTATTAATCACTTAGCAACATTAATCAGCAGCATAAACCATACTTAGCATAATCAGACCCAACAATCTTCCCCTAACTTAACTTTTCAGAAAGAGAAGTTAAGCTCTTCATGATATGGTCTTCATGATGCTTTCCACACTTCAGATCAGTTGCCCAAATTTGGATCCAGTCCCAGACTTTGATTGATGATTCTTCTGACTACTATCCTGTCCATTTCTGAATCCTTTGAATATGTCAACTTAGCATTCAACATTGCTTGAAGTTTAGCCTTGCTGTGATCATAGATCTTATCCACCAGGTAGTACTCATGATAGGCTCTGTCTACAGTGATGACATAGACTCCACACCTTTCAAATAGCATCCAATTTTCTATTCTTTGGAATTTATTCTTCAGATGCAAATCTCTGATCACATGTTGAACTTTGTTGGGATCAAACATCATGCATAAGTACTCCAAGGCTAATCTGATTAAGCTCTTTTCCTCTCCTGTCAAAACCATTTCATACAGGCTCATTCCAACTTTGAACATTTCTTCTAAATCAGATTTGGAACAACTTCTGATGATTTTTCCCCAAGTAGAGTAAACCTCATACTGATCTCCCATCCTTTTAATCCTGAAATATTTCTTCCTTTGATCTTCCAGGATGTCCCAAAAGATAATCTCAGGGGCTTGGACAGAAATTGGATCAGCTTGTATAGGATCTTTATCTGTCACAGTCATGTATAAGTCAAACTGCTCATTTGGTTGCTGAGTTGACTGCTCTGGAGTCTGTTCTGGTTCTACTGAAGGTGTAAAATTAGGTTCTGCTTCTGTTTCTGCTCTTTCTTCTTCAATTCTTGCCCTTTTTGCCTTTGGCTTGTTGGCAATGGATTTCTTTCTTTTTATGACTCCAATTTGTTGAGCCAAAGTCTCTTCTTTCTTTTCTTCTTTCTTTTCCTTGATAGGAGTGCCTTCTTCACTTTCAGGGAAGGGTTGTTGTATGTTGAGATCATGCCTCTCTTTCATCCTCCTTTCAGCTTCTTCCCTTTGAGTGGAGTCCCCTTTCAGATTTGACATCTCCTTTGTATACAACTCCTCTATCCTACCATAGGCCATGTTAGTAAACATTCCTTCAGGAACTCCAATAGCTCCTTTTAGGAAGTTTATCATTTTCCTCCTTTCTTGATTATCCAGGAAGGTCTTTGAGGGTTGTCTCTGTCTTTGCTTTAATGCCAGCCTTTGCCTTGAAGCCTTCTTTGTAACTATCTTGGCAGCAGCTGCATCCTTCAAACTCTTTTGATATTCTTCATTTAGCTTTTTAGCCATATCCAGTGCGAGCTCTCTGTCTTTGGCAGATTGAATTTCTTCTTCCTTTTCCAACTCTGCTTGAAGCTGTTTGGCCACTTCTTCATCTAACTCTATCTGATTCTTTTTCTTTAAAGGTTGCTCAGATTCAACCATCTTCTCCTTTCCCTTCTTCTTTGCATCCTCCATACTAACCTCTTTTTCTTTCTTTTCTAAACCTCCTTCTTTGATTATTACTCCCTTAGCCTTTTGAGTGGCTTTGGGAGTGTCATTCTTAGCTTTGACCAAGGTTTCTGCAATCTCCATTTCCTCTCTGGACAATGATGTTTCTGCTGCTGGTTCTGTTTCTGCTGCTTTGCTATTTTCTGTTTCCTTATTCAGCTCCCCCTCAAACTGAGCTTCCATACCAATAGGACTGTGTTTCTCCCCTTCATCTTGTTTCTCCCCCTTGTTGAAAGCATCTCCTCTCTTCTTCAAGACATAATGCTTTCTTTTCTTTTTCTGTACCAACTTCATCACCATCTTCTTCAATTTGGTAATCTGCACTTGTTGAGACAGAATTACCAATTTCATCTCCTCTATATCTGAGCCTTGCTTGATGACATCAAGATTAATGTTTCTCATAGTATCCAACAATTCCTGGTAGTTATATCTGTCCTCGCCTCCTTTGGGTGTGTTTACCACCCTTGAAGGATCCTTGGATCTTTTAGTAGTAGAGGTCTTCTGCCTAGCAGAAGCACCCTCTACCCCCTTAGTTTCTTGGCACCTGGGACCTTTGGATGATTGCTCACCCAAAGTTGCCATGGGGAAGGTCTTAGATATGTTCACACTGTCCTGCCCTATACTTTGTGCAAAGTCAGTAGTGTGAGCCTTACAGCCAATATGCTCTTCCTTCTCCTTATTGAGCACCTTCTTGGGGTTGGGAGACACCCCTGTGGTTTCCCTTTGGATATTCTCTAATGGAGAATGCTCCATTAGAGGGCTTGAAGGCTTTGTAGGTGAAGGTACAAGAAGGGAAGGAACCTTCTTTACCTTTTTCCTTATACAAGTGTGAGTGATGGGTGATGTTGGCTTTTTAAGAAGGGACTGAGGGATGTTAATAGAAATGAGTGGTGCGGGTAGGTCATCAGTTTGGTTGTCAGATGAGGGCTTTGACACTGATGCCTCACCATGGGAAGGAGACACACCCATCATTGTAGAGAACAATGGTGTGTCAATACCTGAGAAGTCCTTACTAGGCCTCCTCATATTAGAAAACACCTTCCCTTTCGGGACCCTTGGTACATATACCTCATTAAAATGAGGTAAATCCGTCAATTCTTTATTCAGTAAAGCTTGCACAAACCTAGGATACATAAAAAAAAGATTTTGTTTTGGTATCCAGGTTTGACAGTAAGTCATTTAATATCATTTGTGAAAAATTGAACTTCCTAGAGGTTGCTAGGCAGACCATAGCATAAGCAATGGTACTGCTGAACTCACTCCAGCCAGTTGTTTTCCTTGAAATACAGTGCTGATGGGTATGAACAAAGAATCTCCACTGTGGTGAGAATCTGTTCTTGAAAATTTTGAAGACATCAGTGGGACCTTTATACCCCATATTACTAAGAGCTTGGAAGATATCTTCCTTGGGTAAAGAGGTTATACCTGAGGCATCATCTAGTTGTAGATGAATGCGAATAGCTCCTTCTGTGATTGTCAGGGGTTTATCACACACCCTTGTTTTGATGACCTGATTGCCATCTTCAGTATGAATAGCAGCATTGGCCCAAAACTGCCTTTGGTGCTCCACACAGATTGTGGGATTGACAGTTAATGTGTGGGCTATGTGTGAGGATCTTAGGAAATCCACAATCTGATGAAATCCCTCTACTTGCTTTGGTTTGAGTAGCATTTCCAATTCATTGTGTTCATCGACAAACATCAGTTCAACCATCTTCTTGAGCGATTGGTCGAAGCTAGGGTTACGAACTGGTAAGAGAGAATTCAAGAGAACAAGAGAGAGAGAGTACACTAGTATGAAATTCAAAGAGTCGTTTGTAATTTGGCGGTCACACAGGGTATTTATAGGTGAAGGGAGTAAGTTTGAAGAAGTACTAATTACCCTGGCAGTATTAACTAACTCGCAATATTAACTCATAATAACAGTAGTAACACATACTGGCAGTACTAACACGGACTAGCAGTATTAACACATACTAGCAGTATTAACATAGACTAGCAGTATTAACACATACCAGCAGTATTAAAATGTACCAGCAGTAGTAACAATGATTAGCAGTATAAAAAAGGCAAGCAGTAGTAACTTCGCACTGGCAGTATAAACCACCTAGCAGTAGTAACCATACTTAACCATTTTTGAACTATTATTATGAGTAATGCAGTGAGCAGGATTAACTGAACGAGAAGTGCCCAGTATCCAATCAAAACAATCTGAAACACTTAAACACACAGGGGTTAATAGCACCAATTTAATGAAAGTAACTAAGGAGGAATCTATATAGGTACATAAAGAGAATGAGAGTATACTTATTCATTGTTCATCATGCCCACACTTGTGACCAAGAATGTGAATCCCACATCAAAAGCTTTTGTGAATAGATCAGCAAACTGATTACTTGTGTGTACTTTCTGAACCTGAATTAGCTTCTTCTCATTACAGTCTCTGATAAAGTGGTACCTTATTTCTATATGCTTTGTTTTTGAATGCTTGACAGGATTATTAACAATGCTAATAGCACTGCTGTTGTCTATGAAAATAGGAGTGTGAAGAAATGTCATACCATAGTCCATCATTTGATTCTGAATCCATAGCACTTGTGAGCAGCAGCTTGCAGCAGCTATGTATTCTGCTTCTGTTGTTGAAGTGGACACTGTGGTTTGCTTCTTACACTGCCATGATACTAGTCTTGCACCCAAAAACTGACATCCTCCAGTTGTAGACTTTCTGTCCAAGTTAGCTCCACCCAAATCACTATGTGAATATGCCAGTAGTTCAAATGGTGAGTCATGAGGATACCAAAGTCCTAATCTGGGTTGACCTTTGAGATATCTGAATATCCTCTTGACTGCTTGAAAATGTGATTGTTTTGGCCTAACTTGAAATCTTGCACACACACAAACAGAGAACATGATATCTGGTCTAGAAGCTGTGAGATACATGAGAGAGCCAATCATGGATCTGTAATAATGAACATCCACATCCTCCCCCTCAAGATCTGCAGTAATCTGTTTGTGTGTCTCCATGGGTGTGCTTGCAGGCTTGGAATCTGAGAACCCAAACTTGGTTAAAATGTCCTACACATACTTGGTTTGGCTTATGAAGATTCCATCTTGTTGTTGCTTAACTTGTAGCCCAATGGAGAAAGTAAGTTCACCCTTACAACTCATCTTGAATCTCTTATGCATTAATTCTTCAAAATCTCTGCACAAATGATCTTTTGTGGATCCAAAGATGATGTCATCCACATAGATTTGCACTAACAGGATATCCTTCTTCTTCCTTTGGAATGAACAGAGTCTTGTCAATGGTTCCTCTCTCAAAACCATTTTCCAAGAGATAGGTAGACAAGGTGTCATACCAAGCTCTTGGTGCTTGATGTAGTCCATACAGTGCTTTCTTCAATTTGTATACTCTGTCAGGATACTTGGGATTTTCAAACCCTGGAGGCTGACAGACATATACTTCTTCTTCAATTTTGCCATATAGAAAATAACTTTTTACATCCATTTGGTAGACTTTGAACTTCATGAAAGAAGCATAGGCTAAAAACAACCTAATTGCCTCAATCCTAGCCACTGGTGCAAAAACCTCTTCATAATCAATTCCTTCTTCTTGAGTGTACCCCTGTGCTACCAATCTATCCTTGTTCTTGATCACTATTCCTCTCTCATCCTTCTTGTTTCTGAAATTCCATTTTGTCCCTATAGCTCTGTGTCCTTTAGGCAGTTCTACCAAATCCCATACATTTTGCAGTACAAACTGCAGCAGCTCCTCTTGCATTGCTTCTATCTAGCTTGGATCTTTCATTGCATCATGTGCCTTTTTGGGCTCAACCTGAGATAGAAAGCAAGATAATAAGCCTGATTGTATGTCTTTTAATCCTCCCAACTTACTCTGATTCCTTGTGATGATTGGAGAATTAATGTCACCAATCACCAACTGAGGAGGATGATCTTTATGCACTTTTTTTTGATGAATAGCCTCTTCATTAATCTCTGCATCCAGATTAGTGTCATTCTTTTCAGGAGAGCTGCCACCAAACACTGAGGAGTTCTCATCATCAGTATCATCTTCTGCCAATGCAGGCATCTTAGGTTCTAGCTGTTCTGAAGTCAAAAGTTGATCCTCCTTTTCACCTCCCTCCTCTTCATTCTGAGCAGTTTCAGTATCCTTTGAGTCTGAAGCATCTTTCTTCTCTTGAACACAGAGTTCAGTAGAATCTGCTGTAGGGATTGGAAATAGCACAAACTCTTGTCTTTTGTCTTGTACTGATTCTGTCCCTGTTCCTGCATTATTCTCATAACTGAAACCCAAAGAATTAGTTAGTGAATCAATGTCAAAAAGCCAATCAGGGCCTGTACCAAGTTTATTTGGTGTGCTCTCATTGCATTTGACATTGTCACTTTCCTCAATTATTCTAGAAGAGGTATTAAATACACTGTAAGCCTTACTTTGGGATGAGTAACCAACCAGAAATCCATCATCTGCTTTGCTATCAAACTTGCCTAAGTGAGTTTTGGTATTAAGAATTGTGCAAGGACACCCAAATGGTTTGAAAAATCCAATAAAAGGTTTCTTCTTGTTAAAAAGTTCATATGGTGTCTTGCCTTGAGATTTAACTATTAGGACCCTGTTTTGAACATAACAAGCAGTATTAACTGCTTCTGCCCAAAATGTAACTGGCAGTTTTGAATCTGCCAACAGGGATCTTGCAGCTTCAATCAGTGTCTTATTTCTCCTCTCAGCAACTCCATTCTGTTGAGGGGTCCTAGGAGCACTGTACTGTCTCTCAATACCTTTTTCCTCACAGAAGCTATTTAGATCATGGTTTTTAAATTCAGTTCCATTATCAGACCTGATGATTTTAACTCTTTGATTTGTTTGGTTTTCAATTCTAAGAACAAAGGATTTGATCAGTCCACTTGTCTCATCCTTAGTCCTCAGAAAATAGACCCAAGTGAATCTAGAGAAATCATCAACAATAACCAAGCAGTAGGATTTCTTACCAATACTCATCACATTTGTAGGTCCAAACAGATCCATATGCAGTAAAGAAAGAGGTGTAGAGATTGTATTTACCACTTTGGACTTATGAGAAGATTTGTGTTGTTTACCTTTAAGACAAGCAACACAATGATCATCACATGAAAATACCTTTTGTGGTAAACCTCTTACAAGGTTGTTTTTCACAAGATTATTCATCGTTTTAAAGTTCATGTGACACATCCTTCTGTGCCAGAGAGATGATTCATCAACAGAAGCTTTTGAAAATAGACAATTAAATGATGAATCATTAGATACATTCTCTAAATCCAAGAAATAAACATTGTCCTTTCTTGGTGTTCTCAGTAGTATCATACTTTCATCAACTACCTTGAACCCTTTAGCAAGGATAATACATTCAGTATCAGTAAACAATATACTATGTTTCTTGTCACAAACCTGTGATACACTTAACAGGTTGTATCTCAATTTCTCAACATAGTAGACATCCTCAAAGGTCATCTTACCCTTTGACACAATACCTTTTCCACTAATCTTTCCTCCAGATGGATTATCACCAAATGCAACATGTCCTCCATCAATTCTTTTGAAGTTTTGTAGGCAGGACTTGTTGCATGTCATGTGCCTAGAGCAACCACTATCAACATGCCAAATGCTCTTCCCTTTTAGTTGTTGGTTGCCCTGCACATAAAGTGGAACAGTTAGTTTTTAGTAGGAACCCAAGCCAAAGTGGTCTTGGGTTTCCCATTCTCATCAACATATTCACAATCAGTTTTGATGAGCTTTTCAGACTGGGGAATCTTATGGCTTGAATACTTTGTCACAATAATGGTTCTGTTACTGGAAGCAGTACTAACTTGATTGGCAGTATTAACTTTGTTAGCAGTACTAACATCATTAGCAATACTTCTTGGATTAGCAGTACTAATTTTGTTAGCAATACTAACTTCATTAGCAGTACTAATTGGATTAGCAGTACTAATTTTGTTAGCAGTACTAATTGGATTAGCAGTACTAACATTGTTAGCAGTAGTATTGCTTGCAGCAGCATTATTTCTGTCAGCAGTACTATTTGAAGTAGCAGTACTAACAGATTTCTTTACTATTGGAACCCAAACCTGAACAAAGTTGTTTGCTTTATTTTTCTTTAAGTTACTCCTTGACTTATTTGGAGTATTTTTCTTTGATTTTGCAAACTTGTTTTGAGCATGAGCTTTTAAAGGTGCTCTTTTTACATTTTCAGCCATATGATTCCTTCTTTGATTCTTATAACCAACAGGATTTTGTATATGTCTTTGAAAATTTATCCTCTGGTTCATAGGATTGAAATAACAATATTTGGCAATATGGTTAAGCTTTCCACAAATAAAACAAGGTTTTGGTCTATTGATTTTACTCAGATCAACCCCTTGTTTTTGTGCCCACTGATTATTCCAGTTTCTTTAATTACCCCTTGTTTTATCATGTTTTTGGGGCTGATGCTGTTTACATGTACAGGGATTCACAACTGTGGTCTACATATAGTGGACTCCCTGTACCTTTCCCTTTTCTCTCTTTGAGCTATCCACCTGTTCACTCTTGATGAATGGTTTACCCCTTCCCCATTCATTGGTAAGGATATGATTTTCTACAGGAATCTCTTCTGCATTCTTATTCTCATAATTCTCTTCCTCATTCTCTTCTTCAACCACCACACTATCTATAGGATCTACTTCTGTTGCTCTTATAGGTAAGTCCTTATTTTGGTTCTCTAAGAGATCTGAAGAGGGAGGGATATAATTATTGTTATAAGGTGGAGGTGTTGCATTGTATCCTATACCACTCTTGATCTTATCATGAACTTGAGCTTTAAGCAAAGAGTCCATTGCTTTGGAAGCATAAGAAAACTTCTCAATGTCAAGCTTAGCTTTCTCACACTCACTCTTTATCTTCTCACACTCCTCTTTAGATTTTTCTATTTGAATCTCTAATTGATCTTTCTCCCACTTCCAGTAATTTGTGTCATAGTAATGTTGAAGTTCATTGGCCTTGTAAGCCTTGATTTGATCTTCAAACTTCTCAACAATCACTTTATACTCTCTTATATCTCTTTCTAACCTTTTAAGGTCGTCACACGTGCTTTGGTTATGATCCCTATACTTTTTAACAGTCTGAAGACACTCTTCAGTACACAGTTTAGTTTTTACCTCTGTTGGAATATCTGTGCTTGAAGATTCTGAGACTTCTGCCATCAGGGCTTGATTCTGAACAGCTTCTTCTGCTTGATCACTCCAATCAAATCCCATTCCTTCTTGAGAAACAAGAGCTTGAGTGGAGTTTCTGTTGTTTTGGAAGCTTGAGGAATGTGCTTGCTGGTGGTTGCTGCCATATTGTTGAGGAGTTCCTCCTCTGCATTCTTTTGCAAAGTGTCCCATCTTGTGACACTTGTAGCATTCCACCTTTGACTTGTCAAACCCAGCACCATCTTCTCTCCTCTGATAAAAGTTGTTCCTTCCAGTCCTCTTTATGAATCTCTTGACCCTCATAGTTAGCATGGCCATATGCCACTTTATATCCATTTCCTCAAGGTCATCTGCATTAATTTGTTCAAGATCATCATTAATTAAACCAGAATTAGCATGACTAGCAAGAAAAGCTTCAAATACAGAGTCATTAGATACATACTGCTTAGATACATAAGCAGTACTAACTGATTCTGTATTAGCAGCAGAAATAGTAGAAGAAGAAGATGATAAAAGGGCAGCATTATGAGTGTATCCAGATGATCTTTTCTTGGCTTCAACTTCAGCCTCAAACACCCTTAAGTCATTATAAAGATCATCTAGTTCTTTGTCCTCCAGCTTGTCATCCTGTCTGAAGGAGACAGTATACATGGTCCATTCATCTCCAAGGGACCTTAAAAACTTTCTGTTTACATCATCTTGATCAATCTGCACTCCAACAGTAGCTAGTTCACCAATCAGCTTGTTAAACCTGTCAAAAGTTTGAGTCATGGACTCATTCTTAGTTGACATGAAGTTTTCATACAGTTGCTTCAATATTGCCTTTTGATTTCTCTTGGTACTTTTGGTACCAGAGAATCTCTTCTCTAGAGCATTCCAAAGCATCTGGGCATCAGTGCAGTTGCAGAATTGGTGTTGATACTCATTAGGAATAGCCAAGAGCAGTGTGCTCAAGGCTTTCATCTCTGTCTGCCTTATCTTCCTCTCTCCATCTGTCTTTGGTGGGATTCTTTTTCCATCTGCTCCAATCTTTCCTTCATTAGATGGGCCATTCTCAATGATGTCCCACATAGAGTAATCTGTGAGAAGGATGTATTGCCTGATCCTAATCTTCCACATGTCAAACTCATTAGATCTGAGCATTGGAACCTTTGAGACCAGAACACTATCACTTGAACCGTCCATGATGATTGTTGTTTTTCTGAGTTTAACAAAGCTCTGATACCACTTGTCAGGATCGAAATTCAAACAAGAATTTAATTTACACACACTCAGAATTAATGCTAAAGAAGTTGCGAAAAAACACTTTAACACTAACAATCAATGAAACAGTATATCAAACACAAATCACAAGTTTATATTGATTCAACTTGATGATTACACACAAAACCTCAATCTGTTGAACAGGCTCAACAGACGTTCTATACTTCTCTATAGAAAGGATCTAAACTAGTCTTGAGGTTAATTCTCTCAATAAAACATATGAACGAATTATTTTATAATCAAATACTTCTATACTATATATACAAGACTGAATACAAGATAATTATCAAAATACAATTGATCTTCAACATCAATACCATAATTATCTTCAGTCTTATCTCCAGCTTGTCTTTATCTCCAAATCATCTTTATCTTTAGAAGCAGCACTAATTATCTTCAGAAGTATTAATCACCTTCAGCAGCATTAATCTTCAGCAGTACTAACTACTAGCAGTACTAACTCTCCAAGCGGTACTAACTATTCAAGTAGCAGCACTAACTATTCAAGCAGTATTAATTCTACTAGCAGTAGTAATCTTGATAGCCTAGCAGTATTAATCACTTAGCAACATTAATCAGCAACATTAATCAGCAGCATAAACCATACTTAGCATAATCAGACCCAACATACAATGTTCATCATATGACCAAAAGCATGTCTCCAAAAGTCAGACTCATGCAACCAACTAGAGAAGGACACGTGTAAAGTACCCTGCCATGCATTTAATGCATAGGGTATAAATAGAAAGATCACAACTCTATCTGAGAGTTGCCAAAAGCCTTCAGCCTTCAATCTCTCTGTAAAATATAGAAACCCTTGTTTTCTATATTCTCTTAATCCCCATTCTCTAATTCTTGTGCAACCATCTTAGTGTTTATTAAGTTTGTTTATATTAGGTTCTTACTTAATCTTATTCTGCAACAAACTTGTAAATTGTATTTTGATTTATCAATAAACAATTTATTAAACTTTAAAATTTTGTGTTTGTATTCAAGCCCCCCCCCCCCCTTCTACAAACTTTTTAAGCACCTTCGGGACCAACAATAGTCAGCTTATAAAGCTTGGTGATTTCATGGTTTGCGTGAGTAAAATCATATCTTGACGTACACATCAAACACATATATTTTATAATAGAAGTAAAGACTTTCTAAAAACTTGTAACATTGAAAGGAAAGAGATCTCATATAATACATGGTCGGGAATGGGTCATTTAGTCAAAGACACACCCTGGGTTGATATGTTTGTCTTAATTGATCACCCACTTGTCTGGGTCGTGCCTTATACTGGTCGTGACTTACTGGTCAAATGCTCGCCCTTTAAAAAGTAACTGTAAGATTGTAGTATGAAATGGCATGCGTAGTTATTTAAAACAAATAAACAAATAGCATGCGACTTGTCATAAATGGCATATATGTAAAATAAATCGCAACATGTATGTAACTGGAACATCATGCATACAATCACATTTCAAACAATTTATATCATGCTAAAGTAAATTTGTACGTAGGTATGCATCCCATTGTAAGTCTCATGAAGACTTACCTGACTGTGTAGGTTTCTTAGTGAAATTCGTTGACTGGTAACCTCAAATCCTTGAAAAGCCGAAAATCCAACTATTTGCTTCCAACTCCAAATTCTCCCTCAATTCTTGCTAGTTCTTAATTTTTTTTGAATGAAGACGTCTCTTAGGACTTGATCTACGTTTATAGGTAAAACATTTGGCGTATTAGTTGACGAATCAAGTCAATAGTAAGCAATATCTTCTGCTCTTTCGAATGTCGTTCTCAACATCAGACAAGAAACAAATTTGTACTTTTTTTCGAAACAGGTCCCCCATCTACATGCAACCTTACATCCGGCCCCTAGGCTTTCTAACATTTACTCCTTTCCCCTTGCTTTTACCAATTTCAATAATTTACACCTTTTACCTATGATTCAACATTTTACTTTGATTTTAGACTGATTCTAACCATATAAATATATATGTAGATATATATATATATATATATATATGCTCACACACATGTATATAAATAAATCTTATTTATTCATTAAATTTTCGGGTTTTACAACTCTCCCCTCCTTCAAGAAAATTTCGTCCTCAAAATTATAACCGCCTAAATAGTTGATGATATTTAGTCCTCATCTCTTCTTCTGGTTCCCATGTCATTTCTGCACCCTTATGGATTTTCCACTTAATTAACACAAGTGGTATACTTTTGTTTCGTAGTCTTTTTGTCTTCCTGTCCAAAATGTCGACTGGCTCTTCTACGTAAGCGAGTTTATCATTAACCTCGACATCTTCCAAGTCCACAACGGTTGATTCGTCTGTTAAACATTTTCTCAAGTCTGACACATGAAAGGTGTCATGGATACCACTTAGCTCTTCTGGTAGTTTCAACCAATAAATCACTCCTCCAACTCTTGCGATTATCTCAAATGGTCCGATATATCTCGGACTTAGCTTACCTATTTTCCTAAATCTCACAACCCCTTTCCATGGCGATATTTTTAACAAGACTTTATCGCCCATTTGAAACTCCAAAGGTCGACACCTTCTATCCGCATAACTCTTTTGTCTATCTTGCGCCACCTTTAATCTCTCCCTAATTTGTACAATTTTATCAGATATTTGTTGGACTAACTCGGGTCCAGCTAGTTGTCTTTCTCCGATGTCTGCCCAACAAATCGACGTTCTACACTTGCGGCCATACAATGCTTCGAACGGCGCCGCCTTGATACTAGAGTGGTAGATGTTGTTATAAGCAAACTCTATCAACAGGAGGTGGTTGTCTCAACTACCTCCAAAGTCAATCACACAGGCCCTCAACATATCCTCTAACGTTTGAATCGTCCTTTCACTCTGACAATCAGTTTAAGGATGATATGCAGTACTCATGTTCAACCGTGTTCCCATATCTCGTTGAAAGCTTGACCAAAACTTCGAAGTGAATCTAGCATCTCTATCCAAGACAATCGATATCGGCACACCAAGTCTTGACACAATTTCATTGACGTAGAGTTGGGCCAATCTTTCCAATGTATACTTATCGCTGATTGGTAAGAAGTGAGCAGACTTCGTCAGTCGATCAACAATTACCCATATGGCATCATGCCCCTTTATTATCCTCGGGAGTTTGGTAATGAAATCCATCGTTATCATATCCCATTTCCATACTGGGATCTCCATTTGTTGCAACATTCCAGACGGTTTCTGATACTCCGTCTTTACTTTCAAACATGTTGGACAGTATCCTACATAGCTAGCCACTGTTCTCTTCATACCAGGCCACCAATAGATTTCTTTCAATTTCTTGTACATCTTATCGCTACCTGGATGCATTGTGTACTTTGACTTATGTGCTTTGTCCATCACAATGTTTCTTAGGTCTCCCAAACTAGGGATCCAAACCCGATCCCCAAGTCTATATATTCCACCTGGTCCCGCTGTTAAAGTTTTAAATTGTCCTACCATCATCTCCTTCTTAACATTCTCTTCAAGTAAAGCTTCCTTTTGGACATCCCGGATTTGATCTATCAGTTCCACCTTAACATTTATCCACATGGCCCGCACCCGGATCGGTTTGCCTCTCTCCTTCCTACTAAGTGCATCAACGACTACGTTGGCCTTACCCGGATGGTAGTGGATCTCACAATCATAGTCCTTAAGTAATTCCATCCATCTCCTTTGTCTCATATTTAGTTCTTTTTGGTCGAACAAGTACTTCAAGCTTTTATGATCTGTATAGATCATACACTTCGTACCATACAAATAGTGTCTCCAAATTTTTAGTGCGAATACTACTGCTGCTAATTCTATGTCGTGGGTTGGGTATTTCTTCTCGTGTTCCTTCAGTTGACGTGATGCATAGGCTATGACCTTGCCTCGCTGCATTAGTACACAACCTAGACCCATCTTCGATGCATCACTATAAACGACAAAATCTTATGTCCCATCTGGTAAGGATAAAACAGGTGCACTGCTAAGTTTCTCCTTGAGTGTCTGAAACACTTCTTCTTGTTTCGTTCCCCAATCAAACTTGACCGACTTCCTTTTCAACATTGTTAAAGGCGCTGCTAATTTGGAGAATCCTGAATGAATCTCCGATAATATCCTGCCAAGCCTAGAAAACTTTGACTTTCTGATGCTGATTTCGGAGACTCCCAATCCATGACCGCCTCGATCTTAGCTGGATCTACCTTGATTCCTTCTGCGTTGACTACATGACTAAGAAACTGCACCTCTTGCAACCAAAACTCACATTTCGAGAACTTGGCATACAATTTCTCCCTTGCTAGTAATTCAAGAATCGTCCTTAAGTGTTGCTCATGCTCTCCTTTGTTCTTCTAATAAATCAAGATGTCGTATATAAAGACTATGACAAATTTATCCAAATATGGTCCACACTCGATTCATTAAATCCATGAATGCTGCAGGCGCTATCGTCAACCCAAACGACATTACAACGAGTTCGTAATGTCCAAAACGAGTTCTAAAAGCGGTCTTAGTGATAACCAGATCTTAAATCGATTTTCGATAAGTAGCTAGCTCCTTGTAAATGATCAAAGAGATCATCAATCCTTGGCAAGGTATATTTGTTCTTTATTGTAGTTTTGTTCAACTCACAATAGTCGATGCACATCCTCATCGTACCGTCCTTCTTCTTGACGAATAATATCGGCGCTCCCTAAGGCGACGAACTTGGCCTGATAAAACCTTTTTCCAAGAGATATTTATAGTTGCTTCATCAACTCTTGCATCCCCGTTGGGGCCAATCGATAAGGTGCCCTCGCGATTGGTGCCGCACCTGGTACCAAGTCGATCCGGAACTCTACTTGACGTTCCGACGGTACTCCCGGTAATTCCTCTGGAAACACTTCTGGGTAGTCTCTTACCACTGGAACATCTCACACAACCTTCTTTTCGAGCTTGGCGTCGATAGCATACGCCAAGTAAGCCACACATCCCTTTCGCAGACACATGTTTGCCTTAAGTGCAGTGATTAGTCCTACATCGCCCTTCTTCCGATCGTCGTAATCGTGAATCGTTTCTCCAGCTGGAGTCTGAATCTTGATCATCTTTTCATTGCATAAAATTTGTGCATGATTGTCGAATAACCAATCCATTCCCAAGACTACATCAAAACCCCCTAAATGCATTGGCATAAGTCTAACAGGGAAATCCTTACCATCTATAATGATCGTACATCCATTAATGACCTCATCTACCTTACTCTGACCATCGTCAGCTGTTTCTACGGTGTAGCTTTTGTGTAGACTACAAACATTCTTATTCAAATAGTGGCGGAAAGTAGTAGACACAAAACTACCATTTGCACCAGAATCAAATAACACATGTGCATACACATTGTCGATAGGGAACATACCAGATACGACGTCGGGTGTTTCCTTGGACTCTTCCAAGGTCATGTTGTATGCTCGACCATGCCCTTTTGGTAGTTCCTTCCTCTTGTCTAATCCCTTACCTGATCCATTATTCACTGCCTTAGCATGGGGTGTCATGCTCTTTCGAAGTTTAGGACAATCAGGTCACAGATGTCCCGTAACTCCACATTCATAACAAGTTTTTCCTTCCGGGCACTCTCGAGATGTATGTCTGGGTTTATCACATTTGTAGCATTTTCGAATCCCCTGCTTTACATTCTCCCCTGTCTCTTGTTGCATTTGTTGCATGAACGGATTGTGTATTCCTCGTTTCGTGCCCTTGCCGGAGTTGAAGCCCATCTCAACTTCTTGTTGGACTTGTTTGATCCTTCCCACTTTCTCTTTGCATCTGTTTTATCATTGTTTTCCTTAACATTGTTCTCCTCAGCCACCTTCGCCATCTCCACTGCTTGAACAAACGTGGTTGGTTTGGTCATGTCCTCGTACCATTTGATTTCAATTTTTAGACCGTCCTTGGAGCAGGCTATCTTTCTCTCCTCGGTAGCCACTTGGTAACTAGCAAACCTTGCTTTCTTAAGAAACTCATGCACATATTCTTGAACTGACAGTGACCCTTACTTTAAACTTAGAAATTCCTATTCTAGTTTGTTCACCTCCGATTGCGAGCAGTACTTGTCCATCATCATCTTTTTCATTTTATCCCAAGTCATGGAAACAATGTCGTCATCACCTCTGATAGTGCACTCGCTCTCCCACCAATGCAATGCATAGTCCACAAAGGTTGTAGCAGCATAGGTCACCTTTTGATCATCTGAGCACCTACAGATCTTAAAGTTGCTCTGCATCTTGGTTCCCCAGTTCATCAGGCCAACTGGGCCCTCTATTATCTTAAATTCTTTCGGTCTGGTGCATTTGAATGTTTTGAAACTAAATCCCTTCTCATTGACTGGTAATTAATTTTTCCCTTTAGCAGGCGACTTTGCCTTCTCCTTAGCGGACGACTCAATCTTTTTAGTAGCTTGAGTGTTGATTGTGGTGTTCTCCTGTCGAACGCTTTCTTCCTCCTTATCCTCATTGTCTTTATATTTGTCACCCAACGTTGCCTTAAGCATACTTGGCAATGTATCTTGGAGGACTTGTGCCATCTGATCAGCTATCATCTCCTTTGTGAGGGAGTTTTCCCCTCCTTCGATCCCTTGACCTCCTTTTTGACCCCTACCGATAGCTAAGCTAGGTTGTGCGGATGGAGTTGCACTGGAACTTGCGGTTTGGATACTGCCTCGGCCTCGACCTCGACCTCGGCCTCGGTTACGCCCTCGAACTACAGGTGGTGCCACGCAGTTGGCACCTCCGCTGTTGAGTGCGTTCCTTGTTGATCCACATAAAACCATATTAACATAATAGGGTATTGTTCATTTTCGGAGGGTTCTAAATTCAGTCATAATATAACACTATTAATTATAACTCAATTTCCATACATAATAGTGAAGTACATAATAAGGAATTTACACCAAATTTCATTAACACGTTGTAACATAAAATCATAATTCATTAATCATGAAGAGAGAAAGGGAGTCATCACATAATCCCATTTACTTACAAAAGATGGGAGATACTTAATAATCATAGACACGTCTCAAAACCTTGCTAATTACTCAAAAATTCTGATGAAGCACTGGACCGGATAAACGCTCGGTCAACTATCTAGACGTGCATAACAAAACCATATATTCAAAAGATCTATCTCTCTCTCTAACTAATACCACCTCTAAAACTGATCTGAGGGGTTGTAAGGGAGGTAAGGGTTCCTCACCCACTGATCAAAAGACAAAGATGGTTTGAAGCGCCACAACACACTAGTCTTTGGGCCCTCTTTGAAGCACTGGGCCAAGTTGGAGAAATAACCTCTTACTAAGCTAGCGTAATCTATAGTCACTTTCCTGTAGAAGAGCACTCTGTCCCTGACTCTAGTGCCCAACAGGCGAGCAACAATTCTTCGCTCTTGTTCAAGTACGACTTTATCCCAAATTAGGGCATGATGCTCATCCATTAAATCTGCATTCTCTGTCGCTAACTCGTTTAGGGCTCCTCCCTGCTAGATGTGTGTCTGCTGAAGATTGTTCAACCATCCGCTCAGTCTAGTGTTCCCATTTAGAGTTTGGGTCAGTCTTTCTCTTAGCTCATCGTTCTCGCTCCTCAGGGTCTCTATAGTCTCTGCCATGTCCTCGCGAGTGGGGGTGCGAGGCGTGTACTCTTCAGAAGGCTCGAGTGAGGACTCCTGCCTGACGAACTCTCGTGATGGAGTCTCCCTCGTGTGGATAGGATTGTCTCTCCTGACGTGGTGGCCAGAAACGTGCCTGGTACTAGAGAGGTGACTCTCAAAAGATCCCCTACTTGGGCCTAACCCATAAGGCGTCCTATGTGTTCCACGTCCGCGCCCACGACTGACAGCCCTAGTATGAATGGTATGAACCATTTCTTCTACAGATCACGAAGGAAACATTATGTCATATGATGATGTAAGATCAAAACTTAATCGTATGAGAAGCAATACTAACACGCAATATACACATACTTCTAAAAATCCACCCAGTTTAAGCTTAGGCTAAAGAAATCTTAACCTAGTTCTCTTAAACTAAGGCTCTGATAACAACTTGTAACACCCTCATTTTTTTTTACCATGAGAAATGTTACGTAATCTAAAATAAATTCTCCAAAAATACTCCAAAATAACGGCTAAATTAAAACTTTAAAACCGTTCGTAGCGGAAAAAATACATAAACATGTAACTTAAGAGCTAACCCGTCCCATACCAGGTTAAGTTACAACTGTTCCATACATAAAAGTCTAAACAAAAGACCGAATTTAAAATGACAAATAGATAAGGCTCTAAGCGTGTCCCTTGCCTTTATCCAACCTTTAACTACCTGGCCCTGAGATGCATATTATAGTCAGCCTATAAAGCTCAGTCAGTTCATGGTTTGCATGAGTAAAATCATATCTTGACGTACACATCAAACACATATATTTTATAGTAGAAGTAAAGACTTTCTAAAAACTTGTAACATTAAAAGGAAAGAGATCTCATATAATGCATGGTCGGGAATGGGTCATTTAGTCACAGACACACCCTGGGTTGATATGCCTGTCTTAATTGATCACCCACTTATCTGGGTCGTGCCTTATACTGGTCGTGACTTACTGGTCAAATGTCTGCCTTTTAAAAACTAACTGTAAGATTGTAGTATGAAATGTCATGCGTAGTTATTTAAAACAAATAAACATATAGCATGTTACTTGTCATAAATGGCATACATGTAAAATAAATCGCAACATGTATGTAACTGGAATATCATGCATATAATCACATCTCAACACAATTTATATCATGCTAAAGTAAATTTGTACATAGGTATGCATCACATTGTAAGTCTCATGAAGACTCACCTGACTGTGTAGGTTGCTTAGTGAAAGCCGCTGACGGGTGTTAATGACAAAAATTACCCAAAGAATAATTTAAGGTCGACGTGGAGCTTTATCCAACTAAAGAAAGTAGCCGATCGACAATATGTGCGATAAACAGTAAAATAAAGAGACAAGAGATTTGGTGACGTGGAAAAACCTCAACGAGGAAAAAGCCGCGGACGACAGGAGGGTGTCGTCGAGCACTATGATCACCAATTAGGGGTGATGTCCTTTGATGTACAGTGTATTACACGATCGATACAGGAAATATGTATATAAACAAAGAATAAGTGTACATCGTGTGTGGTAAAATTGTCGTCGTGCGAAATATCATGACTATCGTGTGAAAATCAGGTTGCGGATGTTATTCATAGAGCTTGTAAGTTGTATGATTCGAGTAAGAGACTTCTATCCTTGAATGAGGTGTGGATCTTCAGTATTTATAGTCTTGATTCCTCATAAATGTGTCTTTTTGTAACGGTCGCGCTTCATAAATGATCTTGATGGTGTTGAGTCGTTATGACCGTTGGTATTTATGAGCATTGAACCTGCATTAAATGATCAAGAAAGGAACGTTGGGTTATACGTTAGTATGGTCGTGGTCGAGTGTAAATCTTGACGATGGTCGTACGACGCTCGACCGACCTTTCGAGTTAGTCTCGATGAAGGTCAGGGTTATGTTCGGTCGACAGGACCTTATCTTAATACAAGAATGGTCGTGTGAAATATGCATTAAATGTTCCTTCGTCGTGATCGTGTATTTTTGACCCAAACAGTTTGCCCCTAAAATTTAAAAAATTTCCTCGGCGAGAATTTTAAATTTTTGTCGAGTTCCACGTGTCGCTTGGGGAAGGTCTTCGTCGCTTCAGAACCGAAATGGTTCATTTTTAACTGGCGTCTTTGTCATTCGTGATGTCATGATGGCCTGGGGAACACGCATGACAACCATGCATGACAGGTGTCGATCATCCAGGCGAGCTCCTGAAGAGTCGATTGACACGTGTCAACCATCGAGCGAATCTGCTTGATTTGTCCCTTGCGTATAAATAGAAGATATTCGAGCACAGTTTCATTTTACGCTTTCAAGTTATTTTAGAGAGAGATTTCTTTGAGTTTTGTTGGGAATTCAGAATTTGCACAACATGGTTAGTACTTCTGAGACAGATTAATACTGCTTGATGAAGTTACTACTGCTAAGCATAGTTAGTACTGCTAGTAGTTAGTACTGCTAAGGGTTACTACTGCCAACTTCATTAATACTGCTGAACATGGTCAATGCTTCTGAACATGGTTAGTACTGCTTATGAGATGAAGACTTCGTATGGCAATGAAGACATCTGTATTGATTGAAGATATTCATGGAAAGCTTGGAGATAACTATGGAAGATTATACTGAGGATCTTTTATATTTTGTAATTATCTTTTATCTTTAGTATATGTATAGACTTAGTCAGAATAGTTTAGAATTAATTTTTGATTCTGAGTTTTTGTTTTCATAGAGAGAATCAACCTCAAGGTTTATAATCCTAATTCTAAAGAAGTAGAATTCGTATTGGTGAGCCTATTCATCAATATTGAGGTTGTGTGTGAAATCTTGTAGCTTTAAATCATTCAATAAAGTTTACAATTTGTGATTTCTGATTCACTGTTTCATTGATATTCTGAATATTAAAGTGTTATTCTGCAAACTCCTTTAATATTGTTTCTGAGTGTTTATTCTTGTTAAGAATCAGATCCTGACAAGTGGTATCAGAGCTAGTATTCTCAGAAACCTTCATTCATCATGGAAAACACAGTTGAATCAAACAGTACTCTTGTTTCAAAGGTTCCAATGCTCAGATCTAATGAGTATGACATGTGGAAGATAAGGATCAAGCAATACATTCTCCTCACAGATTACTCTATGTGGGACATCATTGAGAATGGCCCATCTGATGAAGGAAAAATTGGTGCAGATGGAAAAAGAACTCCACCAAAGACAGATGCAGAAAAGAAGATAAGGCAGACAGAGATGAAAGCCTTGAGCACACTGCTCTTGGCTATTCCCAATGAATATCAACACCAATTCTGCAATTGCACTGATGCACAGATGCTTTGGAATGCTCTAGAGAAAAGATTCTCTGGTACCAAAAGTACCAAGAGAAATCAGAAGGCAATACTGAAGCAATTGTATGAAAACTTTATGTCAACTAAGAATGAGTCCATGACTCAAACTTTTGACAGGTTTAACAAGCTGATTGGTGAACTAGCTACTATGGGAGTACAGATTGATCAAGATGATGTAAATAGAAAGTTTTTAAGGTCCCTAGGAGATGAATGGACCATGTATACTGTTTCATTCAGACAGAATGAACAACTGGAAGAAAAAGAACTTGATGATATGTACAATGACCTTAGAGTATTTGAAGCTGAGGTGGAGGCAAAGAAGAAGCCTTCTGGATATGTTCATAATGTTGCACTCCTATCAGCATCAATTGATTCTACTGCTAACACTGAATCAGTTAATGCTGCTAATGGAGCAAATCAAGAAAAAGGCACTGAATCTGTTTTTGAAGCCTTTATGTCCAGCCATGGAAACTCTTATTTAATCAATGATGACTTGGAACAACTTCATCCTGATGATCTTGAAGAGATGGATATTAAATGGCAGATGGCCATGCTTTCCATGAGGGTAAAGAAGTTCATCAAGAGGACTGGGAGGAATAACTTCTCCCAAAGAAGAGAAGATGGAGCAGGTTTTGACAAGTCAAAGGTAGAATGCTATAAATGTCATATGAAGGGACACTTTGCCAGAGAATGCAGAAGTGGAGTGTCTCACAATAACCACCAACAAGCTCAGACTGGTAGCTTCAACCAGAACAGAAACTCTGCTTAAGCCCTTGTTTCTCAACAAGGAATGGGGTTTGACTGGAGTGATCAAGCAGAAGAGGCTATTCAAAATCAAGCTCTCATGGCAGACGTATCTGATCTCCCAACTGAGGTAAGTTCTAATCTCTGTTCTAAAACTTGCATAGACACTGTTAAAAGGTACAGGGATCACAACCAGAATATGAGTGATGACCTTAAGAGGTTAGCAAAAGATATAAAAGACTATGTGAGAATTGTTGAGAGGTTTGAGGAACAATTTAAAGGTTTCCAAGCCAATGAACTTCAACACTCATATGACACAAACTACTGGAAGTGAGAGAAAAAGGATCTAGAACTCCAACTGACAAAGTCTAAAGAGGAGAGTGAAAAGTTGAGAGGGGAGCTAGCCAAGGTTAAGCTAGATGTGGAAAAGTTTTCCAACGCTTCTAAAGCAATGGACTCTTTACTACAAACTCAGTTTCATGACAAACTGAGAAGAGGAATTGGGTACAATACCACACCACCACCATACAACAACAACTGCATCCCTCCTACATCAGACTTGCTAGAAACCAAAGATAGGAAGGACTTGCCTGAGGGAGCCACTGAGATAGATCCCTTAGATGAAGTAGTTGTTGAGGACAAAACTGAGAAAGAAGCTGGTAAGGGTAAGGAGAACACTGTGAGTGATGAGATTCCTTTAGAGAATCACATTATTACCAATGAGGGTTGTGGAAAGATTTGGGTAAAATCTAAGGACATAGAGAAGATTGAGGGAAAGTCTAGTAAGGTCCATTATAAGCAGACCACAGTTGTGAATCCTGTTCCTTGCAAACAGTGTGCTTGTACTAAATCTGAGCCCCTAAATCATGATAAAATGAGGGGTAATCAAAGAAACTGGAATAATCAGTGGGCACAAAAACAAGGGATTGATCTGAGTAAAATCAATAGACTAAAACCTTGTTTTATTTGTGGAAAGCTCAATCATATTGCTAAATACTGTTATTTCAATCCTATGAACCAAATGATGAATTTTCAAAGATCTGTGCAAAAACCCTTTGGTTATAGGAAGAATGAAAGGAACCATGTGGCTAAGAAATCTGTTAACTCTAAAAGCCACATGAAGAAAAAGACTGTTGAGGAGAGTGTCAAGATGTGGATTCCTAAAAGCACTAAAACTGTTAGTACTTCTACCACAAGTAGTACTGCTGACAATGATAGTGCTGCTAGAAGCAATACTACTGCTACCAATGTTAGTACTACTAAAACTAACATTGTTAGTACTTCTTCTAATGTTAATATTTCTAACTCTGTTAGTACTTCTAACAAGGTTAGTACTGCTAAATCTGTTAGTGCTGCTAACTCTGTTAGTACTTCTAAGGTTAGTACTGCTTCTAGTGTTTGTGCTGCTAAGCCAATCATCTTGACAAAGTACTCTAGTAAAGAGTGCTCTGAGTTTAAAAATCTCATCAAAAAGGAATGTAAATACTTTGATGAGAAAGGGAGACCCAAGACCACTTTGGCTTGGGTTCCCAATCAATACTAATTGATCTATTTTATGTGCAGGGCAATCAACAGCTCAAGGGTAAGAGCATCTGGCATGTTGATAGTGGTTGCTCTAGGCACATGACAGGGAACATGTCTTGCCTCAAGAATTTTAAGAAAATTGATGGTGGGCATGTTGCCTTTGGTAATACTCCAGATGGAGGTAAGATCAGTGGTAAGGGTGATGTAACCAAAGGTAAAATGACCTTTGAAGATGTATTCTATGTTGAGCAATTAAGGTACAACCTGTTAAGTGTATCACAGGTTTGTGACAAAAAGCATAGTATATTATTTACAGATTCTGAATGCATTATCCTTGCTCCTGGATTCAAGGTAGTTGATGAAAAGATGATACTACTAAGAACTCCCAGAAAGGATAATGTCTATTGCTTAGATATGGAAAATGTTTCAACTGATTCATCCCTAAACTGTCTTGTTTCAAAAGCATCTTTGGATGAATCATCACTTTGGCACAGAAGGATGTGTCACATGAACTTTAAAACAATGAATAAACTTGTTAAAAACAACCTTGTAAGAGGTTTGCCTTCAAAAGTCTTTTCATGTGATGATCATTGTGTTGCCTGTCTCAAAGGCAAACAACACAAAACTTCTCATAAGTCCAAAGAGTTGAACACTATTTCTAATTCTCTTCAGTTGTTGCATATGGATCTGTTTGGTCCTACAAATGTTATGAGTATAGGCAAGAAATCATACTGCTTAGTTATTGTTGATGATTACTCTAGATTTACTTGGGTATATTTTCTAAGGACTAAGGATGAGACAAGTGGACTGATCAAATCCTTTATTCTAAGAATTGAAAACCAAACAAATCAAAAGGTAAAAGTCATTAGGTCAGACAATGGTAATGAATTTAAAAATCATGACCTAAACATATTTTGTGAGGAAAAAGGAATTGAGAGGCAATACAGTGCTCCTAGGACTCCACAACAAAGTGGTGTTGCTGAGAGAAGGAATAGGACACTGATTGAGGTTGCTAGATCTCTGTTAGCTGATTCAAAACTTCCAATTACTTTCTGGGCTGAAGCAGTTAATACTGCTTGTTATGTCAAGAACAGAGTTCTAGTAGTCAAGCCTAAAAACAAGACACCATATGAGCTTTTAAATAAAAGAAAACCATTTATTGGATTTTTCAAACCTTTTGGGTGTCCTTGTACCATTCTCAATACCAAAACTCACTTAGGAAAGTTTGATAGCAAGGCAGATGATGGTTTTCTTGTTGGTTACTCACCTCAGAGTAAGGCTTACAGAGTATTTAATTCTTCTTCTAGAATAATTGAGGAAAGTGACAATGTCAAATGCAATGAGAACACACCAAATCCTATTGGTTCAAGTCCTCAGTGGTTGTTTGACATTGATTCACTAACTAACTCTTTGGGTGTCAGTAGTGATGATCATGCAGGTTCAGGAAGTGGAGGATCAGGGGATGAACAAGTACAAGACATTATTCCTTGGTCTGTGATCTTTCCCATACCTATAATGGAACCTGTTGATTTCTGTGAAAAAGAGTCTATGACTGAACCAATTCAGAGTGAAGAAGAAAAAAGAGATGAGGAGAATCAAGTGCATGAAGAGCCAGAAGCAGCTGATGAGATCACCTCAGCTGACTTAAATGAGTCCAATTTAGAAGTGGAAATCAAAGAAGAACCTAGTCATCAGACTATAACTCAAAAGAACCATCCTCCAGAGCTGGTCATAGGACACATCTCTTCTCCTATGATAACAAGGAATCAAAGCAGACTTCAAGAGCTGCAGGATCAGCAACACACAGTACTCTCTTGCTTTCTATCTCATATTGATCCTAAGAAGGTTTTTGATGCAATAAAAGACTCCAGTTGGATAGAAGTTATGCAAGAAGAGTTACTGCAGTTCAAATTGCAAAAAGTTTGGGACTTGGTAGACCTTCCAAAAGGTCATAGAGCTATTGGCACCAAATGGATTTTCAGGAATAAAAAGGATGAGAGAGGAATTGTGATCAGGAACAAAGCAAGGCTTGTGGCACAAAGGTACACTCAGGAAGAAGGCATATATTATGAAGAAGTGTTTGCCCCAGTTGCAAGGGTAGAGGCAATTAGGCTATTTCTAGCCTATGCCTCATACATGAAGTTCAAGGTTTATCAAATGGATGTGAAGAGTGCCTTTCTATATGGTACAATTGATGAAGAAGTATATGTCTTTCAGCCCCCTGGATTTGAAAATCCATCATATCCTGACAGAGTATACAAACTGAAGAAAGCACTTTATGGTCTACATCAAGCCCCAAGAGCATGGTATGATACTCTGTCTACCTATCTCTTAGAAAATGGGTTTGAAAGGGGAATAATTGACAAGACCCTCTTCATTAAAAGGAGTAAGAAGGACATCCTACTTGTTCAGATCTATGTGGATGACATCATCTTTGGATCCACACAAGATCAGATGTGTAGAGACTTTGAAAAGTTGATGCACAAGAGCTTTAAAATGAGTTCAATGAGTCCCAGCAAGCACACCTATGGAGACTCATAAACAGATCACTGCTGATCTTGAGGGGGAGGATGTTGATGTCCATCTATATAGATCAATGATTGGATCTCTCATGTATCTCACAGCCTCAAGACCAGACATCATGTTTCCAGTGTGTGTTTGTGCCAGATTCCAAGTCAAGCCAAAGCAATCACATCTTCATGCTGTTAAGAGGATTTTCAGATACTTAAAAGGGCAACCTAGATTAGGTCTTTGGTATCCGTATGAATCTACTTTTGACTTGATTGCATACTCAGACAGTGACTTGGGAGGTGCTAATATGGATAGAAAGTCTACTTCAGGGGGATGTCAGCTTTTGGGTGCAAGACTAGTATCTTGGCAGTGTAAGAAACAAACCACAGTGTCCTTATCAACAACAGAAGCTGAGTACATTGCTGCTGCAAGTTGCTGCTCTCAGGTTCTATGGATTCAGAATCAAATGTTGGACTATGGGGTAACCTTTCTTCACACTCCAATCTTCATTGACAATAGTAGTGCTATAAGCATTGTTAACAATCCAGTCAAGCACTCCAAAACAAAGCACATTGAGATCATGTATCACTTTATTAGAGATTGTAATGAAAAGAAGCTTATTCAAGTTGCTAAAGTTCATACTGACAACCAGTTTGCTGATCTATTCACTAAAGCTTTTGATGTGGGTAGATTCACCTTCTTGGTCACAAGTGTGGGCATGATCAACTCTGAATGAGCTCATGTTTAAAAAGTGAGTGTATACCTATTATTTGGTTGTTTTTGGTTGTTACTAATCATCTTTCTTAGGAAGTAAATTGCCTTGTTCAGACCAAATCAAGCTTCAATAGTGTAAGTGTAGTTAATGCTGCCAGAGTTAGTTAATACTGCTACTGGTTAATACTGCTCTGAGTTAATACTGCTAGTTCGTTAATACTGCTAGTGGTTAATACTGCTCTCATTTAATACTGCTAGTTAGTTAATACTGCTTATGTCCCGAATTGTTTAAATACCCTTTTTGCCCGCCTAAAAGTTCATAACGACTCTTTGATTACTATTCATCTGCTCTCTAACCCTTTTTCTCTCAAGCACCTAGTAAGTTTCAGGCAAGAACACTCAAGCTCAATGGCATCCATGGCGTTCATTGATGAGCACAACGAAATCGCAATGCTTCAAAAGCCGAAGCAGGCTGATGGATTTCACCAGATAGTAGATTTTCTCAAGTCCATCCATATCGCTTATGCTCTTACAGTGTCTCCAACAATCTACATAGAGCACCAGAGACAATTTTGGGCGAATGCCACTGCTGTTACAGAAAATGGTGTGCAGTTAATCCAGACAAGGGTGTGTGACAAACCCTTGTCAATTTCTGAAGAGGTGATTCGCATCTGTCTACGACTAGACGATGCAGCAGGTATTACCTCTATTCCTAATAAGGACTTGTTCTCCAATCTTTCAAGAATGGGGTATGGAGGCCAATTGGGTGTTTTCAAATTCTCAAAAGCTAAATTTTATACCCAATGGCGTTTTCTTGTTCATACCCTTATGCATTGTATTTCCAAAAAGACTACTGGCTGGAGTGAGTTCAGTAGTACCATTGCTTATGCTTTGGTTTGTTTGGCCACTGCCAGAAAGTACAATTTTTCAAAAATGATTTTCAATGACCTTGTGTCAAACTTGGGAAATAAAAAGAGTTTCTATATGTACCCAAGATTTGTCCAGGCAGTTATAACCAATGAATTGACGGATATGCCTCAATTTGATGAGGTATATGTACCTAAAATCCCCAAAGGCAAGGTCTTTTCAAATATGAAGAGATCTCCATTGGACTCGGAAGGAGTTGACACCCCATTGTTCTCTACAATGATGGTGGTGTCCCACAATCCAGAAGGTATGGCTTTAGGGTCAAGGCCCTCATTAGACCATCCCACTGAAAGCCAATCCCAACCTTCAATCACCATATCAATCCCACAATCCCTTATTCAAAAACCAACTTCTCCAATCACCAATACCTACATCAGGAAAAAGGTAAAGAAGGTTCCTTCCCTTCTTGTACCTTCACCCACAGAGCCTTTAAGCCCTCTAATGGAGAATTCTCCATTAGAGAATATCTATAGGGAAACCACAGGGGTGTCTCCCAACCCCAAGGAGGTGCTCACTGAGGAGATGAATGAGCATATGGGTGCAAAGGCTGCCACTACTTCTGCTAGCACAAAGGAGGCCAGTGGTAACATCAATAAGACCTTCCCCATGGCAACTTTGGGTGAGCAATCATCCAAAGGTCCCAGGTGCCAAGAAACCAAGGGGGTGGAGGGTGCTTCTGCTAGGCAGAAGACTTCCACTACTAAAAGATCCCATGATCCTTCAAAAGGGGGTAACACTCCTGGAGAAGGTGAGGACATATATGACTATAATGAATTGATGGAAACTATGGGCAACATCAATCTGGATGTAATCAAGCAAGGCAAAGACATAGACGAGATGAAAATGGTGATTCTGTCTCAACAAGTACAGCATGCTATGTTAAAGAAAAAGCTTGGTTGTGCACCAGATTCAGAGATGGCAAGGTATTTGATCCAAAGAACAATTAATCAAAGTTTGGGGTTGAATGTTGATACAGGGATATGAATAATGGAGTTTTGGGAGCATCTAAAGAACTTGACTTCTCTTCCTAAAAGTCAAGTTAGGGGGAGATTGTTGGGAATTCAGAATTTGCACAACATGGTTAGTACTTCTGAGACAGATTAATAATGCTTGATGAAGTTACTACTGCTGAGCATAGTTAGTACTGCTAGTAGTTAGTACTGCTAAGGGTTACTACTGCCAACTTCATTAATACTGCTAAACATGGTTAATGCTTCTGAACATGGTTAGTACTGCTTATGAGATGAAGACTTCGTATGGCAATGAAGACATCTGTATTGATTGAAGATATTCATGGAAAGCTTGGAGATAACTATGGAAGATTATACTGAGGATCTTTTATATTTTGTAATTATCTTTTATCTTTAGTATATGTTTAGACTTAGTCAGAATAGTTTAGAATTAATTTTTGATTCTGAGTTTTTGTTTTCATAGAGAGAATCAACCTCAAGGTTTATAATCCTAATTCTAGAGAAGTAGAATTCGTATTGGTGAGCCTGTTCATCAATATTGAGGTTGTGTGTGAAATCTTGTAGCTTTAAATCATTCAATAAAGTTTACAATTTGTGATTTCTGATTCACTGTTTCATTGATATTCTGAATATTAAAGTGTTATTCCGCAAACTCCTTTAATATTATTTCTGAGTGTTTATTCTTGTTAAGAATCAGATCCTGACAAGTTTTCGTGCGATCCTTTCCTGAATTCAAACGATCCTTGCTTATTTTAGATTTCCCTTCAAGGTTTAGAGCGTCTACTTAAGGTACGATCTCTCTTCTTAAGTCCATGTGTTTTAAGACTCAAGCTCGAAAGCCTAGGAACGGTTGGGATGCTTTTGGTTTTTACGTAGCGACTGTCCAAGACCCTGATTTTGCTATGTCGCTGGATCCGATCAGTGTTATCTGTGAGGATGAGGACATCGAGTCCTTCAGACGATTAGCTAGGGTTCCGGAGGATATAACTCTTAGTCCACCGGTGTTGCTTCGTCCGGAGCAATGCCCTATGGGATATTTTGTGATGTACGAATATCCCTTCGAGATAGGATTTTCATGGCCCTATTCTCCTTTGTCAAGATCGTTTTTAACGATTTTCGACTTGTCTCTAGGGCAGATGATGCCCCAGTTTTGGAGGGTCGTTCAGGTGATTGAGCGGGTGACGAGTAAATGGGAATCGCCATTTACTGTCTATGATCTCCTCTCGGCTTATACGGTTAAGTTGGAGGCGAATCATCGTTATAGCCTATCTTCCAAGTTTAGAGGATCTCGCACTCTGGTTCATAAGACCGCAGTTAACGATCGTAACTGGAAGACTAAATATGTCTTCGGTCGCTTATCTATGGTCGCTGGTGACATCCAGTGGCTTTCCACAGGACGGAACACCGACGGTAAGATAGTAGGACATTACTCCATATTTTATGTTCGTCGCTTGATTTTATTGTTGCTGACATCTTGTTTTTCTCATCAGTAATCGATTTTACCGTTGTCGAGCCTTCTGCTGATTTAACTGCCAAGGTCGAGCGATTTCTCGAGCTTAGTGTTGAGGAGCATTCATTTTTCACGATCCGCCCTACTGTCGACTGGGACGTGGACGACGACGACTTGCAGTTTGTCGAAACATCTGCTGCGTTTCCCGCAAAAGAGAAGGAGGAGAGATAAGAAGAGAAAAATGAGATGACAGGTAGTGCATTTAACTTCTTTCTTATGTGTTTTCTTTTGCTCGTCCTGTAGTCTAATCATTTTTCTTATTCTCAGGTGTTTCAACTTCAAAGTCCTCCAACGTTGCCGATCGAAAGAAGGTTTTTTTAGAGTTAGCCCGGAATGGCAAGGAGAAGAGGAATGCGGTCAAGACTGCGGGGTCGAGTCTTTCGAAACGCAAGCGGTTGTCGGTCCCGAGGAAACCGTTATCGACGGGTGGTGACGCGTCGAGCGTCGCCACTCCTGAGATGACGAAGACAGGTGATGCCGTACAGGCCACCCCTACTGAGCCTCTGGTGGTAGAGGTTCCTAAGGACCCTCAGGTTTAGCGTCCTACTCAGGCGACGGGGGCCTCTGGTCCCGCTCCCTAGTTTAGCGACAAAGGGAAGGGTCCTGCGGAGGTCTAGTCGGTCAACTTTACGCTGTCGTCGGACTTCATGGGGGATGGCTCCTTCGATCGTGCGAAGATGTTCCCCCACCTGGAGAAGTATCTACTCCCGTCCTTCAAGGAGAAGTTCGGGGAGATGTCCATAGAATACGTGGAAGCGCACGTCGTGGGCTTATCCTTCCTGGTAAGGATTAATTTTTTTTCACCTCTGTTGTATTATTATAACGTATTTGACCATTGTGTGTCGCACGTTGCAGGCTTTCCAGACTTCTCTCGGTCTTTATAACGAGATGGAGAAGATTAAGCGTTTCGTACCTAAAGCTCTGGAGCGGGACAAGGCTGCGTTGGACAGGGAGCAGGCGACTTTGGCCAGGGAGAAGGCGACTAAGGCCGATGTGGAATCCTTGAACGGTCGCCTTGAGGAATCCCAGAAAATTCTGGATGTCATTCGGACGCAAAGGTCTGACTTGCAGATCCGTTTAGACGTGTCGTGTGATACGTTAAAAGGGACGAGGTTGGAGTTAGAGCGGGCCTTGGCATACTTGGTCGTGAATAAAAAAGATACCGAGGACCTCAAGGCGAAGGTGGTCGAACAAAAGCTCGGGATGGGGGAGTTGGAGGAGGAGTTAAAGGCCGTCGAGGCTTTCACTCGATGGACGACCAAAGCGGCCATCATGAGACGTCATTTGGCCAGGAAGAATCCTTTGGCCAATGCTACTGAAGACCTCAAATTCTACCTTGCGAACATCGGGACTGAGTAGGACCTGGACTTTGAGGATGAGAAGGAAGTTGATGTGGTTGAGGTCGCGGAGGAGGCTAAGGTGGACGAGGCCCAAGTTGGTGATGTTTCATCACGGCCAGCTGAAGATGCTCCCCTGTCTTGAGTCTTTTTGTTTTTTTATCTTTATTTGTTTTTATTCAGGTCGACCGTTGGTGGTCGAGCCTTCCACTTGTAACCACTAATTTTTGAATATAAATGGTTTTTTGTTATATTTGTTATCGAATGCTTTTACATAATATTCATGTCATCGAACAAAGATACTTGCAACCAAGGTAGTTCAGGCGATTTAGAACCTTTTTAAAGATCACAAAACCAAACAAATAGTACGTAAGATATATACTCTAGAAAATGCGAACCATTCCAAAGATACTCGCGACTGAGGCATGTCAACCAAAGATACTTGCGACCAGGGCAATTCATTCATAATGAAAGTATTTCTAATTTAAGGACTTAGATTATACACACTTTGGCGTTTTGTGAGGTTAGGTCGTGCGAAAGACTTAGAGTCGCATGTCGTACGATCCTGCGAGAAAACAATGTCAAAGGTTGGTCGTCGGCTTACGAAGGACCCTCCAATGCTTAAGTCAGTAAATCGTTGAGAAAAATAATCGTACTAAAATAGTTTAAGGTTTAGAAGAAATACCTCTTTAGATGCATTGCATTCCAACTACGTGGGATTTCCTGGTCGTCGAGAGTTTGGAGCCTATTGGCACCTTTTCCCACAGCCTGAGATATACGATAAGGACCTTCCCATTTGATGGAAAGTTTACCTGCATTTGGCTCTTGGGTGTTCTGGAACACTCGACGTAAGACGTGGTCGCCCACCTGGAAGACCTTAGTCTTTACGGGTTTTTTTGAAGTGTCGTTCGACTGTTTGTCTTTGGGATGTCATTCGAATCAATGTTGATTCCCTTAGTTCTTCAAGAGCATCAAGATCATAGCTCATGTCGACCAGGTTATGATCGAATGAGTGTGTCTCAATGTTGGTAACTGAACTTCGACGAGTAGGACTGCTTCACAACTATAGACTAGGGAAAAGGGAGTTTGTCCGGTGGACGTACGCGGAGTTGTACATTTGCCCACAGGACCGAAGGAAGTTCTTCGACCCATCTTCATTTTGCTGCTTTCAAATGTTTCTTGATCGAGTTTACGATTGTCTTGTTACTCGACTCAGCAAGTCCGTTCGACTGAGGGTATCGCGGTGTCGATGTCGTGAGTTTTATGTTGTAGTCCTCACAGAACTGTTGAGTTCTCTCACTTATAAATTGAGACTCGTTGTCATAGACAATCTCAGATGGTATTCCAAACCTGCATATAATGTTAGTCTGGATAAAGGATATTACCTATTTATCCCGAACTTGAGAAAAAGCGACCGCCTCTATCCATTTGGAAAAATAATTTGTAAGGATGAGTAGAAATACCTTTTTCCCAGGGGCAGGTGGTAACTTACTGACGATGTCCATCCCCCATCACATGAAGGTTCATGGAACTAATGTCGAGTGTAAAGGTTCAGAAGGTTTATGCGTCGTACCTGAGTGTCGCTGGCATGCATCACAATTCTGCACATACCTGATTGCATCTTGTCGTAGCGTCAGCCAATAATATCCTTGTCGAGATACTCGATTGGCTAAGTTGCGACCACCTGAGTGGTTACCGCACTCACCGTCGTGCATCTCTTGCAAAATATTTTGGATTTGCGTTTTGCTCTTAATACATCGTAGATTAAGTCTAGTAGATGATCGTCAATAGAGTCTGCCTTGTATCACGACATATCGTGATGCTTTAAATCTTATCTTTCGAGCCTCTGCTTTATCTTCTAGGAGCTGGTCGCGTGTTAGATAGTTCATAATGTCGCTCGACCAGTCTTCTTCGTTGTCAACCTAAGCGACGTCGTCATGATCCATGGACGATGTCGTCAGATGTATCATAGGAATCGCGTCGAACAATGGTTTGCTTAGTACCGATCCAAGATTGGCTAAAGCATCTGCTTGAGTGTTCAAATCTCTCGGGATTTGTTCAATCGAAAAAGGCTCGAATTTTGCAGATTTTGTCTTGGCTACTTTGAGATATGTTGTCATCTTTAAATCTTTAGCTGCAAACTCACCATTCATTTGGTTTACGACGAGGAGAGAGTCACTCTTAACGTGTAACCCTTTTGCCCCCAAGTCGTGTACCATATTCATCCCTACGATCAAGGCTTCATATTCCGCTTCATTGTTGGTTGCCTTAAAATGGCATCGTATGGAGTATACCATTTTGCCTCCCCTATGGCGACTTTAAGATGACGCCCAGTCCTGTGCCTCTAACGTTGGACGAGTCGTCGACATGTAGAGTCCAGGGTTTGTCGTCATGAGTCGCGACAGAACAAACTTCGTCTTGTGCTTCTTTCTCTAGTTCAGAATTTAAGTCGGCGACAAAGTCTGCTAGGACTTGCGATTTGATCGCGGGCCTGGGTTTGAAGTCGATGTCGTAACTGCTGAGGTATATGCTCCATTTTGCTAGTCGACCTGTCAATTCTGGTTTTCGCAAGACAGCCTTGAGTGGAAAATTAGTAATGACAGTTATAGGATGTTATTCAAAGTAATGTCGTAACTTTTTTGCAGCTGTGACTAACGATAGTAAATTTTTTTCCATTGAGGAGTACCTGGTTTCGGCGTTGAGTAAATACTTACTTACATAATAGATAGGCAATTGTTGTTTGTCGTTTTCTCTTACCAGGACTGCACTTACCGCGTGAGAACTGACGACTAAGTATAACTGCAATACCTCATTGTCATGTGGTTTTGATAACAGTGGAGGCGACGCCATGTATTCCTTCAATTTTTATAATGTTTGATCATGGTCTTCTGTCCAATGGAAGCCTTTGTTTTTTCGCAAGACGTTGTAGAACAAATGACACTTATCTGACGATCGAGATATGAATCTGTTCAGAGCTGCTACTCGACCGGTTAGACGTTGTACTTCTTTGAAATTTCTCGGTGATTTGATCTCGACGATTGCTTTAATCTGATCGGGGTTAGCTTTGATGCCTCATCGAGTCACCATGTATCCTAGAAATTTCCCAGCACCGACTCCGAAGGAACATTTCGTAGGATTGAGCTTCATGTGGTATTGTCGAAATACGTCGAATGTTTGTCGTAGGTGTTCAATGTGATCGATGGCTTGCCGAGATTTGACCAGCATGTCGTCAATGTATACTTCCATAGTGTCACCCAGTTGATCTTTGAACATTTTGTTGACTAGTCGCTGGTATGTGGAACCTGCATTTTTTAAACCAAAAGACATAACGTTATAGCAATAGATACCTCGATCTGTAATGAAGGTTGTCTTTTCTTGGTCGTCGACATGCATAAGTATTTGATTGTAACCCGAGTAGGCGTCCATGAATGTCAAAAGTTCGTGTCCAGCAGTCGCGTCGACTAATGCGTCGATATGTGGTAAAGGAAATGGATCCTTTGGACACGCTTTGTTTAGATCTGTGAAGTCTATACAGACCCTCCATTTGCCATTTTTCTTCTGTACGACCACGACATTGGCTAACCAGTCGGGGTACTTCACCTCCCGTATTTTCCCAGTTTTGAGGACGTTGTCGACTTCATCGTTAATCATCTTGTTCCGCTCGGGAGCGAATTTTCGACCTTTTTGCTTTATTGGTTTGAATGATGGATCCACGTTTAACTTATGTGAAATGACGTCAGGGTCTATGCCGATCATGTCTTTGTGCATCCAAGCGAAACAGTTAGCGTGATCTTGCACAAAAGAATTTAGTTCCTTTTTAATAGCAGGGTCAATCGTCGAACCTGTGAGGACGACTTGCTCCGGTTTGTTCTGGTCCAGGATAACTTCCTCCAGACGATAGTCGTCGACGGTGTCGGAAGTTTCCTGGTCTTGTAGTTGCTAGATGGATTGCTTTCTAGGTTTTATCGTCGTTTTGTAGCAATCACGGGCAACTTTCGGCTCACTTTTGATCTCCTGGATCCCCCATGAAGTTGGGAACTTCATCGTCTGATGGTAGGTCCAGGGGACTGCCTTCATGTCGTGAATCTAGGGTCGACCAAGAATGACATTGTATGCTGATAAGCAATCTATAACGTTGAATCTTGTCTGCTTGTAGATCCCCTTAGCATACACTGGTAAGATGATCTCTCCGTAGGTGCTCGTCGCGTCTCCATTGAAGCCAACCAACGTTGTTGAGCGTCGGACGATCTATGACTTGTCTAGGCCCATAGCTTTGATGGTGTCGAGGAAGATGATGTTCGCTGAGCTTCCTCCATCAACCAACACCTTTCGGGTCAGACAATTGCTTATTTTGAGTTGAATTATCAGCCCGTCGTGGTGTTTCTGATGTAGATCGTCTAGGTCATCTTGATCGAAAGTTATCTTCATGGATTCTAGCTCCAACTCTTCTTTTGACCGCGAGGGTCGATGGATTGGTTGATTACTTGTACTCTGAGATGCATGCCTCTTTGTTGCTGAATAGGTTAGACCGCACACGTCTGACCCTCCAGTCACACAATTCACGACTTTTTCATGATCAGGGGACGGTGGTCGAACGCTTTTGTCAGGTAGTGCTTGTCCATCGAGGATATCCTTGAGGTTGCCCTTTGGGACGTGTCGGGCGAGTTCCTTCTTGAGTGCTATACAGTCTCCATTTGTATGATTGTGGTCGTCGTGAAAGTCGCACCACTTGGTCTTATCTTTCTTGTCGCCGGCCTTATCACTTTTCTTCGGCCAACGAATAGTTGCTTGCGCAATCTTCAATGCCTCGACCAAGTCCTTAGAGGTACCATGGAATCCGTAGGAGGAAATTTTGGGGTATTGGGGGAACTTAGTCGTGGTCGAGACCTTCTTATTGAACCTGACGTTCGAAATTTGTCTCGACGGCTCAACTTTAGCTGTCGATCTGGCTTTGAACTCGGGTTTCTTTACACTCAACGGTTTCTTGTCATTAGAATGCTTTCGATGAAAAGTCACGTCATCTTAGACCCTCATATAGGCCAAGGTTCTTGCGTGTACGTCTTCAAAGTTCTCCGGGGGGTATTTTGTCAGATCGGTATAAAGACCCGAACTTTCGTCTAAACCGCGTTTGTAAGCCTCGATTGCAGTCTTGATGTCACAGTCCCGGACACTGATCATTTCTGCGTTAAATCTGTTGAAGTAACTGCGAATGGATTTTCCAACCTTCTGCACGACATAATACAGGTCACTAGTTTGTTTCTCCATCTTACAACTGCTGAGAGAATTGATTCACCAGCTCGGCGAACGACCCAATGGATTTTGGCTTGAGGCCAATCAGCCATTGCAAAGCTGCACCTGTAAGAGTCGCCCTAAAGCTTTTACACATACACACCTCTTGATATTGGTGAGGGATCGAGACTGTCCACATCAGTAGTTTGTACTGAGCGACATGTTCAGTTGGATCTGTAATACCAGAGTACTTTAGTGTGAACGTTGGGATGCTGTATTTTTTCGGGACGTCGACCATCATGATCTCGTTGACAAAGGGTGATGCCTGAAACCCTGTACGAGGCTCGACGTAGACAGGTACTGCTGCTCCTAGAAGTTTGGCGAGTAGCGATAGGACACGCTCGTTCTGTTCTTTTAGCATCTTCAATCTTTGGGCGCCAGGGTCGTCCGGAACACTTCCTTGAACACCCGACGGGACATGCCATGAGTTCTGGAAACCATTCCGCTGTGACGAATCAGAAGCATATCCGTTGAATTGGAAGGATGGCATTGGTATCGAGGGGATCGACGTTGTAGGAGGCATTGTAGGGATTGGTGTCGTCGAGTGAAAGAAAGGTGGTAATGGCGTTGCAAACGGCATTGAGGGGACTTGAGCTGCCGAGGAAAAGATAGGTGGAGGTGGTGGTGGCAATGTCGGCATAGGCTGACTGGGGATGCCGGAAAAAGCTGGCCTTGGATAATTTGGAAGAGGTGGCCCAGTCCAAGGTACACTGAAACCATTTCGACCTTGCGAAGGTCCAACCGCGCTGTTAACATTCCGGTTTCTTAAGGATTCGATTTCTTTCACTGCTTGCCTGTGTTGGTTTGTTAAAGCCTCAATTTGAGCACGAGTTGCATTCAACTCCATGTTCATCTGGGCCATAATGTGTTCATGGGTTCCCTGGGGAGCTGACATTGTCCTGTAAAACAAAGACACTCGAAGCAACTGTTAGCACGACACACTATTGTCTAGGATTTTCTTTAGATGGGGCCCCACGGTGGGCGCCAAACTGTTAATTCCAAAAATTACCCAAAGAAAAATTTAAGGTCGACGTGGAGCTTTATCCAACTAAAGAAAGTAGTCGATCGACAAAATGCGCGATAAACAGTAAAATAAAGAGACAAGAGATTTGGTGATGCGGCAAAACCTCAACGAGGAAAAAACCGCGGACGACAGGAGGGTGTCGTCATGCACTATGATCACCAATTAGGGTGATGTCCTTTGATGTACAGTGTATTACACGATCGATACAGGAAATATGTATGTAAACAAAGAACAAGTGTACATCGTGTGTGGTAAAATCGTCGTCGTGCAAAATATCATGACTATCGTGTGAAAATCAGGTTGCGGATGTTCTTCAGAGAGCTTGTAAGTTGTATGCTTCGAGTAAGAGACTTCTATCCTTGAATGAGGTGTGGATCTTCAGTATTTATAGTCTTGATTCCTCATAAATGTGTCTTTTGTAATGGTCGCGCTTCATAAATGATCTTGATGGTGTTGAGTCGTTATGACCGTTGGTATAAATGATCTTGAAAGGAACGTTGGGTTATACATTAGTATGGTCGTGGTCGAGTGTAAATCTCGACGATGGTCGTATGACGCTCGACCGACCTTTCGAGTTAGTCTTGACGAAGGTCAGGGTTATGTTCGGTCGACTGGATCTTATCTTAATACAAGACTGGTCGTGTGGAATATGCATTAAATGTTCTTTCGTCGTGATCGTGTATTTTTGACCCAAACAACTGGTAACCTCAAATCCTTGAAAAACCGAAAATCTAACTATTTGCTTCTAGCTCCAAATTCTCCTTCAATTCTTGCTAGTTCTTAATTTTTTTTGAATGAAGACGTCTCTTAGGACTTGCTCTACGTTTATAGGTAAAACATTTGGCGTATTAGTTGACGAATCAAGTCAATAGTAAGCCATATCTTCTGCTCCTTCAAAATGTCGTTCTCAACATAAGACAAGAAACAGATTTGTAGTTTTTTTTCGAAACAGGTCCCCCATCTGCATGCAACCTTACATCTGGCCCCCCAGGCTTTCTGACATTTACTCCTTGCCCCTTGATTTTACCACTTTCAATAATTTACACTTTTTACCTATGATTCAACGTTTTACTTTGATTTTTGACCGATTCTAACTATATAAATATATATGTAGATATATAAATATATATATATATATATATATATGCTCACACACATATATATAAATAAATCTTATTTATTCATTAAATTTTCGGGTTTTACAGACGACACCGAATTTTACGTGGAAAACCCAAAACAGGAAAAACCATGGGTGGAGGAGACCACCGAGAAGTCCACTTTGACGATGTTAAGTACAATGCTTGGAAATGAAGATTACAATAGAGAAATCAAAAACTTCGTCTATCTCAATCTATATCTTTATTCATGGAAGGAAGCCATATATAAAAATAAAAAATTAACCACCGTCCCATGATGGAGAATTAGCAACCCATGATTGAAAAAGGAACTGCCCAAGAAACAGTGTGAATGGCGGCTTGGTCGAGATTTACATCATAAATATATTTGGGTATAAATCTCCATACTAATAGAACTTGATATTTTGTGAACTTAGTTAAATTATAAAGCTTAAGAATCGGCAGTAGTGGGCACTTTGTGGGAACTTTGTGTTGGTGATTTTAGTGAAATCATCGGTTATTTTATGTAATTGGATTCACAAGATAATAATGGGGTTGATAGCTAAGCTATAACATGAGTTAGGAGTTGTAGAGTGCACACTCGTGTAAGCTAACTATAACCCGGGATAGTTGGACGATCGTTTGGTGGTTTGTTACTGAAACAGTGGCTCACGCGGGTTGTGTCGCGGGTTAACCTGCGTGGCTACCCGCGCGGTGCACTGGAGTGTGGGATGAAACAGTGGCTCATGCGGGTTGTGCCGCGGGTTAACCCACGCAGCTACCCGCGCGGTGCAGTGGAGTGTGGGACCAAACAGTGGCTCGTGCGGGTTGTGTCGCGGGTTAACCCGCGCAGCTACCTGCGTGGTTCACTGTTGCAGATTTCGATTATGTAACCCCCCAATTCCTTTTGTAACCCCCTAAATCTATTTGTAACCTACACCATTATGTCTAACAATCAATATCATTAAATGGGTAATTATTATCGGTCTTTAGTATAGCTTCGGTTATGATTCTCTAAGTGTTTAAATAGGATCGATTTATGCAAGAATCGATACCGGTGAATTTGAGATTATCCTCGAGTGAATTTCATGATACCCAGGCAGAATAGGGTCGAAATATCACTTAAGGAAAGCGAGCTCTCATGCGATCTCACATTCTTATCCAAGTTCGACTACTCTCCTCTCCTCTCCATCGATTTCTGCACCCCCTCCCCAACACTCTTAAGTGATATTTCCTCATCGTGAGAGAGATGGCGAGTGATCAATTCGTGAGAGACATGACGACCAAGTTCACCAAACTCGAGAAGTTTAAAGACGTCGATTTTCGGCGATGGCAAAAGAAGATGCACTTCTTGTTGACCACGTTGAAAGTCGTGTACGTGTTGAGCACACCGATGTCGTAAGTAATGGAGGACGAGACGTTGAAGATGACCCGACATCGCGGAAAATAGGAGTACAACGACTACATCTGTCGTGGCCACATTTTGAACGGTATGTGTGACTCCCTCTTTGACATTTATCAAAATGTTGAATCCGCTAAAGAGCTATGGGACTCTCTTGAGTTCAAATACATGGCAGAGGATGCTTCTAGTAAGAAGTTCCTCATGAGTAATTTTAATAATTACAAAATGGTGGACTCAAGACCTGTGATGGAGCAATATAATGAGCTCCTACGCATTTTAGGCCAATATGCTCAACACAATATGAAGATGGATGAATCAATCTCCGTATCGAGCATAATTGATAAATTTCCTCCCTCTTGGAAAGACTTCAAACACATGTTGAAACACAAGAAGGAAGAGTTGTCTCTTGTACAACTCGGTAGTCACTTGCGCATAGAGGAATCTCTTCGGACGCAAGAGACTGAGAAACCTAAGATGAAAGAGGTTTCTGCACCTTCGGTGAACATGGTGGAAGAGGGAAGATCCAACAACTTCAAGGAAAAACGCAAGTTCAATGAAGCCAAGAAAGGTCCCAACAAAAAGGTTAAATTAACCTGTTGGACTTGTGGCATGACCGGCCATCTCAAACGGGATTGTCGGGTTGTCAAGAATAAGAATGGAGCAAGCACAAGTGGTGGTGGGCAAGGATCCAAGGATCAACACCCACGACAAGGTCAGTTTATTGACTTTGGTTTTAATTCAAATTTGAATTATGTACCACTAATATCCCAATCATTTTATGTGCAGGATGATGATAATGCTTGGTGGATTGACATGGGTGCCTCGAGTCATGTGTGTAAGGATCGACGTTGGTTCACCACTTTGGAACCGGTTAAAGACGGATCCGTGCTACACATGGGGAACGAGTCAAATGCTCCCATTCTTGGCTAGAGTTTAGTTTTAGCAAAATTATTGAACTTTTAAACGTTTTGTTTGTACCATAAATTCGAAAGAATTTGGTTTCCGGTAGTATCTTGAATAAGTTAGGATATAGGCAAGTTTTTGAGTCCGACAAGTTTACCTTGTCAAAAGGTGGCTCTTTTGTAGGGTTTGGTTATTTGAATAATAATATGTTTATGTTGAGTTTGAATAAAAATAATTTTGTTTCAAATTTTGTTTATATTGCAAATGATAATTGTGTTGATTCTTTTTATGGCATGCAAGGCTTGGTCATGTTAATTTCAAAAGAATGGTTGAAATGTCAAAGGACGGTCTTATTCCGGCTTTTGACGTTAAAACCGGAAAATGTAAAACTTGCATGTTGACAAAGATCACTAGGCAACCGTTTCCCAATGTGAAAAGGGATTCGTCGGTGCTTGAATTAATTCATAGTGATCTTTGTGATTTGCATTCAACTCCGTCTTTTGGTAATAAAAAGTATGTCGTTACTTTTATTGACGATGCTTCACGTTTTTGTTATATTTATTTATTGCACTCAAAAGATGAACCGTTAGAAAATTTTAAGATTTATAAAACGGAGGTTGAATTGCAAATGAACGGTTTTATTAAATGTTTACGCACCGATCGTGGTGAGGAATATTACGACCCCATGTTTTTCCAATCCGTAAGAATTATTCATGAAACTACGACGCCTTATATACCACAACAAAATGGTGTGGCGGAACGGAAAAATAGAGTTCTCAAAGAAATGGTGAACTCTATGTTATCCTACTCGGGATTGAGTGATGGATTTTGGGGTGAAGCCATGTTAACGACTTGTTATTTATTAAATCGAGTTCCCAAAAAAAGGAACAAGATTACCCCATATGAACTTTGGTTCAAGAAAAGGCCCAACTTGAATTATATTCGAGTTTGAGGTTGTCGAGCGGTTGTTCGACTACCCGAACCCAAAAGGAAAACCTTGGGTAAGAAAGGTATTGATTGCATATTTGTTGGATATGCCGAGCATTCCAAGGCCTATAGGTTCTATGTTATTGAACCTAATGATTTTATAGCGATTCACACCGTTATAGAATCGAGAGATGCTTTATTTGATGAGAATAGATTCTCTTCAATACCTGGACCAAAGGACCTTGTTCCAAGTACTAGTGTAACTAGTGAGGTTGAAGAACAAGCAATTGTTCCAACCGAATCTCCGATGCTTTGAAGGAGCAAAAGAGGAAGGATCGAAAAATCATTTGGTCCCGATTTCCAAGTGTACTTGGTAGAGAGATCAATAGATGAAATTAGGTCACAATTCTCTTACTGTTATAGTATTAAGGAAGATCCAAAATCATTTGATGAGGCTATGAAGTATCAAGATATTTCTTTCTAGAAAGAAGCAATAAATGATAAGATGGATTCCATCATGGGGAATAATACTTGGGTATTATCGGACTTGCCATCGGGTTGTAAAACGTTGGGATGCAAGTGGATCTTCAAAAGGAAGATGAAAGATGATGGATCAATCGACAAGTTCAAAGCTCGATTAGTAATCCAAGGCTTTAGGCAACGGGAAGGCATTGATTATTTTGATACCTATGCCCCGGTTGCAAGAATCTCCACGATTAGATTGTTGATAGCCTTAGGAGCTATCCACAATTTAGTGATTCACCAAATGGATGTCAAAATGGCATTATTGAATGGTGACTTGGAGGAAGAAGTTTACATGAAACAACCGGAAGGTTTTATTATGCCCGGGATGGAGCATAAGGTATGTAAACTTGTAAAATCATTATATGGGCTTAAACAAGCTCCCAAACAATGGCATAAAAAATTTGATGAGGTTATCTTGTCCAACGGTTTTATGTTAAACCAAGCGGACAAGTGTGTATATAGCAAATTTGACACATCCGGTAACAGAGTAATCATTTGCTTATACGTTGATGACATGTTGATCTTTGGCACCGACCAAAATCAAGTTGATAAAACGAAAGAGTTTTTGTCATCTAATTTCTCCATGAAAGATATGGGAGAGGCGGAGGTGATCCTTGGAATAAGAATCAAGCGTGAGAACAAAGGGATTGCAATTACGCAATCTCATTACATTGAGAAAGTATTAAAGAAATTTAATTGCTTTGATTGTTCTCCAGTGAGTACTCCATTTGATCCGAGTGTGAAGCTTATGCCCAATTCGGGTGAAGCGGTGTCACAACTCGAGTACTCAAAGGCTATTGGATGTTTGATGTATGCCATGATAAGCACTAGGCCGGATATCGCTTTTGCCGTAGGGAAGTTGAGTAGGTATACTAGTAATCCTAGTATACATCATTAGCGATAAGACGAGTATTTAAATACTTGAAGAAAACCATTGATTATGGTTTGTCATATGTCGGGTTTCCTTCGGTATTAGAAGGATATTTGGATGCAAGTTGGATTACCAACTTAGAAGATCACTCTTCTACGAGTGGTTGGGTATACTTTCTTGGGGGAGGTGCCATCTTATGGGCTTCCAAGAAGTAAACTTGCATCACGAGTTCGACTATGGAGTCGGAATTTGTGGCATTAGCCGCTGCCGGTAAAGAGGCGGAGTGGCTAAGGAATTTAGTCCATGAAATTCCGTTATGGCCGAAACCAATATCACCAATTTCTATCCGTTGTGATAGTGCGGCTACTTTGGCTAAAGCTTATAGTCAAGTATATAATGGCAAATCTAGACACTTAGGTGTTAGACATAGCATGATTCGTGAGCAAATCACGAATGGGGTGATTTCGATTGAATTTGTTCAGTCGCAACAAAATCTAGCGGATCACTTAACGAAGGGGTTAGCTAGGGACTTGGTTCACAAGTCGGTGATAGGGATGGGATTAAAGTCCATTTAAATCCCTAACGGTGAGATACCCAATTCCCTTCTAATACAACGTTAGAAGTTGAATTCAATGGGAAAACTCACTCTAAGGGTTGAAGCACAAGATAATCATTCCAAGGTATGTGCTCGGTACTGCAAGTGAAGGAGGTAATTGTTCTTTTGTAAAAGTGCATGTGCAGGTGCATGATGAAAGGAACTACCTATATGAGTGCGAAGTGTGGCCGCTTTAAGAAGCTTGGACTTGGCTTTGATGCACTCACGAATGGATAAGGACACATGACCTGTATAGTGTCAAGTTTAAACAATAGAGAATTTTAAATTCATGTGTATGTTATTTTCAGGCACTCAAATGGGTTGAAGGGTTTAATCCATAGGACACCCGGATTCTCGAGTATTTGAAATGTGTAATGTACTAAGATGGAAATTCAATCTTTTAGATATTTTCATTTATGCATGAGTTTGTTTTGCTATATTAATTCTGTTTGTGAATCAAGGATTGCACTAAAATGGGGGAGGAATGTTGGTGATTTTAGTGAAATCATCGGTCATTTTGTGTAATTGGATTCACAAGATAATAATGGGGTTGGTAGCTAAACTATAACACGAGTTAGAAGGTGTGGAGTGCACACTCGTGTATGCTAACTATAACCCGGGATAGTTGGACGGTCGTTTGGTGGTTTGTTACTGAAACAGTGGCTTATGCGGGTTGTGCCGCGGGTTAACCCGCGCGGTGCAATGGAGTGTGGGACGAAACAGTGGCTCACGCGCACTATTATGTAACCCCTAACTCCTTTTGTAAACCCCCAAATCAATTTGTAACCTACACCATTATGTCTAACAATCAATACCATTAAATGGGTAATTATTATCGGTCTTTAATATAACCTCGGTTATGATTCTCTAAGTGTTTAAATAGGATCGATTTCTGCCAGAATCGAGCCTGGTGAATTTGAGATTATCCTCGAGTGAATTTCGTGATACCCAGGCAGAATAGGGTCGAAATATCATTTAAGGAAAACGAGCTCTCACGCGATCTCACATTCTTATCCACGTTCGACCGCTCTCCTCTCCATCGATTTCTGCACCCCCTCCCCAACAAGACGGAAATGAAGTAGGGAATGCTTTATATAATCGAAATGTTTTGGAAAAGGGTGGTAGGTAGGTAGGTATATTAAAAGAACAAATTTTGTATTTGAAATTAAAAAGAATTGGCCGACAAAAAATTGTAGTCTAATAGTATTTCCTTAATGAAATTATGGTGTCGTGCGATGCTCAATACTAATTCATATATCAGTGGCATTACCATTACCATCACCATTCACTAGAAAATAAGACTTGATCAACCATAAAAAAAAGAGAAACTGATCAAACAAGTCGAATGAATTACGAGTCATATATAATCTTAAATCGGTATAATTAAAAACTTTGATGATTATTTTAATAATATTTTCTAATCCTATCTTAGGTAGCGGTTGTTTTTTTTAAGAGATTTGAAGTCTTATTTCACTTCTGATTAATAAGAGGTGGTGATGAAGTCTTAAATCTGGATCAATAAAACTGTTTGTTTTTGTAATGTCTGGAGGCTGTCTTGAGAGAAATGGGAGAATATCAAATGAGGCGGGATAAGAAATTTTAAGAAGTTAGGTCACTACTTATTTAAGATGTATTTTAGAGCTATTAAGAGGTTATGAAAATTAAGAAAAACAAACTATCTGAATATGAAAAGGTATAAACGATTTAGAGCTAAGAGCCCGAGGTATTTTAAAAAAACCAAAGATCCCCTTTAAAAACAATTCTACTTTGGAGTTTGGAGTCGATGAAGCTCTTGAAAGCAAATTTGATGCCCAGATAGAAAAGAAAAGAAAAGAAAAGTAAAGTTGAGGGAGGGTGGAGATGATAGTAGAAATTACAAAATACCTTCCATTGGAACTTGCTGACTCCTCGGCTGCACAGGAACTAATTAATTATCGGCGGCAGTAGTAATAGTAGTAGCACTAGCACTAGCAGCGGATGATGAAAGTTTTCCGAAGGAGAAGGTCCTTGTACCTTCTCATCATCTCCGCCACTGGCGCCGCCGCTGCTGCTGCTGCTCTTACTTATCATCATCATCATACTGTAAACCCTCCTTGGCTCATCACTGCATCATTCAACGGTGTCGTTCGCTCCTCTCGCTCTCTCTATACTGTTTGTTTCCTTCCTTCCTTCCTTCCTTTTTTCTACTGTCGAATCCACTGAATTACTATTTATTTATTGCGTAATAAAGTAAAAAGACTTTACTACTTTGCAGATTACTGCCAATGTTGTTGACTACAAGTACTCGTTACAAGGCATATCTCGCGATACGGATCAATATAGGACAATTCTTTCTCAGGTTCTTGCTTTTCAGACTATTAAGGACGTGTTTCTTTGGTTCACTCATTTTCAACCAAACCATGCACCCCCCCTCTAAGTAGCTACTGAAAATTGAAGCCTAATTCTTAACGTTCAATGGCCAATGAATTAGTTGCTCAACTGGTTGAGAGTTGAGACTTTCTCATTTTGATTCTCTCACAGTTTCACCCTTTGGTATGCATATTGACATTCACACTTCATTCATTATGTTATTGAGCTTTATCTGCAACATCATCAGCCCTTAGATGGGCTTGTCTATTTCACATATTATAAGCATAAAAAAATGCATGCTTGAGAGAGATGGGATGGATGGAGGAATAGTTCTGAAAGGGAAGTAATCCTTATGTTGTCTAAAGTTTGATTCAGTGCATTGCCATACAATATAAGATGGACCATTTGTAAGCATCTCTTATATATTATTCTTATTTGTCATTTAGGTTCATCTACGCTCAGCCAAGAGGATATTAAAACTATGTGAGATCAACCAAGGCTTCTACATTAAAGCTGGTCAGTTTGTGGCATCCATGCGACAAGTCCCCAAGGAATACTCTTCTACTCTTGCGTCATTGCAGGATCAGGTCTTCATTTCATTTCCTTTGACCATGCCACAAGTCTGTTGGTATCTTATCATTGTTTATTTTGGTTTCCCTTCAATATTTGCTTGTTGATACTTCAGGCAGTTCCATGTTCTTTTGAAGCTATAAAACAAGTACTAATCAGCAATCTTGGATCAGACTTAAAAGAGATGTAAGTTATTCTTCATGTATTTATTTTGCAATTTTTGCTCAAAATACTCAATATTGATTTCATATTTACCGGTGTATCAGTTTTTTGTCTGTTGATGAACAACCTATTGCTGCTGCCTCCATAGCTCAAGTGCACCGTGCATTACTGAAAGACCATCAGGAAGTAGTGCTTAAGGTTGGTCAGTGGTTATTTGTCATCTCAACATTTTCTGTTCTACTTGTCTTTGTTAACCCTTTTGTGGGGTCTCGATGTGTGGTCTAATTTCTGTTAAGACTACTATCCAAATATAGAGTACAAAGATGGGAGCTTTTCATTTAACTTCAAGTAATTTTTTTAATGAAAATTTAAGTGTAATAAAAAAGCACATAGTAATAGCTCGTGTCAAAAAGCATGTAAATTTTGCATAGATATAACAACGCCTTGAGAGGTAGTGTTGTAAGTTTGGAGGTCTAAAGTTTCTTCCTCCATATTTTGTCGAAAAGAATTAAAAACATGCACAGATTGGATCTGGATGGTTAGGATTTAATATTCAATATGCCATTAGGAAGAGATCAAGTGCATATGTTTAATAAAACAACCAAGACTTTTGAACCTGATTGCTACTCATTAAGTGGAAAATAAATAGCTCTTTAGAGCAATTTTTAAAAAGCGGGGAATCGTGCCTCACAGCGTTTTCCCTCAATGAGGCTGAGGCGTAGAGGCGGTCCGAGGCGTAAGCCCCGAGGGGGAAATATATACACTACACAATATATATACACACACACACATCTACATTCCACTGCTTCTGCTCAGAAAATATATGCAATATATATATATATATATACACACACTTGACATTTGAGTACTAGACAATATATATATCATACTAAATTACTAAAAGAATTTACATATACTTTTTTCAATCACGAAATATAGATGTACATGTACTAACAAAGAAAAAAATTACTGATCTATTCATAACATATATATACGTATATGTATATATTAATATGCTCATTGCTCACAACTCATAAAGAAAAAATATTAAATATCAACAAAGTGCGAGTAGAACGGTGATTGTGACTCTCACACGTAGTAGAGACTAAATATAAAAGAAGTGTATCCGGTAGATACATATACATACTACTTTTGTGAAACGAAGAGAATCGAAGAAGAAAATGCAAAGAAAACAGGAGAAAACTGGGACTTACGAAGGACAATAGACGAGTAGCAGATATGGCTTAGGAGAACCGGAGAAAAACAAGGTTTTCAAAAAAGAAATAGAGAAGGTTTTAGTCATTTTTTAAAATAATTTAGCCTCCGTATTGACGCGCACGCCTCTCTACCGCCTCACGCCTCACCGCCTCAGACGACCGAGGCGTACACCTTGTCTAGGGACTGAGAGGTGCCGCCTCAGGTGCGATTTTGGACCGCCTCGCCTTGAGGCGTGCCTCGAGGCGTACGCCTCACACGCTTTTTAAAACCATGCTTTAGAGTCCTTTATGTTGAATTATCAAATTTGTTGGAAGGACTTCTTGAAGCAAGGCATGTGAGAGCTCCAATGAGGATGAGACCAATGTTTGCTAATGATGGGCGAGTCCTTGCAATATAACATGTGGTTCGTATGATTTATCCAACAAATGGCTATTAGATATTAAAAGTTCCACAGAGATGAGTGCGCTCAAGGACGCAGCCGGTGCATGGCCAGGGTGTGCACAGGCTGATGAACCATTGGAATCAAATAAAGTTTTATTTCTCACTTATTTCAACCTCTGATTACTATCGAATGCTTACAACCAACAAGAACGCTACTGCTATTACTTCGTCAATATTCGAGAGATTGTCTCTCTCCATCTTCCAGAATGCTTCTCCTATCCATATTCCGTCTTATTTATACTCCCAAAATTACTGACTTAACCACCAGTACCGACCTCAACAGACTTACACCCCCGAAAATACCATTCTGCCTCCCTACTTCCTTCTTTGAGAATACATAAACCCTATCTCAGGCTTATCACACCTGGAAAAATCCCATCAGATTTTGAAGTACAGGTTTGTTTCATATGTAGTTGTGAATTTGTGATTCGTTAAGTTTGAGAATATTTTAACAACCATGGACAAATATTTAATGAAGAGAAATAATTTTGGGTCCATTATCTATTTCGGAGAAAAGCATCCAAAATATTCTGAGTTAATAACTAAGAGTGATATATCAATTTGTTTTTTGTGTTCAAGTGAGATCTGTCATTGTTTAAATGTGTTAATTATTTTATCCCACCTTCATGGATGTGCTGATGGATGTAGATGATGAGCAAATGAAACCAAAAATAGATTTAATTCTATAATGACAATAATGGTTCATTATGCCTTTTTTTTGGATTGGGATGACTCAAAAAGTGTTTTCCTTTTGCAATTTATTAGCCAAACATTATTCTATCTTATCATCTATATTAAAAGATAGGTTTTGGTAAATTACATGTGAAACCTAGTGTAAGTAAAGTTCTTTTTTTCCAAATTCTAAAAGTGTCCAGAAAGTAAAAAAGAAGGGTAAAATATAGAATTTGCATCAAAAGTTGTCATTTAGCATTCACCTTCACTTTACTGTTTTGGCACCACAGTTTGGAAATAATGTTCATACTACTGGCTAATTGTAAGGTTATTATTATTTCCATATTTGCAGCTGCTTTGAATTGACTGGCTATATATTTGGCAATATTTACATTTGCAGTAATTTCCTATCTGGTCCGTATCTTTCTATTGCATTCCTTGTTCTATCGGGACAGAGATGAACTATGTGCTGAGAATTGGGATTTTATGGTTTGACTGCAGGTCCAATATCCTGGGTTAAAAGATCGGATGAGAATGGACATTGCAACAATGTCTTTACTCGCCAAATGCGTCACATGGGTATGGATGATCTGAATCATGCTGTTGTGAACTTGTTATTCTGTGTTCTTTGATTTGCTTGTAAACTAAAATTTGATAGAACCCAGAAGATAAATTGAACCATAAACCAAGTATCAAACAGAAAATCCAAATAACTTGTGTACCCAAATAGCCATAGCAGCTTGATTCTTAATGTAAATACACAATGCAGATGATCTGCTGATGAATAATGACCAAGTGGTGCAATCCAGAACAGCCTTATAGTCAAATCAAGTGCAAAGGAAAATCCCTCCCATAATCAATAACATATAATCTGTTTATATGTTATTTGGTACTGTAGAGTTATTTGAGATAAACAAGGTATTAGTTGGTGTTAATTGTATATTTAGTGTATATTGGTCTACGGCCCATGGGCCTTGTCTAGGTGTCCTTTAGGGTTTCTGTCTTGTATATATAGAGGGTTCACCCGCCTGTTTTATATAATAAAAAGAGTACTAGTTATTCTTACATGGTATCAGAGCCGTAATGGAACCCTAATCGCTGCCGTCATCGGAACCCTAGTCGTCGCCGCCGAAACCCTAGCTGTCGTAGTCCAGATCCAGCCGCTGCCGCCGCCCAGTCCAGCCCCGCTGCCGCCGCCCAGTCCAGCCGCCGCTGCCGCCGCCCAGTCCAGCCGCCGCTGCCGCCGCCCAGTCCAGCCGCCGCTGCCGCCGCCCAGTCCCGCCACCGCTGCCGCCCTCCAGATCTGCCGCCGCTGTCCCGCCGCCGCTGTCCCGGTCCAGAACCTCATCCTTGTCCAGATCTGCCGCTGCCGCCACCGTCCAGATTAGCCACCATCGTCCAAATCTGATCTCTGTCGCCGGAATTTGTCTCTGGCCACCATCTGTAGTATTTTTCAGTCCCGAACCATCTGACACATCTGCCATGCATACTTCTACTGGTAGGGGTACTGGCCGAGGTTCTCATGTGTTTCCAAAGAAGGGTATTGGACGTGAAAGTGGTAATCAGTGTAACTATTGCAAGGAATTCGGACACACGAAGTGGAATTGTCCGAATCGTCCTCCTGGATCTCAACCACCTCCTCGTCCCAAAGCTCGAATTGCCACTACTGGTGAGCTTGCTGATCAAACTCCAGCCTACACTTTTAATGAGGAGGACTATCACCGACTCCAGCAACTCCTAGTCTCCCAGTCGATCTCCCCAACTCCGCACGCCAACTCGGCCAATTCAGGTATGTTTTCCAGTCTTGATTCATCTTGGGTTATTGATTCTGGAGCTACTCATCACATGACTGGGAATCAAGGTATCCTTTCTAGCCTACATAAAGCTTTTCATCCACCCGTTCGTATTGCTGATGGATCTTCATGCCCAGTTCAAGGCATTGGATCCATTAACAATTCGACAAACCTACGCCTCTCCTCTATTTTGTTTGTTCCTAACTTTCCTGATAATCTTTGTTCAGTAAGTCAAATTACAAAACAAAATAACTGCTCTGTAACCTTTTTTCCTACTCACTGTATTTTTCAAGAACTGGGGACGAACCAACTGCTTGGCACAGGCTTTGAATCAAAAGGTCTCTACCGTTTATCCTTACCTCCACGTCCTACAGCAAACATATGTGATTCTAGTATAAGGGAGGCTCACTGCCGGCTAGGCCATCCCTCTGCAGCAGTTCTGAGACAACTGAGACCGGACTTTCCACTTTCGTCTATTAATTTTCATTGTGAGTCATGTCAGCTTGGTAAACACACCAAACATCCCTACCCCCCTAGAGTGTCTAGTAGAGTCAGTTTTCCTTTTGAACTCGTGCATTCCGATGTATGGGGTCCTTGCCCTACAACGTCCACTTTGGGCTTTCAGTACTTTATTACTTTTATTGATGATTATTCTCGTGCTACTTGGGTTTATTTATTAAAATCTCGTCGTGAAGTATTTACTATTTTTCGCGAATTTCATTCATATATTCAAAACCAATTTAACTCATCAATCAAAACTTTACGATCCGATAATGCAAAGGAATACTTCTCTACTGACTTCTCTTCGTATTTGAAAACACACGACATTGTTCATGAATCTTCATGCGTATATACATCCCAACAAAATGGTGTTGCTGAACGCAAGAATCGTCATTTGTTGGATGTTGCTCGAACAATCATGTTTCAATCCCGTGTCCCTAAACGATTCTGGGGGGACGCGATTCTTACTGCCGCGTATCTGATTAACCACATGCCTACACCTGTCCTTCATGGTAAATCCCCCTTTTCTGTACTCTTTCCTAACGGAACTCCCTTTCCTCTTGCACCCAAATTTTTTGGATGCGTAGCCTATGTTCATGATCATCGTCCACAACTCACTAAACTTGATCCACGAGCCATTCGTTGTGTCTTTCTTGGTTACTCACGAGTCCAGAAAGGGTATCGATGTTATAGTCCCTCTCTTCACCGCTACTTTACTAGTGCCGATGTCACCTTCCATGAGTCCTGCCCTTACTTCCTCGAACATTCTCATCCCATTTCCGATCCGTTCCCTGATCTTGACATACCCGACTCTCACCTTATTCCCACTTTTCCTGTTTCCGCTGTACCCTATGTTCCTCCGGTCTCAGACGCTTCGACTCCTGCCACCACGGACCTACCGACAGCACCTCCGCCGTTACTTTTCACATATGCTTGACGACATAAGGATCAAACAACAGAGCCTCTTAATTCACAACTGAACCATGACTCTGGTCCATCCTCAGTTCCACTTCCCACAAATGAGCCTGACACACCGTTACCAGATACACCCTTACCAGCAACAACCATACCTAATACCACCTCTCCTACACCTAATGTTCCTATCTATAATCCTCCTGGAGCACCATTTCCCGATATACCAATTGCCTTTCGCAAAGAACCTCGACACCACACCCGTTATCCTATTCAGGATTATGTTGCCTACTCTCACCTATCCCCCGAGTCTAAAGCTTATACCAGCACCCTGGATTCCTACCCAATTCCCAGAGATGTGACGACTGCTCTAGCTCACCCAGGATGGCGACAGGCTATGGAAGACGAGTTAGGGGCTCTCCGGACTAATCATACCTGGGATCTTGAAACACTTTCTACGGGAAAACGAATTGTTGGTTGTCGTTGGGTATTTACCGTTAAACTACACCCGGATGGCTCCCTACATCGCCTGAAGGCTCGGTTAGTTGCTAAAGGGTATTCTCAGGCATACGGCATTGATTATGATGAAACTTTCTCACCGGTTGCTAAAATGCCGTATGTCCGTATTTGTATTGCCCTTGCTGCCATTCATCATTATCCGCTCCATCAGCTTGATGTCAAGAACGCCTTTCTTAATGGTGTTCTTGAGGAGGAGGTATATATGGAGCAGCCACCTGGGTTCATTGTCGAGGAGGAGGCCTCGAAAGTTTGCAGATTACGCCGTTCTTTATATGGTCTTAAGCAGTCTCCCAGGGCATGGTTTGGTCGATTTTCTAGTGTTATGGGAGAATTTGGGATGGTTCGCAGCGTATCTGATCATTCTGTGTTCTTTAGACACCAGCAGGGCAAAAGGATTATTGTAGTGGTTTATGTTGATGACATCATAATTACAGGGGATGATGAGGTCGGGATTGCCAAACTCAAACAGTTTCTTCAGTCGCAGTTTCAGATAAGCGACTTAGGTCGACTTCGGTACTTCCTTGGCATAGAGGTATCTCGCTCTCTACAAGGAATACTTCTCTCTCAACGGAAGTATGTCCTTGATTTGTTGACCGAATGTGGCTTACTGGGTTGCAAGCCCGTTGATACTCCAATGCTTCCTACAAGGAAGCTCCTTCCAGAGGACGGAAATCCGATGAAGGATCCTGAACGGTACAGACGATTGGTCGGGAAGCTTAATTATTTAACAGTCACACGACCAGATATTTCCTTTACTGTCAGTGTCCTGAGCCAATTCATGGTTGCTCCATACACTGGACACTGGGATGCTGCTCTTCGTGTCTTGAGATATCTCAAGACCACACCAGGTCTTGGCATCTTATATTCTGATCAGGGGCATTGTCGTGTGGGTGCTTTTACAGAAGAAGGAAATGGTCGGATATCTGGTTTTTCAGATGCAGATTGGGCAGGTTGCCCGATCTCTCAACGATCTACTACAGGGTATTGTGTATTTGTTGGAGGAAATCTTGTATCGTGGAAAAGTAAGAAGCAACACACAGTATCTAGATCTAGTGCTGAATCAGAATATAGAGCCATGGCAGATGTTACATCAGAAATGATATGGGTTCGTCGTCTTCTCATAGAGCTCGGTGTAGTTTCTAATAACTTGATGCGGTTATACTGCGATAGTCAATCAGCTATTCATATAGCAAAAAATCAAGTATTTCATGAGCGGACGAAGCACATTGAGGTTGATTGTTATCTTATCAGAGATCGAGTTGTAGGCACACAAGTAGACCCTCCATCCATTCAACCAATTCACATTAAGACAGACTTTCAGCTTGCGGACATCCTCACTAAACCTCTCCGGAAAACTCAAATAGATTTTATTTGTAACAAGTTGGGCATGATTAACATTTATGCTCCAACTTGAGGAGTGTTAATTGTATATTTAGTGTATATTGGTCTACGGCCCATGGGCCTTGTCTAGGTGTCCTTTAGGGTTTCTGTCTTGTATATATAGAGGGTTCACCCTCCTGTTTTATATAATAAAAAGAGTACTAGTTATTCTTACAGTTGGTAAAACGACATGTTGTAGTTTGCCACAGCAATCTAAGAAACTGGGAAGTAAGAGATTGTAACTAAGAACAGAAAAGTGAAACTTGATCTTGATCAGAGAAGTCGACTGGCGTTGCGATCAGATTCAGAAGCATGATCTCAGCGAAAAAGTTGCGTATCAGAGTTTGCAGTTGCCAGATTTTGCTGCGACACTGACAAGCAGCGTCATGGTTCGCACATCAGACTCAGGGTTTGTGACTGTCACTGACACACAGTCACACCTATAAGGCTATAATACCTATATAGACATTTTCTTAAAAAATATCAGGAGGGGCATATGCCCTCTCTGGCTCTTAAGTGGCTCCGCCACTGACTGTAAGATGTAGCTGTGAGCGTGATCGGAAGTAAGACGTGGTCATGATTTTGTTACATTTAGGGTTTTTCAGGTGGGAATGGAAGTGGTGGCTAGGGTTGAAACGGCAGCTGGTTATGATGAAACTAGAGTTTGTGTCAAAAGCTTGTGGTTCTGAAACATATGTTGATAGGTATTCACCAAAAAGATGATTTATTACTGTAGATTAATCTAGTAATATAGATTGCCAAGATGGACTGTTTAACGAAACCCTAATGAACCTCAGAATACTTTCCTAACATAATTAGCCCTTGTTCTCTAACATGTACATTTGTCAAACTATTAATTTTACTGAAGTTATATTCTTTAACTTTACCTTCTTTGGTTGCTTTAAACTTACCTTCTGCAGTCTCTTATCTGCCTTAAAGATTTGTGCTTCTCTTCTTTCTACAGTGTTTTCCTGAATACAGGTTTCAGTGGATGGTATCAGAATTTTCAGAGGTGATTGCTTTGGAACTTGGTGAGATAAACTAAATTTGAAAATTTTCTTGATGCGTTGCCGCATTCTTCCTAGCATACGCCTGATTTTGTACTTTATCATCTCATGCTTTGAGCATCAAGTCAATTTCACCTTCCTATATGTCTTCTTTCCTGTAATACTTTGTTAACTAGTACTCCAGTAAGGTATGTAAGGTCAACTAAGGTGTTGACATTCAAGGGGTAAACCATCTTTCATGATTCATGCTCACGCCAAAATATTTACTTTAAGTTAAAGTTGCAAGTTTAACTGAAGCACAAGTCATGGTGATGTGGCGTAATATTATCCATGCTCTTGTCTATGTTGGGAATGCTAAGAAAATAAGCAACAAGAAAGAAATGGTGCTGTGAAGAAAGAGAGAAGGGTTGCTAAATCCTAAATGCTATTTCCTTGATCTATTGCACTTCTTTTAGTGGGTATCGGTTCTTAATCTACAGGTTTTAGCCTTCAGCACTTAATAGAAGACCAACACTTGATCATGTAGGGTGAATTATTCCAGTTACCTTTTCTTTACTTGATATGTGAATATACTAAAATTGAATCTACTGGACAGATTTCATTCAGGAAGCAAGAAATTCAGTCAGAACTGCCATAAACTTCAAGCATAGTAGCAGAATCAGAGTCCCTATGGTTTTTCAGGTATTCCACATCATTTTATGGATGCATAATGAAGCTATAAATTCTTGAGTTATGTGGACTAACCGTCACATTTATACACCCAGGAGCTTACCACTAGCCAAGTTTTGACTATGCAATATTGCAGGGGACGAAGGGTTAGTATCTCATGATTTAGAATTCTCTTTACACTACTAATTATCATGGTTTTGTTTACTTTCTCAATGACAAGGGTCCTGGTCCACTTTCATTGAAGTGTCCTGATGCATACAAAACGATACTGTGATTAGTGCACCAATCTTTTTTTGAAGTATATAATTTTATATACGGCAAATGCAACAAATGAACTCACTATAATTTTATATATGGCAAATGCAACAAATGAACTCACACACCCTCCTAACCTTTGGTGAGGTTTGAACCCCTGACCCATTGGGAGGCCAAAGGCCCGGGTAATGCTAGGCCAAAGGCCCTTTGGTTAGCGCATCAATCTTTCTATCAAGAAAGTTGATAAATTAGAGAATCCTATGAAGATGTTCAACTTGGTCAATTAATTTAAGTAAACAAGGTAATTTGAAAAATTAATTAATGTAGTTGAAGTAATTAAAGTTTATCAAAACTGAATAAAAGTGCAAGAAATGAAATTAATGAATAGGGTTGGGTTCCGGTGAGAAGTTTAGTTAATGGTGAGAAGCGTGAGAAGTGGTTATTGACCGTTGGATGAGAAATGGACGCACATTAGGATGAGATGCACCGAGATGCACTAGATCAATTCCCTTCTAAGCCGGAATTCATGGGAGGGCTTGAGATTAAAAGAGATCAACGAGAGATCAACGGTTCAGATCCACTTCTCATTCTTCTCACCGTTAACTCAACTTCTCACACGATCCTTCGCCTTAATGAATATGCAGGTAAAGTGCTCTCTTAGAACTTTGTGACGAGTAGTGTTCATTTTAATCAAGTTCATGGTCTCAAGGCATTTGATTCCACATCATTTCAATGCTAAGCAGTTCTGAAACACGTTATGCTTCTGATAATGTACTAAAACAGAAGATTGGGACGCATCCTTACCTTGATTTTGTCGATTCTTGTTTCTGAACTCACTGCAGAATTTCTTAATCCAACTTGCACCTTTTCTTGTAAAACTATTGAAACTTTTTCTGATCTTCTTTTGGTTTCTACTAACCAATAATGAGACAAATGTCATGAAGTTTGAGCCACCAAAGCTGATTTTGGTATAATCCCTCCTTCCTCAAGCGTTCCTTCCATGCTTTGAAATGACCTCACGTTCATTTTCTCGTGTTTGAGTTCGTACCAATCAATCCCCCAACTTTCAAATTTTCATCCAACGCACTTTGCCCCTAAACTTTTATTAATGTCATTTATGTACTAGAATTTGGGGTGTTACATTTATATAACAAAAATTATGTGTGATTAAGTGCTAGCTGGTCATGTCTAGCTTAACTTAGTATCTTTCGGAACATTACCCCCCACCCCAACCCGCAGATATATGTACGATTATGGAAGTGGGATTCCATACACAAGCCCCTGTAGGTCCACTGATTATGTGCTATATGATATGAGTTGATGATGAGATTATGTAAAGCCTATAAATCAAGGTGAAAATCCCATGGATCAAGGATTACGGGTAGAACATATACCTTTGCGGATGGCAATGGGCAAAGCAGGTGGAACCTTAGCATGGCAAGTGATGTCTGGAATAACATCTAAAGCATGTGATGCTTTCCTCCTCTCATAAGTGATGCCATTCTATTTTGTAAGTGGAGGAGACTTGGTGATGATAAGGGACCATTTGACATTTCTAGGGAAATAGAGGTTGCAGGACTAGTTTGAACAAACTCGAAATATGACACATGCAAAACTGTTGTGAACCAAAATGATTGAACAATCGAAATGGAAACTAAATGACAAAGACACTGTCAAATGCTTCAATTAACAAAGGAAAACAAAGAACAAACTAGCATTCGAGAGGCTAGCACTCTCCCATGTAGAACTCACTAGTTTTCTGCATGCCCTACACCACCTACATCAACCCTCTTTATACTAATTATTTATTGATTTTATTCTAAGAAGTACCCAAACTACCCCTTCTTAACTATTCTAGAATCACTTAGGACCTGTAGATCGATGCATGACAAAAACTTGATCCTAGTCATTAGGAGGGATATTGGTAGTGGCAAAGTATGATATGTCCTCAAAGAAGGTAACATTTGCAGACACATAGAAGTGATTTGTAGAAGGGGAGAAAAACCAATAACCATTTTGAACATGAGAGTAACCAAGGAAAATACATTTGATAACTAGGGTAGACAACTTATCACGACCTAAGCATAGATCATGCATGAGATGAGTACAACCAAAGACGACAACATATAAGGGGTCTATAGGATACAAACGAGTGGTGGGACCTCATCACCTGAGAACTTAAAGGGTGCTTTAGCACTTGGTAAGAAAGTATGAGATGTATTAACAATATGTCTATGTTTTCTTTGACCTACCACTATTTTGTTAAGGTGTAAGAGGACAACTGATTGATCTATATTTCCATTGGAATGCGTAAAATATAATAAACAATACGAGAAATACTCTTCTGCATTATCACTACGCAAGAACGAATTGTTTTGACTTTGGGTCATAATTTGTGAACAATGGTATTTAAAAATACTGAACAACTCAGAATGATCTTTCAATAAGAATACCCGTGTACATCTTGAGACATCATCGTTGAACGTAACATAATACTGAAACCTACGATAGACGGAACACGGCTTAGATCCCAACCATCATAATGAACAATATAAAAGGGAGACAACTCTTTCATTAATACGTCAAAAAACAGATTCATCATGTTTACCTAATTGACAAGACTCACTTTGTAAAGATTTTGAGTGCGAGAGACAGCATACCTTTTTCTGTAACTTGGGTGACAGAAACGACAGTGAAGGATATTAGGGGATTCAGTAGCAGCACATATAGTAGATGTAGCAGGCTGAAGGTAGTAAAGACCATGAGATGCGGAGCTGGTACCAAAACTTGAAAGTATAAACGAGACCAAACCCTTTGTTTTTGAAGAGGATTGGTCATTGTTGTTGGATTGAATCAAATACCAAACAAGGATGAGAAGTATCATGAAAAGTGCGATATTCATTGTTGTTGGACTGAATTAAATACCAAACAAGGATGAGAAATATCGTGGAACGGTGCGATGAACATTTGCTGATGAACAATGTGACGAACAGTAATAAGTAGGCTCTTTTGTTATAACTTATAAGTAGGTTTTTGGAACTACACCATAGTAGATTATGATTTGTATGGCCTTTTGGAACTTGTAATAAGTAGGCTCTTCTGTTATAAGTATACGATAATCACCTAAATGATGTGTAATATCTCCTGCTAAGGTGGGATGAGGGATTCTATACTGAATGGATTTTCATCAATGCAAAACACCAAAAGTGGATCCAAATTGCTTTTCTGGTAAGGTCAAAGGTTCATCATACTCCATAAAATCCACACGGTAGGTCAATTATATCTACTTGCTTTCATGGTTCATCCATTTGATGAAAAGTATGAAGCGGAGCAAATAGAGTTGCACATTATCAATTTGCAGACAATCACTACTCTTAGCAACTCATCCAGTGCCACTGGTTGAAATTTGTGAAGTATTTAATCTTACATGGTTGCTAAGCATTTCCCTTAATCTATTTCAGCTTCCAACATATTTTTTCGGAACCTAAACGTGTAAAAGTAAAAAGGTTCTAGCAACTTCATTTTGTACTATCTTCATTTTTAATTAGAGGCCATTTACCAACACAAACTGGATAAGCGCTATTCGAGTAAGGGGCCACTTATCAAGCGCTTACCGTGTGTCACCTTAGTGTGTGAGCATGGCAAGGATCGAAAATCTTACCTGAGAAGAGACATAGCAAGGACCGAGAATCTTACCCGGTAAGGGAGAAGATTCTTACCCGATTAGCGTTAGCAATCCATTTTGATGGCCGAGAATGTCATCTGATAAGGTAAGTGAGGGTGGTGACTTTTGCTGGTAAGCATTAAGTGTTTGTTAAACTGCCTCTAAGTGACGTTCTTGATCCTTACTAGGACAACATCTCGGTCATTGTGGGTTAGAGGGTGTGGGTGAACATCATTATTCTTACCGGGTGAGCACCACTTACCTGGTTAAGAAGCTGTAAGTGCTTAGTAAACAGACCCTTAGTTACGGTACATGTTCCAACTGAGTTACTTGGGCATTTAAGGTTCATTGTTCTAGGCTTGCAAGATTGATGATAAAAGCAAAATAAAATTTAATCATCACATCGAATAGTGAACGTTCTTTTAATCAACCATACTAGGTTCACAATGCATGTATCGCTTCAGCTTAATATTTACTCGGGGAAGGAAGGGACCAGCCTTTTTCTCCGTTAAGTTGGTTGATGCCTGTGCATGCTTGCATTGTGCCATTTACATTTGATGTATGCCCTTGACTCCCTACTTTTAATGTGGTTTAACAGGAATTCTTTGGCTTTCAGGTAGATGATATGGATTTTATTCGGGAAATGAAAATCGACCCAAGAAAGGTTGTATTTTATGCTTTAAATAGCAATGCAGTTCATAGTGATGATGTGTTTTCAATAAACCATTTATTTGCCATCTGGAGGCACTTGATTGATAAATATATTTGCTTGCCTTTTTAAGTCGGATTGAGTAAATTTCTGCAAGGAACTTTGATGTGTCGTACATATAAATCGTAGTTTCTAGCTCTGTGTACAATTTCATATCATAGACCAGTCAATAATTACCAGGCTAGGACATTAGATATCACTACATGTAGAGATTGATTGTAGTGAGTTTTTATTTTATTTTTTTATTGAAGGTTGCAAAAGTGTTGGTGGAAGCATTTGCTGAAATGATATTTGTCCATGGTTTTGTGCATGGAGATCCACATCCTGGTAATATACTGGTTTCCTTGGATGAAAGAGAAGGATTTTGTCTAGGTAATGGTTTTAATTAGTGTGTTGGTTGGTTATCATTAGTTGAGAGAGAACTGGTTTTGTTCCTGATATATAATATTTCCTATGAATGAAGTTGTTCTGGATCATGGGATCTATAGAAGTTTAGATGAAGAATTTAGAGTGAAGTACTGCCAACTTTGGAAAGCATTGATTGTCTTAGACTCGCATAAAATTCAAGAAATAGGTGAAGAGTTTGGTATTGGGAAGTACGCTAGATATCTTCCCCTCATATTCACAGGAAGAACGATCAACAGGTGATTGGTAGTTGTTTATATATGTTGCTGTTGCTATCACTGTTAGCTAGTAGTTAAAAACTTGGCACTGAATGTTGGTATTTCAGTAAAGCTGGTCTTGGGAAAGGAATGTCGATTGAAGAGAAAGCAAATCTGAAACAGGAAGTGAAGAAACTTAGTATTGGGGATATATCAGAATTTATGGAGTCTTTACCCCCGGAATTTCTTACAGTGTTGCGTACAGAGTAATTACTACAAATTTCTTACTCGAGTCATTTTATTTTATCCTGGGCTTAACCGTAATCTTAACCTTAACCTGACATATTTATTTCTATTTTTTTATTTATTTGGATGCAGTGGACTTATCAGGTCTTTAAGTAGCAAGCTAGGTTCTCCTCAACGTATGCGGCTACTAGTTTATGCCCACTATGCATTAGAGGGTCTATCTTCAAAGCCAAATCCTGATTCTGGTAACTTGAGATTTACAATTAACATCTTTTGGGTGGCTGGCTAGTTGCTGTTTTTGTCATGATAACAACAGATTTTGTTGTTGAAATTAATTAAGGTGTATGTACCAGAATGAGGTATGGAATTGATCGTCTTCAAGTCAGGCTGTTACTTGGTAAATCAATCATATATTCAGTTTAATTAGTTAATTAAGATATGAAGAGTATTGGAAGGGAAGGGAAGGGAAGGGAAGGGAAGGGAAGGGAAGTGAGGATTGACTTGTTTTTGTTTGTGTTGTTCAGGGTTAGTGCAGGGTTTGTGTTGGGTGGAAGATAGGAGACAAGGCCTTGTTACATGGTCAAAGCAAGTTATATCTGCCATCAATACTTACTTGCTCTCTATCTAACTCCAGTTACCAGGTATCATCAGTTGAACTGAAACTTGCATTCCTTCATATAATGTTCCTTCCTTCCATCTTTTTAAAATTATTTATTTATTTATTTTTGGGTTTGGATGTTGGTAATCAAAAGTTTAATTAAGCATAGACATGATCATCTATCTGTATGTAACTTGTAGATATGAGCAATATATTACTATCTTCGTTCCATTTGTAATATATATCTATATAGAGTCGGGTTCAAACGAGAACAATACCTATTTAAAAGAACACGAGAACTAACAAAATCATTAGTGATTTTACATTAACACACAAAAAAAGGACTTTGGCCACGGCTTCAGGTCTGCGTGGCTTTTTTGCACGTTAATGTAAAATCACTAATGATTTTGTTAGTTCTCGTGTTCTTTTAAATAGTTATTGTTCTCGTTTGATTCTCCTTCTATATATATATATATATGTGTGTGTGTGTGTGTGTGCGTGCGCGTGTTTATGTCCATTTCATAATAAATAAAGCCATTCATCTTTTGACTACTATATGATGGCTAGCTATTGTATTCATCGTTTCTTTCTTCCTCGGTACTACATAACGTTGAAATATGCAGTAACAACTTAATTGAGTTTTGAAATTTCTCACCACCGTTTGTATACTAGGGATGAGCAAACCGGACCGTTTTCCCGAACCGGTACCGTACCGATACCATATATTCGGTCCGGTATTCGGTTCCAACTATTATGAAAATTCGGTATACAGTATTTCGGTATTTGGTACCGGGAATTTCCCGAAAATACCGAAACCGAACCGAGAATTATAAAGGTTAGAGTCTTTTAAGGTTTTTTTATTATACATATATTTTCCTGATATTATAAAGCTTATATTTTTTCTAATCAAATTAAATCATCTCCTAAACAACCTAAAACTTTCGCCATAAGTACCTATTCTTCTCCAAAAAATTTTATCACCGTCAAAAAATCGGCCCCTACATTCACATCAAAAAACCGACGGATTCGGGATTGATTTTGAAACACAACTGAATCACTATGAATATATTTTGGTTTGCAATTAGTTTTTGATATATATTTGACATATTTTTTAATTTTCGGTCCTAAGTGGTACTAGTACCGATTTTCCCGTCCCGAAACTGAAACCGTACCAGTACCGAACCGGTACATATGGTTCGGTATTCGGTACCGGTTTTTAGTCCCAAATTTTTTTGGTACCAACCGGTACGGTCCCGATCTCATCCCTATTGTATACTACGTATGTTTTTCTATTAACACAATCAATCATTTTAGTTAATATATTTTTGGTAACATGTATATTTGCTCTTTTATCCATGATAAAAGCATTTAGGTAAAAGTGTTAAAAACCTACAATCACGCTTGCAACTTAAGGAATTGAATTGTAAAAACACAAATATTTTGAAATTGGAATGCAACCATATGATATATTATTATTATGTATAATAATTCCATATCTTCACCAATTTTATCAACTCTTTCTCCTTTAATCCCTTGTAATGCTGCTTGCTTGATTTGATTTAAGACCTACATAAAATATCTTCATCACAAACTACCTCTAATCCAACAACAAAAACCCTTTTTTTGTTTGGTTAAAATACTTTGCCAAATAAGAAAACCATGATTTTAACTAAACCCCGTTTCTCACTCAACACGGTTAAACATATCGTCCTACTCTTTTGAAAATTGCATTTTTTTTGGGAATGACTATGCCTAGACTAATCTCTTGGCAAATTATGACTGTAAGGCATCAACCCTGATTAAACCTCAGTGGCCACAATTGTTGTATACGTCTGGATTCAAACCCACCACATCCCCAAGGCCCTAACCAGTACGCCACAACCCTTGTGGTTTGAAAATTGCATTTTCTTTTCCAATATACTATCAAAACAATTTTTTGCAATTTTCTTTTTGTCGTGAACGCAGCAACTCATAAAAGTTTCTACTTGTTTCATATTAAAAATAACAAATATATAATTAGGGGTGTTCATTGGTTGATATCCATTGGATTGAATCCGATCCAATTATGTGTTGGATGTTTGTATTTGTTGTCTGAGCTTATTCAATTAACATTGGACATCAAATTCATTCCAATCCAATGCATTTTTAGATCATATTGTTTCCATCTATTGGATTTTACTATTGTTCATCCATTAGCTCTCATTGTATTAATCCAATATTGTGATTTAATTTTCAACCCGTTAATCCACCATTTCAACCAATTATATATATATATATATATATATATATATATATATGATTAGGTTCAATTGAGAAATGCTAAATATATGAGAAATAAAGAAATGATCTTAACCCTTCATCTAGTCAACATTTGTGGCTTTGACCGTGAAGCACCAGATAATTCCTTGTGTGGTCTGTAGAAGATAGAGGGATAATTTCATAAAATACGCGGGACAATTTCATATATGAACCTGTATGATTCACATATGAATATATAGTTCATATTGAATCATACAGGTTCATATATGAACTCGTCCCTTTTTTCCTATAAAAATTACGAAATTGTTCTTCTATTTTTGGAATAGCTGTAACTTTTGACTAGTCAAAGCCGTAATTGTTGACCAGTAAAAGCCGATCTTGACTGAATGAAAGACTAGGATTACTTTTCTATTTCTCATATATTTAACATTTCTCAAATGAACCTCTCCTTATATATATATTTTAAGTTATCAAAAAACATTACATATAAAGATCTATCGTTAAATATTAATAATAATTATATATAGTTATTAATTGGATGATAATTTGACGGGTAATTGGATAGTCGTTGTATCGAATGGGTTCAGTTTTATTGGGTTCTGCCGATCCAATTTGAATGTTGAAATTTTGGATCGTATGTGTCCAATTATAGTTAGATATTCGGTTATAGCCGATCGATTCTAATTGGATCGGTTGATTTAAATTGGATTTGATGCCTTTTAATTTGTCTCTTATGTCATTTTCATGTCATGTCTTAAATATCAAAACAAATATATATTTTAAATTACGCTGCTTAAAATAAAAATAAGAAGAAATGTAGTTTCACTCAAATACAAAAGGTTATGAAAAAAAAAGAATATTTTACTTGTGTAATTCTCAATGTTATTATTAGTCCCTATTTAGTATTTCAATTGGTGGTCTCGAATCTTCTAGAATTGTCTGTCTACTCTTCTGTGTAGTGTAGTTAAACAACAGAAAGGTCGCTTGGCTTGCTCACTCACAGATTGATTTTTGTTGAAAGAAAGAAATCGTTTTTAATCTTCAAGAGTCATGTTCGGCGTGGTGTTCCCCAATCGGAGTTTCCCGATCGACATCTCAACTTTCACCCAAATCGACACCTTCCACTGGCTCCTCGACATGAACACCTTCGTTGGTAAGCATATACCTCTACTTATAGTTACTCTACTTGTAGTTACTATTAGTTTTCATCACTATGTATGCATTTGCAGGTGAGGCCTACGATTCAATCCGCCAAGTCTGCATCTTCCTCCTCAATAACTTCACTCTTCCTCCCGACAAAGCCCTAGCTGTCTACATCCAGTCTCCTGGCTCCCCTTTTCTATTCGTTGGTGCTGTAACCCTAGCCCGCCCCTCCGCCGTCCTATCCCTCCCCTGGCCCGATCCCGGCGCCCAAGGACTTATCACTGCCCCCGATGCCGCCCCCCTATCCGCCAAAATCGGTGTTTCCGTTGAAGACCTATCCTCTCTCCCATCCCTTGATGTGGCGGCCGACAAAAAGATCGAACGGTTGGCGATGAAGGTTGGGGAGAATTTGTTTAATTTTATGCAGTCCTTCTGTGGAGTTGATGGGAGCAAGCTGGTGGTGCCAATGGATATTTTGGATAGGTGGTTTAAGAAATTTCAAGAACGAGCCAAACGAGATCCTGAGTACTTGAAGGGATTTGCTTTCTAGTCAGGTACATTTTGTATTAATTTTATTTTATCAAAAACAAGTTGGTCTTTTTGCATTCTAGCTGTTCGATTAAATGCCTGCCTGTGCGTGACTTCTTATTGTAATGCTAAAAACTAGCTGTTGTTTACAATCTTTACTCAATACAAGAGCTGTAGCTAGTAGGATAAGAAATAATACCCGAGCTATCATCACTTGTATCAGTCAGAGTACACCTTTTTTCGGGCATTTTTAATGTTTTCAAATTATTACAAAATTTACAATATTTTATTTTCATTAATTAATAGTTTGATGAGTCCAATACTATGCTCTCAAGTCCAGATTCATGGATTGATTAGCCTTCAGCTAAGAGGAGAAATACTGTTAGTCCAAGTCAACTTCAATGGTGTCCATACAAGTAAATCTCAACTTTGAATGACTATTGCAAGTCTTGTTTTCAAAAGTGCTGATGCTACACTTAGCCATACTTGCAACTCATCAGCTACCAATCTACACCCTTACTTACTTTCGGAATGGCAAATGATACTGATGTTGAACTTGGAATCATTCAAGACACTTTCCATTTTCTTCTTTATTGTACACAATCATATAACAGAATTTCAGCTGCATCCATTCACATGATTCCAAGCAGGATTCGAGATTGAGATCCAAGAGCTTTCAACCCACGGGTGGTCTATATTGGACTTGTTCACAACAAGGATGAAAATTTGTTAGCTTTTGAAGGACAAAAAGCCAATTTTCCTGCGTGATTTATTGCTTCATTTAGGTTCCTAACTAGAGCGTACAATGAAAACATGTGTGCAAAAGGTGCATTCTTCAATAGACAGAATGAGGGCATGTTATGATGGTATGAACACTTACCCAGTCATATTACCTTACCGGATACATATGGCAAGAATCTTACCCGGTAAGAGCTAAGGCAAGGACCGAGAGTCTTTACTCGGCAAGTTGGGGTCATCGTCTCTTACCACGGTTAGCGCTTACCAGGTAAACTGTTGCATACGATACCGTTTTTTTGTGTACTAAAATTTTACCCGGTAAGTAAGTGATAATGTTGAATTTTACCGATAAACACTTCACCCGATAAGTGTTTGGTAAATGACCCCTTATTATTTTCTTGAATTAGAAAACGGGACTGAATACTTGATGGTATAATTGGCCTCTTTTCACCCTTTTCTCCACATTTTTGGTCCAATAAAACCAATTTTATTTTATTTTCTCCCTTAGTCCCTTTCTTTTCGTATTTATTTGTTTAACCCATTTTGGGATGTCACATGAAATGGCAAATGTTGATGTGGAACTTGGAAACATTCAAGACTCTGTCCAAATTTTCTTGATTGTACATTAAATCCTACCAGCAGATCATCATCTGCATCTATTCACATGATTCCAAGCAGGGTTCGAGATCTCAACCCGAGTGCTTTCAACCCTCGGGTGGTCTTTATTGGACCTCTTTCACAGAAAGGATGCAAGTTTGCTAAGTTTTGTCAGTGTGATCTATGACTTCATTCAGGTTCATCACTGAAACAAATGATGGTAACGGAAGGCTGTTCCATACTTGAAGAATATACTTACAAGTCTGGCATGGGTTTATGTGATGAAAACATGGTGCTTGCGCCAGCTGTAGTTTTTAATCTGCTTCTGATAGAACACCAGATCCCCTTTTTTGTTCTCCAAGACATCTTTGAGTGCACTTGTTCCAGATTCATACCAGCAGTAAAATAGCCTCTCTAAATCAACTTATCTTTTTACTTGTTCCAGTTTACATCTTTGAGTTAAACTTAAAGATCAATAATAATACAACTCCTGACATATTCTAGGGTCTTAGTCATGAATATTACCGGGCTTCACATCCATGAAGATCCACAATGGCCTATAGCCATGAAACTAGAATCACCATATAAGTTTGTATGCTTTTCCTGGCATTGGCGTTGGCCTTGGGGTAAGCCTGCTCTCAGAATGCCAAAACTGCATATTAGTGGTGACTGATATTAAGGAACCTGATTGCATATGAGCAATTCTGGTTTGTCATTAAATTAACATCATATGCCATAGCCATGGATATGCTAAACAATGATCAAGAGGATATATTGGTAGAATCCAAAGTCATTGTCAACCATCAAAGTTCAAATGAGGAGGCTGCAAAAATGATCAATCACGGGCTTACTTGCAGATCTCTTTTATCCTAAACAGTGGCAAGAATTGCATGGTTGAGATTTACGTATTTCAGTAACCCATAGAATATGATTGCTAGAATCTTCTTGTTTCTTCTTACCTTACCATGGTCCAGACCTACTTTACCCTCAACCCTGTTTAAACCCGTACCCCCTATTTTTCTTCTTTAATTACTTGTTTGTTATACATTTATTCTTTTTCTGTATCTTTTCTTTGTATGTCATCCATGTTGTACAAGTATCATTTTCAATGTTAACCTTAAATTATCATATCTATGTTAGGCATCTTTTTGGGTTTGAATATCCTCAAATTTATGTTTCTACCAATGATGAAGGTTATATTTCTATAGTAAGATTTTGTTATCTTCAAGAAAGGACGAAAGTGACCAAGTTCCAGTGTTTTGATTTATGGACCTTTTCGACAAGGATTTCAAACAACTAAATAAGTGCCACACTAGTTGTTCTACTTGATTTATAGAAGGATCCACTTCTGTTCGAGGATATGTGTAGCAACCATAACTTTGTTTCTCTTATACATTTCATTGAAAACCTTTCAGCCGCTCCCCCAATGACCACATTTGGTGTACCCAGTTACCAAATGATTCAAAATTAGCAACATTCACATCAAAACGATCTTGAAAAAAAAATGAATAATGACAATACTTCTTAGTTGTGACCAAATTTTGCCAAGGTAGAGGCTGTCCAAAAGAAATAATACATTTTAAAGTTCTATCTTACCTTCAAAGTAGCATGAATCTTGAATCCTTGTCTGAAATTTAGTTTCAAATCCTCAAAGTTTAAATTCCCTAATCAAACTAAAAGTGTAAATTGTAATCACTAGTGTCAAAGTTTTAGATGATAGAATTTGACACAAGTCTCAAGCCTTTAAGGATAGTACCATGGAGATGGAGACAGAAAGATGAACAAACATGTGGTATAGTATAATACCATGCAAAAAGAGCAAGTCAAGAGGCAAAACTTAGATGCTACACATAATCGGGTTTGATAAAAACTGATTATTGATTCTTACTTTTTGATTAAATTAAGGATTGAAATATACAAATTGGGACAAGTAGATTAGGTGGTGTTTCCTGTAAGAAAAGGTCCATATAAAATCATCTAACTATTCTTAACTTGTGATTCTAAGTATTCAAGTTGTGGTGATCATATATGGTTGAAAGAAGCTTGGGCCGAAAACTATGAATTGTGTGAGCAATGCCAAAAAAACGCTGTTATCTGATGATCTACCTGTTGTATACTGTTCTTGAATGCTGTTGAATTGAGGAGGCATGTTGTTGAAAAATAGAATTTACCAAAACACAAACAACCTCTGAAAACAGAGACGACGGCAGTAACCTATTTGGTTAACGCACAAATTCACAGCAACACAGAACTGGTGCTGTGATACAAATCAGAAAGCAAAAATTAGAAGGAACAGGAAGATTTACGTGGTTCGGCCTTAGCCTAGATCCACAGAGCAGTAGGGACAAATTTCATTATCAAATTTGGAGATTACAAAGGTTCACACACTTACACAGCATGACAACAATCTGCTCTTACGTTTTTTCCCAATGACTAGATCAAACGCTCTTTTTCTTCCCTTTTGTAACTGCCTTGCAGTTACTTACTGCTGTCCTATTAATTAGCAAGCATTTATTGCTTTTAATTAATAGCCGATGAGAAATAGAGCCATATATAAATATTATATATTTCAAAAAAAAAAAAAAAAAACAATGGTAACAAATGAATTTAACTTTTTTTCCATATATAATTGAACCACAGTATGTGTAACAAATGAATTTAACTTTTTTTCTTTTCATCTTTTTAATAAAATCTAGTTAATAATGTGATCACTGACCACAAAATAGAAAAATCCCCTAAATAATTGCTTCCAAAAGGTACCTCAAGGGTCTGGCACAATTGTGTCCATACAAGCAAATATTTTTAATTTATTGATTTAAATATAGATAACAGAAAACTACCTGTTGAATTGCAACTCATCAACAAGAAAGCTACTTTCAGAATGGAAAATGGTGGTGATGATAATATTGAACTTGGGAACATTCAAGACCCTACTGTCCAATTTCTTCTTCATTCTATACAACAACACAATGAGTTTTCACCATCTATTCAAATGATACCAAGCAGGGTTCGAGATCTCAACCCAAGGGCTTTCAACCCTCGGATAGTGTCTATTGGACCTCTTCACAGAAATGATGAAAACTTGCTACCTTTTGAACAACAAAAACCTGTTTTTCTGCGTGATCTATTAGGTTCCTCACCACAACACACATTGGAAATGTGTGTGCAGAAGGTGAATGCTTCAATAGACAGAATCAGGGCATGCTATGAGGAGGAGGCGATGAAGAGCTACAGTGACGATGAAATTGCAAGAATGATGGTAATGGATGCTTGTTTCATCCTCGAATTCAGTTACAAGTCTTGTAGGGAGGATGTATTTGAGGAAAACAACATGTTGATCGAGCCATCTATGGTTTTCGACCTGTTGCTGATAGAAAACCAAATCCCCTTTTTTGTTCTTCAAGACATGTTCGACTGCACTTGTTCCAGATTCAAACCAGCAGCAGCCTCTTTAAATCATCTTATTATCCTTGGACTTGCGCAACAAGTACATATTTTTGAATCAGACTTGACAAACAAGAATGATACAACGACTCATGATCATATTCTCGGTCTCATACATGAATGCTATCGGCCTTCCCATCCTGCGAGATCATTAATGTCAAGTTCAGCAGTATTCCACTCGGCTATAGAACTAGATAGGGCAGGGGTGAAGTTTAAGCCTCATGATCGAGATCCAGAATGGTGTATGGCCATTGAACTAGAATTTGTGTGCTCTTCCTGGCATTGGCCATCGGGGGGTTGGGGTAAGCCTACTCTCAGAATGCCAGTAGTGTGTATTCATGATTACACTGAGTTGGTTTTAAGGAACCTGATTGCGTATGAGCAATTGTGTCCGTTGGTTCGTAATTACGTCACCTCATATGCTGCAGCCATGGATATGCTAATTGATAATGAAGAGGATGTTGCCATACTGGTGCAATCCAAAGTCCTTATCAATATTATAGGTTCAAATGAAGAAGCTGCAAAAATGATTAATGACATACGCAAAGAAGTTTCCACTACAGATTTCTTTTACTCCCGAGAGTGGCAAGAATTGGATATGTACTACAACGGTTATTGGCCCAAAAATATTGCATGGTTGAGGCGTACATATTTCAGTAGCCCATGGAACATGATTGCTCTATTTGCTGGAATCTTGCTGTTTATTCTTACCATGCTTCAGACCTATTTTACCATCAACCCTGTTCAATCCCAGAGTTAGGTGCCGTTTGTTTTTTAAGAGGTCTAAAGTCTGAAGTCTTATTTTAGTTATGATTAATAAGAGGTGGTGTGTAAAAAAGTCTGAACGATTCAGACTTTAAGAGCCAATTAAGAGGTTTTTTAAAAAAAACAAACAACCCCTGTTTTATTTTCTTCTTTAGTATTTATGCGTTCCTTAATTATGTATATTAACTATAATTATTCTATCTATCTATCTATAAGTCATCCATGTTGTAGTAGTATCTTTTTCAATACTAAGCTTAAATTATGTTCTTTCTTGGTGGACTACGTACTTTGATATTTATGTTTCTACCGGATATGAGCAAGCTTAGTTTGTGAGGAACCATTATTTGTAATGGCCACTGCTGGTGACGTGGAACTTGGAAACATTCAAGACCATATATATATATATATATATATATTACTCAACAATCAAGAACATATCGAGTTCGACATCAAGATGCCTTGACCGAGGGGTTGATTGTCCCATCGCACATGCATACTTCAATGCAGCTTGTGGATATCTTGCAAAGGCTAGCTCTTGGGATGAATCAATTCCACCCCCTTTTACACAAGTTGGGCATTTTTAATCCAGATGCTTCAACTTGATGAGGGAGGTTAAGATAAAGATACACTAGAATATTATATGATTTAGTAATTTTGGGAGATGGTTGAGATTGAGTGATTTTATGATATCTTATCCGTGGCATCTTGATGTTATCAATGCTATTGCGCAAGCTTTTAACCTGACATTTAATGTAGCCAACAAATTTATCTAGGTAGAGACTAAAAGCGGTGTAAGAAATTTAATTGTTTGGAGGTTGCAATATTTATAGTATATTTATAAAAAGACCTAAACTCACAAAGTTAAAAGATTTTGAAGATTTAATTGATATATATGACTAAACCAAAGAACACATGGCGGGCTTAAATATATGCTTATATATTGTGCTATTTCCTTGTTTAAGTCTTTGCATTAATTAATTAATAAATGAGATATGCATAAAAGAAGCACGACAAATAAAGACAAATATGAAGATTTAGGTAACCAGTAAATATAATAATTAATTTTTACGAAATAAAACTTAATCAATGTCTTTTACAATTATGGAGATATACATACATACCTAGGTAAAGTAAAGTAGTTTCATCTATATATATATATATATATATATATATATATATATATATATTTCTTTCTTTTTGAAAATGTGAGGGTAAAAGAAAAGTTTGAAATATGTTTTATTTTAAATTTTGTTAGACATGTTGACAGTAAACTCATAACCTCTAAGTTAGAATTGACAATTATTATACTTAAACTGATAAAGTGGGAAGCTCTATCTATCTAATTAAGTACCACAAGGACAAAGAACAAGGCATTAATTAATTATATGGACAAAGAGAAGCTTCCATTAAAATCTGTTCTGTGGCAGTCAGCATGCATACGTACGTTAGGTGGTTGCACTGGAGTGTTGGTGAGTTGCAGTACGGGAAACCAGGGAGATGGAAGCTAGCTGCGGGAAAAGTCATGTCATGGGACTTTCTCTGTTTCTTGTGCAGCATCAACCATATATCGCAACAGAACAGTAAGCTTGAGGTTTTATTTGCAATGCGTTGGCTTAACTATCCACTTGTATGCCAATTATATATATATATATAAATGTTACTAGCTGATGCATGTTACGGGTTGACCTCCATTAATTTATTTTTGATGAACTAATTTGAACAAGACCTTATTAAATATAATAATAATAATAATAATTAATGGCATCAAGCAAGCAGTAGTAGCAGCTAGGATCAGAATTTGAAACAAACACTGGAAACATGTGTGCAGAATCAGGGCATTTAATTTATCGACACTTGTTGTTACTACTACAGTAGTGATGATGAACTTACAAGAATGATGGCTGTTTCATACTCGAAGAATATATATAGTATTAATTTACACGTCTGCAGGCATGCATGGGTTTATGTGATGAACAACACATGCATGGAGCTTCCACCAGCTATATATAGTTTTGTTCTCCATCACATTTTTGAGTGCCAGACTTATGCCAGCAGTTATAGTAGCCTCTCTACATCATTCAACTTATGTTTTTACTAGTTGTCTACATATATCTTTGAATCAACACCAACAATCAAGAGTTAGCTAGGGAAGCCCAATGTTTTTATCTTTCTTTCGATACACATATATAATTCCAATATCATATATATCCTTGCAAATTTCATGAGAGGAATTTAATTTAATTTAAGGTACCATTTGGAATTAATACTAGTGATATGTGGAACGTGGAAATATATTATTGTCCAATTTCTTCTTCTACAGTGACTGTGACTGACTGAATCATAATCCCTGTCCCAATCAGGAATGGGTTTTACTTCATTTTTATTTTTATTAATGTTGTTGGTAGGGATTCCATATTTAATTCTATATGATGAGCTGTGTAACTACTAATAACAAGTTTAATTAAATGATGATCGGGTTTTGATTAACTACTGGGAATTGAAATTAGAGGCCATACCTACCTACTTCTTCCTCATCTAGCTAGAATCAACTATCAAGCAAGCACTACAGGGAGGGATACAAGTCAAGAATAAATATCATCCATCCATCCCATATACTATAAGGTATTTCTTCAACTTTATTCTTTAACCTTGCTGTTTGTTAATTTCAATGCCACTAATTTCCAACTTTTGGTCAAATTAAACTTGATTTCCATCAACATATATAGATAGATAGATACATAAATCAATATTATGTATAATATATCCCAGGAAGAAATTAAGAAACAAACAAAGAAAGAAAGATAAATATATCCATCCTTCCTAAAAGAGATGCATGCATTTGGATAATGATCCTCCCTCCAGCAATCTGAAAACGAAAATATAGAATACCTTGTTAACTACCCTTCATATGTCTTTTCAGATACCATTTGGAATGGCAAATGGTGCTGATGATGTGGAACTTGGAAACATTCAAGACCCTACTGTCCAGTTTCTTCTTCATTCTACACAAATAAATCAACACAACCAATTTTCACCAACATCTATTCAAATCATTCCAAGCAGGGTTCGAGATCTCAACCCAAGGGCTTTCATCCCTCGCGTGGTCTCTATTGGACCTCTTCACAGAAACGATGAAAACCTGCTACCTTTTGAACAACAAAAACCCATTTTTCTGCGTGATCTATTAGCTTCCTCACCAGCAGACCACACGTTGGAAACATGTGTGCACAAGGTCAAGGCTTCAATAGACAGAATCAGGTCATGTTATGAGGACGGGATGAAGAGCTACAGTGACGATGAAATTGCAAGAATGATGGTAATGGATGCTTGTTTCATCCTCGAATTCAGTTACAAGTTATGCATGGGTGGTTTTGATGAAAACATGGTGCTTGCACCCGCTATGATTTATGACCTGCTGCTGATTGAAAACCAACTCCCCTTTTTTGTTCTCCAAGACATCTTTGAGTGCACTTGTTCCAGATTTGCACCAGAAATAGCCTCTGTAAACAAACTTGTCTTTGTTCTTGTACAAGTTGTCAACATCTTTAAAACAAACTTGACATTAATAGAGAATGATGATGAGGGTGGTGAACATGATCATATTCTTGGTCTTATGCATAAATGTTACCAGCCTTCACATCCTCCTCGATCAGATTTTTCAAATTCAACAATCCATTCGGCTGTGGAACTGGACAGGGCAGGGGTGAACTTTAAGCCTCATCATGATCCAGCACCAGAATGGTGTATGGCCATTGAACTAGAATCGCCTACGCTTGTATGCTTTTCCTGGCATTGGCCTTGGGCTTGGGGTAAGCCTACTCTCAGAATGCCAGTATTGTGTATTCACGATGACACCGAGTTGGTTTTAAGGAACCTGATTGCATACGAGCAGTTCTGTCCTCAGGTCCGTAATTACATTACATCATATGCTGCAGCCATAGATATGTTAATCAATGATCAAGAGGATGTTGCCATATTGGTGGAATCCAAAGTCGTCGTCAACTCTATAGGTTCAAACCAAGAGGCTGCAACAATGATTAACCAAATATGCAAAGAAACTAACTTTTTAGATTTCTTTTATCCTAAACCATGGCAAGAATTGGATACGTATTACAACGGTTATTGGCCCAGAAATCTTGCATGGTTGAGACGTACATATTTCAGTAGCCCATGGAATATGATTGCTCTACTTGCTGGAATCTTGCTCTTTCTTCTTACCCTGCTTCAAACCTACTTTACTATCAACCCTATTTAATTACTTACTTACATACCAACTATTTGATTTTTTAGTGACATGTTTGTTATACATTATTTCTTTGTATGTCTTTTCTATCTCTATATATCTTTTTTGTATGTCATCCATGTTGTACAAGTATATATATACTTGTACATTATCATGTCTAAATTAGGCATCATTTTGGGTTTGAATATTTTCTTCTTAATTTTAACGGCAGTTTATTAAGGAACCCAAAACTAGCGAGCCACTAGATTACAAAAGGAGGCCAAGGCGGCAACCGGGTTACAACACCAATCGGTCCAACATAAAGTCTTACCAAAAGAGGTCCGATTAAGAATCCAAAAGAAAGCAATGGATTGAACATCATTAGCCAACGTAGCCGGACCAACCTGTTTGAATATTATGTTATTCTCAAACTTATGTTTCTACCAATGATGAAGCTTAACTGCGCCCAATCAAAATAATTCAATCAACTTTAAGTTTTTTTTAGAATATAAAGTGTGTTTATTGAAGTTGTATCTGGTATCATCCCCCAATCTCTTTCAATTAGAGGTGTTCGCGGTGCGGTTTGGGTGGTTTAGCCCCCCCTACCCCCCCCCCCCCCCCCCCAAACCACAAACCAAACCACAAATGATGGTTTAGGAAATTAGCAAATCGAGCGGTTTGAGCCTCTTATGGGCTTTAAACTAAAAAAACATATACTCTAGCATCCAAAATAAAATTTCTACCAATATAGCATTATTAAAAAAATAGTATATCGAATTATAAAACAACGTTTATATATTAAATTAAAAAAAAACATTGACCAAGTTGAAAAAAAGTTAAACAAGTTCACTAATAATGGTTGAATTTTGGACAAATATTGAGAAAGTCGAAGGACGATTTGGATTTAAATTTGAATTTTTAACGGGTCTTAGAACTTTGTCAATTTAGATAACACAATCAATTGAGAAAATGAAAACTAAAGACATAATTCTTTGACGAACTTTTTTTAATTGAGTCATAAAAATTGAGGCTACAACATGAAAACTAAATATAATTAAAACATGCGTATTTTTGACGGTCGGTTCGTTACAAACCGCTCAAAAAAAGAGTCAAATCGCATACCAGACCGAACGGTTTGGCTATTTTTCAGACCGAATTGTCAAACTGCTCAAACCGTAAAAAACGGTCCGGTTTAACTTGGTTCGACCGGTCTAACGTTTTTTTTAACACCCTTACTTTCTATGGTAAGTTTTTATTGTCTTCAAGAAAGAACGAAAGTGACCAAGTTCAAGTGTTGTGTTTTATGAACCTTTTCAACAGGGATTTCTAACAACTGAATGAATGTGACGCTAATTTATGGAAGGATGCACTTTTGTCCGAGGCTTTGGGTAGCAACCATAACTATATTTCTCTTCGATATTTTATCAAACACCTTTCAACCACTCCCCAAATGGCCACAATTGGTGTACATAGTGACTGAATGATTCAAAATTAGCAACATCCACATCAAAACGATTTGGAAAGAAAAACTGAATATTGACAATCGGACCTTGTAACATGTCCCTTCAATCCGAATCCAAGAAATCCGGGTATTTTATAAAACCATATCCAATCGGAACACTAAAAAACACACTAAAACACTAAAAGATGTGGGTCTATATTGAACACTGAAAAATCCAATTCCAACGGGACACAAAAACACTAAACACATCTATAATTTTACAATGATGATAGTAAAAGAACATATTTATTTATCACCATACTATTTTATTAAAACATAATAATTATAATATACAAATAATTATATATTGTAATCAATAAATAATTATCATTCGAATTTTAAAATAATTTATTTAAAAAATATTATTAAAATCAAAATGATATTTTTTAATTAACAAGTATGTAAACATAATTTACAATTTATAAACATAAAAAAAAAATTAAGTTATAAACTTAATATAAAATGTTAATTAAGGGGTCTTTATCAATCGTTTATCCAAATAAACGATTACTTGTAAAATTTAACACTAACACTTACTTATCGTATAAGGTTTTGGTCCATCAAACGATATCATATGCAACAATTTTCCAGTAAGCTCTAACCATAGAAAGAGTTATCGCTCTCCCTTACCGGATAAGATTATCGATTGATCCTTGTCATATTCATTCGATAAGGTAACATGACTTAATAAATACTTACCGGACCCATTCACCCTCGTTACATATAATTTTTCAAATTTTAAATAAATGAATTATCACATGTATACAATTTATTAAAAAATTATAATATAATATGCTCAATAATAATTTGTTACAAAAAAGGTGATGAACCAAATATCTTCGTTTATTTGACATTGAGAAGCTTAAACCGTTAGATTAATGACATCTCAGCAAATCCAACGGCTATCTTCAACCCCACCAGCGTTTGCATTTGCAAGGGTATTAAAAATTAAAGCCACCTGTCTGTCGTAGGCAAAATTCTAACGCACGAAGAAGGTCAAAAATGGCTGTGATGAACGGTGGTTCAACGGAAAAACCCAACGGCGGCGTCTTACCATCATCGGTTGTTGAGGATGAAGAAAACTCTAAGACTAGATTGTTATCATCCGAAGGCCGTTGTGAAGAGGTAACTCTTTCCGGCGTTTTTAATCACCTCCTCGAATCCATTTCCGATCAAAATTCAACTACTGCTCCTCCTCCCATGGCTAATCGGATCAAGAAATCATTGATGGAGGCGGCTCCTATGTTTCGCCAAGCTATAATCAACACGCGCCGGGAGGTTCTTCTATGGACTCGTCGCGGTAGTCCTCTCCGCGCTCTCTTGGTTGTTTCTGTGAGTATTCCATTTCTTTTTCGAAAACAAATTATTAGCTTTTAGTTTCAATTAGTTTTGGATTTTCTCTAGTTCCTTTTTGTTTACGTCCTGTATGAAACGAGATCTTTTGCTTCCTGGTTTCTTCAATTGAAATTCGTTTTTATCTCCATTAATGATCTTCCTAGATTTTGAAATAAAAGATGACGTCTAGCTTGATTCCTTAATATGGTTGATAATGTTTTGAATTCAGTTTTTTAGACCCAAGGTTTTTTATGCTAATCCGGCAGTGAGGTCAATCAAGTTGTATTGAATGGGGTAGCATCTGATAGGCGCCTCTTGGATTTGTAGATTATTGATTCGTATAAGATTAGTAATTTTGAAATCCACAACTCTGAGAGTTCCCCTAATTGATATAGTTGCTTACAGCAACCTGTTTACTATTCCACATGCTTGTACTCATCGCACATGTACTTTTGGATATGGAAGTTGTATTTTCATGGTTAATGGTCACCCACAATATCAGTGTTTTCCATACTTGGGTTTTGAGTATTGACCCGTGATAATCATTTAATCGAAAGGTAAACATGGAGAAATAGCAAGTGTATGGATGTTAGTTTTTGAAACAAAATTGTGTACTGGTGGAATGATGTACGTGCCACAGCGTCATCTCGATCTTCAATACTAACACTTGTCCAGGACATAGACTACTGACAAAGAATACACTGTTATTACCGGAAGGCGGAATATGTTCTATCTGTGGTAGTTTGTTGATAAACTAAGGGAGGATGGTCAATGAAAATTGTAAATTATATTATGTTCTCTAATTAGTGGAATATGTTAGTATTTCACTTATCAGACTTGGTGAGTGGTCTCTACATTCTCTTTGAGGTCCTGTTGGTCATCATTGTGCTGATAGTAAATTCATTGAATAGAAATCAGATCATATTTACGCTTTGTTAAAACCAAATATTTATTATGCAGAGCTTAAATATGGAGATGTTTTTAAAAATCAAGGACTTGATGGATAGTGGAAGTAAACCAAAGAAGAAAACAAATTAAGTGGTGGTTCAGTAAACCAATGTAGTAGCTAGATGACCTATTAAGCTCCCTTCATTGGTGTAGAATGGAGTGCTTATTGATCACATATCAGTAGTTATTTATTCACATACTATTTCTGTTGTCTCCTCTTAAATATGTATGTTTGGTGTAAATGCCTAGATATCTACATCCTTGATGTTTCTCAGAGAGAAGCTATGCATTCTATCTGTAGGTAGATTTAGAAAATGATGGTCAAGGTAGAATTTGGCATATCTCACCATCTAAAGGCACCAATGAGACAAGAAGATCCCACGATGTTTAGGTTGAGACAGACAGTGTAGAATTTGGCATATCTCCACAATACACCTGTCACTGAAAATGCCCTTCTTGCCTACTGAATGGAATGTTAATGGATCTTCAAGTCTTCTGCTGTTCTTACTTTGGTAGGCAATCAATGTTTCTTTGGTTGGGGGAAGGGAAACAAGTCAGATATGAGGATTAGGCCCTGAATTCGAGTTTTCCTGATTTACATGATGATAGAGAGGCCATCTTTAATTGTTAATCACAGACGTAAGAGAAGGTGACATAGTTTCTAGCAACATGATCTTGTCACCCTTGGCTATGAACAAAATGCTTAGTTTCCGATCTGACTGTCATTGAGGTTACCCAATGTCCCAATGGATGGTTGGTTATTCCATCAAATAGGCTGATGCACATATAACGCAAAGGCTTCATGGATGAGTGACATCACAAATAAAACTTCAGTAGAAACATCAAATTGGAATTAACACAAGTATTGTAGGTGTAATTTTGTTTTGAAACCCACCTTGCTGTTGTAAGTAAAATGCTACAACCCTTCAGCAACTTCTATTTATTGAGGCATACCTGTTTAGGGGACGCCTGCGAATTAGTTTGCATGTTTCGAGCATATATGATAGCATCTTTAAAGGAAGCAGTGGTAGAGGACCTCTGTAGATTGTAGAATTAGTAATTTTATATGGCTTTGAAATTCTTTTAGCTGAGAAACTAGTTTCAAATTTCAATAGAAAAATATCGAATATAGCAAGTTGACTTACATATGTATGTTTGTATATTAATCAAGTACCATGCGTATGCAAAGTAAATATATATCGCTATCCTACATGCAAGCATGCATATTTTACGTAGCAGGGAACTGCCATTTTGATCAATTTACTAAAACCTTCCTTTTTCTCTTTTCTCAATTTCCTTCCATTTGTATATTCATACCAATCTATGTGTCTTTTCTCAAATATGCAAGCATGCATATTTTACCTAGCAGGGAACTGCTATTTTGATCAATTTACTAAAACCTTCCTTTTTCTCTTTTCTCAATTTCCTTCCATTTGTATATTCATACCAATCTATGTGTCTTGATCACATAATAAAATTTTGTAACTAGGTTAGTGATTCTCTATATTAACAATTTTCTCTCAAGAGTTAAGAACGCTAAGGGTGAAAGTCTTAAAAGGTTTGAATGTGTTGATTATAATCTTACAAAGTATAATTGCTAAAAACAAAAACTAATGATGCATTTACAAGGTCCATGATGTGATACATGGTTGTTCACATGTTTTGGTAGACTATGTAATTCCAAATAGTTTCTATATGCATTCATGAATATAAAATAAGCACATGTCCAATGTTTATACATGGGAGACCCTCCGTTTATTAGGTTAGAGGAAGTCCTTTCTTATCCATTGCATATAAGGCGGTCGATCTTTTACAAGACGACATCTAACACATGCTATGTCCGCTTACAAGTTTCTATATAGAATTGGGAGCCTTGGATTGATGCAAGTACCATTGTTTACAAACAAATAAAAAAGAAAAAAAAGTGTAATATGTGAGCTTTCTGTCCGCAAAGCAAAATTTCTTATGTAGGAATGAGTAGCCTGCATGTACATTTGACTAAACACTATCTCTATTAATTATATCTTTCTACTTTCTCTCTTTCTACATCGACTACCATGGATTTTTCTCTACATCACCCTCTCTCCCCTTTCTCACTATAGACACGTCTAAATCGAACTCTTTTCTTGAATGGCCACTTTTTTTTTGTTATTCATCTTTTTGTATAAAATATGCACATACAGTGATACACTTTTCTTTAATGAAACCTATTTCACTTTTTCTTTATGTTCAAATTCTTGAAATGAAGCCAACCTCATGGACATTCTCTTCGTGAATCGAGCTCGTTTCTTTTTTATGCATGAATAGATCTTTTATTGGTCTCCATTTCCTTAAATAAACCAAAACCAAACCAAACATGTCCTGTATGTCCCATCCTTATGAAAGGTCGGGGGAGATGAGAATAGAGATGTACGCATACCTCCCCTCCACCTTGAAGAGTAGAGCGGTCGTTTATGCGAAAACCTACAACTTGTGAAAAAGGGGTTCTTCTTATACATTAAATGGTGCAAACATATACACTCTTCTTCGGTCTAACCCACAAATATCTCTCCTTTATTCATAAGCAAGTTCTACTTTTCATCTAGATAGTTGTTTTCACATAAACACATTTATGGTTCACATAAATATTTGTCTCACGCACAATCAGACACGAGTTGGGTGTGAAGAATTACAAAGTATCTTTTACTGACCCCTCAATATTTTTGAAATAACTTCTATTTGTTATCGTTAAATTGGAAATGAGTTTAATACTTAAAGTTCTCTCTTTGCCCTCTCTCCACTACACATTTATGATTCTTATACTAGCGACACCCTCCAGTGGCCTGGTCATGGACTACCAGGAACTGTAGGAGCTGGTCCTCCATGCTTGGGCCCGCATCATTAGCACTAATCAAATGAAAGAGAAACAAGTTCATAGTCCATACTAATATGTTAGAGAAAGGAATCCACCAAAAAATATATACATATACATGTGTGTATATGTATCTATATGCGCACACACATATATGTATGTGCTTCATAGTGACCAGGACTGTGTGTCAATGAGAAGATTACAAGGTAGTTGGTGTGAAATGAATTGTCTGAATTAGTACAAATGAGAAGAAACAGTTCATACAAATATACTAAAGGAGGCAATTAAAAGAGATATATATACTTATACATTCACATATTTGTGTATACACGTACTTATGCATGTGTTTATATATATATCTGTATGTATGTATATATGCATCTGTATATGTGTACGTGTATTAGTGTATGTATGGACATATAAACTACATTTCTCGACATGCAAACCAAATAAATAGAAGACGGGGAGCAAGTGATAAGGTGAGAGTGTGTGCAAAGTAGCTTTTGTAAGACATAGATCTTTGGATCAAGAATTGCTTGCACATTTAGACAGGATGTCCAAATTTATGAAAGTGATATAAGTAGTATTAGTTGGTGTTATTTTCTTTATTTTGCTTTTGCCCGGGAAATTCATAGTGTTTTTCTATTGGTTTTCTCGTGTTCTTGTGTTAACTATACTAGGAAATCAAGCCCATATAGGAACATCTTTTTGAAGAATCAACCTTATTATTCGTTTAGTGGGTCCTAATTTGTATGGGTTTGTTATGGTTTTGGTGATTACTCCATAGAGAACAATACTTGACGAAGCAGATAGAGAAAGCCACAATGTGAAATAGGTATGTGCCAATTATACTTTCAGAGTAGAGCCTATGGTGTAGGCCTTCTTTGTGCATTTACTTTGTTAAGTACTACTCCTCATGGGTGATTAGCAAATCTCCTTTTGCTGTATATATAAATGTGTGTGTCTAATATATATCACACCCTACGTTATTAATGGCATAGTAACCAAAGGGCATCTCCTATGAATTGTCGGTTAGCAATGCAATTTACAGATCAAAGTATATGACGATCTGTGACAACAGTTTTCATATCTATGTTTATGCAATCTAAATGTTGATTATTTTGTAATGAAATCCTCTATTAAAATATTGGATAAATATATCTAACCTGGCTGGAGTACAATTTGGTTGTTTCCTTGCCCTATCATCATTAGCACATTGGAGATGCCCACACAATCCTATGAGAGAACCTCGAAAATATGCGTACTATTATAATTAATTTTCTTGGGAAGTGGAATCAATTTTCTTGGGTCAAACCTTAGAAAAACTGGCAAGGTTATATCCTCACTGCAAATAGGGAAACAATGCTCTAAAGCATTCCTCCCCAACACTTGCAAAGCCAATGAAGGGGATGGTGCTAGGGAGCGCCCTCACTGCACCGGTTCCATGGTCATCCGGGGGGAGATAAATCGTGCATGCGGCCCATTGGCAGAGGGGCAGTGCCAGGGCTTGAACCCTGGACCTCACACATATGGATTACACCACACCTCTACCGCTAGGACATAATTATAGACATGGAAATTTTAACTTTTTGAAAGTATTGCCGATTATACATCATAGAATAGGAATCTTCCTCCCCACCCCCTCGTCTTAATAGAACACAAAGAAATAACAAGTTATTCCCTTGACAACCTGATACTTTCTTTGTATCAGTTAATGGAAGGACTAGAGTAGGTGCACTTGCCTAATCAAGGAAGAAGAATGCAAACCCGTCCTGAAGAGAAAGAACAGAAATAACTTTTGGCACAGGTCACATGCAGATATGATGAGACCACATAGACCAAGTGAGCCAGTTGGTTTTCTGTGTCAAGAAGAATACACCTAGTACTTGATTAGGCGTTGGATTGAATTGCATAAATTACAGATCTATGTCAAATATAATATGGTAGTAGAGTAGAGGTTTAATTGTGTTTTGATGATGTTGGTTATGAAAACTGACTGGTGCAGGTGGGGATAGTGACTCTTCTAGCTTTGACAGGAATGCTGGTGTTTACGCTTTTCTTTGTTGCAGCAACTGTGAATGCAATTGTAATCTCCCTTCTCATCTCCTTGGCAGCAGTTGGAGGCTTCTTAGCAATTTTCTTTTCTTGCCTGACAGCAATCTACATTACCCTTTTATGCATTGCTGCTTTTGTTACATTCACAGTAACAATCTCATCAATCATAGCTGCTTTAGTTGCTGCAGGTATTGTATCTTCTTTTATTTATCCTTTTGGGTTCAAGTAGTTTCAAAGTATATATATATATATATGTGTGTGTGTGTGTGTGTGTGTGTGTGTGTGTGTTTACTAAATTAAGCTAAGGAATGACCAGGTTGGATTGGGTTGATCTGGATGGTGTGGTTGGGAGTGTCGAAAAGTGTGAGTCTTGCAAAGCGTTCTCTTAACAGTGTTGCAGCAGCTGATGTTTGTAGTGAGCAAAAACACTCGCAACTTTAAACCGCAAGGTGCAGCAGCAGGAGACATACAAGGAAGGGAGTACACATTGATGTTGTTGCGGAAGTTTAATAAATGAAGTCAGGTTGTTTGTCACAATCTGTAGCTATTTGTTTCTGTAAATACGTATCTTATATTACTTTCATAGAGGCATCGTATCGTTTCAACTTTAATTTTTGGATGAAAGCAAAACATATATATATATATATATATATATATATATATATATATATATATATATATATATATATATATATATATATATATATATAGACGGAGGTTCAAAGAAAAACCTCAAATAAATGAAAAACTAAAAAACACATTATCAACCGTTAGATTAGATGATCTGATGGATATGATTAAACAGGCGGTTACAGCAATAATTTTTAAATTAAAAAAACCTCCACCCCCTATTTTTTATTCGAAAAAATACGAAAAATGAACAAAATTCGAGCGAAATAAATTACACAAAAAAAAAAAAAAAAAAAAAAAATATATATATATATATATATATATAGGCCGATAATCAAATGAAAACCAAAAATATGTTACAAACCCTTGAGAACAGATATAAAAATATTTTTTTACATGATTTTTTTTCATCAAAACCTATGATTTAAGATATTGTTTCACCTATATTTTTGTTCACCTTGTGAAATGATTGTACGTGAAATTTGTTTTTTGATTCACCTAGTGAAATGAAAAATACAGGTAAAAAATATTCATGTGGTGAAACAAATACATGTGAAACTATCATATTATGAAACAAATATATGTGAAACAATATTTTTAAATCCAAGCATTTGATGAAAATATATCATGTAAAAAAATATTTTTATATCAGTTCTCACAGGTTTGTAACATATTTGTGGTTTTCATTTGATTTAGCCCCTATATATATATATATATATAGGGAGAGGTTCATTTGCAACCCTTAAAAAGGCAAACCTTGCAACCCACATCTTAATCGTCGGATTCATGATCGGCGGTTATAAAAGATATGGGGCCCAATATTTTTAATTAAAAAAAGAGAAAAATAAAAATAAAATAACCGTCGATCATGAATCCAACGGTTAAGATGTGGGTTGCAAAGGTTGCAACCTTTTTAAGGGTTGCAAAATATCCTTCCACTATATAGAGGGGTTAAATCATGTGAAAACCAAAAAAAGGTTGAGAACTGATCTAAGCCGTAATTTGGTTTTGATCCTAAGGTTTTGATTAAAACTGTTTCATCACATGAAAATGGCATAATCGTCATTTTGGTAATAAGATTCACCAGATGAAACATACAGATTAATTCATCATATGAAACACAAAGATTCACCATATGAAACATAGAGATTCACCATATGGAACACATAGATTCACCATATGAAACAGACCGATTCACCACATGAAACACACATATTTACCACATGAAATATACAGATTCATCACATGAAATCAATGTGATGGATATTAGTTGATTTCAATAGCTTCTTAGTTGCATATCCTCAATCCCATCTCAAGAACTACAAAAAAAAAAGAAAAAAAAAATCTTCATCGTCATCATCTACAACGGCAAGAGGTGGTCATCTGCAACTACAATATTCAATCCCACTCAATCCAATCTTCATCGTCGTCATCTGCAACGGCAAGAGGTGGTCTTCTCATATGTTTCAGCTCCTCCTGGGTAGTAAACAATCGACGCCCTGATCTTAAAACCATAGCCCCGAAAACCCTAGTAGTCCTCCTCATCTTCATCGACGACATAGGCACCGTTCGTACACTTTCCCGATGTGTTCTCAAACCCCTAAAACAATTCTCAACAATTCCCCCAAATTTTACAACCGATTTAGGTCAATAATCGAATAACCTCACCAAACAAAAAATCTCTCAAATTAACTCAAAAATTACACATACAGGTACGATTACACGATCATAAAAACCAAAATCAAAGTCGGTAAACAAGAATTTACACACTAATTAGATCTAGGGTTTTCCTAAAAAATGAATCTTGGTTTGATGTGTTCATACATGATATCGTCACACGTACCTGTTGACGACTGACAGAAGTTTAGAGATGGATTGAAAAGGTGGTGGCGATGGTGGTGGTGTTGGTGATGGCGGTGGTGAATCCGGTGGTGGTGGTGGTGGTGATGGCGGTGGTGAATCCGGCGAGGAATTGGGCGGAGGAATTGGAGATATGAATCTGGATGGTGATATTAATCTGGTCAAAGGGTTTTGATACCCAAAATGCCCTTTCAATTTTAATTTATTTCAAATTTGCCATTGTCATTAATGACCATTAGAATGAATTAATGGTTTAGATCGGTTTTTACGGTTCTCAACCTTTTTTTGATTTTCATTTGATTATCGTCATATATATAGGGGTGGTTACAATTGGAAACCAAGTTTCATTGGAAACTTTGGAAACCAAATTTCAGCTATTGATCTTTATAATCAATGGTTAAGATTCATTTGAATTATATATGGTAGTAAATTAATTAATTTATTAGTAATAAATAAAAATAATAGATGGAAAGGGTAAATATGTCTTTTGATTTTGTGTCTCAAATATGGCAAGAAAGGTTTATTTTATTTAGATTACTTGAAACCAAAATAAAATTTCCCACGCAATCTAAGTTTTTTTATTTTTTTTACTATGAAAACGTGGAGCATTTGTCTTTTCATCAAAAAAATTATTTTTCTTTTAAAATGTAAGAAAATATTTTTTTTAATTTCATTTTATTATAAAATTTTTCACGCAATCTAATATTGTGATGAAACAGAATGAACTTGTGGATTACAGATTTCATTAGATTACAGATTTCATCAGGTTCATCGTGTTAACATTACTGTTTCATAATGAAACATGATGAATTTGTGCCATTTTTGTTAACTTCCCATTTTTGTTTCATTACCTGTTCAGTTGCATATCCGTATATGAAAATAGATTCATCAGGTTCATCGTATTAGCATTATTGTTTCATAATGAAAATAGATTCATCAGGTTCATCGTGTTAGCATTATTGTTTCATTATTACCATATATAAGCTAAATTAAAATTAAATAATTTACCTAAATTAAATATCTCATTTTTAAATTAATCAATGATTATTATTACCATATATAAGCTAAATTAAAATTAAATAATTATTAATATAATAATAATAATAACAGTTATCATATATATTATGAAATAATGTAAAAGACAAAAATAACCTTTTCAATTAAAAATAAAAATAAAAAAAGAAATTCACTGATTGGTTGATTTCGGTTTCCAAAGTTTCCAATGTAATACTGGTTTCCAATTGATCGCTCCCATATATATATATATATATATATATATATATATATATATATTGGTTTCAATTGGAAACCAAATTTCATTGGAAACTTTGGAAACCAAATTTCAACCATTAATCTTTTTTAATCAATGGTCAAGATTCATTTGAATTATATATGGTAATAAATTAATTAATTTATTAATAAAAGATAATAATAATATGTCAAAAGGGTAAATGTGTCTTTTTCTTTTGTGTTTCAAATTTGGCAACAAAGATGAGATATGGTAATAAATTAATTAATTTATTAATAAAAGATAATAATTATATATGGTAATAAATTAATTAATTTATTAATAAAAGATAACAATAATATATCAAGACTACCTTTTTATTACATGTTCATCAATATGCAGTATGTAAAAACCCAATTAAGTTTCATTACAATTATTGTTTCATTATTTTTCCATTATGTTTCATTATATCAAATCTGTTTCATCAGGTTTCACTATATTAATATTTTGTTTCACTATATCAGGTTTCATTATATTAATATTTTGTTTCATTACCTTTCCATTATGTTTCACTATATCAAATCTGTTTCATCATGTTTCACTATATTAACATTTATGTTTATCAGGTTTTACTATATTAATATTTTGTGTCACTATATCAAATCCATTATGTTTCACTATATTAATATTTTGTGTCTGGAGGTAATATTGAAGATTTCATATGAATATAAACTTTCATTCATTGGATGAATCAATCACTGATTCATAAGAATCAGAAAAAATAATTTATTTGTAGTTTGCGTATGAATCAATTTGTGTTTACCTAAATTAAATGTTTCATGTTTAAATTAATAAAGGATCAATATTACCATATATAAAATACATTAAAATTAAAAAATTAATATTATAATAATAATAACACTTACCATATATATTATGAAATTATGTAAAAGACTAAAATAACCTTATCAATTAAAAATAAAAATAAAAAAAGGAAATTCACTGATTGGTTAATTTCGGTTTCCAAAGTTTCTAATGTAATATTGGTTACCAATTGAAACCATCTCTCTCTCTCTCTCTATCTCTCTCTCTCTCTCTCTCTCTATATATATATATATATATATATATATATATATATATCCATATTAGATTGGAAACTTTGGAAACCGTCAATTTCATTGATTAAATTAATGAAATTGGTTCATAAAGTTGTTTAATATGATCAAATTGTTTCATATAATTTTTTTGTTAATGAAATTGTTTCATATATTTGTGTTTTTTATGTAGTTTTATCTATTTTTCTCATTCTGATTAAATTGTTTTATATATTTTCGCAGTTTGATGAAACTTTTTCATTTTTGCATAAAAAACACCAATATATGCAACGATTTCATCAATAAAAGAATTATATGAAACAATTTCATCAAATTAAACAATTTCATGAAACAATTTTATCAACTTAACCAATGAAATTGAGGGTTTCCACGGTTTTCAAAATTAGAGTGGTTTCCATTTGATCGCTCCCATATATATATATATATATATATAGGAAAGTTCAAATGTGCACGTGAGGACAAATCTCAGCCACTCCATCTGCATTGATCCAACAACTCATATTAAATAGAGTTTTTAATTTTAAGATGCTTAGAGGTAAAAATAGAAGATAATTTAAACTTACGCCTACCATATTTGACTTCTTATTTTCTTTTTTAATTAAAAACTTTTACCCAAGTAAAGTTTAAAATAAATTATCTTAAAAATTATTAATATTTTAATCAAACAAATTACATCAAAAAAACGAGAATTTCGTGCTCTTCGATATGATATCCATCTCGATATAGTTTTTTTTTGTTGTTGTTGTTTTAACCGTTTTTTACGTGAAATGCTATATATGTGTTATATTCATTATGAATATTTATGTAAGTTCAAGTCTGTACAACACCTCGACACCGTAAGTATGTAACTCGACATCACCTTCTTCAACACTTTCTTCAACGTCTTAATGTGTCGCGTTTTCTTCGGCACCGTAACCCAACACCCATCAAGACGAATCGAGAACCTATCGAGTAATTCTGTTGTGAACCGGGGAACAAAAGAGAGCACGTCACGTCTCCACATCTTCACGGGTTATTCATGTATTATTCATCATGAATAATGTATCATTCAGGATGAATAATACAACATTCAGGGCGAATAATTCACGATTCATGAATTCGTGTATTATTCATCATGAATGTTGTGTAATTCATCCTGAATATTATATTATTCATCATGAATAATGAATGAACGTTCACATTTGTTATTCATACTGAATGTGGGACATCCGGGGATGCGCATACATATTCATAATGAATTAAACCAAATTTCGGTTGTGAATTGGGCAACAAAAGAGAGTGCATCATGTGGCAATACCTTCACAGATCATTCATATATTATTCATCATGAATAATGTAGCATTCAATATGAATAATACAACATTCAGGATGAATAATACACGAATCATGAATTCGTGTATTATTCATCCTGAATGTTGTATTATTCATCCCTCTCGCTTTATCGCAAAATGTTTAACTTCTCGCATGATTCTTCTTCTTTTTTCTTTTTCTCTCTCTCTCTCTCTCTATATATATATATATCTATGTATATATATATCTATGTATATATATATATCTATGTATATATATATCTATGTATATATAAGGCCAGGTTCTGGGGAAAACCTTAAAAAACGTAAAATTGGGGAACACTCTTCATCTGGACGGTATGCATTAATTTGTGCATACAAGTAATTTGTAAAATGCACACGTGCATATGCACAAGTGCATAATGCACATGTGCATAAAACCAAAAAACAATTTAATTGTTTATTATATAAATATATTTATATATTGTGAATTAATATGTAAAATCATTAATTAAATTGAATTTTTAGAATTTCTTTTTTATCACTCCTAAGTTTACCCAGTTTTTCATTTTGTTATGTTATTTTTTAGGAACGGAAAGATGAGTAATGGTGATTGTTTTTTGTTCATTTGTGTTCGTTCATTTATATTCATTTAAATTTATTTATGTTCGCTTAAGTCCACTTATGTTCATTTGTTAATGTTCGTTTAAGTCCATTTATGTTCGTTTGTTTAAGTCCATTTATGTTCGTTCGTTTATGTTCGTTTAGTATCTTAACGAACGAACATAAACGAACACGAACAAACACATTTTCTTGACGAACGAATATGAACACAAAAATTTCCATTCGTTTACCATTCGAATTCGTTCATTTGTTCGGTTAAGTTAAACGAACGAAACGAACAAGTCTTCGTTCGTGTTCGCTTGGTTCGTTTACAGCCTTAAACAAAAGAATGAATCACTTTTTTGCAACTCGTAAAAGAGAAACATCTTACACACTAAAAGGTCCTCTTAGCTCTTCTTCATTAATGTTCTCCCCAAGGTTTCCAGTACCTTGACACTTGTAGAGGAAGCAATCAACTAATGACCAATAAGTTGTTTTCGCAAAAATGAATTGTGTAGACTTAAAGCTACCAACCATATCCAAACACATATGTATTTGTTTGTTAATGGTGCTCTATAGGGTATTAATCATGTTGTATGGCTAATATATGATGTCAGATTTATTAATTGAAATACTTGATTTTAACAATATGCAAGAGTCTTATGTATACAATGGAGTAAAACAGAATACTATTTGGTACTCTTTAAGTAACACATGCACCCTCATACATATTATGTGTTTGCAACAGACCTTTGTACACCATATGTGTTTTGCACACCTGTTTTTACACAATTTATGTTTACATAGGCCTGTTTTGCAAACCCGTTTTTACGTAATCTGTTTATGCACCTATTTTACACAATCTGTGTTTGCACATCCAGATCCAAGTGTGTATAGATAAGCATAGCATCAGCTCCATAAGCTGCACAATCTGTCCATATATTTGCAGCCCAATGAATTGCAGTACAAATAAGCAAATTGAATTGTAACCAACAAATGTGTACAACAACAAAAATTTTGTCCAAAACCAACAACATATCTGTCCAAAAACCAACAACAACAATCACTTGATTCCTCACATTAATACTGAGGAATAGAAATATAACCTGTCACATTCATATCGGATTGTGCCTTGGCCGAATTACATAAACCAAATAGAAAAAAAAAACTAAAACAAAACCTGTTACATTGCAACTGTCTTACATTTTTGACAAACTTTGTTGATTTACAGAGACCACAAGGACCAAATCCTTCTAAAAGCCCTTCGTCCAATCGTCTAGAGACAAAAAGAAATCCTTTCCATTCTTCTTTTGCGTTCCAAAGACCACAGGGACCGGATCCTCCCTGTTGGTGATTCCGTCTCCGGAGTTTTGTATCTGATAAGTGGATTGAAGATCGGCACTGCCATCGGTACTGTTGCACATCTACGCAAGCTCCATAGATTTGTATGATGTGGAGTCGGGTAGGTGGTTGATAAGATGTTCCGTTTCTCGCTGCATCGAACTAGTTTTTCTCATCATTATCAACTGAGATTCCACCCATGATAATTTACAGAAAATTTGGATATGAAGCCATCTTCCACAAAACAGAAATTAGGAGCCTGTCATAAGTAAAGAGGGACTTTCTTAGGATAGCACGATTGCACGACATTACTACCTCTGAACCACATAAAAGAATGCATGTCGAACATGGGAATCAACATAACAAGAAAAGGTGTTCTTCCAATATATCACATAAGGAATCCCCTGTGAAGATCATGTATCATTACATGCCAACTTGAGCTGCATTTTTACTATTTAACTAACAGTTAGGACTAGGGATGACAGAAAACCCCGAACCCGACGGGGAAACCCGAAACCCGACTAAGTTCGGGTCGGGTTAGACAATTTCGGGTCGGGGTCAGGTAACGGGGAAAATTTCGGGGATTTTATCGGGTTCGGGTTCGGGGCAAGGTATCCCCTCCCCGCCCCACCCCGATATATATATATATATATATATATATATATTAATAAAAATAAAATTATATATATATATATTATTAATATTTAATATAAATATGTTTAGTTTTTTAGGGTTTTAACTTTTAAGGTTTTAACTTGTTAGAGAGTTTTTTACTCTTTTTGTTTGTGTCTTCGTCGGAACAAGTTTATGTTTGGTTGTGTTAACTGTTAAGTGTTAACAAACTTGATTTTGGATTGTGTTTGGACTCCAATTTGTATTGTGTTTGGAGCAACAATTTTAATTTAGATTTTTGGATTGTGTTTGGAGCAACAATTTTAATTTACATCGCATTTCGACATGATTTTCCAGCCATTTTTATTCTTGGATTTTTTTCCCAATGTTCGGGTCGGGTTCGGGGATTCCCCATCGGGTCGGGGATGGGGACGGGGCAAAAAAAATCCCCGACGGGGCGCCCTGAATAAAAACCCGACGGGGAACGGGGCGGGGACGGGGATGGATTTCAGTTTCGGGGACAGGGATAGGGGACGACAAACCTGCCCCGAACCCGCCCCGTTGCCATTCCTAGTTAGGACTTAAGGTACACCACAAATGAAATTGCTCATGGATGATTAGAGAACAAGAAACATCTCTTCCAAAGTGCAATGATTTCATTGGACAAGTATGCTGAACAAAGTGGAAGCTAAAAGTGTTGAAACTACAGTTCACAAAAGAGGGGGTCGTCCTATATCCCATGTGAGTGGAAATACCATTTTTACGCAGTTATATACAATTTGATGACTAAAGAAACCATCTCCCATCTGAAACTTCACTGCCTTCATCATGGAGGGTAATTAAAGAACTGAAAGCAGAAATAATGCTTTATGTGTTTTTTATATCAAATATTAGAGCCTCTATATTAATAGTTCAACTTAGAATCAAATCTCCTAAAGCTATGGCCTAAAGATCATTAGATCACGAAACAAATAATCATATCACAAAAGTTGTAGACTTCAAGTGAGAGACCATGCAACATTAACATAAAACAACCTGATCAGAAGGTAAAGAAATGAAGAGAAGAAAACATATATGGCAATCAACTTCGTAACATAAGGACTCCCCTATGAAGATCAGCTGAAAAAACAAAACTGGAACCAAATTTTCTCATCTAGTGGCAACCAGAATTGGAAAAAACAAAATTGGAACCATATTTTCTCGATCTAGTGGCTACTAAATTGAAATCAAAATTGAAAAAAACCAAATTGAAACCCAAATTTCTCGATCCAGTACCTTATAACCTAAATCAAAATTGAAAAAAGCATGGGCTTCCCCTTTGTGGCAAACTAAATTAACAATGGGGATTGAAATCGAACTCGAAATCGGCTGTTGAAATCGAAATCAAGATTACCTGCTTATAATCGGCTCCTGAAATCAAAATCAACACTCCTTTTCAGCCCTAGACTGGGTAGAGTCTTTCGATTCTTCGATTGTCTCCTTATGATGATGAAGTGAAGCAATGGAAGAGAGGAAACAAGCTGTAGATGGACCGAGCTTTAGATTCCTTTCACCGGGCAAAGCATACGTATGGAGTCTTGACGTAAACGAGAAGGGTTTAAAAAAAGTTTAAAAAAATAGGATTATTTAGAATGACATAAATTCCCCTCACGTGGGAGGCACATGAGGGGTTTAACGGACTTCAGTTAACGGTAACAGATAGGCGGGACCTGATCTGAAACAAAAGTGAAACCACGATGACCATGACTGTAATTAATTTCTTTGGGGGACCCAATCCAAAATTTCAAAGAACCACAGGGACCGAATCAGTAATTTACTCTTAAAATAATGATTCTACTCCATACAAAATAAATTTGTGGGAACTGTTAAGTGCATTTTGTGCATGCATTCATATTAGTTTATAATTGCATTTTGCATTTAGTTTAATTGTTTACATGCAGATTTTATTATATTTTTAGTTAATTTTCGTTTAATAATCGATTGGGGATATTACATTGACATTTTTGTGGGTTTCTCGGGTTTTGATAGGTAATTCACGTTGAAAGCATGAACATGGATGAAGATGTCTTTTGGAGTATTTGATCAATCATTTATATGGTGGAGCAATTCAAGAAAATATGACAAAGTTGGATCAAATTTTGAAGAAATGATTCATGATGGGATGTTTATAAAAGAAAAGAAATCGAGAGGGGCATTTTCAAAAGAGCTGCAAAGTTTAAGGGGCTGAAATGAAAATTTATTCTTTATAAATACAACTTTTTGATTAGGGTTTGGGAGAAATTCTTCCTCCCAAAAAAAAAAAAAAAAAACGACGCACGCCGTTTGTTTTTTTTCTTTGTTTTTCTTTTCTTTTGTTTTTAGTTTTTATGCTTTTGGTTTAGAGATCATATTGTTAGGTTTTAGTTTTTATCCTTTTTTTATAAGTTCTTTACTTTAGATTTTAGCTTTTAGGGTTAGTTTAGTTTCTCATTTACTTGTAATTCTTCGTTCCTTGAGTCGATGAAGATGCGATGTTTCGGCGGATCAAAGATGAAGATGGAATGTGACAGATTCTCATCAACATTCAACACCGTTGTAACGTTTCATTTTCTCCGTATTTTATATTTATGTTTGAATCTATATTTTTTTCTCTTCTCCCTTTTAAATTCCTTGCACCGCTCTTAAATTCATTTACCGCCTTCGTAGGTTAAAAACGATTATTGGACAGTGACACTCCTTGGATCGATCTTTATAGTTTTCGTAGATTAATTTTATTGTTTTGTTTAGATTTATGTTTATGTTTTGTTTCGTAGTTTAGTTATCGTTCTTTTGGGTAATCGTCACTTTAGATAGACGTTGTGGTATTGATCAATCGTTTTTATAATAAACTTTTGATTTTTAATTGGTAGATTTTTCATATAACGAAAGTTAATGTTTGATTAACCAATTTTTATAAAACGTCTTTAGTTAAATTCGATTAGTTTTAGATATGAACGAAGGTTCGGTCTTTTACTTAGATTAAATTGATCGGTGAAAACGGTCCTAACATGATAAATAGTTAGGGACGTTGATTGGGAAAAATATTCGTTTTAAATAATAATGTTTCTTCCCAACGTACACATAATGCGAAAGTAAATATGGGTCTTGGGTGAGAAAAACTTTTCCACCTCGAAAGAGGGTTGAAGTAAATTTGCATAACGAATTCCCACCATTACCAAAATCCGAAGTTGACATTACCCAATGTCCGTTAGTTTGCTTTGCTCCATTCGTTTGTTTGTTTATTTAATTAGTTTTAATATAAAAATCAAAATATTGATAAATTCCGTAGCTAGGCCATAGTCTAGAACGAGTCAATGTTTAGTCCATCGCCTCCCTGTGATCGACCCGTATGCTACACCTCCCGTACGCTTGCGGTTATAAATTTTAAAAAACACATCAAGTTTTTAGCACAGTTGTCGGGGAGGCAATCAGGCTAACATGGACATTGTTTTGGATTTACTAGTCTATGTCTTTATCCCATTTCTATTTTCTCATTTTCTTTTCGTCCCTATACACTAGGCTGTGTGGTTGATTTTTTTTATCCGTTAATCAACCTCTTTTTGCGGAGTTCAATTAATCATGCTTAATAGTGTCGGGTGACGGACCGTTGAGACGTGTTTTTTTTTTCTATGATAGAGATAGTTATCACCATTAGAGGTGATGTGTGATGCTAACTCAATCTTGTTTTAATGCGTCTCACGTGTTTTTTTTAATTTACTCGGATTCGGTATTTTTTTATGTCAAGCCGGACATCACCGATCCTTCTTTCTTTACCCTTATTTAATTCTCGGCTATGGGTTGCGTAACTTGCTTTATAATGAAAACACACTGGTTATACAGTATGGCTTTTATGTGTTTACATGACCCATATGAATTGGTGACCATTTAAGTCAGGAACTCTAAAACTGTCCCTCTCTCTCGCCTTCTCTATCCTCCATGTGAAGGAAACAAAATAGTTTCCAACTCTCTCACTCATATCTAAATTTGAAAAACAAAAAAACTGATGCAAAAATGTCAAACTGAAGCAAACTTTTTTTGCTTTTTATCCTCTAGCTAGAAGTGCTGCACATCAAACCAACAAATGGAATAGAGAATGTTGGTGTCAAAATAAAACATAAACCATATTGTCTCATTGTTTGTATCGGTACCAAACAGAAACCAATTTAAAAGTTGAATATGTTGGGGAGGGTGCAGAATATCGAGGGAGAAAAGGAGTGATCAGAACTCGGATAAAGAATGTGAGATCGAATGAGAGCTCGCTTTTCTTAAGTAATATTTCGACCCTATTCTGTCCGGGTATCACGAAGTTCACTCGAGGATGATATAGAGAGGATTGCGATGGAGATCGAAGGACAAATCGAAAATTGCAAACAGAAACAAAAGCGAGTTCCATGCGACTTGGGTCGCATGAAACTCGCGCAATACACTGGACAAAAGTGATAATGGCGGCTTCCAAGCGGGGTTATCCGCTTCTCATCCGCGTAGAACACTGTTGGCGGCTAGCAAGATTCCTAAACCATCTCAAATTCTCAATTCCATTATTAAGTTCCAGTTCACCGTCCCATGATGCCATCCATCCATATCTTTACTTGATTAATTTAGATTATAATTATTATTTTTTCCTTTTATTTAATTTTCCTAGTTAAATTAGGTTTAGCCTTGTTTAAATCCGTATTTATCTTTTACGAGCTTTCCCATTGAATTCAACTTCTAACGTTGTATTAGAAGGAAATTAGGTATCTCACCGTTAGAGATTTAGATGGACTTTAATCCCATCAATATCATCGACTTGTGAACCAAGTCCCTAGCTAACCCTTTTGTCAAGTGGTCCGCTAGATTTGGTTGTGACCGAACAAATTCAACCGAAATCACCCCTTTCATGATTAGCTCACGAATCATGCTATGTCTAACACCTAAGTATTTATACTTGCCATTATATACTTGACTATAAGCTTTAGCCAAAGTAGACACACTATTACAATGGATAGAAATAGGTGATATTGGTTTCGGCCCTAACGGAATTTCATGGACTAAATTCCTTAGCCACTCCACCTCTTTACCGGCAGCGGCTAATGCCATAAATTCTGACTCCATAATCGAACTCGTGATGCAAGTTTGCTTCTTGGAAGCACATGAGATGGCACCTCCTCCAAACAAGTACACCCAACTACTCGTAGAAGAGTTATCTTCTAAGCTGGTAATCCAACTTGCATCCGAATATCCCTCTAATATCTTGTCCACTTGGTTTAACATAAAACCGTTAGACAAGACAACCTTATCAATTTTTTGATGCCATTGTTTGGGTGCATGTTTCAGCCCATACAATGATTTTACAAGTTTACACACCTTATGCTCCATCCCGGGCATAACAAAACCTTCCGGTTGTTTCATGTCAACTTCCTCCTCCAAGTTAGCATTCAAGAATTCCGTTTTGACATCCATTTGGTGAATCACTAAATTATGAATAGCTCCGAAGGCCATCAACAATCTAATCGTGGAGATCCTTGAAATTGGGGCATAGGTATCAAAATAATCGATGCCTTCCCGTTGCCTAAAGCCTTGGATTACTAATAGAGCATTAAACTTGTCGATTGATCCATCAGCTTTCATATTCCTTTGAAGATCCACTTGCATCGGGTTTACAACCCGGTGGCATGTCCGATAATACCCAAGTATTATTCCTCACGATGGAGTCCATCTCATCATTTATTGCTTCATTCCAGAAAGCAACATCTTGAGACTTCATAGCCTCATCAAATGATTTTGGATCCTCCACAATACTATAATAGTAAGATAATTGTGACCCAATCTCATATCTTGATCCCTCTACCAAGTATAAATGGAAATCGGGACAAAAGGATTTTTCAATCCTTCATCTTTTGCTCCTTCGAAGCATCGGAGATTCGGTTGGAACAATTGCTTGTTCTTCAATCTCACTAGTTCCACTAGTACTTGGAACTATGTCATTCGGTCTAGGTATTGAAGAGAATCTAGTCTCATCAAATAATTCATCTATCAATTCTATAACGGTGTGAATCGCTATAGAATCATTAGGTTCAATAACATAGAACCTATAGGCTTTCAAGTGCTAGGAATATCCAACAAAGATGCAATCAATACCTTTCTCACCCAAGGTTTTCCTTTTGGGTTCGTGTAGTCGAACAACCTCCCGATAACCCTAAACTCGAATATAACTCAAGTTAGGCCTTTTCTTGAACCAAAGTTCATACGGGGTAATCTTGTTCCTTTTATTGGGAACTCGATTCAATAGGTAACAAGCCGTTAGCATGGCTTCACCCCAAAATCCATCACTCAATCCCAAGTAGGATAACATAGAGTTCACCATTTCTTGAGAACTCTATTTTTCCATTCTGCCACACCATTTTGTTGTGGTGTATAAGGCGCCATAGTCTCATTAATGATTCCTACGAATTGGAAAACATGGGGTCATTGTTAAGTCATATATTGTATTCAAGATTAAAAGAGGGGTCAAAGTTGTAAGGTTGTGAAAAGTGTAAGTGTTTGTAAAAAGCCTTGTAAGTCAAAGTCTTTGACTTTGACATGTTGACTTGAGTTGTAAGGTCACTCATGTTGACCATATAAATAGTTTGGTCCTTGTAGATTTTAGAACACACACAACACACAAAAATCACAAGAACTCGTATAAAGCTCTTAGGGAGAAACACATGAGACTTATGGCACTGACTGAGATCTGTGACTAGGAAATCATTGTAATAATTGATCGAATTAATACAAGATGATTTCTGCATTCTAGTGTGTGATTAGTAGTTTGGATCTGGAACTTTCAATTGGTATCATAGCAGATTTAGATCAATCAACTGTTCGAAATGGAAGAACTCGCAATGACTCTGTGTTTTGTTTGATTCTTTGATTTTGGTTGTAATTGTTCATCTTGATGATTGCACTGTATTCCTACTATGATTTAGAACACATTTCGTTCAAATTGTAATTCACATTCAATTTCTCAATTTGGTGAGTTTTGTATTTAAACTGTTCAACGCACTGTATTTTCATTCGAATCTTTGTTGTTATTTTTGGTGAAATTGATCAGTTGTAACCTGTTCTAGTTGTAATCGTGGTCAAATTGGTGCAATTTCAGAAGCCAATTCAAAGATTTGATTGGATTTTTAATCGATCAGAGTGTTTTTGAGCCGAAATCCAAAGAATTCGCAAGATCTATTCTTTTCGCATGATTCTTGAGCAACATTCACATGGCTCTTGAGTTTTAAGAAGCTAGGGACAGAATTCGCATAGATCAGAATACGAGAAGGAAGGTTTTCACATCAGCCTTGTATGAAAAGATAAGATTTTGCACGAAGTCACGTACGAAAAGATAGAATTCGCACGTGTCCTCATATGAAAAGTGCATTTTTAAAATTCTAAAGGAGGAATTCGCATTGTACTAGATACGAAAAGCAGAAATCCGCATCTCACTGTGTGCGAATTTTGAGGAACTAGCATCGTGAAGAGGAAAAATATTCTAAGTCCAAAATTCGAATCGATACGTGAAGTTGAGAGGGTTGATTTTGACTAAGTGAGAAATTCTTATTATCTTAGTGTACGAAAAGTTCAAGTTTCAGAATTCCAAGTTCAGAATTCGCACCCCTCTTTGTGCGAAAAGTAGAAAATCGCATACTTCGACGTGCGAAGAGGTGAAACTCGCATCGTACAGCGTGCGGATTGTGACTTCTCGCATCCCTTTACGTGTGAAAAGCTGAGGTTTTTGTTCTTTGGCGTGCAAATTTCGTTTCCTATGCGAAAAGTTGATTACTTTGGTGTGCGAAAAGTTTGAGAAACTCAGTGGTGTGAGGACTCTGTACTTAGAGAAATTTTTGGAGTTTTTATGAAGATTGTTCTAAGTTGATCTTTGTTGATTTTCTGATTAACGATCATTCCAAGCTACTGTTTTACAGAATTTAAAGATATCTAAGGACCTGCTCAGTATGGGGTCTCAGTCCAAGCCTCCGGTCTTGTCTATCCGGGAATATCCACAATGGAAACGTCGGATGACTCAGATTTTGAATCATAAGAATCGGGAACTTATGAAATCTATCCTTGAAGGCCCAGTAAGCCCAGTTGTTACTGTTCCGGGTGTTAGGACTGAAAGTCCTAGTGCGTTGAAAGTTGTATAACGCATTTATAGAGTTTAATTGGTTTTATTTAAATGCGTTGTAAAAGCATTTTAATTGTTATTGGGCTTATTTGATTGTAATAAAGCCCAAAGCCCTTAGTATTTAAAGTGTGAGAATTAGGGTTGGAAAAGAGGGAATGGTCATTAGAAGGTTTACCTAGTCGTATTGAAATTCTCACTGTAAACCTTAAACCGTTTATTGATAAATCTAGTCATATGACTAACAGCTGTGATTCAATCATTGTGAAATTCACATCTCAAAGTGTGCGAATTGCTTAGGGTATGCAAATTGCTTAAGGTGTGCGAATTGTTTAAGTTCTGCGAATTTCTAAGCTTTAGTGGTGTGAAGATACCTTACTTAGAAATTTTTTGGAAACTTATTTCTGAAATTTTTTCTAAGATTTTCTGTATATTGATTTCTTTTGAACTAACGATCATTTTAAGTTCTTATTTTACAGTTTATTTGTCAGGATGACTTCGAGGGATGCTCTTACTATTGGAACATATGTCAAGCCACCAGTTTTATTCAAAGGAGAGTATGAGCAGTGGAAAGATAGATTCCTGGACTTCATAGACAGAAATGAACTTGATGATTACATCAGGTTATCTTTGAAAGAAGGAGTGATGAAACCTCCAACAAAGATTCATTCTACAGAAGCTGATGGAGAGGAGGTAGTGAACAAAGAATATCTAATGGATGTAGAGAAATATTCTGATGAACAGAAAAAGAGACACAAAGCTGACAGACTAGAAAGATATTTTCTACTTCAAGGTATTCCCAATGAGATCTATGTGAAGATAGATAGCTATAATGATACAGGAAAACAAATGTGGGATCAACTGGAGAAGATGATGTTAGGATCAAAGATAGGTAATCAGCTGAAAGTTTCAAACTGTCTCAACAACTATGAAGAGTTTAAAGCAAAAGAAGGTGAAAGTCTTGAGGCTACTTATGACAGATTTTTACTCTTCTGAATGAGCTTAGCAAAAATAGAGTAAAGAAGCCTCAGATTGAACTGAATGTGAAGTTTCTGAGTATCTTACAACCTGAATGGAAAAGATTTACTCGTCAGATGAAGCAAATGAAAGATCTCAATGAGATTCCTTTACATGAAGTGTATGAGACTCTGAGACAGAATGAGGAAGAGGTAGATGAGATTAGAGATGAAAAGAAGAAAGCTGAGAAACCGATAGCTGATCCAGTTGCCTTAGTGGTTAAAAGAAAGGAGAAAAGATCAGTGAGTCTGAAGAAGAAGAAGGTGATGGTGTTTGAATCGGATGAAGAGATTAGTGATGATTCTGATTCTGATGACGGAGAGAACCTAAAGCAAGCAATGATACTGTTGACCAAGGTTTTCCAGAAAAAGTTTTACAAGAAGCCAGGATCAAATAGTCAACGATATTCATCAGGATCAAAGAATTTTGAGCACAAAGAGAGAGTGGAAGGTAGAAGGTTTGAGGAAAGGATGTCTGAAGCAAAGAAATATGGGAATAAATATGAGGAGAAGAAAGAGGCTGAAACAGTCAAGTGCTACAATTGTGGCAAAGTAGGCCATTTTGCTAAAGATTGTCGGAAGCCAAAAGTTCGCAATTCTGAATACTACAAGAACAAGATGCTTCTGGCTAAACAGAAAGAAGCTGGCAAAGCATTAATGGCTGAAGATGACTTTTGGCTGGATCACTCTGAGCCTGAAAGTGACAAAGAAGAAACTGCCCATAAGTGCTTCATGGGTCAGAAAGTAGCTGAAGAAGATTTTGATGAGGAGGATTCTGAAGAGGTATGTGATATGTCTGAATCTGATTTCTTAACTTAAATGCAATTCATGATGGTTGAACTTCAGGATTTGCAGTCTAAACTTAAACGCGAAAAAGGTATCATTGAAAAGAAAAACCAAGCAATACTGAAGCTCAACAATGATATTGCTGAGAAGAATGTATTGATTGAGACTTTACATAAAAATATTTATACTCCGTGCTAGAGAAAAGACTGTAATCCATAATCAATTATCTAAAACATCTTCAAAATTCAAATTGTGTGAACTTGAGATTAAAGAGGTTGCTAAAAAGTGCTTATCTTTAAAGAAAGAAAACAAGTCTTTGTTTGAAAAAGTGAGTGTTTTGGAAGAAAAAACTTTACACTAGAGGTCAAACTGAACAAACCATTCATCTTAATAAACCAAAAGAGAGTAGTGAATGTTGGGGTATTGGTTACGATAACCCACATTATTTGAAAAAGGCTATTTCTAAAGTGCCTACTTTATATGATTTTGGTTTTCTAAAATTGGCACCTAAATATCCTGAACTCAAAGTTAAATGGACAAAATCATCAGATGAGGAAGAAGCTAAGGAAGATGAGAAAAGGAAAAATAAAACTAAAATGCAACTTCCATTGTCAAAATTTCTTTCTAACGATTATTTTCAAAGTTATTCTACAGAGGAAATGGAGGCAAAACCGATTGAAGGCAAAATTTATGTTCCTCCACTCATTTTAGAAAGTAAAATTTCTGAACTTGAGAACACTCTTGCAGAAGAGAGAATTTTGACTGGACAAGAACAAATGGTATTTTCAACTATTTTTGTAAACATTGATTTCTCAAATTCTTCCAAAGTTTCTAAGTCAAATGATGTTAATGTTCTGTTTGATGAAGAGTTTGATTTTCTAAACTCTGATGGTTGTTTTGATGACTGTGTTGATCAATTTGATTTTAATGCAAAACTTCCATATCATTCTCAATTTCTTGTAAATTCCAAAGGTTTACCAAGTGTATTTGAAAAGGGTGAATCATCAACGAAAGTTGATAAATCAGTTTCTGTGACTACCAAACATGCCAAAGGTAACAAGAAAAAGAATAGACATTCACAGAAACAGATTAACACTGGTAAATCTAGGAAAAGACAATCTTTTAAATCTCATAGTTCTAACTTTCAAAATTCATATGTGAAAAAGAGAAAGCCTGAAGTGAAATCGGAATGGAAACCAAAGCAGAAAGTTGGAGACAGTACAAAATAATTTTCTGATACTAAATGTAATAGGTTTACTGTTAGTGATACTGATGTAATTGGTAATATTGCTTCTCATAAACCAAAACTTGTATTTTCTTACAAGACTTACTCAATAAAGCAATTACTCCAATTATCTCCGTCTACTAATAAGTCTTCCACATATCGTAGATATGATTTTGTATCTCGACAATATTCTGATAATTGGTGGATCATATCATGTCTATTCTAATAATATTGTTTCAAAATCTTTTCAAAAGATCAAAGGGTCCAAATTCAAATGGATGCCAAAATCATGTGCTAACTTGCTAGGACCCATCTATAAATGGGTACCTAAACCTGTTGTTCCTTGATTTCTCCTATATAGACCTGTCATATGTGGTACTTGGATTCTGGTTGCTCCAAGCATATGACTGGGCAGAAAGATATTTTATCTAATTATACAGATAAATTCTGCGGGAACGTCAGATTTGGGAATGACCAGTTTTCACCAATCTTGGGATATGGAGATGTCGTGCAAGAAAATGTAACGATTAAGAAGGTGAGTTACGTTGAAGGATTAGGACACAAACTATTTAGCATTGGTCAGTTATGTGACAAGGATTTAGAGGTTAATTTTAAGGCCAAGCGATGTTGTGTTAGGACTGAAGATGGTTTGGACGCGGAAGTCAAATCTCTACACGATAAATCTGTCAAAAGTCAAGACTGATAATGCGGTGCGTCGAATTTCTAGAGACTCTATGCAACAAAGCTGGTTATGGCATAGAAGGCTATCTCATATCAACTTCAGATATATCAACAAGTTGGTGACTGGCAATTTGGTTAAGGGTTTACTTGAGCTGAAATATGTCAAAGAACATCTGTGTGCTGCTTGTGAGAAAGGTAAGATGAAAAGAGCTTCTCATAAGCCTAAGCCTGAACCGAGCACAAGTACTCCTTTAGAACTGATGCATATGGATCTCTGTGGTCCAATGCGAACTCAAAGTATAAACGACAAGAAATACGTCTTGGTGATTGTTGATGGTTATTCAAGATACACTTGGGTCAAATTTCTAAGATCGAAAGATAAGACGCCCGATGTCATCATCTCATTCTTAAAGACCGTTCAAGTGAACTTGCAGAAGACAACTAAGCTTCTAAGAACTGATAATGGAACATAATTCAAGAACAAAATGGTTGACGATTATCTCGAATCGGTCGGGAAAAGACATCAATTTTCTGCTGCCAGAACTCTGGAACAAAATGGGGTAGTTGAACGACGAAATCGGACACTTGTCGAGGCTGTACGAACGATGCTAAGCCAGTCTGATCTACCTTTATTTTTGTGGGCCGAAGCTGTCTCAACTTCATGTTATATGAAAAATCGCTCAATCATTCATCGCCGATTTGGTAAAACACCATATGCTTTGATAAATAATAGAATACCTAGCATTAAACATTTTCACATTTTTGGATGCAGGTGTTTTGTACTGAATGACAAGGAGAACTTGAACAAGTTCAGTCCGAAAGCTGATGAAGGCATTTTCATTGGATATTCTCAGACATCTGCTGCATACAGAGTTTACATGAAGAAATCCAAAATAGTTGTGGAGAGAGTAAATGTAACATTTGATGAAGATATGGCTTCTGATCAAAGCAGTTCAGAACCCATTATAACAGGAGTTTTAGCTTCTGGATAAATCAGTCCAGAACCTGCAGTTAATGTTTCTAATTCTGATAAAGCGTCAACATCTACATCTCATTTAACAGAATTAGACTTATTGTTTGAATTTTTCTATGATGATTTTCTTGGTTCTAAATTGACTAAACTTGTTGTGATTGACTAATCTGAAGATTCAAGTAGTCATCATCCAATCACATCAGATGTCTCAACTGAATCCGATCCCCCAATTCAGGAAGAAACTCAAATTCAAACACTTACTCACTCAGTTGAAGTTGCTAATGAAACTGCCGAGCCAAAAGTTACACATTCAGTTGGATGTACGGTAATGCCTACTCAACAGACATCAAATATCCAATCCACTGAAACTTCTGCACCGATTACTTCAACTGAACCCCATACTGAACAAGAAGAAGAAAGTGGATATCTGGATTTTCAACATGATCAATGTACATCTAATCCACTTCCTCATGTATACAAGTGGACCAAAGAGCACCCGGTTCATAAAATTATTGGAGATCCGTCAAAGCCGGTTCAAACTAGGTCTACAACAGCAAATGAATGCTTATTTGATTCATTTATGAGCAAAATAGAGCCAACCAAAGTTTCAAAAGCTCTTCGTGATCCAGATTGGGTTACAACCATGCAAGAAGAGCTCAACCAATTTGAAGCGCTAAAAGTCTGGCGATTGGTGCCCCGACCTGAAGGAAAAACAATTATTGGCACCAAATGGGTATTCAAGAATAAAAAGGATGAAGATGGTGTTATTATTCGAAATAAAGCAAGACTTGTAGCCAAGGGATGCAGACAAGAGGAATGCATTGATTATGATGAGATGTATGCACCAGTTGCGCGTATTGAGACAATTAGGATGTTCCTAGCCTACGCTGCACATAAGAACTTTACGGTCTATCAGATGGATATCAAGACAACTTTTCTGAATGGATTATTAAAAGAAGTGGTGTACGTTTCTCAACCTGAAGGATTCGTAAGTGCCGACAAACCTGATCATGTCTATATTCTAGACAAAGCACTTTACGGACTCAAACAAGCCCCTCGAGCCTGGTATGACGTATTATCCAAATTCCTTGTCAAGTGTGGTTTCTCAAAAGGTAAAATCGACACCACTTTATTCATTAAAAAGGACAAAGCTGATATCATTTTAATTCAAATATATGTGGACAATATCATATTTGGTTCAACTAATCCGAAGTACTGTAAGAATTTTTCTAACCTAATGGTGTCACGTTTTCAAATGAGTATGATGGGAGAGATGAACTTATTTCTCATATTACAAGTTAAACAATTTTCCATGGGGATTTTTATAAATCAAGCGAAGTATATTGCTGACATTTTAAAGAAATTTAATATGTCAAATTGTACTCCAATTTCAACCCCGATGACACCAGGAACTAAAATCGGAGTTGATCTTTCGGGAAAAGCTGTTGATATTAGAACCTATAGAGGAATGATTGGTTCTTTAATGTACTTGACGGCAAGTAGACCAGATATTATGTTTTCTAAATGCTTATGTGCTCGATATCAAGCTTCGCCTAAAGAATCCCATATGTCGGTTGTAAAATGCATATTTAGATATCTGAAAGGAACTGCAGATCTTGGTTTGTGGTATCCTAAAGATACAGTTTTTGAGCTAACAACGTATTCAGACGCAAATCATGCAGGTTGTATGCTAGATAGGAAAAGCACATCGGGTCACATTCAATTTCTTGGAGACAAGCTCGTAAGTTGGGCATCAAAGAAACAACTTTGTGTTTCCACTTCGACTGCTGAAGCAGAGTATGTAGCTGCTGCTAGTTTGTAAGTCCACTAATCAAGCCATATCAATCAAAATGTAAAGATTTGACAGTTATGATCAAGATCTAGAGAGAGTAGAGAGAGAAAGTCTCATAAGTCATATATTTGATAATAGCAATTGTGTACAAGGAACTCTTACAAAGCATAAGCTCTCATATTCAAAAAGGAAAAGGTTGTGTGTAGTAAATGATCATGATCGTTATTAACGTTACATAGGTCGTAAGATATAAGCTTGTCGAGAGATTTCCGTTTAGTCGTGGACGTGAGAAACTCTCGACGATCGTCGTCGGGGACGATAATATCTGTTGTCGTGCGTTATCGTCAGGACCTTATCTTAATACAATAATGGTCCTTAGACTGGAGATGTTCGGTTTTCTTGTGTCGTTCGATACTTGCGAAATTTTACCCAAACAGTTTGCCCCCAAAATTCGGAAATTAGGCGGCAAGTCGTTTTTTCGAATTTTGTAACCAGGTGGGACACGTGTTGATTTTTTGTAATTGAATCATTTCCTCGAGAACCAAAGCGATTCTGAGGGGAAGCGTGTAGCCGTTTAATGGTCGTGACGTCATGGTGACGTGGAGCGTGTGGTGTCAGGCGTAGGGACAGGTGTCGTCCATCCGTAGAGTCGATGACAGGTGTCAACCGGTTGTTGGTTCATTCTACCATTGTATTTGCGTATAAATGGATATTTTCACCGGATCCTTCCCCTTTTATGTTTTTCTTATTTAGGGAAAAGATTTCAGTTGCTTTCTTTGAATTTTATGTTTTCCTTTAAGAGTACTCAGTTTGTGAACTCTCGTCTTTACACAAAAAAGTTTTCGATGGCAGTTGACCCCTTCAGCACCGTAAAAGGAGAGGTCGAGATGAAAGAATTTAGGCATCTATCAAGATTCCAGTCGATGTCCGACTGAGTGCTCCGGTTCAGTGGAAGCCGGAGCAATGTCCGAAGGGGTACTTTGTCTTGTACGAGTATCCCTTCAAGATAGGCTTTGCATGGCCTTTCTCTCCCCTGTCGAGGGATTTTTTGACGACCTTTGGGTTGTCGTCGGGGAAAATGATGCCCCAATTCTGGCGCATCGTTCAAGTCATTACGATTGACAGTCAAATGGTCATTGCTATTTACTGTCAATGATTTGCTGGTGGCCTATTCGGTCAAAGCAGAGCCAAACCACAGGTACAATCTCTTCTCGAGATATAGAGGAGACCATGTTTTGGTCCAGGCGATGGCAGTAAACGATCGTAAGTAGAAAATGCGATACGTTTTTGGCCGTGTGTTACTGGGCGACGAGAACGTTTGACGAATCACCACTGGGTGGAACACAGCAAGTAAGTCCTTATTCCCTCTTCTCCTCTGTTATTTCCTTATCTTATCATCTACCGATCGGTGTTCTTTGTTTTCAGCGGTCGACTTTTCAAGGGTTGTACCATACTCTGACTCGACTAAGAAGGTCGAGAGTTTTCTCGAATTTAGTGTCAAAGAGCGTTCATTCTTCCCTATGGCGTCAATGGAGGATGACAAAGATGATGAAGAGGTCGTGGCCATCATCGAAACCTCTGATCGTGAGGACACAGATGCTGAAGAAGAGGAGGAGGACGGGAAAGAGGAGGAGGAGGACGACGACACTGGTGAGGACGCTCTAGGTAAATCCTTATCTTTTAGTCGTAGGATTTTCTATAGATCAAAAGATCCTTTGGGGTCTAGTCAAGCAGACATCACCCAATAGGGTTTTGATGGATCTAGTTGTTAGACGTCACCCAATAGGGTTTTGATGGATCTAATTGTTAGACATCACCATTTGATGTTTTTGTGGGGTCTAGTCGGTAGACGTCACCCATTGGTTGATGAAAACCGTTTGGGATTCTTAGTCGTAAGACGTTAATCCCTGGGTCGTTAGTTTTCGTAAGGTCTAGTTTTTATGAAAACGTCACTCACTGATATATCTTTGTTTGTATTTCAGGAAGTTCAATTCCATCACTACAAACGTTGAGTCTCTCAGGGAGGGAATCGGTAGCTCAACTGGCTCGACATGGTCGGGCTCTGAAGAGAAGGGCCCTCTCGACTACTGGGTCAGAGGGAAAGAAGGTGAAGACGGTCCTGAGGGAACCGTCTTCGACGAATGATGACCTTGGGGTCGTTAGTTCCAAGGAGGTGATGCCGCCACCAGTTGTGGATGTCACACACTGGTGGTGGAAGCCTCTTCGTCGAAAGACAAGGGGAAGGGTCCTCAATCGGGTAAGGATCCAAAGACGATGTCGGTGAACATCAGGCTACTGGTCGACTCTATATTGTCCAGTGGTCTAGATAGGAAGGAAGTGTTCCCTCATGCGAACAGTTTCTTCCTGCCGACTATCCATAAGCGCTACAAGGATCTCGCGATCAAAGACGTGGACGCCAACGTCGTAGGATTTTCCTTCAAGGTAAGAACTTTTGAGTTCTTTTTTGGTTTTGTCGTTTGTTTTATTAACCTGTTATATGATTTTCAGGCGTTCCAAGCGTCGCTGGTGATTCACTCCCGTCTTAATGATGTGAAGTCCTTAGTCTCCCAATCTATCGAGTGGGAGACTAAGGCCACTGCAAGGGCTAGGGCAGCGGAGGAGAAGAGAGAGCATATCTCCCTTCGTTTTCATGAAGCCCTTGGCGAGTTGGAGACTGCCAAGTGTGAAAATGTGGCCCTGCAAGGTCGCATGAATATGGTCCTTGCAAGGCATCCATCGACCGATCAGAGCTGGACGCAACCAAAATGATCTCGGCTGCGACTACAAAAGAAATCGAGATCTTGCGGTTGGAGCGGGATATGGCCCAACAGCAAGTAGCGGACCTTGAGGACAGAGTGACGTCTGTCGAGGCGTTTACTCGTCTTAAGACTCGCGTGGCCATGATCAGGCGTCATGGAAGAGGAGAGGACCCCCTACCTTCGAGAGAAGGTGACTTAAACTTTTTATTGAAGTTTGTTAGGAATGAGGAGGATCTCGATTCGGAGGACGAGCACGATCGTGAGTTGCTGGACGAGAGTCCCCAAGATGACGCCACTGAGGTCGTGGCTAAAGAAGGGCAGGAGAAGTCGGCTCCTTAATTAGTTTTTATAACTTTTTTGTATTTTTAATTGGGCGACCGTTGGTGGTCGTGCCGCGTACTGTAATATCTTTTCAGATATTAATGAAAATATCTTTAAACAAATCAAACTGTCGATACTTTATATACTGTCGAAGCAAATATTAAAGCAATTGTATAAGTAACTTACGATAGACGTAAGAAAAGCAATCGAAAGATAACAGAGATTAATGAAAATCTAAGGAACCCACATCAAATACGAGAATGCGAACATAAAATGATAGAGAGTAACGAGAATCTAAGTAACTCACGATAAGCACATATGATAAGAAGTATAATTGAAATATTTCAAATACTTTTGACGTAAGCACAGTCGATCGTTAGTTAGGCTTGCTGCTGGACAAGCAACCAAGGAATTTGCGTTTCGATGCAAATTACAAATGTATCGATTGATAACCTATTATTAGAGATAATTTCACAAGGAACTTGCGATTTTCATAATATAGATAAGGTTTTGACCTTAGATCATTTGGGTCGTACGACATGGTTGTGAGGCAACCGTAAGGCACAAATATAGTCGAATGTTTGATCGATCCTGCAATGAAATAACCAAAGAGGGGGTCGTTGGTTAGACCAACGAATCTCCAATGCTTAAGTCAGTAAGGTTTGTAGAAGGATAATCGTAAGTAAAGAGGGAATGGGTTTTAGATGTACCACATTCCAACTTCGAGGAATGTTACGACTGTTGAGGGTTTGTAATCGGAAGGCCCCCTTTTCGACAACCTCGGTTATTTGATATGGTCATTCCCACTTGGTGGATAGTTTACCTAAACCAGGTTCTTGTGTGTTTTGAAACACTCGTCGTAAGACAAAATCACCTGTTCGAAAGATCTTGGCTTTGACATTCTTATTGAAGTGTCGTTCGACCAATTATTTTTGCGAAGCCATTTTGATCAATGCTGACTCTCGCAATTCTTCTAGCGCATCAAGGTCATAACTTAGGTTTACTAAGTTGTGATCAACCGTTGAATGTCGTAAAGTTGGAATTTGAGTCTCGACAGGCAAGACTGCTTCACAACTGTAGACAAGAGAGAAAGGAGTTTGTCCTGTAAATGTACGAGGCGTCATACGATTGGCCCAAAGAACTGTCAAAAGTTCTTCGACCCACTTGACTTTTGCCGCTTTGAGCCTTTTCTTGATCGAGTTGACGATCGTTTTATTACTTGACTCAGCGAGTCCATTAGACTGGGGATATCGGGTGTTGAAGTCGTAAATTTGATGTTATGATCTTCACAGAACTGCTGGGTTCTGTCGCTTATGAATTGTGATCCGTTATCACATACGATTTCGGATGGAATCCTAAACCTACAGATGATGTTAGTCTAGATAAAGGAAATGAATTCCTTGTCCTAAACTTGGGAGAAAGCAACTGCTTCTATCCATTTTGAGAAATAATTTGTAAGGACTAGAAGATAGACTTTTTGCTCGGGGGCCGGAGGTAACTTGCCGACAATATCCATTCCCCATCGCATGAAGGGACATGGAGTTAAAGTCGAGTGAAAAGGTTCAGATGGTTTTTGAGACATACCTGAATGTCGTTAACATGCGTTGCAACTTTGGATGTATCTTGTTGCGTCTTGTCGCAGAGTTGGCCAATAATACCCTTGCTGGGAGATACGATTTGCCAAGCTACGACCCCCCGAGTGATTGCCACACTCACCATCGTGCATTTATTGTAAAATGCTTTGGATTTGATTTTTACTGGTAACACATCGTAAGCTTAGTCCTGTTGATGATCGTCTGTAGATTTGTCCTCTGATAATAGTATATCTGGATGCCTTATATCGAATTTTTTGGGCTTTCATTTTGTCTTCAGGAAGTTCGCTTATTAGAAATTTCTTGATATCGCTCGACCAATTGTCTTCCTCTTCGATCATCTGCACATTGTTTTCGTTGTTGATGGATGATGTCGCCAGATGAATTATTGGAATAGCATCACATGGATGTTGTCCAAGTGTTGATCCCGGGTTAGCTAGTTCGTCAGCCTGAGTGTTTTGATCTCTCGGGATCTGAGAAATAGAAAATTCTTCGAAATCTTCAGATTTGACTTTGGCTATCTTGAGATAGGTTGTCATTCTAGAATCTTTAGCGGCCAAGTCTCCATTCATTTGATTCATGACTAAGAGTTAATCGCTTTTGACATGAAGTTTTGTTGCCCCCAGATCGTAAGCCATATTCATTCCTGCGATCAAGGCTTCGTATTCAGCCTCATTGTTAGTAGCATTGAAATCACATCGTATGGAGTACACCATCTTTCCCCCTTATGGCGACTTGAGGACGATGCCAAGTCCTGCCCCCCGGGCATTGGATGATCCATCGACATGTAAGGTCCATATTGGGTCGTTGAGAGTTACCACAAGTTCTGTTGGTACTTCTAACTCTGGACTGAAATATGTAACTCTGGACTGAAATATGCGATGAAGTCGGCCAATGCTTGTGATTTGATCGCGACCCTTGATTTGTATTCTATGTCGTAACTACTAAGGTAGATACTCCATTTTGCCAGTCGACCTGTTAACTCTGGTTTTCTTAAGACAAACTTAAGAGGGAAGTTAGTCACGACAGTAATAGGATATGATTTAAAATAGTGACGTAACTTTTTCGCTGCAATGATCAAGGCTAACAAAAGTTTTTCCATAGTGGAATACCTGGTTTCTGCTTTGAGAAGTGATTTACTTACATAATAGATGGGTCGTTGCTGTTTATTATCTTCTTTGACCAAGACGACACTTACAGCGTTCGAGATGACTGCCAGATCTAGTTGGAGGACCTCAGGTTTCGACAACAAGGGTAGGGACACCATATATATATTTGAGCTCTTCGAGCGCGTTTTCGTGGCCGTCCGTCCATTCGAAGCCCCTGTTTTTTCTCAAGACATTATAGAATAATCAACATTTATCTGAGGATCGAGAGATAAACCTGTTTAGTGCCGCAATTCGGCTATTAAGTCGTTGGACTGCTATATAGTTGCGAGGGGATTTGATATCCAGAATAGATTTTATTTGATCAGTATTGGCCTCGATCCCTCGACGAGTGACCATATATCCCAAAAATATTCCTGCACTTACTCCAAAGGAGCACTTTGTCGGATTAAGCTTCATGTGATACTGCCTGAGGATAGCGAACGATTGTCTTAAGTGATCGATATGGTCGATCTCTTGTCTTGATTTGACCAACATGTCATCGATGTATACTTCCATTGTGTCTCCGAGATGCTTTTTGATCATCTTGTTGACTAACCGTTGGTATGTTGATCCTGCATTCTTAAGACCGAAAGGCATGACCTTGTAATAGTAGATTTCTTTGTCTGTCATGAATGCAGTCTTTTCTTGGTCGTCTCGGTGCATCAGGATTTGATTATATCCGGAGTACGCGTCCATGAATGTGAGCAACTCATGACCGGCAGTCGCATCGACCATGGCATCAATGTGTGGCAATGGGAATGGGTCTTTCGGACAGGCCTTGTTGAGATCCGTAAAGTCGATGCATACTCTCCACTTCCCATATTTATTTTGTACGACCACAACGTTAGCTAGCCAATCGGGATATTTGACTTCCCAGATTTTTCCTGTCTTAAGCAAATTATCAACTTCGTCGTTGATTACTTTGTTGCGTTCTGGAGCGAACTTGCGACGATTCTGTTTAATAGGTTTAAACGAAGGATCAACATTGAGTCGAGGAAAGATGACCTCGGGGTCGATGCCAACCATGTCTTCATGCGTCCAAGCAAAACAATCGGTATATTCCTGCAAAAAGAGATTAGCGATCCCTTTAAAGTAGGGTCGAGGGACGTACCGATGTAGACTAATCTGTCAGGTGTCTCCAGATCCAGTATGACTTCTTCTAGTTGATAGTCATCGACAGTTTTAGGATCGTCCTGGTTTTGTAATTGCTAGATGTTCTGTTTTCTAGGCTTCATGGAGATTTTGTAACATTCGCGAGCAATTTTCAGCTCAGTCTTGACTTCTTGGACGCCCCAAGTTGTCGGCACTTGATCGTCTGATTGTTCGTCGAGGGTACGACTTTCATGTCGTGTATCCAAGGTCTCCCTAGAATAACGTTATATGCTGACGAACAGTTGATGACGTTGAATTTTGTCTGTTTATTGACCCCTTTGGTGAATACCGGGAGAATAATTTCCCCGATGGTATTGGCCATGTCGCTATTGATGACTACAAGGATCGTCGAACGTCGTATGATCTCAGACTTGTCAATTCCCATAGCTTTGATTGTGTCGAGGAAGATGATATTAGCAGAACTTCCTCCGTCGACTAGGATTCTCTTCGTCGAGCAATTACCGATTGTGAGTTGTATGATCAATCCATCATGATGTTTCTTCCATTGATCACTGAGATCTTTCTGATCGAAAGTGATAGGCATGGTTTCTAATTCTAACTCATGTTTAGGTCGCGACGTCCATGGAACAGGGAATTCTTTGTGTCCTCGACTAGCATGTCGCTTCGCTGCCGAGTAAGTTAATCCGCAGACGTTAGAACCTCCGGTTACACAATTAACGACCTTTGCATGCTCGGGCGTTTGTGCCCAGTAAATCTTGCAAATGGCCTTTTGGCACGAGCCAAGCCAATTCTCGTCTTAAAACGATACAATCGTCTATCAGATGGCCATGATCGTTATGAAAGTCACACCATTTGGATTTGTCTTTCTTAGCGTCGTCTTTCTTGCTCTTTGGAGGCCATTTAACATTGGTTTGGACGCTCATGAGAGCTTCAACCACATCTCTAGACGTTCCCTTGAATCCGTAAGACGAAATCTTAGGATGTTGGGGGAATTTGCTTGTTGGAGCAATTTTCTTCTTATCAAATCTCACGTTCGAGACTTGTTTAGATGTCTCGACACGAGCGGTCGATCTCGTCTTGAAGTCTGGATTATTAACGCTCAATGCTCGTTTGTCGCTAGAGTGCTTGCGTCAGAAAGTCGCGTCATCCTCGACCCGCATGTAAGCTAGTATTTGAGCTCGTACGTCTTCAAAGTTTTCTGGAGGATACTTTGTCAAGTCCATGTAGAGGTCGGAACTATCGTCGAAACCTCACTTGTAAGCCTCGATTGCGGTTCGAATGTCGCAATTTCGTACACTGATCATTTCAGAATTAAAGCGATTGAAATAGTTTCGAAGTGATTCGCCTGTCTTCTGAGTGATATAATAGAGATAACTGGTCTGCTTCTCCATCTTGCGACTGCTAGCGAACTGCTGAAAGAATTGGTTGACTAACTCTGCAAAATTGCCGATAGATTTGGGTCGCAAGTTGATCAACCATTGCAGTGCGACACCTATGAGGGTCGCACCAAAACATTTGCACATGCAGACTTGTTGATACTGATGAGGTATTGACACAGTCCACATCAGTTGCTTGTATTGTGCAATGTGCTCCGCCGGATCGCTGATTCCCGAGTACTTTGGCGTGAATGTCGGGATGTTGTATTTCTTTCGGACGTCGACCATGGTGATTTCGTCAACAAAAGGTGACACTTGGAATACGATCCTTGTTCAACGTCCATTGGTACAACAGCTCCAGTAAGCTTTGCAATTAGAGACAACATCTTTTCATTCTGTTCCTCCAGCTTCTTCAAACGTCGTGCGACAGGATCGTCCAGATTGAAATCGTTGCTATTTGGAAGCGATGCTGGTATGAATCCAGAATCTTGAGACGTGACACCTGCATTAGGAAAGGATCCATTGCATTGAGACGTTTCTTCGTTGTCTCCATTCATTGGTACGCGCATATAAGACATAGTCACTGATGGAAATGTTGTCACCGGAGGTGGCATCGTCGGAATCGTTGAGATAGAGAAAGTAGCGACTCCAGTGGTTTCTCCAATACCTTGCATTGGCCTGGGGTATGGAGGTGGTGGAGGCAGAGCACCTGCAAAAGAAACATTAAAAGGTGGTCTTGGACCGTAGTGGGGTTCAAATTGGTTATCCATGTTTTGGTTTCCCATTGCTGGATTTCTCATGGCTGAGAGTTCTTCATTTGCTCTCCGATTCTGCTCGTCCAAAGTATGAATCCGGTTGTGAGCAGCGTTGAGCTCCATACGCATTTGAGCAATGATATGAGCTTGAGTTCCCTGTGCTGCCATGATCCTGTTAGTCAAAGAAGCTGCACTAAAACCGTTAATAGGTCGTACTTTCTGTCGAGGATGTTACTCTAGATGGGGCCCCACGGTGGGCGCCAAACTGTTAATGCCAAAAATCGTCCAACGGAAGATCTAAGGTCGGTATGGAGCTTTAACAACTAAAGTACATGATCGGTCGACAAATCATACGACAAAGGTAAAGAATAAATAAGACATAGAGAATTTGGTGACGCGGAAAACCCCGTTGAGGGTAAAAACCACGGACGATGGCAGAGATCGTCAAGTGCACTATGGACGTCAAATAGGAACGTCGTCCTTTAGAAGAAGTGATTACAAGTACAAATGACAATATTACAGTAGGAAATAATGTAATTGTGCGATTAATCCATAGGTCGTGTGATAGAACACTTTGTCGAGAGATTCTGTTGGAGATAGCTCGTGAGAGTTGTATCTTGAAATTGTTCTCTAATCAAATGTCAATGTCCCTTGTGTAGTTCTTCAGGTTTGTATATATAGCTTTGGTTGCTATAAATGAGCATTGATTGTCTAAAGGTCTTGGTATTGATTGATCTTGATGGCGGTCGTCCGTTATATCCGTTGGCCATTATGTGTCTTAAACCTGTAATAAAAGATTCACAAAGGAAAAGGTTGTGTGTAGTAAATGATCAGTGATCGTTAATAACGTTACATAGGTCGTAAGATATAAGCTTGTCGAGAGATTTCCATTTAGTCGTGGACGTGAGAAAGTCTCGACGATCGTCGTCGGGGACGATAGTATCTATTGTCGTGCGTTATTGTCAGGACCTTACTTTAATACAAGAATGGTCCATAGACTGGAGACGTTTGGTTTTCTTGCGTGGAAAAAGGAGTGGAAAAAGGAGTGGAAACAATGGTCATGGAAAAAGGAGTGGAAACAATGTACATTATTAGACATATTGATTCTTTTTTATACGGGTGTGATACATGTGGGGGTAAAATTAGTATAATAAAGATCTTTCTAAACCTAAGCGATCACTCACCAAATATCACTTCCTCCTCTCACTCCTTCTCCCCTACTGACTTGTCGGTCACCATCTTCGGCTCCCATACCGCCGGTCACTCATAGCCGGTCACCATCTCCGACTCCCATACCGCTGGTCATTCATAGCCGGTCTGTAACACCCTAAAAATTGAGTGAAATTAAAATTTAAAATTTTCGCAATATAACGTCTATAAGTTGAGGGGATTTTAACTGGGACATTTGATATGAAATATAACTTCACAAAATGACATCATCCCATAATGGGGAAGAGTATAAGCGTTTACAATTCAGAAATGAAATGGAGCGAGAACCGACAACCTACTTAATCTAAAACATTCTAATTTAGATTATAATTGGGTGTCGTCATCATTTCCCAAAATATCGACAAGTATAATGCACGCTCTATATCTCGCCAAATGCTATATTCCCAAAAGTTGACCCAACTCTCCGCTCAAGGTTTCGCCACCCCACCACTAACAGAACCTGAGATATACACCAAAACAAACAAGTGTTAGGCTTGGAGCCTAGTGAGAACATCCAAACTGTAGGTGCAAAGAAGTACAATACATTGGTGAACATTTAATAATAAATAGAATGATACATAATAAATGAATCTTCCAACGGTTGAACCTTATGCAAGACAGGGGAGACCCGTTCCACCATAGGTTGTGACGGAACATGAAAGTAGGCCACAACTCATATGGATTACTTAATCAGAATGGTTATTTACCGACGTCAACTCTATCCATGAATCTTTAGTTCAATGTAAATATGGGTTCAACTCTATCTAAGTCTTTACCCCAAAGGTTTACCAAGTTCAACCCTATCCATGGATATTTACCTTGGAACCTCACCATCCCAAAGCTTCATAATTTACTAACCTAACAATTTGCATCAAATAATAACACACGACAAGCAAACCTCATTCTTCATTATGCTAACACATGATACGTCGAATCACCATAATACCATCATTTCACACAATATGGCTTACCCAAAAGCAAGACTAGTAACATGTTAATCCATATACAAAAGTACCAATGATGGATATGATTTTTATGGACTTTCAACCTTACTCCCTTATTTATAAATACAAATAAATCACCTTACCCATTCGGGTTCCAATAATCCATAACCTTCAAGTAAATATCATACATACACAAATATATACATGTATTGCAACTCCATATCCCAAAATATTCCAAGAATGTGAAACCCTAGGTTTGACCCATTAGTCCACCCAACTCAAATAAGAAGAAAAGATAATGTAATAGTTTTAGTAAGGTAAGGAAATGGTTTTTCATAAACATATATTGCATTTAGTTAGAGAAGATGGACTCTCAAAGCTTGGTCTAAGGAAACCCTAGAAACCAAGAACCTTCTAGAGATGGAAGTTTCCTTGATCTTGGACTCTAGGTTGACAATGCTTGAAGTGATTGATGGAAGAACTCTTGAAATCTAAGTAATAAATGTGCAAAGGAACCTAGGGTTTGAAGTATTAATGTGTAACACCCTAAAAATTCGGGTAATTTTAAAAATTGAAATTTCAGCAATATAACATTTGTAATTGGAGCAAACCACCCAAAAAGGGTAAAAGCGTGAGCATTTACAAAACCTGTAGAGACGCATGGGAAATCGACAACAAACTAATCTAAACTACTTCTATCTAGATTACATAGGTTGTCATCCCAAACCACAAAATGATTTAATTGTTTTTCAAACGCCAAAGCTCCCAAAATATCTAATCAACCAAAAATGCCCTCAAGAGTCCACGCTCTTCTCTCAACCCCTCGACGACCCGCCGCTAAGGGAACCTGTTATACACATCATTTGAGAAAAAGTATTAGGCTTATAGCCTAGTGAGAACATACAATTTATATTAAAGATAGTAAGAAGAATTAAATGCAACATGAATAAATTGTTTTCGACAACCGACTTTGTAAATGGTTTGATAAGCACATAGTGACCTTCCGACCCAGACTTCATCTTGCGATAACGGGAAAAAACCCCGAATTCCAAAGATTGTGGCGAAACACAAAGTAAGCCACTTTCCAAGTTTTGAGCTCACCATACTAGGATCAAGGCCACGAACATGCCGGCTCATACTAAGATGTGGGGGAGGGCACCCAATGATCCCTAGTCATGCTCATTCACTAGGATTTACATTTATGACCTATGGCTAGTATCCGGTCCCACATAACCGTACCAAGTTGCCCTCTAGGGTCCAATGTCTCAACTAGCTACATACGGGAATTACCCCCAAATATTAAGTCGACTCTATACCTATGGATCCACTAGTAATAGTCTAGACTTGTCACAATAACACTTGTGACCAACTATAATCAAACATATAGTTCATAGTACCACTTAGTTCCCAAATCACATTTTTATGGTTAACTGCTGATAAGAAAATAAAAAGCTCAAACATGAAGCATAAAGATATTTTCTCATTTATAAATATATGGAAAACCATCTTAATGTAAACATGGACTTCCTCAATATAAACCATTTATTTATTTTTCCCGAAATACCACTTTCAACTACAATACTCATAATATGCTTTAAACATAATCATGGCTAAAATGCCATAGGTTGAACATTTACTCATCAAAATATGAAAACATCCATATTTATAGTTCCAAGACATAGAATACTTCTTTAGTTTACAAAATGGTAAGAACCCTAAAAATCTACAAAATATCAAGTTAGGTCAAAATCTCACCAACAATGAAACTGTAAACAAGGAGATATTTAGAAGTCAAAAATGCATTTTGATGTGTATAAAGTTTAATAAAAAGGAAGTATGAACTCACAATGGGGTTTAATCTAAACCCTAGCAAGATTCTAGGTTTGGAGGAGATGGAATACTTGAACTTGATAGCTTGAGATCTTCACACCACAAGCTTGACAACCCTAGTGATAACCATTAATGAATTTAGAGCTTCATTTAATGGAAGTAAATGAAGAAGGGTGAAGAAATCATACCTAGGTCACCAAAAATTGCACCAACCAACCAACTCTAGAAATAAATGAGAAGGATCAGCTTAAGGGTCGATTTTATACCCCAAGACCCCGACCGCAATAGTGCCATGTGACTATGCCAAGGGCATAGTCGCGAGGCATAGTCACCCGCTTGAAGGAACCCTCGGTACCTTCCTCACGACATTGACACCGCGACTGTGCCCCTGGCACTGTCGCCGGGCACAGTCTCACCAACTGTACCGAGGGGTGGTTGGTTCCAGCGATTGTGACACGCGACTATGCCAAGGGCATAGTCGCCGGGCATTCTCTCCCCCGAGGTACCGAGTGTCAAAAAAATTGATTCGAGGATCAAGGGTTTCGATCGATGGAATGGGATTTGAATCGAGGGTTTCATTATAAGAAATCATGAGATCAAAATTACAAGGAATGACATCATGCTACTTACCAGAAATCCAGGCATTACAATCCTCCCCAACTTGGAAATGATTTTGTCCCCGAAATCCTAACTACTCGAACAGGTGAGGATATCTTCGCTTCATATCCTCTTCGGCTTCCCACGTCACATTGGCGCCGCGGTGATGCTTCCATTGCACTTTGACCACAGTGACCTCCTTGTGACGAAACTTCTTTGACTTCCGCTCCAAGATAGCTTCGGGTTCCTCGACATAACGATTACCTTCCTCCACTCTTATCTCCGAGAGGGGAATAACGCTCTCATCTTCCGCCAAACACTTTCGGAGATAACAGATGTGGAACGTGTTGTGGATCCCGTTCATTTCTGGTGGGAGTTTCAATTGGTAGGCCTACAAGCCCACACGCTTGAGCACTTTGAATGGTCCAAGGAAACGAGGACTCAACTTCCCACGTTTTTTGAACTGGATAATGCCTTTCCACGGCGACACCTTTAGCATCACACAGTCGCCCACTTGAAACACTATCGGCCGCCTCTTCTTATCGGCATAGCTCTTTTGCCAATCCTGAGCTGCATTCAAACGTTCCCGAATACCCTTAACTTTATTGGCCGCCTCTTGGACAATTTCGGGTCCGGCGAATTGCTTCTCTCCCGCTTCAAGCTAACATACAGGAGTTCGACACTTCCGCCCGTACAATGCCTCAAATGGTGCCATTCCGATGCTCGAGTGGTAGATATTGTTGTAAGCAAACTCCACCAAAGGTAGGTGAGAGTCCCAACTACCCCCAAAATCGATGACACAAGACCTTAGCATGTCTTCAAGCGTTTGGATCGTTCTCTCACTTTGACCGTCGGTTTGAGGATGGTAAGTCGTACTCAACTTAACGCGCATACCAAGCTTCTTCTGCAAGTCGTCCCAAAATTTTGAAGTGAACCGACTGTCACGATCCGAAACAATAGACAAGGGCACTCCATGCCTCGAAACCACCTCGTCGATGTAAAGCTTTGCTAACTTGTCCATCGTTAGTGTCTCACGCATGGCCAAGAAATGAGCGCTCTTGGTCAACCGGTCAACTATCACCGAAATGGTATCGTGACCTCGAAGAGTCTTGGGCAACTTAGTCACGAAATCCATGGTAATGTGTTCCCATTTCCACTCGGGGATCTCCAAAGATTGGAGACTCCCATACGGTCGGTGATGCTCGGCTTTCACTTGCAAACATGTCACACAACGCTTTACGTAACGTGCCACGTCAAGCTTCATCACCGGCCACCAATAATGTAGCTTCAAATCCCGGTACATCTTCGTACTTCCCGGATGAATGGAATACTTGGACTTGTGAGCATCCTCAAGAAGAAGTTCCCGATTGCCCCCAACCTTGGGCACCCACACACGGCCGTTGAACAATTTCACTCCACGACTATCTTCCGTTAAGAGCAAACGTTGATTTGTCATGACTTATTCCTTGAGGATTTCTTCCAACAATGCTTCCACCTGAGATGCTTTAATTTTCTCTATGAGACTCGACACGAGCTCGATTCTTGTGAGAGTAGCCCGAATGATCCCGCTATAGTCCTTCCGACTCAAAGCATCGGGCACTACGTTGGCCGTACCGGGATGGTAAAGCAACTCACAATCGTAGTCTTTGAGTAACTCGAGCCACCGCCTTTGCCTCATGTTCAACTCCTTTTGATCAAAAACGTACTTCAAACTTTTATGATCCGTGTAGAGAGTACATTTCGTGCCATAGAGGTAGTGTCGCCAAAGCTTCAAAGCAAACACCACCGCCGCCAACTCTAGATCATGGGTAGGGTAATTCTTTTCGTGAATCTTGAGTTGCCTCGATGCGTAAGTGATTACCTTGCCTCTTTGCATCAACACACAACCTAATCCCATTTTCGAAGCGTCACTATAGACCATGAAGTCTTCCGACCCTTCAGGTAGCGACAAGATTGGAGCTTCACACAACTTCTTCTGTAAAGTCCGGAACGCCTTTTCTTGCGTTTCGGTCCAGACGAACTTCACATTCTTCCTAGTCAAGGCCGTCAAGGAAGAAGCGATCTTTGAGAAGTCTTGTATGAATCTCCGATAGTAGCCCGCCAAACCCAAGAAACTTCGGATTTTGGACGGACTCTTGGGAGGTTTCCAATTCATCATTGCTTCAATCTTTGAGGGGTATACTTTCACTCCGTCTCGAGTGACAACGTGACCCAATAATTGAACCTCTTCAAGCCAAAAGTCGCACTTGAAAAAATTGGCGTACAACCTCTCTTTTCTCAACACTTCTAGAACTTCGCGAAGGTGTTGCTCGTGTTCTGACTCACTCTTGGAATACACGAGTATGTCATCAATAAATACAATGACCGACTTGTCAAGGAATGGTCGGCACACCCTATTCATCAAATTCATAAACACCGTTGGTGCGTTAGTTAGACCAAACGGCATCACAAGGAATTCGTAATGGCCGTAACGCGTTCTAAAAGCCGTCTTTGGAACGTCTTCCTCTCTCACCTTCACTTGGTGGTATCCCGAGCGCAAATCGATCTTCGAGAAGCAACCCGCTCCTTGAAGCTGATCGAATAAGTCGTTGATTCTCGGCAGTGGATACTTATTCTTTACCGTAGCCTTATTCAGTTCACGATAATCGATGAACATTCTAATTGTGCCATCCTTCTTCTTCACGAACAAGACCGGAGCTCCCCAAGGCGACGAGCTAGGTCTTATAAATCCCTTCTCTAGGAGTTTTTGGAGTTGAGCCATCATCTCTTGCATCTCCGATGGCACTAACCGGTAAGGAGCTCGTGCAATTGGAGCCTCCCCCGGTATAAGATCGATCCGGAACTCCACTTGACGATCGGGTGGCAGACCGGGCAAATCGTCTGAAAAGACATCGGGAAATTCGCGCACCACCTTCACGTCCTCGAGCTTCTTCTTCTCGAGTTCCGCGTCTATCACATAAGCTAGAAAGGACGAACATCCTTTCACCAAACACTTTCGTGCTTTAGCCATGGTAATAACTGCCACATCACCTTTCCTTCTTTCGCCATAAACAACCACCCTGTCACCATCCGATATAGGGAGTCAGATTAGTTTCTTGGAGCAAAGGATTTCGGCATGATTGTCCGTCAACCAATCCATGCCGACCACTACGTCGAATCCACCAATGACCATTGGCATCAAGTTGATCAAGAACTTCTTCCCTTCGATACCAAGGGTACAATATTTCAAGACATCACGGATTAACACTTGACTACCATTAGCTATCTCGACCACTAAAGCATTCTCTAGACTAATAGTGGGCATGGCAAACTTTTCGCGAAACGAATCAGATATGAAAGAGAAACTGGAACCCGAATCAAATAGCACACGAGCATGTACAGAGTTTAGAAGAAACGTACCCGATACCACATCAGCGGATGCCTTGGCCTCATCGACCGTCATCTGGAAAGCTCGACCAGGAATTCTGGGAGGGTTCTCTTTCTTCTCCGGGGCACTCCCCGTCTTCCACTTCGGGCAATCTTTTAAAAAATGGCCCGACGTCTTGCACTCAAAACAGATGATTCCCTTGATCGGACAATCCTTGATACGATGATCGGTCTTACCGCACCTGACACAAGCTGTGAAAGCAGGATTACAGTTGCCGTGGTGCTTGCTTCGGCACCTATGGCACCACCGTGCCTCTTGACGGTTGTTGAAATTCCGGTTCCCCACGAACGGTCGATTTCTCTTAAGAGGTCCGGAATTGCCTTCCCACTTTATCTTGTCCACTACCGCTGTCGCTTTCTCTGGCTTGCCTCTTGCATAAACTTCTTCCATAAATTGAGCTTCCTCAATTGTCTCCCGACGGTTAGAAGCTTTGGAGTTGCGGACCATTGATATCATGTCCGCTGGTAGGCCATTGAGATAAGCCTTTATCTTCTCTTTCTCCGTTGGGGCCACGTGCCCCACCAATCCTAGTTTCTCCATAAACTGACGGGTGTACACCCTCACCGTCAAGTTTCCTTTAAATAGAGACCGAAACTCAGCTTCGATGCGGTCCATAGATCTTTTACTGCAGAACTCTTCTAAGATCTTCTTCTTAAACTCGGTCCAAGACAACTGAGCCAGAACGATAGGAGAGAGAGTGGACTGGGTGACGTTCCACCATGTAAGTACCGAATCTCTAAGAAGTTGGGTACCGAAACTCACCCTCTGGTCATCCCCACACTCGGATGAGCGAAAAGCCTGCTCGACAGCCTGAACCCACTTTACACACACAATCGGGTCGTCAGAACAGGAGAACTCCGGTGGTCCGCAATCCAGAAAGGATTTGTAGGAGCAACTCCTTCCACTCTTCTGAGCACCCACAACTATGTGCACTTCCGTTCTAACACCCTGACCGGTGCCACCAGAACCCACCATGACGTTCTCTGCAACCGCCTCATTTCTCTTGAGACTGGCATCGCGGTCTTCTAACAGCTTCAGAAACACTTCCTGTTGCTTCTCCATAGCCGATGACACCATCTGCATAATGTTGGCCATCATGTCGGCTTGAGGGTTTGCCTCCTGAACAACCGGGTTTGTGGATGCCAACTCCACTCTCGGCATTTGCTCCACCTCTCCCGTGAATATAGGCGGCATACCCGGAGGAACGACGGTCGCTGCCCTAACTACTTGATTTCGCTCGAGTGAGCTATCTTTGCGTACATTCCCATCGGCTAACGGTCAACTGCGAGTGTTCACCATACTAGAAAATGGTTGTCATACAAGAACGAGAAAAAATAAGAAGGAGATTAACTAAAGTAAGCACGAAAGAAACGTACTACTATGTCTACCAATTGTCATAACATTAGCCAACCAAGTACACTCACGTAAAATATCCTCATAATAACATTAGCTAAGTGAGATTATGAACATATAACACATAAGGGTCCTTGTTACCATCATCATAACGCTTGATGAACATAACTTCCGTCGACTCTAAGACTAACCCATCTTAGATGTTCTACCCAACTCACAAATCATTGCTTAACAAACTCAGTCTAAGTCTAGACATCTTACATTCATGCCTAGTTCGCTTAAACTAGAGCTCTGATACCAACTTGTAACACCCTAAAAATTCGGGTAATTTTAAAAATTGAAATTTCGGCAATATAACATTTGTAATTGGAGCAAACCACCCAAAAAGGGTAAAAGCGTGAGCATTTACAAAACCCGTAGAGATGCATGGGAAATCGACAACAAACTAATCTAAATTACTTCTATCTAGATTACATAGGTTGTCATCCCAAACCACAAAATGATTTAATTGGTTTTCAAACGCCAAAGCTCCCAAAATATCTAATCAACCAAAAATGCCCTCAAGAGTCCACGCTCTTCTCTCAACCCCTCGACGACCCGCCGCTAAGGGAACCTGTAATACACATCATTTGAGAAAAAGTGTTAGGCTTATAGCCTAGTGAGAACATACAGTTTATATGAAAGATAGTAAGAAGAATTAAATACAACATGAATAAACTGTTTTCGACAACCGACTTTGTAAATGGTTTGATAAGCACATAGTGACCTTTCGGCCCAGACTTCATCTTGCGATGACGGGAAAAAACCCGAATTCCAAGGATTGTGGCGAAACACAAAGTAAGCCACTTTCCAAATTTTGAGCTCACCATACTAGGATCAAGGCGACGAACACGCCGGCTCGTACTAATATGTGGTGGAGGGCACCCAATGATCCCTAGTCATGCTCATTCACTAGGATTTACATTTACGACCCACAGCTAGTATCCGATCCCACATAACCGTACCAAGTTGCCCTCTAGGGTCCAATGTCTCAACTAGCTACACATGGGAATTACCCCCAAATAATAAGTCGACTCTATATCTATGGATCCACTAGTAATAGTCTAGACTTGTCACAATAACACTTGTGACCAACTATAATCAAACATATAGTTCATAGTACCACTTAGTTCCCAAATCACATTTTTATGGTTAACTGCTGATAAGAAAATACAAAGCTCAAACATGAAACATAAAGCTATTTTCTCATTTCCAAATATATGTAGAACCATCTTAATGTAAACATGGACTTCCTCAATATAAGCCGTTTATTTCTTTTTCCCGAAATACCACTTTCAACTACAATACTCATAATATGCTTTAAACATAATCATGGCTAAAATGCCATAGGTTGAACATTTACTCATCAAAATATGAAAACATCCATATTTATAGTTCCAAGACATAGAATACTTCTTTAGTTTACAAAATGGTAAGAACCCTAAAAATCTACAAAATATCAAGTTAGGTCAAAATCTCACCAACAATGAAACTGTAAACAAGGAGATATTTAGAAGTCAAAAATGCATTTTGATGTGTATAAAGTTTAATAAAAAGGAAGTATGAACTCACAATGGGGTTTAATCTAAACCCTAGCAAGATTCTAGGTTTGGAGGAGATGGAATACTTGAACTTGATAGCTTGAGATCTTCACACCACAAGCTTGACAACCCTAGTGATAACCATTAATGAATTTAGAGCTTCATTTAATGGAAGTAAATGAAGAAGGGTGAAGAAATCATACCTAGGTCACCAAAAATTGCACCAACCAACCAACTCTAGAAATAAATGAGAAGGATCAGCTTAAGGGTCGATTTTATACCCTAAGACCCCGACCGCAATAGTGCCATGCGACTATGCCAAGGGCATAGTCGCGAGGCATAGTCTCCCGCTCGAAGGCACCCTCGGTACCTTCCTCACGACATTGACACCGCGACTGTGCCCCTGGCACTGTCGCCGGGCACAGTCTCACCAACTGTACCGAGGGGTGGTTGGTTCCAGTGATTGTGACACGCGACTATGCCAAGGGCATAGTCGCCGGACATTCTCGCCCCCGAGGTACCGAGAGTCAAAAAAATTGATTCGAGGATCAAGGGTTTCGATCGATGGAATGGGATTTGAATCGAGGGTTTCATTTTAAGAAATCATGAGATCAAAATTACAAGGAATGACATCATGCTACTTACCAGAAATCCGGGCATTACATAATGAGAGAAAACGTTTTGGACGAAGTGAGAAGTGAGTAGGTGAAAGTGGTAAATGAGGGAAGAGGTTGGAATCGACCTAATTAAGGCCCTACACCCGACCGCGATATTGCCTCACGACTATGCCCCTGGCATAATCGCCGGGCATAGTCACCCGCTAAGTGGGGCTTGCGGTACACTTGCCACGATATCACCACCGTGATAGTTACCCGGGCATAATCACCGAGCACGGTAGCTCCAATTGTACCATAACCTATTTGTTGCTGGCGATTGTGACACTGGCAACAGTGACTATGTCACTGTCGCATGGCACTGTCGCCCAAACCTCTCGGGCTCCAGATTTTCAATGTTTTCGAATATGAATCAGATCCCGACGGGTACGAACGACCACTAAGACATACGACACACAAAATTGACGCACGAGGGACATTAAGATATAAAGTATGATGCAAGAATCGTACCGAGAATTCTGGGCGTTACAATCCTCCCCAGCTTGGAAAGGATTTCATCCTATAAATTAATTCTCACCCAAAAAGGTGAGGGTATTTCCTCTTCATGTCTTCCTCCACTTCCCAAGTCACGTTGGCCCCTCGGTGATGCTTCCATTGGACCTTGACCATACTTCTTTGTGATGGAGTTTCTTGGATTTTTTTCCAATATGGCATCGGGATCCTCGACACATCGATTACCCTCATCCACTATGATATCCGATAGAGGAATGACGCTTTCCTCATCCGCCAAGTATTTTCGGAGATAACACACGTGGAACATATTGTGGATTCCATTCATCTCGGGTGGGAGCTCCAATTGGTAAGTTTGAAGCCCAACCCGCTTGGTTATGGTGAATGGCCCAAGTAATCGAGGACTCAACTTTCCCCGTTTACCAAACCGGATGATTCCCTTCCAAGGCGATACTTTGAGCATAACTCGATCACCCACTTGGAACTCACCGGTCGTCTCTTCTTATCCGCATAGCTCTTTCTTGGGACACCTTTAAACGTTCCCGGATGCCCTTGAACTTGTCCGCGGTCTCTTGGATAATTCCGGGTCCGGAAAATTGTTTCTCACCCTCCTCTAACCAACAAACTAGAGTTCGACACTTTCGGCCATACAAGGCCTCGAAAGGGGCCATACCAATATTGGAATGGTAACTGTTGTTGTAGGCAAACTCCACTAAAGGTAGGTGTGAGTCCCAATTCCCGCAAAAGTCAATGACACATGACCTCAGCATATCCTCAAGTGTTTAAATGGTCCGCTCGCTCTGACCGTCGGTTTGGGGATGATAGGTCGTGCTTAACTTCACTCTAGTACCCAACTCTTTCTGGAGACTGTCCCAAAAATCTGACACAATGGACAAAGGCACGCCATGCCTCGAGACGACTTCGTCAATATAAAGTTTGGCCAACTTATCCATCGGAAGGGTCTCCCTCACAGCAAGGAAATGTGCACTCTTGGTGAGACGGTCCACCACCACCCATATTGTATCATGCCCTCTCATAGTCTTTGGTAGCTTGGTCACAAAGTCCATGGTGAGGTGTTCCGATTTCCATTCCGAAATTTCCAAATATTGGAGACTTCCATATGATCATTGGTGTTCGGCTTTGACTTGAAGGCACGTCACACATCGTTCCACGTAATTTGCTACATCCAACTTCATGATGGGCCACCAATAGTTATGTTTCAAATCCTGGTACATCTTCGTACTTCCCGGGTGGATGGAATACTTGGACTTATGGGCGTCAAGAAGCAATTCGCGATTACCCCCGATCTTGGGTACCCATACTCGCCTTTAGAGGAGTTTCACCCCACGACCATCTTCGTTCAAAAGCAAGTGTTGTTTTACCATCACCTCACTCTTAAGATTCTCCTCCTAAAGAGCTTCCGCTTGAGATGCCTTGGTTTTCTCGATCAGGTTTGACACCAATTCGATTCGAGAGAGAGAAGCTCGCAGGCTACCACTATACACTTTTCTACTGAGAGCATCTACCACCACGTTTGCCTTGTCGGGGTGATAGAGTAGCTCACAGTCATAGTCCTTTAGGAGTTCTAGCCATCTCCTCTGCCTCATATTCAACTTTTTCTGGTCGAAGATGTGTTTTAAACTCTTGTGATCGGTATAGAGGGTGCACTTTGTGCCATAGAGATAATGCCGCTAAAGCTTTAGCGCAAAAACTATCGCCGCCAACTCTAAGTCATGGGTAGGGTAATTCTTCTTGTGAATCTTAAGCTGTTTCGATGCGTAGACGATCTCCTTTCCCCGTTGCATCAAGACACAACCCAAGCCCATTTTCGAGGCATCGCTAAAGACCACAAAATCCTCGGTTCCTTCAGGTAAGGATAGGATCGGTGCCTTGCATAACTTCTTCTGGAGAGTTCGGAAGGCTTTCTCATGGGTATCTGTCCACACGAACTTCACATTCTTCTTGGTAAGCGCGGTCAAAGATGAGGCGATCTTTGAGAAATCTTGGATGAATCGCCGATAATAACCCGCTAGACCCAAGAAGCTTCGAATCTTGGACGGACTCTTTAGAGGTTCCCAATTCATCATGGCCTCGATCTTCAAATGATCCACTTTCACTCCATCTTGAGTGACAACGTGTCCTAAGAATTGGATTTCCTTCAATCAAAAGTCACATTTTGAGAGCTTAGCGTAAAGTTGCTCTTTTCTCAAGACCTCAAGGACTTCGCGAAGATGTCGATCATGCTCGACCTCGTCCTTGGAATAGACAAGAATATCGTCAACGAATACGATCACTGACTTGTTGAGGAATGGTCGGCACACACGGTTCATTAGGTCCATAAATACCGCCGGCGCGTTGGCCAATCCAAAAGGCATGACCAAGAATTCATAGTGCTCGTACCGAGTCCTAAACGCCATTTTCGGAACGTCTTCGCTCGTCACCCTTACTTGGTGGTACCCGGATCGAAGGTCGATTTTCGAAAAGCAACCCACTCCTTGAAGTTGATCGAACAAATCGTCGATCCTCGGGGGTTACCTAGTTCAACTCCCGGTAGTCGATGCACATTCTCATCGTGCCATCCTTCTTCTTGACGAATAAGACCGGGGTTGCCCAAGGCGAGTAACTCGACCTTACAAAGCCCTTCTCGAGGAGATCTTGGAGTTGAGACAATATTTCTTGCATTTCGGAAGGAGCCAACTGGTAGGGAGCCCTGGCGATTGGAGCCTCTCCCGGGACAATATCGATCCAAAATTCAACCTGTCTTTCCAGCGGCAAACCAGGCAAGTCGTCCGGGAAAATGTTGGGGAACTCCCGCACCACTTCCACGTCCTCGAGTTTCTTCTTCTCAAGCTTGGCGTCCAACACATAGGATAGGAAGGAGGAACACCCCTTCACTAAGCACCTACGTGCCTTAACCATGGTGATGATGGGTACATCACCCTTCCTCCTCTCACCATAGACGACCACATCAACCCCATCGGTCGTCGGAATTTGAATTAATATCTTTGCACACAGAATTTCAGCTTGATTCTCGGCTAACCAATCCATCCCGATCCCCACATTGAATCCTCCAATGGTCATTGGCATGAGATCGATTGAGAACTTCTTCCCCCCGATCTCTAAGGTGCAACCCTGCAACAACTCATGAACCACTACTTAACAGCCGTTAGCTATCTCAACTACTAAGGAATCATCTAACGCGCTAGTGGACATGAAAAGGTTTTGGCAAAATGAATTGGATACAAAGGAAAAACTGGCACCAGAGTCAAACAATATGAGAGCGGGTACTGAGTTGACAAGAAACGTACCTGAAACGACATCTGATGAAGCCTTCGCCTCATCGGCGGTCATCTGGAAAGCCTTCCCCGGCACCCTTGGAGGGTTCTCCTTTTTACCTTGCGGTCCTCCCGCCTTCAACTTTGGGCACTCACTCCAGATGTGGCCCGGTTCCTTGCATTCATAGCATATGACCCCTCGGGTCGGGCAAATTTCACGTACATGCCCCGCCTTACCACACTTGAAACAATTCGTCCCACTAGAGTTGCACGGGCCGAAATGTTTGATTGTGCACTTTGGTCACCACCTATCTTCCCGCCTAGGCTCGGTCCCCCTATTGATGTTGTTGTTGAAAGCTCGTGGTTTCTTGGAGGGCAAAGAGTTGCCTTCCCATTTTCTCTTCTCGGTCGCCCCGACCCTCTCCTTGCGACTCTGAGCATAAACATCCTCCATGACTTTGGCCTCTTCAATGGCCTCACGGAGAGTAGAGGGCTTGGCATTGCAAACCATGGACATCATGTCCGCTGGCAACCCTTTCAGATACGCCTTCACCTTATCATTTTCAGTTGGGGCCGCATGTCTCACCAGATCAAGGTTCTCAACGAATTTCCTTGAATAATCTCTCACCGACATATTACCCTTCTTGAGGACTCGGAACTCATCAACAATCCAATCCATCAGTCTCTCATTGCAATACTCTTCCATGATTTTCTTCTTAAATGCATCCCAACACAATTGGGCAAGAATGATAGCATCGAGGGTGGACCTAGTGACGTTCCACCATCGATGTGTCAGTCCTCTAAGAATTTGGGAGGTGAATCTTACTTTCTGATCTTCCCCGCACTCGTTGGAACCGAAAACTTGCTCGATCGCCTGGATCTAGTTCATACACTCAAATGGGTCATCGGATACAGAGAACTTGGGCGGTTTACTACAAATGAAGGTTTTGTAGGAGCAACTCTTTCCGCCCCCTCTGAGCACCGACAACCACGTGCTCTTTCGTCCTGATCCAATTTTCAGTACCAACCGAACCGGCCACCGCATTCTCAGCAACTACCTCCGGCCTCCTGAGACTAGCATCCCTATCCTCCAACATCTTTAGAAATGCCTCTTGTTGCTTTTCCATAGTTGACTTCACCATCTACATGACACTGGCCATCATATCGACTTGAGGGTTTGCCTCTCGAATGACCGGGTTCGAGGATGCCAAATGCACTCTGGGTATGTGCTCTACCTCTCCGGTAAATATCGACGGCATATTGGGAGGGACAACATTCACCTCCCTAACCGCTGGAATTGGATCGCATGTGCTATCTTCATGAATTTCCCCTTCGATCAACGGTCGACTTCGAGTATTCACCATGATAGAACAAAGGCTACCACACAAGCACGAGAGAGAATAAGATATTCGATCGAAACACAAAAGAAAACGTACTAATATATCCATCAATCATCATGACATTAGTAAATCAAGCATGCTCACGTAACAATATATTCATAATGGCATTAGCTAAGTGCAATTATGAACACATCATACCCAAGGATTCTCGTTACCATCATCATAATTCTTAATTCATGCAATTCCGTCGACTCTAAGACCATCCTATCTTAGTATTTCTATCCAATCCTCACAAATCATAAATAATAACTCTAGCTTAAGTCTAGACATCTTACGTTCATGCCTAGTTCACTTAAACTAATGCTCTGATACCAACTTGTAACACCCTAAAAATTGAGTGAAATTAAAATTTAAAATTTTCGCAATATAATGTCTATAAGTTGAGGGGATTTTAACCTGGGACATTTGATATGAAATAAAACTTCACAAAATGACATCATCCCATAAAGGGGAAGAGTATAAGCGTTTACAATTCAGAAATGAAATGGAGCGAGGACCGACAACCTACTTAATCTAAAATATTCTAATTTAGATTATAATTGGGTGTCGTCATCATTTCCCAAAATATCGACAAGTATAATGCACGCTCTATATCTCGCCAAATGCTATATTCCCAAAAGTTGACCCAACTATCCGCTCAAGGTTGCGCCACCCCACCACTAACGGAAGCTGAGATGTACACCAAAACAAACAAGTGTTAGGCTTGGAGCCTAGTGAGAACATCCAAAGTATTGGTGAACATTTAATAATAAATATAATGATAAATAATAAATGAATATTCCAATGGTTAAACATTATGCAAGACGGGGGAGACCCGTTCCACCATAGGTTGTGACGGAATACAAAAGTAGGCCAGAACTCCTATGGATTACTTAATCGGAATGGTTATTTACCGGCATCAACTCTATTCATGAATCTTTAGCCGTTAGAACATCAACTCTATCCATGAATCTTTAGTTCAATGTAAATATGGGTTCAACTCTATCCAAGTCTTTACCCCAAAGGTTTACCAAGTTCAACCCTATCCATGGATCTTTACCTTGGAACCTCACCATTCTCAAAGCTTCATAATTTACTAACATAACAATTTGCATCTAGTAATAACACACGACATGCAAACCTCATTCTTCCTTATGCTAACACATGATACCTCAAATCACCATAATACCATCATTTCACACAATATGGCTTACCCAAAAGCAAGACTAGTAAAATGTTAATCTATATACAAAAGTACCAATGATGGATATGATTTTTATGGATTTTCAACCTTACTCCCTTATTTATAAATAAAAATAAATCACCTTACCCATTCGAGTTCCAATAATCCATAACCTTCAAGTAAACATCATACATACACAAATATATACATGTATTGCAACTCTATATCCCAAAATATTCCAATAATGTGAAACCCTAGGTTTGACCCATTAGTCCACCCAACTCAAATAAGAAGAAAAGATAATGTAATAGTTTTAGTAAGGTAAGGAAATGGTTTTTCATAAACATATATAGAATTTATTTAGAGAAGATAGACTCACAAAGCTTGGTCTAAGGAAACCCTAGAAACCAAGAACCGTCTAGAGATGGAAGCTTCCTTGATCTTGGACTCTAGGTTGACAATTCTTGAAGTGATTGATGGAAGAACTCTTGAAATCTATGTAATAAATGTGCAAAGGAACCTAGGGTTTGAAGTATTAATGAGAGAAAGTGGTAAATGATGGAAGAGGCTGGAATCGACCTAATTAAGGCCCTGCACCCAACCGCGACATTGTCTCGCGACTATGCCCCTGGCATAATCACCGCCCGCTAAGAGGGGCTTGCGGTACACTTGTCGCGATATTGCCACCGTGACAGTGACCTCGGCATAATCGCCGAGAACTGTGGCTCCACTTGTACCGTGCCCTGTTTGTTGCTGGCGATTGTGACACTGGCGACAGTGACCATGTCACTGTCGCGTGGCACTGTCGCCCAAACCTCTCGGGCTCCGAATTTTCAATTTTTTTGAATACGAATCAGATCCCCCCGACGGGTACGAACGAATACTAAGACATACGATACACAAAATTGATGCACGAGGGACAATGAGATATAAAGTATGATGCAAGAATCGTACCGAGAATTCTGGGCGTTACCCGTTCACCATCTCCGCCTCCCCACCCATTCCATTTGTCTCCCTCCTCTACCGATCTTATCTACTGCTATCTCGGACTAATCTCCTCTACATCTATCTCCCATGTTCCCCCTCTTTGTGGTTATTGTCCTTGTGGTTTGTAAAAACAGAGATAAAATAGTTATGTATCAACAGACCCCTTCTTGAAAATGGGTTTCAACGGAGAACGGTTTCATGAAGATGTGTTTTTTACGGAGATGGCTTTCATGAAGATGGGTTTCGACGGAGATCGGTTTCGAGAAGATGGGTTTCATGAAGATGTGTCTTGACGGAGATGGCTTTCATGAAAGATGGGTTTCGACGGAGACCGGTTTCGACGAAGAGGGGTTTCATGAAAACATGGTTTCAACAAAGTATATCTTTGTTTCTCCCCTTTCTCTTTTATTCTTCAATAGAACCAAACCTATTTTATCTGGGTTCATGATTTTGTCTTCATGTTTATGGGTTCATGATTTTGGTTTCATGTTCCTGTCGTCGGAGACCAAGATGCCAATCTCCGACGAAATGATTTTTTTTCCACGAATGGTTACAAAAAATAAAATAGTATATCTAAAAAATATGTTAAAAGCCCTAAAATACCCTCTACATGTTAAATGCATATAAAAATGAAAAATAAAAAAAGAAATTATGTGATTGGTAGATTTTAGTTTGTAAAGTTTATTAGAATTGATTGGTTTGTAAAGGAAACCAACCCTATATATATATATAGGAAGGATCATGCGAGAAGTTAAACATTTTGCGAGAAGGCGAGAAGTGTGATATCATATATGATTACACGGCCTGTGGGCGTGCTTAATTATATATGATTAAATGTCTATGTATTGCCAATATAACATGTGTTTAATCATATATGATTAAGCTTGTGTATCATATATGATTAAACACTTCTCGCCTTCTCGCAAAATGTTTACCTTCTCGTATGAACCTGCACCTATATATATATATATATATATGTGTGTGTGTGTGTGTGTGTACAACTGTATAAGAGACATAACGATAAGAAAAAGAGAAAAAAAAATAACAGATTGCAAAATATATGTAACCTTGGTAGATCGATCGAGAGAAGACTTTGAAGAAGCAAATAAATTAATTAGCATGCTATAAATACTATATGTATGGTTCGTAATTAGTAGAAAAGGCATAGCTTCTTCATTAAATGTTCTTCAATTCCTCTTCCTCTGCATCCTCTTGTTTCTTTACTACTATACTCACATATATATAGAGAGAGGAAGGATCATGCGAGAAGTTAAACATTTTTCGAGAATGCGAGAAGTGTGATATCATATATGATTACACGACGTGTGGGTGTGTTTAATCATATATGATTAAACGTCTATGTATTGCCAATGTAACATGTGTTTAATCATATATGATTAAGCTTGTGTATCATATATGATATCACACTTCTCGCCTTCTTGCAAAATGTTTAACTTCTCATTTGAACCTGAAATGTTGAATATGCAAAATGATAGAGATAGAGATAGAGCAAGAACCCGAGATCAATCGCCTTCATTTAGAACCCAATCTGGCCTCCCCAAGGTAAACTCTAAGCTTGGTTTTCTTTGATCTATACTGGATCCTAAGTAGCTCTTTAGCTTCATAGAATCATATTCCTGGAATCACAAATTTAATGTATGAGGATCGATCGCTAGTTATCTAACTATGTCACGTTTTATCCAATCCATAAAATAAAACGATTTCTAAGCTTAAAATATAGATGTAGTTGCTTGATGCATTAATACCTCAACAGCATGTCGTCGACTGGCAGTCCATGGTGACAAGGTAGACGAGGGTCTTTGGAGATCAATAGGGTTTGCCTCGGGCCATGCATCTCCATTGCTGAGAATTAACTAATTAATACTACTTGGTTTCAAAACTTAATTAATAATAGTGAATATCAACAATTAATGTTTAAACTAAAAATGAATTCCAAACAAGTTGGACTAACTCATGAAAATGTAAACATAGAAATTATTATTCTTAACAATTGATATTATTTAAATGCAAATTTTCGTCATTGCGGTTTACTGAAATTAATGATTACCTGCTATAAAGATTTTTAATAAAACAAGGTCCTCTAATTTCATTTTTACAACGAATTAGACCCCTCTTACTAATCCCGTTAAAAAATCATGTTATTGAAGAGCATTTCACTCTTTTTATATTTTTGTTTCAACTATTAATTAAAAATAAATATGTAAAACTCATAAAAGTATGTGATTTGACCAACTCCCCTACTTAAAACTACCACCACTTATCCCCGATTTCCCCAGCCAGTGAGCCACGATCGCCGTTTGGCCACAACTCCAGCCTCCTTCCTACATGACTGTAATAACCCTTATCTTGCTTATTTAGCAATTATGGAAGTCTTATGGGTGTGGTGTAAGATGATCTCTTTTGTAAGGTTTGATAATGAAAATAAGAGAATAAAGGGGAGCAAATCCTCTTTCCTTCTCATTTTTGTGCGTGTGACAACTAGAGAATTGGGAGAGAAAGAGTCGGGACTCTCTTGAACTTGGTGAAGGATGGAGGTAATAAAGTGAATAAATCATTATCTTCAACCTTAAGATAATCTTCTTCCCTTCTAGCTTAGTGCCACAATCAATAGAGGTTTGAACTCTATCTAGAAACCTTCTTCTTTTTGAGGATTTGGATTTGAGATCAAGATTCCTAATTCCTTGGGGTTATTGGATTTAAAATCTCGATGGATTATTGATATGGAATTGTTCTTGTTGGTTCTTTGTTGTTCTTTGAGAAAAGAACCCCTCACTATTTCCATGGTAGCTTCAAGAATGTCAAGGGTTAATGTTTTTGTTTTAAATGTGGGATTAAGAGGTGGATTTTTGGTATGATTAAATGTGGTTTTGATGGTTTAAAATGGTTTAGAACGTTGATTATATCGATTTCGGGGCTTAAAACCAATTTGGGAAGGTTTGGGTACAAGAGGCCTTAAGGTTTTTTGTTGGAATTCTCGTGCAGGGCAAAGCAATCGAGAATGCGACCTCCATGCGAGTTTGGTCCCATGAAAGTCGCATTGTTCACTGCCATGTACGTTTTTTATTTTGCTTCGTTTCTCGTTTGGAGCAACGTTCGAGGCATCAATTTGGGGTTTGTCTTGGGGTTTGAAGTGTATGGTTTTAAGATGATTTAGATGGTTTAATATCATTCCTATGTCGTCTAATTCAGGTGTTCAGTTTGATCCTAACTGACTTATAACACGTGTGGTGGTGTATAGGACCTCAGGTGAGTTCCCTTAAACCTTTTTACGTACGTGGAATGTTTATAAATGTTTTCTAAACTCTATTAATGGTTTCATCGTTTTAATTGCAATTATAGATGCATGAATAAATATTTATTTGAACTTGTTTATTTTTTAATAAACATTGTCGAATGTGGTTTATATCATGATATTATGATTTGATGTTGTTTTTGGGTTGCACAATGGGATTAAGGTACCTTGGGATTTCGAAATTCTATACCATGTACCTTGAGTTTGTTTCATATACACATTGGATTAGCATCTATTAGGGGCGGTGGGGATCTAATGGGGCCCCGATTATGGACATCACGGTGACGTGATGGTTGGCTATGAACACTGTGCAAAGACCTATGTTTTGTGTTAAATGCCTATGTGTTATTGTTGCGCCTTCATGGTGGATACTATGTTCTTTTGAAAACTGTTTTAACTATCTTTTGAGAGGAATTCACTAGACCTTGTGGTCTAACCCTCGTTTTTCAAACTTAAAACCATTTTCAAGTAAAGAGTATAGTTGGGGGTTCATGCAAAGGGAAAAGAGAAAGGGGTGATGTTGTAGAAGAGGCATGGTTTAACAGAGACTTGTACTTCACCATTAGACTTGCTATAAATCTCAGTTGTGGATGTGTATATCCGCTGCGAACCTTGAGTTGGGATTGATGTATTTTGGTATATTTCAGGACCATTTGCGTTATTATGCCTTGTTTATCCAATTGTTGGTTTTGGGTTGTTACAAATGGTACCAGAGCAATAGTTTAAGAGATTTAGATGACCAGATGGTCCTAAACTTAAACTGTAAGATGTGGAATCGCAACTGGGATATAGGAAGCCTTTAGGAAAGACCTCGATCATTGAGAATCATGATGATAGTAGCGAAAACCCTAATTTAAGGTAAATTCAAAATCGCTTATGGCCAATGTCATTATGAATTTATAGGTGCATGGGCGTTCTTAATTACTATTGTTGAGACGGTCAATTAATGTGGTAGTATGTATTAAGTTCAAGTCATGCAAATGATTAGCAAGGGTTTTGGTGTGTTCTGTGAGATCATTTTTGGTGTAACTATTAATACCTTCGGGAAGGAATTTTCCCGAGATGTTAGAGATCCAACTAAAGAACTTCTTGGGATCAAAAGGGAAGTAGAATTGGTTAATAGTATGCTCCTAATTTGTAGTGAGTCTCCATTTCTGGATTTTGATATATCGATTAATTGGTATACGGGGAAAGGATTGTGTTTGGGTCTTTGGAACTTCAACTCAAGATCGAGCAAAGGTAATGAGCCCTTTGACTCTTTAGTCAAGCAATAAGGCCGCAAGGATAATGGAGGAAAGATATCAGTGTTGATTTGAAGTATGGGGTAAGGATAGAAGGAAAAAAGAATGATCGTTTATTGGACTATTCAAGTCAAGGTTTAAAACGGTAAAATTTGCAAACTGATGATCAATTTGGAAACTGTGTAGTTTGGGAAAAAGAGTATGTTGGGAAAAACTTGCACCAAAGTTGTTGCAAGGATGGGAAACCTGACATTTGGTCAAAAACGGTAGGCCAATGAGAAATTGATAGGAATGCAAAATGTCTAACCTTGTTTGAGTGAATAACCTTCAAATGTAAAATGAGTTCCATGCATTGTGTTTTAAATGAACTGCATAAGTCACTGCATATCAAAAGTATTTATTTGCATGTTGGTTTCTTGCTTTGGAAATTAGATAGACACATGCAAGCGTGTAGTCTATGTTTTAGGGGAAAATTGCAAACTTATTTACGTTGCATAATGGAAATTTTGAACTCATTAATTGGTAAGCTATTTCATCTCTTTCATTTTAGTTAACCTTTATTGTGGAAGTCATTATATCGGTCAATTGTATAGTTTTTATAATTGGAACTGGTATGGGCATATTGTTGTCACATCCATGAGTGTGAGAGTCGGCTGACTCACTCAATGTAAGTGATTTCACCCAACAAAATTTATAATCGCATGAGAAGACTTTCATTGTATACAGTTTCGTTGTTGTTGAAACTGATTTGAATGGACAGGGTTGTGTTTCTTTACGAGGATTACTTGTGAGCGATCTTTGCGATCGCTATGCTTGACTATTCAACTATAATGGTGTTGTGTCATGCATACTCAAACTCGTTTCATGGTGTCGTACTTATTGATTTTTTCAAATGTGCAAAATGATATAAATCATTGTGTCGTCTTGCATGAAGGCTAGGAACTCGCTGGGCCACATAGACTATTGCAATTAAGGTTAAGGAAAGGTTTCGAGAGTTGCAATTCGTCGGTTGAGTCGCTTATGGTCGAATTATGAATTTGGTGTTCTCGTTAGAGAAGGGCGGTGGATAATGGAAATCTCATACATTGAAATTGGTAGCGTTCTTATTATTGTAGCATAGACTCTTGTTCGGTGGGGTGTGATTGTTTGTGAATGGTTATGTCTAGGGTGAAGTTAGAAGTTTCCAAGATGCTTCTAATAGTAGCGTGTTAATAAGCAGCACCGTAATATTGTGATGAAATGTTATCGGAGTCGAGGTTGAGTATTAAGATGGTCTTGTAGTAAGACTACGTACAAAGAAAGTCTTATGCCTTTAGCAAGTGAGAACTGTGTGGGTTGAAAGTTAGTCATGATGCGTTGGAAGATGTAGGTTTTGAAGGGTATCCTTGTTTATCGGAGAAATTGTTGAAGCATCACCATTTTAACTGTTCATGTTGAAGTCAATGACTGTTTAAATGTCCAGTTTTGAGGTCGTTGTCGGGTAACTGATAATTCGAGCAGTAACTCTGGTATGGTCATTTTGCTAAGGTTATACAAGGATGTAAGGGGTCGTTCGGGGATAGATGTATACTCGGCATTATGCTGGACCAGATTATGTTGGTGCTTTGAAAGCGGAAGATTGTTAGTTTGGATAGGTGATTTCCTATGTGGTTTGGTGATCTGTATGGGAAAGAAGCATATAACACAGTTGAAGTGAGTGGGCATCGATTGTATTGATCTGCAAGGGAGAGCACCTTATCTTTTGGACTACCTGAACTTGTTTCTAGTAGATCACGATGAGCTGACAAGAATCTGGAACTTATATAAGTGAAGTAGGTGGTTATGATTTTGTGGTTCACCTAAATTCGAAGAAACTAAGTCGTGATATGACTTTATACCATCTATATTGGTGTTACGGTTGGTGTAAAGAAGGCGGTGTCTATTGTATACGTAGATGGAATGTGAAAATGTCGATTGTAATGTGGTGCGATAGTTGTGTGAATAAGCTAATGGCATTTTATGCCAAAGTTGACATGTAAGTTATTGACGTAATAATGGGTTGCCATTATGTTTAAGTAGTAAATTTGTGTTGTAATATCGGATAAGTGGAGGTGTGAATCCTGGTTTGGGAATTTCTGGTGAGGCATTCAAAAGTGGAAAGTATGCTTGATTGAGGTGTATGGATTTTGAGACAAGGTTATGATATTTCTATTTTGAGAACAAAAGGTTGGGTGGTAATTAGTGAAGACCTGAAAGAAGAAACTGGGTTCTTCTCGGTTGCGTTGAACTTTTGGTTGAGTTTATCTATTCCAATTGGATGAAAAATGTCATATTCGATTAGTTTGTGGTGTTTTGTAGTAGATATAATTTTTTATTCATAATCTTGAAGTATTCCTTGGGTATAAAGAAATTCTAGTGGATAGGCCAACACTGTTTGGAGAGAGAGAAATGCATGGTATTTTTGGGCATAATATTGTAAATGTGTGATTACAACGTTTGGGTTGATCGAAAACTGACCAAGTAATGATGGGTGGTCAGTGCTTCGTACTAGCGCGAGAAAGTGAAAATGGTATGCGGGATAAGTGGACAAACTGAAAGTAAAAAGTTTGTCAGATGATACAGAAAAATGTGGGGTTATGTTTAAAACTTATCATTTCACGGGTATGTGAACTCCTCATGAGGGTATGAGAAAAGGATTATTGTGTACGCTATAGTTAAGGTGTTGGAAAATCTATTCGTGTAGTTGGTCTAAAGCTTGCACCTGTTAGTAAGACTTTCTTTGGAAGTATGTGTTTTATGTTTTCGAGAAGGCATGGTAAAAGTAGTTAGACGTGATGTTCGGAGTGAAAGACCGACGGATTTGAGTAAGTAACGGCATGCTAGACATTCCGAGTGAGCATTGTGTTTAATGTTGTGCAATTAAGCTAGTTTTGTGAGAAAGTGTCGCTCCTTTTGTAAGGCAAGAGAACTCATAATTAATTAGGAAATTGAAGGATTATGGATGGATTCAGTAGAATTCGAGTATGTGTTTTGGGACTGGCTCGACTTGTTGGTGGAATATTCAGGCGATGGAATTGTGGAAGGTATATATGTGTATATATGTATTTATTAAAAAGAATAAGTGGGAATGATATTATGGTCGTGTGCAAAGTGCAGTTGAATTGTTTATCATCAAAAGATTAGTGATCGATGTTGTGTTGTAGGACAATTTGCTTTTAGTGTTAGGCGCAAGTCATATTGGTGGTGTTATTGAGAATTGTGTGTTGATTAATAACGAAGTTCGTATAAGTGATCCTGGAAGTGAAGTTCAAGGATGACCTTGTGTGAAGTTGATAAATTGTGTGGTTCTTATGTTTAGTTGGAATTCATGTTATTGTGGCATTAACTTCAGTAAAAAAATTTCCTTTAAGGAAGTGAAGTTGTGGGTGAAACCCTAAATTTAGACGCGTTTTAAAACTGTGAGTCCAAGTGTGTGGACGAAACGGAAAATATCTAGTACAGTTGATCGGGGATGTTACAAGTATATTTTACGAATTATCCGGCATAAGAAAGTTGTAGTTAATTGAGCGAAGATTTTAAGGGATATCGTGTTTTTATGATTTTAATCAGAATTGTTCAGCGAAAGTGTGGTAATTTGGAGGTATACATTTTGTTGGTTGAAGGATTATTCAAGTAGGAGCAAAGGATCTTTATGGAGAAATGATGAGGTTGGCCATGTTTTAATTCTCTAGAAATCTTCCAAACGTAAAGATGCATCAGGGGAGAAGTGGCTTGCAAGTTAGACTTACCCGAGGAACATTGAGATATTCACCATACTTTCATGTATCTAATTTAAGGGAGTGTTTGTCGGAAGTCGATATCATAATGTCTTTTCAATAAGGGAAGATTGATGAGAAATTTAATTATGTCAAGGAGCCAAAGGCGATTATGGGTCGTAGGTTCAAAAATTGGAGAAATAAAGAAATTGGTCTCGTAGAGGTCCGATGGAGATTCCATAAAGGTCAAGACACAACTTGGGAAGTAGAGCCCGGAATTAGATACAAACTTCCGCCTTTGCTCACCAATGGAATTCCGGGACAAAATTCATTTAAGGGGGAGATGTTGTAATAACCCTGATATTGCTTATTTAACAATTATGGAAGTCTTATGAGTGTGGTGTAAGATGATCTCTTTTGTAAGGGCTGATTATGAAAATAAGAGAATTAGGGGAGCAAACCTTCTTTCCTTTTCATTTTTGTGCAGGTGACGGATGGAGAATTGGGAGAGAAAGAGTCGGGACTCTCTTGAACTTGGTGAAGGATTGAGGTATTCAAGTGAAGAAATCGTCATCTTCAACTTTATGGAAATCTTCTTCCCTTCTAGCTTAGTGCCAATATCAATGGTGGTCTGAACTCTATCTAGAAACCCTCTTCTTTTTGGGGATTTGGATTTTAGATGAGGATTCCTAATTCCTTGGAGTTATTGGAATTAAAATCTCGATGGATTATTGATTTGGAATTGTTCTTGTTGGTTCCTAGTTGTTATTTGAGAAAAAAAGCCCCTCACCATTTCCATGGTAGCTTCAAGAATGTCAAGTGTTTATGTTTTTGTTTTAAATGTGGTATTAAGAGGTGGATTTTTGGTTGGATTAAATGTGGTTTTGATGTTAGGACATTGTTTAAAGTGGTTTAGAACGTTGATTCTATTGATTTTGGGGCTTAAAACCAATTTGGGAAAGTTTGGCTGCTGTAATTCTCGTGCAGGAAACCAGTGGAGAATGCGATCTCCATGCGAGTTTGGTCGCATGAAAATCGCATTGGTCACTGCCAAGCATGTTTTCGATTTTGCTTCGTTTCACGTTTGGAGCTAGGTTCGAGGCATCGATTAATGGTTTGTCTGGGGGTTTGAAGTGGATGGTTTTAAGATGATTTAGATGGTTTAATATTGTTCCTATGTCATCTAATTCAGGTGTTTGGTTTGATCCTAAGTGACTTATGAGACGTGTGGTGGTGTATCGGACCTCAGGTGAGTTCCCTTAAACCTTTTTACGTACGTGGAATGTTTATAAATGTTTTCTAAACTCTGATCATGGTTTCAGCGTTTTGACATGAATTTCAATTATGGATGCACGAATAAATGTTTATTTGAACTTGTTTATATTTGAATAAACATCATCGAATGTGATTTATATCATGATATTATGATTTGGTGTTGGTTTTGGGTTGCACAGTGGGATTAAGGTACCTTGGGATTTCGAAATCCCATATCGTGTGCCTTGAATTCCTTTCATGTACATATTGGATTGGCATCTACTAGGGGCCATGGGGATCTATTGGGGCCCCGATTGTGAAATCACAGTGAGGTGATGGTTGGCTATGAACACTGTGCAAAGACCCGTGTTTTGTGTTAAATGCCTATGTGTTATTGTTGGGCCTTCATGGTAGATACTATGTTCTTTTCAGAACTGTTTAAACTGTCTTTTGAGAGGGAATTCACTAGAACTTATGGTTTAACCCTCGCTTTTCAAATTTAAAACAATTTTCACGTAAATAGTATAGTTGGGAGTTAATGCAAAGGGAAAAAGAAAGGGGGTGATACCGTAGAAGAGACATGTTTAGCATAGGCTTGTAGTTTACCATTAGACTTATTGTAAATCTCAGTTGTGGATGTGTATATCCGCTCCGAACCTTGAGTTGGGATTGATGTATTTTGGTATATTTCGGGACCATTTGGGTTATAATGCCTTATTTATCCAATTGTTGGTTTTGGGTTGTTACATCAGACTTTTCCATCTAGGCGTCCCCAATTCCCTCCACGTTAAGATTCCTTCCCCCCCCCCCCCCCCCCCCCCCCATCCCTATCGGTTAAACTCACACACCTGCAACCCACATATATATAATACATACAACACATAAAGACAACACACACACACAAACACCACATATCTATGCTAATAAATATATATATATATATATATATATATCACACATACAACATACTCTTACACACACAACACGTACAAAATAAATATCTATTAACACATACACATCTCCTATATATGTGTGTGTGCATGTGTTTATGTATCGAACACATAAAACATCATATCACCCACACACACAATGCATGTTGGAGATGGGGATCCTCTTCCCCTCCCTGTTTATCGTTTATGTGTGTGCATGTATGTTGTTGTATGTCTTTTCTAGTAAAAAGGTTAGTTTGTGTATGGTTACTGTTAACAACTCGAGATTGCATGTTTTCCTGTTGTGTGTGTGTGTATGCATGCTCTTTCTGTGTATGTGTGTATTGTTTATGGTGGGAGAAGGGGGAAGGTGTTGAGGAGTTTGTCAACAAAGAAGTGTGTGATGATGGCAGATATGTGTATGTTGTGGGCGAATGAAGGGTTGACTGCCAGATATTGACGTTGTCGGAGGTGGTGGGTTAACATAAATGGTAACTTTGTGTGTGTGTGTGGGGGGGGGGGGGGGGGGGGGGGGGGTAGGTATATATATATATATAACACAAAAAATATTAACTATAATTATGTATTATATTTTAGAGTAAATTATGTTTTTCGTCCCTATATATGGTTTGTTGAAAATTTTGCTATTTTCATTGTTGTTCGATTTTCATCCATGTGCTTTACAATTTATTGTTGTCTTCGTCCTTATAATTAAAAATTTATTTCTACTTCCATCCTTGTGATTTCATTTTACTGTTCTCATAGTTAAAGGTAGGTGTTAGGCTCAGGGACAAAATAACGATGAACTGCAAACCATAGATACGAAAACCCCAATTTTGAAACCACAAGGACAAAATCCACAATTTTTCACAAAAGACAAAAAAACGTAATTTATTCTATATATTATAAAAATAGTATATTGTATTATAATATAACATGCATTTTTCAACTTTTTTTTAAAGAATGAAAGAAAAACATTAAAAGACTAAAACGTCCCCAATCTAACAGACTTTTTAATAACGGTTAGCAAGAGGGACTCAATTCATTGTCAAATAGAAGTTGGAGGGCACTGTATCTTTGACAATTATTTGTAGTGACCTTAATCATTAATTTCAGCAAAGTATATGGATGAAATTTGCAATTAACTCTTAAATAAATAATAAAAAAAAAATCAATATTCCACATTCATTAATTTTAACCGTGTTAAACTTTCTGCAAACCAATTAAGTAAAAGTATTGTGATTGTATTGTTAAATATCCTTTGACGTTCTTTATACATTCTAACAATATCAAATTGTAACTTTATAGTCAAATTAAAAGTACGATAATTAAAAATTTAATAATTATGTAACTTTACTTCATTTTCTATTTTAAAGAACTTGCTTTTAAATCTACATTTTAGAGAAGTATTTGAGGCAATAAAGTTAACATATTATATTTTTTGTGTGATTAAGAAAAAAAACTCTAACTTTCAATCAATAGAAAATGAATTCTTATAATTTTATAATCAAGAAATACTTTCCAAAAAAAAAAAAAGATTATTGGACTTTATTGTATAAAATACTCTTATAGTAATCCAAGAAAAAAAGAATCATTCTTGAAAATAGGTTTCCCAAGTTAAAACCAAATCAAAATAGAAATAAAATGTTACAAAATAAATAAAAAATGGTTGAAAATGTTTAAAGTAATATTTTGATTGACCAAACAGTACATGAGAAGAGTACATTAATTGATGAATTCATTTACTGAATAAAGTAGTAGTACACTACACATATGACAAGTCAATCAATAATGTATATATATATGATGGTACATTTATGGGCTTCAAAATATAAACCGCCAACTCCTTTTATGTGTGGTCACCATGCTTTTCAAAACCTATATATGTAGTACCAGCATCTAGAATGCTTAAGTCATTTAATCATTTTTTATCTTTATCACATACATTTTTATTAATTTTCTTTATCAAAAACCTATTTTTAAAAACCTAAAACCTTTTTCAAAACCTTTCATATCAACTTTTTTACCAAATAGCTAATGTAATAATGGATTGGTGTACATCAATCTTTTTACCAAAATGTTTTTCAGTCCAATGTATAAAAACTTTTGAGTAAACTACGATTTTCGTTCATATAGTTTGATGTCTATAACGATTTTCGTCCCTGATATTTCAAAACTGTTTTTTTCATCTCTATGATTTCTATTTGCTTCTATTTTCGTCCCTCCATCCAACTTTATTAAAACTAAATATTAATTCATCCAAAAAGTGAATAAGAAAATTACATATTTGGTCCTTGTGGTATATAAATTTTTACATTTTTGTACTTAAAATTACCTAGTTTACTTTTTTTTATTTTTTATTTATTTATTGTATTTCATCAAAACATTTATTTTTCTATTAATTATATTGTATATTTTCATAATTATTATAATTTTAATTATAAAAATAATCAAATAAAACCATTTAATACATGATATTTTTTCAAAACTTTAGGTTTAAATCTCTTAAAATTTATATTTTTTTTATCTATTGATTTATTAAAGTTTTTTTTATTTATTTTAAATTACCATAAAAAAAGTTAAATAAAATTCGAGAAAAAAATAGTCTTATTTTATATCAACCGGTTGTTTTTTGTTAAAAGCACTTTACTCCCACTATTCTAAATTTCCATTAAAACTTTATTTTTTATTAATTAATCCAATTTGTTTAATATTTAAATTAAACATACACACACACACTTCATATATTTTTATATATATATATATATATATATATATCAATGTTCTAAATAACATGAGGTGTGACTTGTGGGGGAAAATATATATAACGTTATATATATATCAATTTGTTTTAACCACAAGGGTTGTGGTGTGGTGGTAAAGGCTTGGGGAGTTCATATCACTCAACCCGGGTTCGAGCCCCACTAACAGCACTTGTGGCCACTGAGGATAAACTCAGGGCTGCACGCTTTAGCAGTTGGGCGAAAGGCCCTAATTGTCAGGGATTAGTCTGGGCCATAGGCCCATGATACCCTTTCCAAAAAAAAAAAAAACATTTGTTTTCTACTATTATTCAATGAGATAATGATATTGTACATTTTAAATTAGGTTATATATTAAAAACAAATAATAAGACAATAAAAAGATAAAAAGATTTCAATATGGAGTTACAAAAATCATGCATTGGGCCATGACGTGCCATAGAATTAACTTGGCGTCAAACACAAAACTTAAATCTCATTTTATTTAAAACCTTGATATATATATATATATATATGTGTGTGTGTGTATGTGTGTGTATGTTTATTTTAATATTAAATAAATTTGATTAATTAATAAAAATAAAGTTTAAATGAAAATTTAGAATAGTGAGAGTAAAGTGTATTTAACAAAAACACAACCGGTTGTTATAAAATAAGACTATTTTTTTCTCGAATTTTATTAAACTTTTTCCAGTGGTAATTTAAAATAAATAAAAAACTTTAATAAATCAATAGATAAAAAATTATTAATTTTAGGAGATTTAAACTTAAAACTTTGAAAAAAATATCATGTGTTTATCAGTACTTTTTAATGAAATTATTTGATTATTTTTATAATTACAGTTATAATAATTATGAAAATATATAATATAATTAATAGAAAAATAAATGTCTTGATGAAATACAGTAAATAAAGAAAAAGTAAAAAAAATGTAAACTAGATAATTTTAAGGATAAAAATGTAAAAATTTATATATCACAAAGACCAAATATGCAATTTTCTTATTCACATTTTGGATGAATTAACATTTAATTTTAATAAAGTTGAATGGAGAGATAAAAATGGAAACAAATAGAAACCATAGGGATGGAAAAAGCAGTTTTGAAAGACCAGAGATGAAAATCGTTATAAGTATCAAACCACAGGGACGAAAATCATAGTTTACTCAAAACCTTTTAAAAAACTTTTTGTAATAGTAAAAAACTATGAAACACTTGTGCATTGGAGATGCTCTAACTAGAGTTATTAGTGGTGCATACAAATAATTAAGTTGTTTTTTGGATGTATGTGTGCATGTTACAAATTACTTATATGTACAAGTGTATATCGTCTAGATTAAATGCTACCAGGGTGTTCTTCAGTTTTTCATTTTTTTGAGGTTTTCCCTTAAACCTCCCTCTCTCTCTCTCTCTCTCTCTCTCTATATATATATATATATATAAAGTGTTGGTAGCTTCTAGCCTCGATGTACCCATCTATATGATAAAAGGGTTAGTCAATACTAGACATGAACTGGCGATCTACTTAATCGACTGATTGACCTTCAAAAAAACTGATTTTTATACCTTATAGTACAGAACTTCATCTTCCACCAATGGATTGGAGATACCTTTTGAATATTACATTTCTCTATTACTTACATCATTATCAGATGATAATTTTTTTTACCATATTAATTTGATATGGCTTTTGGATCTCTGGCACTAAAATGTGGTAGAATACTTTCTTGTGAACAAGTTTTGTATGTTATAGTACTATTAAGCATTTAATTATATGGTTTTCAGATCCGTGGTAATTAATACCTTATACAGAGACCACCAAACTTTCAGTTATTAAACTAAGACCATATATATCCAACTATATATCAAATGAGGACTATTTACGTCATATTCAACCAAAATGGCCGCGGTTATTATAAAATTGCTATTGTATTTTCAATTCATTTCCAAGATTCAAAATCACTAAATGAAAATCATCCCAAAAGTCTAAAGGTTGCGAAAATTACAACCTTAATTCAAGCCTCCCGCCTCTGCCACCCCATCGTTGCCCCTATATATATCAACCGCTTACCGCATCCTTGCCTTGTCTCTATATATCCCTATCGTCGTTATCAAGTACCTCTACCCATGTTGCCATCCGTTGCCTTGTCCTTGTCCGTGTCCCTATTGTTTCACCCCTATATATCTGTCCCTATTGTCTCACCCCTACATCTCACGGATCGCTAGCCATTTGATAAATAAGGGACTTTTTTTTCCAAGTTTAGTTTTTGATGTCTTAACCATATAAAATATATTTGTTTTTCAATGAAGCACTAAAAATTTTACGTATTTATATTTTAACTACCAAATAAATACAAATCAGGTATCATAATTTATTACTATTGAAAGTTTTGGTTGGGTGTAATGTAAGAAAACCCAATTTGCATATATAGGGCTTGTTTCTTTTTAAAAAAAAACTCTTAATAACTCTTAATTCAGACCTTTTTACACACAATCTCTTATTAATCATAATTAAAATAAGACTTCAGACTTTAAACCTCTTAAAAAACAAACGACACCATAGTTTGATGAGTTTCCTTTTATTTTTATTGGTGAATTAAGGACTTGAAAATAAAGAAACCTGTGATTAATAGTTTTGAGAAACATTTTCCCATTATAAAATAGTGTTAGAAAGTTCTAAAAGAAAAAGAAAAAGTTGACTGCTTTATCTAGCTTCTGATAAACTAACGAGACTGTGTGTTATATATAGTAGCTTTATTTTCTTTTCCTTTTAATTAGCTTCTCCAACACCAACTAAATTCTATACCCAAGTGAAATCTTGAGCCCTAGAAAGAAAAAGGAAGAAATCTAACAAAAGAAAATAAAAAAATAAAAGCGAATTAATTAGGCTGCCACAGGAGACTTTTATTCTTCAAAAATGGTTGGATTCAATATATATATATATATATATATATATACTCTCTGGTTTGCCATTTCTATGTCCAAAATATCATGCAAAGTTAATTAATTAGTGAAAGAATATATATGTATATATTATTGAGTACATGCATGTACACAATTAGAAGAAACGAATTACCTTGAAGAATTGCTCCAGAGGGTAGTGGTAGCAGATGAGGAATTAGGGTGGTGTTGATTTCCACTTCCCATAGTGGAGCTATCATCTTCTCCAGATCCATCATCAGATTGCCCTTCGATTTTAATTAATTAATACAAGGAGTAATTAATTAAAGTAATCACTATAAGGTTTAATTTGATTTGGTAATGAAGCTATATATATATTGAACTTTTTTTAATGGGAATATATATACATATATGATAAAAATAATTAAGGTGGTGGTGCCATCCAACCCCTCTTAATTAATTAACTCAAGTGTAATAGAATACCTGACGAAGCTGCAGGTTTGTCAGTTGTTTTAACAGTTCTATACATCTGCAAAATCATTGATACAATTATAGCAAAAGTGACAAAAAAATGCAGTAAACAAACAACGAAAAAAGGTAAACAAGAAAAAGATGAATTGACTTACAGTTAGTGTGTGTGTGTGTGTGTGTGTTTTAATTAATTATGGTGAATTCATTGGGCCGTTATCATGACTGTTGTTATTATTATTGAATTGAATAATAATGCTTAATTTTTACTGTTATCATTAATTTACTTTCTTATCTCATCACTCTATCCACTTATAGGGATAGAGAAATAAGGATACCTGTAAATTATGGCTCTTAATTTACATGAGCTAGCTAGCTAGGGGGAGATCTTATCTTTTCCCCTCCGTGACTAACTGTTCTTTTAACCCCAGTGAGTCACTCCACTCCACTTAGAGCTTAGAGAGAGAGAGAAAGAGACTCAGATATATATATATATATATATATATAGAGAGAGAGAGAGAGAGAGAGGGAGAGATAGAGGATACCTGTAAATGACTTTTGACATGAGCTAGTGTTAGATCTTTGACATCCATGAGCTCCAAAACTGATTTAGGTGTTGCCCCTGAACAAATTTAATTGAAACATAAACCCTCAAAATGCAATCACTTTAATTAATTATGAGCTAGCTACATATATGCCTGTAACTAAATCTAGCTAGCTAGGGAACAATTTTTTACTTTCATGGCCACCAAGAAGCTCAACTGCGTGAACAAAGCGCGAGTGAAGGGTGCTAGTCCATCGCATCCTGGGTGCCCTCATACTCCTCTTACTTGCAACAGATTTTGATCTTATCATACCATGTGAGACTTCATGTGAAGTTGGCCCTACTCCACCACCATACTTGTGGTGCTGGAGTTGATACGACCTGCTGAATCTTGCCTCACTGTAACCTGATGATGAAGACCCACGAGGAGGTGTAGGGTTTAAAAACGGCATGTGATTTCCAAAATAATTAGGGAAAGCAGCAGAAGAGGTGGAAGATGGATACATGAGACACATCGTCTTTAGATCTTTCTCGTCCAAATTAGGTAGGAAGGGAAATTGTCGATTGTGATACACCGGAATCCCCTTGATCGGTTTCAAATTACATTTGGATGCATCAAGGAACGAATCACCGTTGATAGGTGGTTGATTGTAGATTCGATGGTGGTTATGATTAGGAGGAGGAGGAGGATGAAAAAGGTTTTGTGGGTGATATTGATCTATTTCAGTTAAAGACGGTGCAAGACTCCTTGATGAATAAGCTGGTAAGGAATGCTCGATGTAAGTTTTTTTCTGTGAAGTGTTTTCTTTGTGAATTGAACAAGTGTTTGGAGGGCTAATTTGGAGAGAGAGATCAGGAAGTGGGGTTGAAGCTGATGGTTGTGGTTCTATGGAGATCCCTTCAAAGGGCATTTTCTTTGTCTATGAGAGGAGGATGATTTCTTTAATTATATATCTCTCTCTATATATATTATATAGTTCACTCTGATCAGGTGGGATTGCTTCAACACTGATCTTTTCTTGATCAATCAAATAATTGATAGACAGATATATACTAATTAAGAAAGGAGAAGAGATAGAACAAAGGCAATCACCAACATACAGAAAAAAGAACAATAAGATTTGTAGAAAGCTAAGAAAGAAGACTTCCAAGAAAGGCTGAAAACCCAACTGAAAGTGATGGAGATAGAGAGAAGTACGTAGATATGATGGAAAAAAGGGATTAGGGGAGAGCCATTGAATTAGAAACAAATAAAGTAAAAGTTGGAATTCCTGAAAGAGATGAAAAGGAGGTGGGGTGGTGTTCAATTCCTCGATAGTATGTATCTGAAAATGACAGTAGCTAAAGAAAAAACAACTTCCCCACCTTCCTTCACTCTCTATCACACACAGACACAGACACCCAATAATCAAAATAAGCAAAACAGCAAAGAGAACGAATACACAACCACACACACACGAATTAAGGAGATAAATAAATTCAAAAATAATCAATTATAAAGAATGTGTATTTATTTATTTATATATTTTATATAGGAAGGTCAGTTATATTTATTTTGCTTCCCCGGCGAGGACGGGTTGAAGAGATAGTGATGTGATTCCTTTCCCCCCACTCTCTTCGCTACTCTTCTCTTACATGTACAAACACACTTGCTTTACTTTACCCCAGACTCATACTAATAGAATACCATTTTTGTGCTACACCCTAAACATGCAAACCTATTCTACAATTTATTATATACTTCAAATAACTTCTAATTCTCATGACACACATACATACACCCAAGATCAAATATAAACCCACTAAACCATATAACAAAAACCATTTAGGCTATGATTCATATCGTTTCATACAGTGGCGGATCCAGAAACTTTTATAGTTGGGGGCACGCTTAAGGGTGTCGAAAAAATTTCAAAACTGAATAATTCATCTAGACCAAAACGGTTTAGGGTTTTCGTTGTTCTGCTTAAACGGTTCAGTTACCAAATAAAGATAAATTATTCGGTTCGATTTCTAGTTATTTTTTACTAGATAAAAATAACTTAATGAATAGTAGGTTTTTCGAGCTCGAAAATATTATACTAGGCTCTAGTAGAATTTTTTTTGATTTACCAAGCTCGAGCTTACGTTCGATCACAAACTCGTACTCATGATTGACTAACCCGTTCATTGGCTCAAGATTTATAACTTTCATATTTTTATAGTTCTTTTATTAAAAAAATAGTGGGGTTGTTGGGGGCCTAGGCCCCCTACCAACAAGCCATGGATCCGCCCATGGTTTCATATGTTTTGTTCTTGTCTGTGATTACAAATATATATGTCATGTATCTTTCATGTATAAACGTATTTTCATGTTCTTTTTCATACACAAAACATGATGCATAAACATTTTGATCTATGAAACAACATTGTAAAAAGATAAGCATATTCTAAACCAATCTTGTCATCTTTTCTAACTTAATCTGTTTTTGTGGTATTTCTAGAAGTTTAGGGCCAAAGCTGTAAAAGTGCTAAAAGTAGAAGGGCAGATGGACTGTGCCTCACATTTGGTGAATTTTGGAGGGTAGCAGAGCAAATAGTTGAGGAGTAGGGACTAATATGCAATTTAGAAGAAATATATAAACATTGAGCTGAGTCGTGAATCACTGATTCAGCTCATTGTATTTTCTCTCAAATATTTTTGTATTATCTTAAACTCTCTCTCTCTCTAAGATTAGGGTTTTGTTACTATACATCTTTAAATCTCTTGAAGATGATTTGTTTACAGTAGTATTAGTCTTTGTAATATACCTTGTTGTACATTTGAAGATGGTATCAAAGCAAGGATGTGCCCTTCGCTGCTTCTCAAACGACCATCGCCTACAACAATGGTAAAACCCTCACTCTTTATTTTCAGACGTTGTGACGTCCTCTAAGTGACGTTTCGTTTTTTTTTTCATTCTTTCAAATCTCTTTATTACCTATTTTTGTATGGTTATTACTTGGAAAAAAATTTCAAAATCGTGGTGTTTCAACCTTTCATCTTCTGGATTTGATTTTCTCAGATCTCTATCAGTTTTTCTTTGTTTTTGACCTTCATCTCTTGGATCTGATCATTGTAGATCTTGTCCAGAGGTTGTTTAGTCAACAGTCTCTTCTCTATTTCGTGTTCTTTTTTCTTGTGTTTTGACCATCATCTCTTGGATCTGATCGTTGTAGATCTTATCCAGAGGCTGTTTAGTCAATAATCTCTTCTCTAGTTCGTGTGTTTTCCTGTGTGTTTCACATAGAAAACTCTCGAACTTTCATCCATGGATATGATCCATTTAGATCTAGTTCAGTGGATTGTTTAATCATCTGTTGCACTATTTTTTCCTTCGGTATTTTGTTCTTTAAGAGGATTTTTTTGACCTGTCGTTTCTCGGATCTGACTGTTCTAGATCTTGTCCAAGATTTGTTTTGTCAACAACCCTTTAATACTTGTATGAAGCTAGATCTGACCATTTTTCTTAGGTCCGGTTTATCTGTAACAAGTGTTCGTTGATCTCCCGTTTGTCTTGGATTAGATCTATGATAAATCTTGGTTCAAGATTTTCATCGAGATCTTCTCAGCTTACTTTAGCTTAGTTTTGTTTGGTTGTCTAAGTCTCATTTTCTTTTTACTTGTTCGTTTTTTAGAGTGATTCCAGTGAGGTGAATCGAGATTTGGTTTTTCCTTATCGTCATCTGGTCGATTCATTAAGGAGTCAATAACTCATATTTGTTGATTGTTCTTGTACATTTTTTGTAACCTTCAGATCTGGTCCTTAGACCCTGTCTAAGTTTTTTGTCGTACAAAGTCTTTAAAGGACACGGTTGTGTTTGTGTCTACTTCTGTTATTTCCTTCTTGATTGTTCTTTTCTTCTTGTCTATAATTTGAGTACCTTTGGAGCTATCTATTGGTTACCTGTCTGTCCAGGTTTTTTGTTTCTGTAAACAACCTGTGGTTTGTTTTTCGTTCTCTTATTCTGGATCCATCATTGAGGTTCCAGATCCTTTTCTCATCCATTCCGCTGCGCCCTTGTCTAAGGATTCATTTGTAAGTTTGTTCCTCCTTATCCCTTGATCTTCCCACCACTGTAAGTTCTCTCTTCAACTCTCTTGTGTGCTTTTTACTTCTGTTTTGGACGTCCGAGTAGTTGACTTGACCTACCACCTTTCGAGTGGCAAGGAATCCTGTCTTCAAGCTGCTTGGAGTTGTCCTTGTGTGTGGTTCTTTGTTTCTTCTCCTGATCTATCACCATGACTGGAGCTAGTGATGGCCAAATATCAGTCTCAGGCGAAGCCGGACCGGGCCAAAACCGGCTCGGGCCGAGCCAAGTCGGGCAAAACGGGCTTCAGGCCCAAATAGTAAAGTCAAGAACCGGGCCAAGCGGGCTTCGGGTCGGGCTTCACCCAAATATCGGTGGCCCGGTTAATGGTGGGAAAAAACGGTCCATAGAAAACCGGTCCGAGCCGGGCCAAAAACCTGGCCATTAATCGGGCCATGTTTATTTTAAAATTAATTTCTTTATATAATAATTAATTATATAATAAACTTTAAAAAATAAGTATAATTATATCAATTAATAAACTTTTAAAAACTCAATTATATCGATTACTAAACTTTAAAAAATAAAAATTGAATTTGATCACTAAAATACACTTTAAAAATACGTTTTATTTATAATTTTAAGTTACAATACAATGACACATCAATTCTAAGAACCCAAAGGTCCCGCTCCCGAACTCCCACCCTCACCCCATCCCCATGGATTGTAATTGTATGGATTGTACTATGGATTGTAGTCTTCAAGAGTTCCATACTTTTCCAGTCGTTCAATAGCCGTATTATCATCAAGGCGGTCGATGTTTTTCGTCCATGCTCGACAAAAACTTGGTAATTTTGTTCGGCCATTTTGAGAGTAGAGAGTAAATAACTAAAGATATTAGACTAGAACTTGCGAGAAACGAATATAGCGAGAAATGAGAATTGTATGTGTTTTTTGCGTTTTGTAAGTTGGTGTCTAACTCCATAATCAACACAAGTATTTATAGGGGTTTGGGGGGGTAGAAACTAAAAAAACGGTCAAAAACGGCTATAAAACAACTATATAACGGATAGTTTTTTTAAACCCTTGAATCGGACCTGGCCGGGCCAAAAACCGGGCCATGAACTGGTCCCGGGCCGGGCCGCCAAAACTTCCAAAATGCTGGACCGGTCTGGTATTTCGGGCTGTGAACCGGTTTTCTACAGGGTCGGGCCGGTCGGGCCCATTTGGCCATCACTAACTGGAGCTGAATCTTCCAAAGATCCAGAACAATGATATTTGATTGCTAAGCTGGACTTTGGGGATCCTCTTTACCTCCATCCTAGTGATACCTCGGGAGCCTCTATTTTGACTATGAAACTCACTGGTACGGATAATTACAAGGTTTGGTCGTATGTTATGATTCTTGATTTAGAAACTAAGAATAAACTTCGTTTAATTGATGGTTCTGTTGTTCGCTCTACTGATAATGATGTTCTAGGGAAACAGTGGGATAGATGCAACTCTGTCATTTTCTCTTGGATCCTTAACTCTGTTTCAGATGATTTGTTTGTTAGTTAAGTTTTTTCAAGAGTTGCCTCTGAAGTTTGGCTTGAATTAAAAGAAACCTACGATAAAATTGTGGTTCTGTTACTTTCAATTTACATCAGAAAATTAATTCTCTTTCTCAAAATGGATCTCCTGTCTCCAACAATTATCACAAGTTAAATGCCTTGTGGAAGCAGTTTGACGCGTTAATCAAACTGCCTTCATGCACTTGCAATGTTGTTCACGATTTTTCTAAGCACAATCAATTGATAAAACTTATGCAGTTCTTGATGGGACTGGATGTAACACCCGGAAACTTATAAGGTAAGTAATTCTCCTCTTTTGTTTCGTTAAGTTATGACTATATGAGAATCTAAGCTTTTATATGCATTTGATGATCGTTGTTATATTTAAATGTTGTATATAATGATTTACCATCTTAACCGTTTAAACCTCGCATTCGTGATCATGTCAGACTGCATTTTTGGGCTGAGGAGAGTGTGGCGCGATTGTGACACGCGATAGTGACATTGTCACTATCGCCAGTCACTCTCGCGAAAAATGTACCGAGAGTGAGGGGGGGGGGGGTTCGCGATTGTGACTCGCGATAGTGACATTGTCACTATCGCCGGGCACTCTCACGTGGTTTGTACCGCGAGTGCCTTTGGGTCTTCGCGATTGTGACTCGCGATAGTGACATTGTCACTATCGCGGGGCACTATCGCCGTCGGGGTGCAGGGCCATAAATGAGTTTTTATCAGATTTTAACCTCATTTTCTCTCAAACCCTCTCTTTTCTTTGGCGATTTTGGAACCTCCAAACCCATTTCCTTCTCTCAAAACCCTAACCCTCATAAATACAACTCATCTTGGTGGTTGGATCTTCACACTTGCATTTATTATCATCAAGGAAGCATTCACTAGGGTTTCTCAAGTTCAACTTCTCATCTCCAAGTCTCATCTTCAACTTCTAGGTTTTCATCTTTTCTAGGTTTTGGTTCAAAACCTAGATTGTGAGTTTACTAAACTTTTGTCAAAACTAGATACACATCATAACCTATTACTTGTTCTTGTTTTGGTACATTTGCTCAAAATATTCATCTTCATGTATCCAACTATTTGATGGATTTCTTATGAAAATATGTGAGAAATATGTTTACAAGTGTCATGCCATGATTTACCCTATTTGTGCAAGTGTTGGGGTTTTGCTTATGTATACACTCTATGAGTAACTTGATATGGAACATGTGTACATGACTTGGTATAGGATGATTTCTAGTTGAAATGTTCTTTGGTGATATTATATCTACAAAATGACTATATTGTCAATTGAGTCTTATGTTAGAATTTACATGGCATTGGACGGTAACATTGTACCCATGGTTGGTATTGATATATGTTTGGTTGAAATATACCTCAAGACTTCCTATATGCATTATGTTGGACGAACCAAGTCAGTAGACACTAGGAGGATGTAGTCTTGAGCGCCACCGTGATGGTATGTGCCTAGACCTCCGCCATTCGGGGAATTTCTTTAGTTGTAGTCCTCGGATGTGCCGGGCCTTTTGGGTGCCTCTTGTTAGTTGGCATCAAGGTATATCGACTCTTTGGGTGGAACTTGATTGGTGCTATGTGTCTCCCTTATTGACTCCACATTTGTTGAACTTCGGTTAACTGCTGATAAGAATTGTAACTGTTCATGCATACTTATTATTATTCAATTCACTAGGCTTTTTGTCCTAACATTTGTTGGTGTCGATGTGTATCTCAGGTTCTAGCGGCGCCGGTCCTAAGCAGTCTTAGTTGCTTTGGGTGAGAGCTTGGGGATTTGCACATGGACATATTTATACTTTTTGGAGAAGACCGTTGGGTTTATAGATGACACCCTTTTTGTAATCTTTTTTCTAGTTATAGAAATTAGATTAGTTGGTTGTTATTTATTATTCGTTATATTACAACTGTAATTAAATAGGTTTGTATATTTCCCCATTTTTGGGAGGCTCTTGCTATGACAATTTTATATACCTCATGTCCATTTTTTTCGGATTTTTGTTATCCCTATTTTTAGGGTGTTACAAGTTGGTATCAGAGCTTTAGTTTAAGTGAACTAGGTATTGTTTTAGCATATCTAGACTTAAGCTTTAGACTTTATAGTTTCACTGTCCACTTAGGGTAGAAATCCTAGGTGGGGATAGCGTTAGGATTACGGAATTACTTTAATTGAAAGTTGTGATAATGGTGACAAGAATTCTCGGGTATGGTTTGTAACAACCGGGTTAAAAGCAGGAATTTTAAAGTTTTGGGTGATAATGATAAAAGGGACTTTTAAAGGGTTCAATTTTGAAATTTTGAGATTTGTGGGAATTAAAACCCTAGGGTATCAGAGCTTTAGTTTAAGTGAACTAGGTATTGTTTTAGCATATCTAGACTTAAGCTTTAGACTTTATAGTTTCACTGTCCACTTAGGGTAGAAATCCTAGGTGGGGATAGCGTTAGGATTACGGAATTACTTTAATTGAAAGTTGTGATAATGGTGACAAGAATTCTCGGGTATGGTTTGTAACAACCGGGTTAAAAGCAGGAATTTTAAAGTTTTGGGTGATAATGATAAAAGGGACTTTTAAAGGGTTCAATTTTGAAATTTTGAGATTTGTGGGAATTAAAACCCTAGGGATTCGGGTTATTCTTGTAGGCGGCTGATGATTTTGGCATAGGAAATTCTTTAAGGCATTAGAACGAGAGAGAGAAGCAGAAGGAGCTCAGTGTTCATCAAATCTTCAAGGTAAAATGCTAATCCTAATCTCCTTAATAGTAAGAGTTTAATATCCATGTTCTAAATCTGTATTGGAATTTGATATTGATTTTGGGGATTCCTGGGTTGAGTTTTGACTCTGGGATCAATAGGACCGAGTAGAAATTTAATTGGTGAAGGGATTGTTTTATGGTTTGGAATTGTTGCATTTGTTAAGTGATTTATCTGCTATGGATTATTCGGAGTTAATCTTCAATCTGGGTAGAAGTAGCAGAGACCTGGGATTTTCGTTCGACAGTTCAGTCGTCTTAAATCCTGGTCGAGGTTCATTGTCGACTCCGATCGATCCTTTCACCGGTCGCAAAATAATGTTAATCCTCGGTCTAAGGGGTGGGGGTAGGCATCGGTCGTCGCCCCGGTCGCTATCCCGGTCGACATTCCGGTCGACCTTTATACCGGTGGACGTGTTAGTTTACCGGTCGCAGCACTTAAGGGAGATATAGGTCGGGGAAGGAAGGTCCCGGTCGTGAGAGGAAATTTATTTCCGGTCTCAATATTACCGGTCGAGAGCTGTTGTTTCAGATACCGGTCGGTGACTCCGGTCGACGACTGTGTGGATATTGGGCCGAGGCCCATGTGGCTAAATTGTCGAATGTGGCCCAAGGAAAAAGTTTAGTATTGATGAAATTTTAGAATTCGGCTTAAATCTTTTGTAGATAGTGAAGGAATTTTATTCGTCGCCCCAAATTAGTTTTAGCGGGATTAAATATCGGTCAAAGGTTAAATGGAGTTGGAGTTGGGATGAGGGTGTTAAGATTAGTTTTGTTTAATTAGAAAGTGTTGTAATTCAACGAGCGATGTCTCGTTTTATAGGTTCGACTCGGGCTATTCTATTAGACGAGAGGTTTTAACGGTGGACTTCAGGTGAGCTTTTCTAAACTAAACCTTTGATGATGAAAACATGTGAAGTTTATTTTTTTTAAACTTTGATTTATTTATGATGGCATGATTTTACTAAATTGTTCAAGTGTGTTATAAATTGTTGTTGTTTAAATGTATGCATACATTACTTGTGGGTTACGTGACCTAAGTCGAGGAGTGTGGACCGCCTACTCGTGTCGGGGAGTGTGGCCCGTTTATGTCGTTGGGGGGCGTGTCCCAACATTAAGGCAGCGCGAGTTAGACACATCGTCTTTGACGGTCGTGTGGTCCGTAGCGTGTGTTATTCATGTGTCATTATTAAATGTTATTTCTAATTCTGGAAAGTATATTTTGTTGCTTAACTGTTGGAGGGGACTCACTAGACCTATGGTCTAACCCTCGCTATTTCAAAATTTAAAATCTTTTCAGGCCGTCGTGTTTTAGACAAAGCAGCTAAGGGCAAAGAGAAGGTCTAGCGGGCGGATAGAAGACCAGCATTTAGTTTACTCTTTTATCTCAGTTGTGTATAGGTTGTTTACAACAAACCTTGATTTAACTATTGTAGGTTTGGGACCGTTATGGCATGGATTATTCGACCATTGAGAATTTTATTTTAAGAATCGATCCGCTTGTTTATATTTTTGGTTGGGATGTTATATGGTTCGTTCATAATTTCACTTAGCCACTGCTATTATGAATGCATTGTTACGTGAGCATACTTGGTTTACTATTGTTATGATAATTGATGAAGGTATTAGTACGTACAATGAGTTCAACTCGCTTAGCCTCTTCTCAATCTCTTTCTCGTATATCTGTGGCAGATTTCAATGGTAAACACTCGGAGTAGGGTACCGAGCTCGCCGGAGAGGCGCGTGGAGATAGAATCTACTGCTGACCAACCTCATGTGGTCAATACCTCCGTGGTTCCTCCCAGGCCTAATATCTTGGGAGGGGGACCCGAACAGATTCCGCAAGTGAATCTCATGGCTAACAATGCCATCATGGAAGAGGTAACTATGGAGACCCGGATCAGGGACAGTATGATGCTAGCCATGAATTCGGCCATGGCTCAACAACAAGAGTTTTTCATGAAGCTTTTGGAAGATCGGGACGCCAGTCACCGACAACCGGAGACTATGGCGGAGAACGTCGTCATGGGGTCGGGTGGATCGGTTGTTGTGACTGTTGAAGAACCGGCGGATAACGGGAACAAGACGAAGACCAAGGGGTGCACCTACAAGGCGTTTCTGGGGTGCAACCCGAAAGAGTTTGCGGGTTCCGATAACCCGATTGCTTGCATGTATTGGCTAAAATAGGTGGAGATGGCCTTCGAGTCTAGTGAATGTGACACCTCTCAACGGGTCAAGTTTGCTTCTCAACTACTTCGGGGAGAGGCTTTGATTTGGTGGAATCTCACACGATCCGCCCTTACTCCCGAGGTCTTGGCCAAGCTAACTTGGCCGGTTTTCAAGGAAAAGATCATGGATAAGTACTGTAGCGAAAGGTCGTTGGACAAACTGGAACGGGAGTTCAGGGACTTGAAGAAGGGTACTCTATCCACTGCAGGTTACTCCAAACTTTTCTTGGAGAAATTGAATTTGGTGGGACATCTGGTTCCCGATGAGAAGTCAAAGATCAAAGCTTATCAACAAGGGTTACCGGCCGAGATGAGGACGGCGGTGAGAAATGCTAGAGGGATGACATTACAAGAGGTCATCGAAGTGTCCTTGCTTATTGAGGATGACATGCTTGCGGAGAAAGAGGAAAAGAAGCAGCTTGGGGAGAAACGAAAATGGGAAGGGCCATCTGGGCCAGTTCGTCAATCAAGACCGTTTGTAAGCGGAAGAGCAGGTGACTATCGTCGGGAGGATCGGTGGTGCCACAAGTGCAAGACCAAGCACTCTGGCCCACGTGTTACAAGAACTTACTCGCGTCCGGTAGGGTGTGCCAAGTGTGGCAAAAAGGGCCACATAACTCGAGAGTGTCCCATCCGGGGACCGGTGTGTTTTGAATGCCGAGAGCCGGGGCACATGAAGAAGGATTGCCCTAAGTTAGTCGGGGGCAACGGTGGAAATTCTGAGGGATCGACGGCTAGAGTCGAGCAACCGCCAAGGGTACCAAGTAGAGCTTTCCGGATGACTACCGAGGAGGCAAAGGAGACCGCTGATGTTGTTTCGGGTACGTTCCTAGTAAACTCCTTGTCTGCTCGCGCTTTGTTTGATTCGGGTGCTATGTGTTCATTTGTATCGGATGTTTTCTGTAAGCAATTAACCACTCCTGTTAGTGTCCTTCCCGATGCGCTAGTAGTAGAAATAGCTAATGGAGATCAAGTGATCATTCGAGACCGATTTTGTGATTGCACTTTAGAGATTGATGGGAATCCTTTTGGGGTAGACTTGTTACCTATGGCTATAGGGGGGGTTCGACGTGGTTATAGGCATGGATTGGTTGATGAGGCATAAGGCGGACATCTTTTTCTCCAAAAATATGATCCAAGTTCCTTTGCCGGAAAATGGTGTGGTCACCATATACGGGGAGAAAGGGAAGAGGAGTAATCCTATCATTTCCTCTCTTAAGGCACGCAAGTTTCTAGCGAAGGGTTACCCTTCGTACCTTGATTATGTGGTGGACGCGAAGAAGGAGATGAAGTCGGTGGAGGATGTGAAGGTTGTGCAAGATTACCCGGACGTCTTTCCGGAAGACTTACCTGGGTTACCACCGGAACGACAAGTGGAGTTCCAAATCGACCTCACTTTGGGAGCGACTCCGATAGCCCGTGCTCCCTATCGATTAGCCCCGACAGAAATGAAAGAAATGATGACGCAACTTCAAGAGTTGTTGGAGAAGGGCTTCATCCGACTGAGTTCGTCACCTTGGGGAGCACCAGTGTTGTTCGTGAAGAAGAAGGACGGATCTATGCGGATGTGTATCAACTACCGAGAGCTTAACAAGGTTACGGTGAAGAATAAATACCCTCTACCTCGTTTCGACGATCTCTTTGATCAATTGCAAGGCGCGGGATGTTTCTCAAAGATTGATCTCCGATCCGGTTATCATCAAGTGAGAGTGAAGAAGGAAGACGTTCCGAAGACGGCTTTCCGGACGCGATACGGTCACTATGAGTTCTTGGTGATGCCTTTCGGCTTAACCAACGCTCCGACCATATTTATGGATTTGATGAACCGCGTGTGTCGCCCATTCTTAGATAAATCCGTGATCGTCTTCATCGATGATATTTTAATTTATTCACGGGATGAGTCCGAGCATGGGAAACATTTGCGGGAGGTGTTAGAAGTCCTAAGGAGGGAGAAGTTGTTTGCCAAATTCTCCAAGTGCGAATTCTAGCTCCAAGAGGTGCAATTCTTAGGGCATGTGTTGTCTAAAGACAGAGTAAACTAGATCCGACAAAGATCGAGGCAATGATGAGTTGGGAGCCTCCAACAAGTCCGACGGAGATTCGAAGTTTCTTGGGTTTGGCAGGCTATTACAGACGTTTCATTCAAGATTTCTCCAAAATAGCCACGCCACTTACCGCTCTCACAAGAAAGAACGTCAAGTTTCGTTGGACCGATGTACAAGAGCGAGCATTCCAAACGCTCAAGAAGAAATTATGTGAAGCTCCTATCTTATCCCTACCCAAGGGATCGGATGACTTCGTGGTGTATAGCGATGCTTCCAAGATGGGCCTCGGGTGTGTGTTGATGCAACGGGGAAAGGTGATAGCCTATGCGTTGCGACAACTAAAGAATCATGAGAAGAATTATCCGACTCATGATTTGGAATTAGCGGCGGTGGTTTTTGCGTTGAAGTTGTGGCGACATTACTTGTATGGGACAAAGTGTACTCTTTTCACGGATCACAAGAGTCTTAACTACATCTTCGATCAGAAAGAACTCAACATGCGGCAAAGAAGATGGCTTGAACTTTTGAAGGACTACGATTGTGACCTACTCTATCATCCCGGTAAGGCTAATGTGGTGGCGGATGCATTGAGTCAAAGGAGTCATGATAGTGGTGTCAAGATGTCCCTTACAAGAATTGATGTGGTATCGAGTTTGTTGGAAAGTATAAGGATGAGTCAAGTGGAAGCACTTAAAGAAGAGAACCTCAAAGCCGAAGTCATGTCAAAGCAAAAGAAACTCTTAACGGAAGACGGTCGTGGACTCAAGCTCTTTTAAGGGTGAATTTGGGTGCCGAAAATTGGGGGAAACCGTGATCTACTTCTCGAAGAAGCGCATAAGTCGAAATATTCTATACATCCCGGTAGCACCAAGATGTATAGAGACTTAAAGTTGAATTATTGGTGGCCGGTGATGAAGCTAGATGTGGCTAGTTATGTGGAGAGGTGCGTCACGTGCCTCCAAGTCAAGGCGGAACATCAAAGACTGTAACAACCGTAAATTCTTTGAGTTATTTGTTTATTTTATAAACAAAAAAAAACTTAATGGTGTAATTGAGGGAGGATGAGAAGTTGGAGGACCTATTTGGAAAATATGACCATTTAAGGCCGAAACCCTAAGAGACTATCCATTTGTAAGAATCAGTACTGTGTGTGTGGGTGCGTGCGGCGACTCAAGGGAGAAAGGGAAGGACCGATCAAAGACCTTGGAATCGTGAAGGAGAAACGAGAATCAATAGCATTTGGTGAGGCTCTTCAAGAGGTAAACACCCAAATATCTTCTCTCTTATTGAAAGCTTGTCTATTTTGAGGTTTGTATGTGGATCGATTAACAACTCGTTTAGGATTGGGGTTTTGTTAAAAGGAGTCGGTTGTTAGGTGTTGTAGGGTTAAAATCTGATAGAAGTTAGGGACTATCGCTTAACTTAAACCCTATTATCGGATACTGATTTGTGAAATGCATAGTTATTTCCATCGATTTGATTCTCAGTTTTGGTATCGGGGCCGCCTGGTGTTAAAGAACCAGGGTCGCCCGGTGTTAAGGACCAGGGTCACCCGATGTTGGGCCGACCGGGGTCGCCCGGGGTTGGGCCGACCGGGGTCGCCCGGGGTGAGTGGCGACCGGGACCGGCTTCGACCGGAGTATCCGGGGACCGGGTTGCTCAGCGAGTATTTTCGATCAGGGGTTGATTCTTAGCAGATGTATGAATCTTAATAGGTTCTATAATCGGTTATTAACCTGAAATGTAGGGCTTCGATCTTTGCAAGGCTAGTGTTCAGTTGCGTGTCAAGTTTCCTTAACCAGGTGAGTTCCGTTATTTTCAAACTATTTAAATGTATCTTTAAACTAGAAATGGGATCATGTTACATTGGTTGTTATCGTTAATTTTGATAAACCATTGTGTTTAATGCCGCTGTAGATGTGTTATAAAAAACCTTATTTTTTTATACACATATTACATTTTTATGATCAAGATCTATGGCGATGTGATATTCGATGAGTAATGGCCAAGGCTATGTTTGTATAACCATCGGGGATGGTTGAACCGTGTGTTTGAAATCCGTTTCCCTACACACGGAGACGACATCGACTAGGGGGCCGTATGGGGATCTACTGTGGGGCCCCGAGGACGAGTAGTCCTTACGCTGGTGGACAAGTTTCGGCGTGGATTTGGACACTTAATATGTCATAAATGTTGTGAGAATATTATTGATTATTTGTTCAATCATTTTCTGTGTGTGTACTTAACTAGACGAGGTTGGGAATTCACTAGACCATCTGGTCTAATCCTCGTTTCCACTTTTATCAAAACCTATTTTCAGGTAGCAAGGTTGCGTCTGGATCTTCTAAAGGCAAGGAGAAGCTTTAGGAGCTAGTACGTATGAGGCAAGCCTTAGTAGCGTCATAGATGCTTTTACTTTAGTTTCTTGGTTGTAGTAGACTCAATGTCAGATTATGTTAACCCTTTATTAATAGATTTTGTATTGGGACCCGAGTTTGGGCATTTTATGCGTATTTTATTACTGTTGATTATCGGGTTGTTACAAAGACCGTATGGAAGTTTGCAACCGTTGTCCATCCCCGAGTGGAAGTGGGACAACATCACCATGGATTTCGTGACGAAACTACCGAAGACCTTGCGCGGACACGACACCATTTGGGTAATTGTTGACCGGTTGACCAAGAGTGCGCATTTCCTTGCAATGCAAGAGACTTTTCCAATGGAGAAATTGGCGAAACTTTATATTTATGAGGTGGTGTCTAGGCACGGAGTTCCGCAATCTATAGTATCGGATCGGGATAGTCGCTTCACATCGAACTTTTGGGCAAGCTTACAGAAAGAGTTGGGCACTAGACTGAATTTGAGCACGGCGTATCATCCTCAAACGGATGGTCAAAGCGAGAGGACGGTCCACACATTAGAATATATGTTGAGGTCGTGTGTGATAGATTTCGGAGGAAGTTGGACTCACACCTACCTTTGGTAGAGTTCGCATACAACAACAGTTATCATTCTAGTATCGGAATGGCACCGTTCGAGGCTTTGTACGGACGGAAGTGCAGGACACCGGTTTGTTGGCTCGAGGCGGGTGAAAAGCAATTCGCCGGACCATAAATTGTTCAAGAAACGGCAGACAAAGTGAAAGAGATTCGTGAGAGGCTAAAGGCGGCGCAAGACCGACAAAAGAGCTATGAGGACAAGAAGAGAAGACCGGTCGAGTTTCAAGTGGGCGATCGGGTTATGCTAAAAGTGTCGCCATGGAAGGGGATTATCCGTTTCGGGAAGCGCGGAAAGCTTAGTCCTCATTTCCTCGGACCCTTCGTGATTCTAGAAAGAATTGGATTACAAGCTTACCGTTTGGACTTGCCGCCAGAGATGGATGGGATACATCTTACGTTTCACGTGTGTTACCTTCGGAAATGTCTAGCCGAGGAGGAGAGCGTGATTCCCTTGACGGAGATTAGGGTGGATAATGGAAACCGTTGTGTGGAAGAGCCGGAGGCGATTTTAGAGTCGAGAGTGAAGAAATTGCGGCACAAGGATGTGGTCATGGTAAAAGTTCAATGGAAGCACCATCGGGGTGCTAACATTATTTGGGAGTCCGAGGATGATATGAAGAAGCGATACCCTCATTTGTTTAATTAGGATGAGATTTCAGGGACGAAATCCCAATTAGGTGGGGAAGATTGTAACACCCAGAAACTTATAAGGTAAGTAATTCTCCTCTTTTGTTTCGTTATATAAGTTATGACTATATGAGAATGTGAGCTTTTATATGCATTTGATGATCGTTGTTATATTTAAATGTTGTATATAATGATTTACCATCTTAACCGTTTAAACCTCGCGTTCGTGATCGTGTCAGACTGCATTTTTGGGCTGAGGAGAGTGTGGCGTGATTGTGACACGCGATAGTGACATTGTCACTATCGCCAGTCACTCTCGCGGAGAATGTACCGAGAGTGGGGGGGGGGGGGGGTTCGCGATTGTGACTCGCGATAGTGACATTGTAACTATCATCGGGCACCCTCGCGTGGTTTGTACCACGAGTGCCTTTGGGTCTTCGCGATAGTGACATTGTCACTATCGCAGGGCACCATCGCCGTCGGGGTGCAGGGCCATAAATGAGTTTTTATCAGATTTTAAGCTCATTTTCTCTCAAACCCTCTCTTCTCTTTGGCGATTTTGGAACCTCCAAACCCATTTCCTTCTCTCAAAACCCTAACCCTCATAAATACAACTCATCTTGGTGGTTGGATCTTCACACTTGCATTTATTATCATCAAGGAAGCATTCACTAAGGTTTCTCAAGTTCAACTTCTCATCTCCAAGTCTCATCTTCAACATCTAGGGTTTCATCTTTTCTAGGTTTTGGTTCAAAACCTAGATTGTGAGTTTACTAAACTTTTGTTAAAACTAGATACACATCATAACCTATTACTTGTTCTTGTTTTGGTACATTTGCTCAAAATATTCATCTTCATGTATCCAACTATTTGATGGATTTCTTATGAAAATATGTGAGAAATATGTTTACAAGTGTCATGCCATGATTTACCCTATTTGTGCAAGTGTTGGGGTTTTGCTTATGTATACACTCTATGAGTAACTTGATATGGAACATGTGTACATGACTTGGTATAGGATGATTTCTAGTTGAAATGTTCTTTGGTGATATTATATCTACAAAATGACTATATTGTCAATTGAGTCTTATGTTAGAATTTACATGGCATTGGACGGTAACATTGTACCCATGGTTGGTATTGATATATGTTTGGTTGAAATATACCTCAAGACTTCCTATATGCATTATGTTGGACGAACCAAGTCAGTAGACACTAGGAGGATGTAGTCTTGAGCGCCACCGTGATGGTATGTGCCTAGACCTCCGCCATTCGGGGAATTTCTTTAGTTGTAGTCCTCGGATGTGCCGGGCCTTTTGGGTGCCTCTTGTTAGTTGGCATCAAGGTATATCGACTCTTTGGGTGGAACTTGATTGGTGCTATGTGTCTCCCTTATTGACTCCACATTTGTTGAACTTCGGTTAACTGCTGATAAGAATTGTAACTGTTCATGCATACTTATTATTGTTCAATTCACTAGGCTTTTTGGCCTAACACTTGTTGGTGTCGATGTGTATCTCAGGTTGTAGCGGCGCCGGTCCTAAGCATGCTTAGTTGCTTTGGGTGAGAGCTTGGGGATTTGCACATGGACGTATTTATACTTTTTGGAGAAGACCGTTGGGTTTATAGATGACACCCTTTTTGTAATCTCTTTTCTAATTATAGAAATTAGATTACTTGGTTGTTATTTATTGTCTGTTAAATTACAACTGTAATTAAACAGGTTTGTATATTCCCCATTTTTGGGAGGCTCTTGCTATGGCAAATTTATATACCTCATGTCCGTTTTTTTCGGATTTTTGTTATCCCTATTTTTAGGGTGTTACACTGGATGATACTTACATTCAAATACGTTGTAATATTTTGATAACAGACCCTCTCCCTACGGTCAAAACTGTTTTTTCTTTAGTATCAAGAGAAGAATCACACCACGGTGTGACTCGATCTTCTGATACTAAGGGTCAGAATACTGCCTTTTTTGGAAAAGCTAATGAAAATAAGAAAAGGGGTGGAAATCTCATCTTCTTTGCAAGCATTGTGGAGTAACTCGTCATACTATAGAAATATGCTACAAGTTAATTGGTTTCCCTAAGGATTTTCAATTTGCTAAATCTAAAACCAGTCAATCTTTCAAACCTTCTTCGAACAATGCCTGTTCCACAGACACCTCTTAGCTGTAATCAAAATACTTCAACATCTCTTACCGAGGATCAAATTAACAACTTATTGTCTCTTCTTGATCAAAAACAGTCTGATAGCATCTTTGTCAATATGGCAGGTATGTTCCCATTAATATGACAGACACTACAAAATAGAGGCTTATCACCGACGGATGAATCCGTCGGTGATCCGTCAGTAAAATCGAAATCCGTCGGTGATCCGTCGGTAAATGTTCGTCGGTAAAAAGGTGGTCGGCGTTCAGATCACCGACGGGTCACCGACGAATATTACCGACGGATCACCGATGGTTTAACTTTCCGACGGATCTCCGATGGTTACCGACGGCGTGGGTTATTTTCGACGGATCACCGACAGTCGACTTTTAGCGACGGATTACCGACTGCTATTCACCGACGGATTAATTCCGACGGATTTAGCGACGAATTTCCAACGGATTTTTATTAAATAAAAATTAAATTAAAAAATATTTTCCGACGGATTACCGACAGATAATCCGTCGGTAATTTATTTATTTTTTTAAAAAATAATTAAAAATTAAAAATTTCCAGTTTTTATCTTGTACAAAACCTGTCAATTTTTAATTATTACTAAGTCTTAAACTGTTCAAAATATCTATAAATACATAAACGTAATCCTACGGAGGGGGAAAGGGGTGCTGATTGTTAAACTTGATCATGAACGCGTCAAACTGTGCCATTCGTTCCTCCATCTGTCTCTTCTCTGTTTCTTCTCTGTTTCATCTCTATCCATTCGCTCCTGCATCCGGATCCTCTCTGCTTCCTCTCTCTGTAGTTGTTCCTGCAACTGGATCCTCTCTGCTTCCTCTCTCTCTAACCTCTGCCTCAGCTCCTCCAACTGAAATTCAACATTTGACAAACATATATAGAACAATGTCAGACAACATTTAACAAACATATGATTAACAATGTTAAACAGCATTTGACAAGCATACCTCCTCATCGCGACGGTCGCACGTGCTCCCGCTCGAACTGACACCTGAATCACCGGTCATAGCATAATAGGGATCCTGACTGGTCCCCCATCCAAAAATACGGCCCTTACGCCGTCCTCCGACACTACGCTCCCACAACTCGGCGTCATTGGGAGGTACAGTGCCGGGAGGTAAGTCCGGGTACTCCTCCTCCCTAATCCGATGGTAGGCATCCTACAGTTTACCAAATTAGACATTGTCAAGTCAACTAACCTATAGAAAATTCGGCAGCATTTCAACTGTGATTTGAACATATATCCATGACCTGCTTTTATCAATACAATCCTATCGTCTACCCAACAATGGCAACCCAAACTAAGTTTGCTATAATCTCTATCTATCTTATAAAACAAACAAATATCTAGTCATGCATAATTGAACTTACAATCGTATGAGCCGCCTTTGGGTAAACGTAGATCGGAGGATTCGTGGACGGACCAGTCGCACCCGGAACAAGCTTCCTGTTGGTGCAGTGTGTAGCCTCCCAAACCTCGTCGCTGGTAGGCTCACGGCCCTATGCATCTCTCTACAATACACAACTTAAATTGTTAGTAGGTAATAAAATCATGTATATAGTACATATATTCATCAATTATATACATTTAGTCTAGTGTATGATAAATTACCAAGCGGTCCCGATGCATAGCGGTACTAATAGATCCAGTACAGTGTCTGGATGTCATCCCCTCATACTCGGTGGCTCGATTGGCCGTATTGGCCGCACATACACGCCGGAACGCGTCAATGTTCCATACCTGTTAAAAAGAAGACATAAATCAATATAAATCTTAGTACAACCAGATACAAGTATTCAAAGCAAAACAAACCTGCTCAATCATCTGGACCCAAAACTCACTCCGGATCCACTCTGGAGGGTGTGGCGCAAGAATCGTGTATTCACGTCCGTCGAACTCGACACCATCAATGGCTAAAGCCATTTCCTCGACGAAGCGACGTGCATCTCTCATCATGTTGGCGTACCTATTATTTAGGTGGCGCCGGAATGCAGCTAGTACTTCGGCGTCCATCTCAAGAGGCCAACTATAATACAACTGCAAACACATTGTTTGGATTAAGTAAAAATAAATCCACTCAATAAGTTAAATAGAGTAAAATACCTACCCGAAATCGATCCAGCAACAGTGGATAGTGCTCATTAGGGACATCCCAAAAATGAGCACAAGGACCATCGAATATGGACTTAAAGACGGCAATGGCCCTCCGGACTGCCGACTTATCCTTAAACCTTTACAATTGCAAAATATACAACATAAAAAACATTAGGATCGGTTTATTATGTACTAGAATAAATAATATATCACATCTACTTACCCTCCCGCTTCAGACAACAAAAGTGGCGGTCGCTGACTCGGCTGGGGCATCTGTGATGCCACATTCGGGCCTCTAACCCTCGAGCCCGCTGCTCCGTCATCGGACTGGATCTGATCTAGTGCATCGCCGGTGAACTCATCGGCCTGGGGGTCACCACACCCAGCGGAGCTGCTACTGCCCCTACCCCTATAACACCTACTACCCCTACTACCCCTAGAAGGGCGTCCAGACATCTAAAAATAGAGAATGGTTAACACAAAATGATATAAGTGTACATAAATCATAAGACCCAAAAATGTCTACATAAGAACAGCAAAATAGAGAATGTTTAACACGAAAAATGTCTACATAAGAACGGCAAAATAGAGAATGTTTAACACGATAGACCCCTCCACCCTTGCTTTGTTTCTAACAGTCCTCTTCAACGACCCAAGTTTCCTAAACAACGATTGAAATACGTGTTAGAAAATAAATGGGTAAGTATTTGAATGGAAATTATTTGAATGGCAAAGTTCATTTACCTCTCATAAAGATACATCCACCTATATTCGACCGGCCCACCATTTATGGCTTCTCGTGTCAAATGTATCACTAAGTGTTCCATAGAATCAAAGAATCCGGGCGGGAAGACTTTTTCCAACTTACAAATTGTTTGAACGATACTTGTTTGCAATGGAATCAAGTCTTCTAAGTATAACACCTTTGAGAAGATTACACAAAAGAATGTGCATAACTCCGTTATCGCATCCCATATGGGAGTCGGTATCATCCCTCGTAACGCAATAGGAAGCAATCATTGCATAAACACATGACAATCATGACTCTTAAAGCTATAAAAGTTGTAACCTGCCATGTTTACACAGCCCCCAATATTCGAAGCATACCCGTCCGGAAACTTCAGTCTCTTCAACCATTTACATACTTGTTTTACTTGTTGTTTCGTCAAAGCTGTAATCTGCCATGTTTTACTTGTTTTACTATATGTAATGGTTTGCCTTCTTGAAAGTCAAACCATAGGTTTAGAGGTGTTTTGGATGACTCTAAAACTCTAAGTGTAATGGTTTGACTATTGGAAAGTCAAAACCGTAGGTTACTTTCAAAGAAAGGTGTTTTGGAAAGTTTAAAACCCTACGTGTAATGGTTTGACTATTTAAAAGTCAAACCATAGGTGTCAACGAAGTTAGAAGTCTATTGAACACTACATGTAATGGTTTGCCTTCTTGAAATTCAAGCCATAGGTTTAGAGGTGTTTTGGATGACTCTAAAACTCTAAGTGTAATGGTTTGACTATTGGAAAGTCAAAATCGTAGGTTACAATCAAAGAAAGGTGTTTTGGAAAGTTTAAAACCCTACGTGTAATGGTTTGACTATTTAAAAGTCAAACCGTAGGTGTCAACGAAGTTAGAAGTCTATTGAACACTACATGTAATGGTTTGCCTTGTTGAAAGTCGAACCATAGGTTTACAGGAGTTTTGGATGACTCTAAAACTCTAAATGTAATGGTTTGATTATTGGAAAGTCAAACATATATTTTTTAAAATTTTGGCGGCATAACGGCTATAAAATGAATATTTCCATATATCAACCTAATGTTTGCCCAACAATTGGCAACCCAACTAAAATAAATAAATAGAATCAAGTATAATCAAATCCTAAATCATACCAAATGTTTCCATTTATCAACCTAATGTTTGTCCAATAAATGACAACCCAACTAATTAATATCACAAGTTTATCAAACCAAATCATACCAAAATATTTTCACAAAAACCAAATCATAAGCTAAACTCATACAAAAACATTATCACAAGTTTATCAAACCAAAAATGGCGTTTTCATAAGCTAAAACAACTCATATCAATTTGAATATACAATATGCTCATATCAATGTGGACAACATGTTTATAGTGTCCAAAGATGCAAATTAAAATATAGTGTCCAAAGAAAGTGTCCAAAGATGCAACTAGTTTGAGATAAATGCTTTGACATTAAAATATAGTGTCTAAAGATGCAAATTAAACGGAGACAATGGTTCTCCACTCAAACAAGAAACATATCTGCTCTATTTATGTTCCAAATCGTTATTTACCTGAAGAAGTACTCACGTGTACACTCGAATAATCTGGGTCTCCTTGTTTTAAAAACCTTGATGTGAGAACTCCCTTGAGAATCTTGACAAGCAAAACTTACATGTTAGACTAGTTTGGGATAAATGCATTGAAATCAAATGTGATAATAAAAAAACAGATTAATCAAATCAATGATAAGAAAAAATACACACACACACAGATTCGTTAGCACACATAGTTTCATTTATTTATTCATAAACACACAAACACACACACACAGATTCGTTTATTCATTGCCCTGCCAAAATGCGAATCATCTCTAAAATAGTTATAAATAATATTCACCAACATGGATGAAAATCATAGTTTACTCTTTAAAAAATCATACCTGATTGTGATCCTAGACTTCAATGTTCGAATTATGTTCTTAAAAACCAGTTCTGATTCTTCATTTTGTCGACTTATATAAATTCTATCTACTACACCCACGACATGAAGACGTTATCTAATTTTCTTTTTACACGAAGAAATTGTGCATCAGTATATATTCTTTCTGCCTCTCAACTTACAGACTTGGCCTTGTATACATTTTGATTTTCAAAGACCTTCCATATTGAAATAAATTAATTTATGTAAAATATGGATAACCGCTCCAGAAATAAACTTCCGATTCAGGTAGCTAACAATCTTATATTGTATCAAAGAAAAAAACATACATATTCTTCTATATACAAGAGAAGAGAAGAATTGATTCCCAAAGAGAAAATATACCTAAGATGACCGATAAATCTTAAGCAAACTTTGATTTTTTTAACTCATAAATGAAATAAAGTAGCTTCATTCAGGGGGTTAAAAACAACAATTGACCCTAATTATCAACTCATTTACAAACACAAGATTATCCTCTTCATACCTGAGACAGCTACAGATCACCAACGAGTTTCGACCTCAAAAATCGTTGAGTTTAAAATAGTTGGTGGCCGCCGGTGGCTATCGCTCGAGGTCAGAAACAAGAGGAGAGTGAGGGAGACGATCAAGAGACTGAGGGTGAAATCGAGAGAGATCGAGAGTGAGATGAGAGGGAGAGTGAGATCGAGAGGGAGACGAGGGCCGAGAGGGAGAAATCGAGAGACTGAGGGTCGATTAGGGCTTTAAGCCCGCTTATTTTTTTTAGAAATTTTCGGAAATTCATCGACGGATTTCCGACGGAAATTCCGTCGGTATTTACCGACGGATTATATCCGTCAGTGATTACCGACGGATTTCTGACGGATAATTGTTTTTTATTAAAAAAATTACTTTTAAATTAAAATTATATTTAAAATTATAATTATTAAATAAATTATTAATTAATATATTATTTAATATTAAAATTAATAAATAAATTATTAATTAATTTATCAAATTATATTTAAATTGACTAAAATACCCCTGAAGTAACTGGACTTAATGGAAACAATTAACGGCCGTTATCTTTTCCCGTTAATTCCAGTTAGATCAGGGACCAAATGTGACCAGTTAGGCTTTAATGTACCCAGTTGGGCTTTAAACGAATACGGTTGGGCTTTAAACGAATACGGTTGGGCTTTAATGGATCTGGTTGGGCTTTAATGGATTTAGTTGCACTTTAACGTTCCCAGTTGGGCTTTAACGTATCCAAATGGGCTTTAACGTACACAGTTGGGCTTTAATGAATCAGTTGGGCTTTAACGTACCCAGTTGGGCTTTAAACGAATCCGGTTGGGCTTTAATGGATCTGGTTGGGGTTTAATGGATTTAGTTGGGCTTTAACGTTACCAGTTGGGCTTTAATGGATTCAGTGGGGCTTTAACGTTCCCAGTTGGGCTTTAACGTATTCAATTGGGCTTTAACATACACAGTTGTGCTTTAATGGATCCAGTTGGGCTTTAATGGACCTGGTTGGCTTTAATATATCAGTTAATGGATTCAGTGGGGCTTTAACGTTCCCAGTTGGGCTTTTAATGGATCCAGTTAGGCTTTAACGTACCCAGTTGGACTTTTAGTGGACCCGGTTGACTTTAATGGATCAGTACATGATGTACATACATACATGATCACATATGTACATGTACATACATACATATTACATACATGATCACATACATACTATACATGGTGTACATACATTCATGATCACATACATACATGTGTATATACTTACATGATCACATATGTACATGTACATACATACATGATCACATACATACTATACATGATCACATACGTACTATACATGATCACATACGTACTATACATGTACATGATGTACATACATACATGATCACATATGTACATGTACATACATACATGATCACATATGTACATGTACATACATGCATGATCACATATGTACATGTACATACATACATATTACATACATGATCACATACATACTATACATGGTGTACATACATTCATGATCACATACGTACATGTGTATATACATACATGATCACATACATATTATACATGATCACATATGTACATGTACATATATACATACATATTACATACACGATCACATACATACAAACATACATACATACATATATATATATATATACATACATGATCACAGAAAAAATTAATATTTATTAAATTATTAAATTTACCGACGGATTACCGACGGAGTCTTAAATGCCGTCGGTAATCCGTCTGTAATTACCGACGGATCACCGACAGACGTCAAAAAAAATATTTATTAAATTATATAAATTACCGACGGATTTCCGACGGATTTGAAAATAAAAAAAATAAAAAAAAATAATTTAATATTCGTCGGTAATCCGTCGGTAAATATACCGACGGATTACCGACGGATAGTCTATCCGTCGCAAAGTTTTCATTTCCGTTGGTGTTCCGTCGGTAATTACCGACGGATATTATCCGTCGAAAATCTTGGTCGAAAATAAGCAATTTTCCAGTTGTGAGATACTTCTAACTCTGTTTCTAATAGTTCTCATTCTGGTTGGATTATTGATTTTGGAGCCAATCAATACATGACTTCTTCCACTTCTCAACTTAAAAATGTTATTAATATTTCTGATTTGAACCTTAAAGTTACTCAACCTAATGGAGATGAAGCTAAAATAAACCAAATTGGGAACTATAGGCTTAATAATAAGGTTGTTTTATTTGATGTGCTTGTTAATCCTGAATTTTCATGTTAATCTTTTATCTGTCCATAAAATTGCTAGAGATAGCAAAATCTTTGTTGGGTTTGATGAATACAAGTGTTACCTTCTTCAGGGTTCTCTTCCCAAGAGAATTGTGGGGACTGGCAGCGAACAAGGAGGTTTATATTTTTTTGACAAATGGTCTAAGCGTGAGCCTTCTGTCTCACTTAGCTCTAGGAATTCTTCCAATATGTCCAATGTAACTATTGTTTGAATAATGTCTCGCCAATTGTGGCATATTAGGCTGGGTCATCCAGCTGATCAAGTTCTTGGGGTTCTCAAAGAAATCCTTGATCTTGAAAGTGAATCTGCCTCCACCCCTTCCGATATTTTCCATAAGGCGAAACAAACTAGAAACAAATTCAAATTAAGCACTCACACATCCAATGTTCTTTGTGAGTTAGTTCATTTAGATTTGTGGGGACCTTACCGTGTTCCTAGTAAAGAGGGTTATAGGTTCTTTCTAACTATTGTAGATGATTACACTAGATTTGTTTGGGTTTATTTGTTGAAAAGCAAAGATGAAGTTTTTGATAATATTGTTGCTTTTCACAGTTTGTTGATTACTCACTTTGGCAAACATATTAAAATATTCAGAAGCGATAATGGTACTAAATTTACTAATAATAAGGTAGGCGCATTTTTTAAATCTAATGGAATCATTCATCAAACTACTTGTGTTTATACTCCCCAACAAAATGGGATAGTTGAACGCAAGCATAGGAATTTACTGAATGTGGCTAGAGCCTTAATGTTTAAAGGAAATATCCCATTGAACATGTGGAATGAGTGTATTTTAACTGTTGTTTATCTTATTAGTCGCACTCCTTCTTCTGCGTTGAATGGAAAGTGTACATATGAACTGGTTTTTAGTTTTGCACCTGTTTTAACTCATCTTAGAAACTTTGGGTGTTTATGCTTTGTTGTAAGACCTAATGTTTCTGATAAATTTTCTTCACGATCTAAAAAATGTGTACATCGTGGTTATTCTAATTCAAAAAAGGGGTATAGACTTTATAGTCTGGATTCTAAACAAATTGTTATTTCTAGAGATGTTAAGTGTAACACCCCGAATTTTGGGTAAGAAAAATATTCCCTTAAATTTGTATATCGCTTGTAGTAGAGTTTAGTTCTTGGTTTTACATAGAGTTCTGTCTTAAATGGACGTTGAGAGAGGTAGCCGGAAAAAGTGGGCAAAAGTGTCAACAGTGCTCCGCGTGGCTCTCCGCGCGACTCTAGCTGTGCCACCATCCGCGTGGGGCTCTGTCCTTGCGCGACTCCAGGCCTCGACATGTCTCTCCGCGCGAGCCCAGCCGCGCCACCATTCCCACGCTGCCACTGTGCGTTTTAAATGAAGAAAATCGCCCCCAACCTCATAATCACCTAAACCACTTCTCAAAAACTCTCTATTCTTCTCCCTCTTCATTAAATCCGACCTACACCATTTACTACCCCATTTCCTTCATTTTCTTCAAGTGTTGAATCATCATTTAAGGTTTGGAAGGCTAGGGTTCAAAGATCTACCATGTTGGTCCCAATAAGTAAAGAAGAAAGTAAAACAAGTATTATAGAAGGGGGGGGGGGGTTGAATACAATATACAAAATTTCACTTAATTTTAATTCTTTTATTGATATCACCATCAAGAATTACACATATGAAACTATAAAGATTGTTGCTGAAAGAACAGATAAACTATTTTAACAATCTTTTCACAAAGTAAAACTATAACACAACTTAGAAAACACAGAGTTTAAAAGCTATGAGGATGAGAGAATGAGGTTGACAACTTTCTTGAGTGCATTGAGTTCTCTTCTAAAAAGCGTGGATTGCATGGAGGAGATCTTCACCTTTATATAATACCTTATGCATTGAATGCAAAGAACACTTGCCAAACTGATATTGAATCCTTGAGATTTTCTTCAATAAAAAATAAGATATTTGAAATGACTTATCAATATACAAAGAAGACCTTTGTACCTTGATAAGACAATATCTTATTAAAATATATCTGCCACAAATCTTTTTGAGATATTTTGGAGAAGGTCTCCATCAATTTAGAACTTGGGTGAATATCCTCTGTGAAATAGAAGGTTCCATTCTCTTTGACAAAAGGATGTTGGAGAGAAGGGGTCTAGTCAAATCATATTGATTTGACTATTGAAGATACTAGCCGATCTTGTGATGTTGTTTGGCAAGGAAGTGCCTGCCGACAGGGTGGAGAGGAGTCGGCTGAGAGGAGCCTACCGACCAAGCATATACCAATCGGCAGGTGTTCGGTCTGCCGATAGATGAGCACGTCTTCGGCAGTGATAGCTTAGTGATTATGAAACTTGTCTTGATCCGCATCAGAGGGCACACTTCTTTTTTAGTTCGGTTGGTCTTCGATTTCACCAATCTTTTGAAGCATAACTAAGCTATTATAAAGAACCTTAAGGAAAACTGAGTATGGAGATGTATAACATATTACATATATGAAATAGCAAACCGAAGGGGAGGTCATCTTCAAATCCTTGATGACCCAACAATCTCCCCCTATTTAATGATGACATCCCATACTTAAGTAAAAGAGTAGAGTTAATGAATAATGCATTTTGACCCTATTTTACTCTTTTGGGTTCTTTTTGACATAGGTCATTATTTTTGTGTATTTTTGGATTTTTTAGAGTATCTGACATTTACATGTATAAAATGAATGAAAGAATGAACTATACACACTATTTACTAAAAGAAAGTTGTACTTGTATTAATCTTATAAGAAAGATTACAATACAAAGAAAAAATTCAAGTACAATAGAATTAAAGATAGACTATCTTAGATTCTTCAAAAGAATGACCTTGAATGAAATCCCTCTTCTTCAGTTCATCAGTTATGGCTTGGAAGAGATCCACTGTATGGTCACCAATTGAGATGATATGAAGAATCCCAGATAAAAAGAGGCTGTCGGAAATGGGGACTTGGTTTTCTCTAAAGAAGCGAATTTGACCAAGGCCATCATTGAAGATAATCCCATATACAGGCTCGAGGATGATGGTTGTTGAAGGCTTAGGCACTAGGATCGGCAGGGAGAGGTCAAGGTTAGAGGTTTTTGGAACATTTCCTTCATTGGCCATTGCTTGGAAAACACCTTCTTTCTTAGCCGACCGAGGCTTCGACTTGGAGGAGGAAAAGGAGTTATCAGCCTTGCGTTTTTCAATAAACTCTTGTTCGGCAGAAGAATACTCGATTCGGTACATCAGTCGGTAGGATTTCATATTTTTCTGAAGATCATAAATGAAATCTTCAACTTGTGCTTTGAAGGAACTCCTACTCTTGTTCAGAAATTTGAAGATCTCAAACCACTCACTAACACCATAGACTCTAAGCCATTCAAGCTTGTCAACATGGCTTGTTTCATCCTCCCTTGAAATATTCAGCCACATGGAGTCACTTGGGTTTTTAGGCCCTAAGACTTTGACATCGGTGATTGGGGATTTTTGTCGTCGGGTAGTGAGAGATTTTATGTACCACCTAATGCACTTAGCTTTGTGCTCTTCAGATTCTTTGGCTGATTTCTCCAGGCTTCCAAGTTCCAGCTTTTGAGCCCCGATAGCATCAACCAAAAGTTGTGCCTTCTTAGCCTCCTTTTCGACGATTTTCCAAGCAAGCTCTTTTGATTAATCAAAACCTTTTTGAGCTTGCTCGGCCACCTTAAATTCCTCCGCAGACATCCCAAACTGAGAACTTATCTTTGGAGGAGGTTGTAGCCTTAGGACATCTGAGGAGCGCTTGGTTCTAGCCTCCTTAAATCTCTTTAATTCCGCAGCTTCTTCCTCAGGTGTCAGCTTCTGTTTGCCTTTGTATTACTTTGGCTCCCCCTTAGATACATCAACCTAATCTGCTACAAGTGATCGGTCGGTGCCCTCTCCTTCGGCCAGATCGGTTGGAGCCGATCTGCCGGTTTCTTCGTGTTGGATGCTGTAAATTATGATATGAAAGGTATGATGCTCCCCCTCAACATGTTTCTCCCCCTCAACGGTCGACGGAGAAGAAACCTCAATTTTGGTCGACACATGACCTACCGGTCGATCAATTCGGTGGGGACAATCCCGATCTTCATCACCGAAGGCTGCATCACCCAAATCAATATCTCGTTCTTCTAAATGAGATTTGGAAACCGAATTAGGAAGATCTTCGATCTATTTATGAAGACGAGCAAGCGAGTCCAGAATCTTGTCATTGACCAAGTATTGGGAGAGGACCTTGGTTTTCAAAGAAGCAATCATTGTCCCATGCATCAAATGAAGCCTTGATAGATGCAATGGTGAAGGTAAGGTTGATATTATTGGCAATAAGATTGTCCAACCAATTATTTATGTCTCCCACAAAGGTGCTTAGAGGAATGGCCATACCAGCAACATCCTGTTGTATGGCTTCCATACAGTTGAAAAACCCAGTCTGGACCGAGTGAAGCTCGGTACTCTGATCCTTGAGAAGCTTAAGGATTTCGGTCAGGTAGGTGTTATTGAAATCTAGGTCACGGGAGATCTGCGTTTCCTGAATAGATTTTTGTTCCATGACAGTAATCCGATGACCTGTGTAGGTGAGGAAACGACCGAACTCCTCCTGGAGAGTGGCAAATTGGGAACCAAGCAATCAGTGTTGTCGATTGGTATCAAGGATATTGGCAAGCACCTCTGGGGTAGGGATAATGGGGGTTTGAGAGAGATTAAGTAGGTAAGGGGGAGGAGGTGGTGGAGGTGGTGCCGAAGAGGAGTGGGGTCGGTGGGTGGTGTGATAGGATTTGGTAGGGGGCGATGGGAGATCGGTTTTGGGGAAAGTGGGGAGAGGAGTTTGAGGACGAGGTGTCAGAGTGGGAGTTTTGGGGTGACTGATGGGGTGTAGGAATCGGTGAGGCTTGAGGAGTGGGTTTCTGTTAGCCCCCATTCTTAAATGTAAAAGTATTGGAAATATTCTAAGTCTTTCTCTGAAGACTTCCAGAGATAGTATCAAAGAAAGCCAAGTCTACCTCTGAAGTCAGTTCAAAGATAGACTCTTCAGCCGAGAAGATATCAGAAACAACTTCATCAGAGGTCTATGTCAGAGCTCTGAAGACATTCTCTCTGAAGATCATGCTGAAGAAATTCTACAAGTGTTGATAGAAGAACAAAAGACACATCACCTAGTGACTAGCTTACTTTTTAGATAGGTTACTGTTCAAGCATGTCTTGAGCTTACCTTTTAGGTAAGACACTGTTCAAGCACGCTTCTTATGTTAGGAAAGTACACTGTTCACTTTATGGTCCTATAAATAGGACCATCACCCCATTGCTTAAAGTGTGCTTTTCTTTACCACTTGTAATAGAATTATTTCTTTTATACTGAAAAGTATTCTAAGAAGATCTTGTATGATTTAATCACCTTTTTGGTGTTCTTGATAATCTACCTGATTTATCCAAGTGAATATTAAGCTTGTTCTTGTATTTACTTTATTGGATATCTTCTTATTTACTATGAGTTGAATCTACTTTGATATTAAACTGTTTTGCTTCCGATGTCCTTATTATTATATGTTTATATCTTGGAAGGGGATTTAGAGCTCCTCCACTTGTGAGAAGAAGGGGGTGTGACTTGTGTAGCCTCTGAAGGTTGCTTCGGAGGCAGAGTCATAGAAGCAAGTACGGAGGGACCAGTGGCCTTAGTTTTCTTCTTTTTGGTGGCCAAGGTCTTAGCTCGGGGAACGAGAGTAGGGGCCACCGAAATAGGAGTGACCAATGGTTGATGAGGCGTTTTGGCACCCAAGTCCACAGGTGCACCCCATTCCGGATTGGGAGCAGAAAGAAAGGATAACATACTTCGAGTCAGCAACTTTTCGGTTGAGGAGGGGCCCTTCTTCAGGACTAACTTTCTGACCGTAGAAACCAAAATATTGAAGAGATTTTTCAGTTTAGGGAGGTTGGCATCGGCAGCGAGAACATCTTTTAGGTTTAGGTTGATAATGAGAGAAAGAAACCTCGGCAGGGCGACCTGAGATGCGCGAGGTGGAGAAATGACATTGATGATGGAGTTGAACATATACCTTGCGAAATTGATCTGGCGGACAAACATCAATGCATGTGCCAACTGTGTCATATATGACGGGGATTGATTCAACCCAGAGGTCTTGTGGGAGAAGCAATGAATCAGATGTGAGAAGAAGAATTTCCAAACACCTCCCATGTTCTTATGGAGAAGAGTGTCGAAACCCTTGCTTTTACCTTCCGATAGGTAGTTGAGGCATCAACCACTTCTTCATATTTATGTCCAGTAGGAAAGACGTCGTAAGGAGAGTAAACAGGAAGTTGAAGAGTTTTCTGAACATCGTCAACCCTAAAAGTAAGATCGGTGTTCTCCGAATCAGACATGATGGAGGCATAAACAGTCTCAGTGGAGGAGGCGTAAAGGCACATAAGCCAGAAATTCCTAAGGAGCATTTTGCTTATCTTAGGAGTGGCAGTGAAAGCAAACTGTAGAGGGGATTGTTGGAGAAACAGAGATACCTGGTTAAACTCCGGATGTTCAGGATCAAGATCGAATCGGTCAATGTGATTGCAAGATGGGAAGGAAAGTGAGTCGTGGGTAAATGGAGCACCCTTGCTTCCCTTTGAGTGCTTGAAAACAGTCAATGAAGCCATGGATGAATGCTTGAAGGGAGTTGCAGGTTTTTGGTATCGTAGAAAGGGAGAATGCGAGAGAGAAGATGGTGAAACAATAAAGAATCAAACAATGGGGGTGAATGGGTTTAAATAGGGAGGGAAAATGAAAGGTTTTTAAGAAAAAATAACATATAAAGTAATAGGTCATAATGGGATTAGATGTAGGCTATAATGGTAACCGTTTTGGTGAGGTCTTGGGGAAGTGGAAAGACCACTTTCAGGCGAAAAACAGGGTTGAGGGAGAGTGGAATGTCATGTCTCTGACATGATGTGTCAAATCATGACATGTGGCTTTGAGAGATAGGGTAAGGACAACGGTGTGCCTAAGAGGATAAGGATAAGAACAAGGTGTTCGGTAGATATTGGACTTACCGAAGATAAACGAGAGTCGATAGGTGGGAGACCTACCGAAATGGTGTTAGTGTAAACTCGCCGAAAGTAGGAATTCGGTAGGTGATAGACCTGCCGAATGACATTGTAATTTTTTTTTGCCGAAAAGAAGAGTTCGGTAGGTGAGATACCTACCGAAGGATAGTGATGGTTCACAAACCGAAGAAAGAGTTTGGTAGTGTGATACTTGCCGAAGATAGGAATTTGGTAGGTGAGAATCTTGTCGAATTGGACTGATGATGGATCTGTTGGATACTTGCCGAAAGAAGGATTTTGGTAGCTTGAGAGGCTTTGGTAAGTAAAACATCGGTAGGGAAAATACATGGATTTTTTTACTCATAATTGAACATACCTAGATAACCTATCAGATAAATCCTAGGTTTACAACCTTTTGGCCTGCTCATGTCCCCACTGAATTCAAACCGTCATTGTAATTTTTCATTGATTGGCCTCCCAACTCTGCAGCATATGATTGTCTAAGGCCGAATCCCAGCAATAGAATCCATGTACATAAACTTTAGTTGATTTTTAACTTAAAAAATATAACAAGTTAAATACATACTAGAAACCTGAAAACGCTCCCACATCCGGGCCCTGGCCTCCCCTAGGGATCTTCTTTCAAGTGCACCGCGCATGATCAAGCATGGACCAGTTAATCTGACTCATTTAGCGAATGAATGCGGGTCGTCAAATCAATATAATGACTTGAATTAGTATTGATACCCCAAAACAGTTAATTTGATCAATTAGTTAATATGACACTTACTCGTTGCGGTTTACAATCCTCGTCCTTTACGTCGGAAACTGTTCGAGATTAGTGATGGCACGAGCATTTCCAGACTGAAGTTCATCTGGTGGTGGTCCTGAAGCACTACCAGAGGCTCTAGAAGTATAATTGCCCTCTCTACCTCATCGGTTGCTGAACCGCCCCTACCTCCAAAAGGCCAAATGTGTGGAATTGTAGCAAGCATGGATCTTTTCTTTCGGAAGAGCAAGTTGCTTCAACATCTTCTTTGTCTCGTAAAAGCTATCAACCAAATTTTCACCATCGACTAGCATTTCTTTAACCATCGAAATGCTATGATTATAGGTTGACTCTGGTAAATTGCAATCTGCCTTCCAATTCAAAAATCCATTGCAATATGTCTTCCAATTCAAAAACCTTGCGACTGCCTCTAACTTTGAAAATTTGTGACATCCCTCCACCAATGGTTGGTTCGCAACTTCTAACATATTATAGAAGTTGTATGCATGTGGATTTAGATCTTGCTCATCCCACATACTTGACATACCGGAAACATTTTAATCCATTACTATTTGTTGAACACCACCAAACTCATTATAGTCTACGTCCACTATTGTTTGTTGCGGTTGTTGAACTGCGAGTGCTATTTCACCGTATGCATACCAGTGAGTGTAATAAAACATGAATCCCTTTATTTGAGACTGATTTTAAAAGAGCAAATTAGCCTCTTCTAGGTATAATCAGGGTTTGGTTTTGGGTAAACATCTCCTGAATAAATATGCCGCAAGGAATGGATAAAACTTCATGCGACAAGTCCATACTTAAAATACGATTATAGAATTTTCCATCAACATAACAAATGAAATCTTACATAGAGACTAACTTAAGGTCGGGTGTTACTAAACCCAAATACAAGTTGCTCTTCTCAACACTGATGTGGAAGACTTAACCAAGCCACTCACTCTTGCACATACATCTAGCACTCATCACTTCGCAGAAACGCTAGAACCATTTCCCCCACCGGAACCTGATGCACATGCCGACAAATAAAAAGATTACGCTAACGCTTAATTGAGTTCAAGAGTTTTCAACATGAAACAAATATATTTGTTAAAGGTAAGAATGCAATTTAAATCATTATCTTTTAAAATGATTTACTATGAATATTAAAGGACTCATTTTCCAATAACACACACCTTTAAAAACAAGCAATCCAACATGAACATTCTTTCATAAAAAACTTCAACACCAAATTCACCCAAAATGTGAATAGTAATTAAACTCCCCATTTTATAAAATTGCAGATAAGACTTTATTTCTCGAAATACCCAAACACGGGAGGGCATAATACTAAGCCCATAAATCACGAATAAAAATTGAATATACAAAACGTCACTGAAAACATGGATAATAAAATAACACCATTTAATACCCAAATAACACCTTCCGGTGACGTGGGAGACCCGATTCCGTGGTATGTGGCGGAACACAAAGTTAAGCCACCTAGCCACGTTGTTGAACTACACCTCATATCGTAACTGTATTGCCTGCTCTGCCGAGCTACACCTCCAGTCGAACTTTATTTCAAGTCCCAAAACACCGTATCCCCCATTTCTTGCTCCGTCGAGCGACACCTCAAGGATACACGATCTTATTGCCTGTTCGGTCTCTAGGGGAGTTTCATCCTCAGGGTACTCATTCGACCCCTAGTGCCTACTCCCTAGCATTCAAGATAGGAGTCTCAACTCCTCACTTGATAACTCATGACGTCTAACCCTCATGCACAAGAATTAGACATCCAATACCAAGACCCATGGCCCCGAAGTACAACCCATAAAGGTTCCTCTTCGCCAAACAACTGGGACAACAACGATGCTAACACAGCATAATTCCCAAGGTGAGAATGTCAAGACTCCTCATCCTTAAATATGACTAACTCACACGCCTATGGATCCAAGTGCATTATAGTCTAAAATACATGACTCCCAATGAATGACACACGCACTCAAAACATGTATTCTCCATAAGGAGAAATAAATGCAACTCATACCTAAAGCTCCATTTTAAGTTATTAAAACCGGACAAAAGTCCCCAAGACCTGACAAAGCCGAAAATCGAGCCTTAAGCTCAACCAGTCAAATTGCCATATGCTAAAATCCACAATATGCATTAAAATGCAACCGACCACGTTTATGCAAACACATGCTCTAAAAATGCATGAATACACTCAAACACCATTTAGATTTTAACAAAGTCATTCTTTAAACAAGTTTATAACCCCATTGGCTCTCTCAAACGTCCCAAAGCACAAGGTCGGCATTTTTCATATCACACATTAAAAGTACAATCACTCCAAAGGATTAACAAACGTACGATAGATCGTTGAGACATCCTTATTAAAGATTTACTCAACAATTTACTTGAAATAAATCTTTCCCAAAAACCATAGAGATTTACAATAACCGAAAGGTAAACAGGGTTGGGAATGACCAAACTCCAATGACTCGTACATTGGTATTTTCAAAACATTTCTCAACACAAAATACACTTATTTCCAATAGCCACAAAAATGCAAATTTTTTTACCAAATATCCTCCATTTGTGAAAATGGTTATCAAAACGTCTCCATTATGATACATTCATCAAAAATCCCAAAAATCCCCAAAAGTGAGTAGTTTATAAGTTTATAAAGTTAAACACTTCCAAATAACCAAAACTTATCAGGTGATCAGCAGATAACAATTTCATGTAAAACACAAAACACTTTAAAATGAACATTTTGGCATGTACATCGTTTTCACAAATCAACTTGAACTCACCTTGCTAGATTTAGGCTAAATCTAGATTTTATCCCAACTCGAGCTTCCTTAAAGAGACTTCAATCCACAAGCAAATCCGTCCAAAACTTAGATCCACGAGTTTCCTATCATAAATATACATGTTCAACCACTTAGAATCGATCCACAAACATTTTACATCAAAATCCCCAATTTAGCCAAAACCCTAATTTTTGACCAAATTTCACCAAATTCATCAAACCCAAAATTTGAGAAACCAACCTCTAGGGAATCACCAATGGAACATTTATATCTCATAATAAGGTTTAGAAATAGAGAGGATTAATTTACTGTAACAGCCTAAAATTTAGACGTTTCAAAAACTTGAAAATTTTACAATATAATGTTTATAATTTGAGGAGAAATAAAACCTGAGACAATTTGTAAGCATTAAAGTTTCGCAAATGACATCACCCTGAAAGAAAGGGGGAAGAGTATAAGTGTTTACGAATACATACACAAGAAATGGAAAGAGGACCAACAACCTATTTAATCTAAGACAATTCTAGTTTGGAATATAATTGGGTGTTGTCATCTAATCCCAAAATATCGATGTTTGGTGAAGACCACTCTATATCTTGTCAAATGCTATGTCCCCAAAAATGTCGCCCCGACTCTCCACTTAAGGTTTGTCCAACCCTTCTCTAACCGAACCTGATATGAACACCAAACAAACAAGTGTTAGGCTTGAAGCCTAGTGAGAACATCCAAGGATATATAATAGCAAGGAAGTAAGGCATATATGAACATTTAACAATAATTATAATTGCGATAATAAGGAATCCTTCAACATCGAATCCCATGCGTTACGGGGGAGACCCGTTCCACCATAAGTTGTGATGGAACACAAGAGTCGGTCACAACCCATGTGGAGCACATAGTCGGATTGGTTATTTATCGGCATCACCTCTATCCATGAATCTATAGCCGTTAGAACATCAACTTTATCCATGAATCTATAGTTCAATGTAAATATGGTTTCAAGTCATTCCGAGCCTTATCCTAAAGAGTCACCAAGTTCAACCCTATCCATGGATATATACCTTGGGATCTCACCATTCCAAACTATACTTGATTCACCGACAAAACAAGTTGCATTTTAATATAAGTCCCAAAGACACGAATCTCATATAGCATCATGTTATTACAAGGTAAATCAAATAGATCTATCCCACATTTCCTTTCAAGTAATCTTAAATGCCTTTCAACAATTTAAAAACTTTATCATAATTTTTCACATAACCAAGAATTATTAGTCCATTTAGATTAAGACTCACCCAACTTACTTTCAAGTTATAACCCAATCATATGTTTCACCCATTTAATTTTCACATACTCCATGGTACATATAAAACTCATAAAACATCATTTCCTACTCTTTTAAGTTGACATATTCCTTCATATTCCAAGAATATCAAAACCCTAGTTTTGACTCAAATGTTCCTAATGTTTTATTTTAGCAAATATGGAGCAAATAGTTAAAATAGCATAGACAATGGTTTACATAAAGCAAGTAAGCATAAATGGGAAGAATGAACTCACAAAATGGGTTTTGAGAAAAACCCCAAACCCTAGTTTGATTTTCTTGAAGGAGATGATGATAAAGGTGGTGATTTATGTTCTTAGCTTGAATCTTTGATTGGCACACTTTGATTTGAATAATAAATGAGTTAGGTGGAGCTTAGAGAAACCCTAGAATGGTTCTTGGTGTTGAGAGAGTTTTTGAGAGAGTATAAAATGAGTTAGAAGTGTAATAAATGAGAAAAGAGGCAAAAATCCCATTTTTATCAATTAAGTGGCCGCTGGCGATAGTGACCAATTGACTATGCCACGGGCATAATCGTCGGGCATAGTCGCCCACTTAGGGGGTACTCACGGTACAACTCCTGTGAGATTTCCCCACGATAGTGCCCATGGAAAACTCGTCGGGCACTATCGCCCCGCTCGTATTGCGCCCTACTGGTGTCGGCGACTTTGACATCAGCGACAGTGACCATGTCACTGTCGCCCAGGACTCATGGCTTCGAGTTTTTCAACTTTCTCGATTGCGAAAAGGATCCCAAACTAAGCGATCAACAAATAGGACTTATAATGCACGTAAAAAGCATGCGAGGCAAAATGGACAAATAGCGGAAAGATAAAACTTATTGAAATTTTACGGGCGTTACAAACCTCCCCAACATGGAAATGATTTCGTCCTCGAAATCAAACCTGAGCGAATAGGTGAGGGTATCTCCTCTTCATGTCCTCCTCCGCTTCCCAAGTCATGTTTGCTCCCCGGTGGTGCTTCCACTGGACTTTAACCATGGTGACTTCTTTATGACGAAGTTTCTTGGACTTTCTCTCCAAAAGGGCTTCAGGTTCCTCAATGCAACGGTTAACCTCCTCAAATCTTATTTCCGAAAGTGGAATGACGCTTTCCTTTTTCGCCAAACACTTCCGAAGATAACAAATATGAAACGTGTTGGTAGGCTTGCAAGCCCACACGCTTGAGCACTTTAAATGGTCCGAGGAAACGAGGACTCAACTTCCCACGTTTTCAGAACAGGATAATGCCCTTCCATGGTGATACTTTAAGCATCACACGGTCGCCCACTTGAAACTCCATCAGTCGCCTCTTCTTATCGGCATAGCTCTTTTGCCGATCCTGAGCTGCTTTCAATCGTTCTCGAATGCCTTTAACTTTATTAGTCGTCTCTTTCACAATTTCGGGTCCGGCGAATTGCTTTTCTCCCATTTTCAGCCAACACACGGGAGTTCGACACTTCCGCCCATACAACGCCTAGAATGGTGCCATTCCGATACTCGAGTGTTAGCTATTGTTGTAAGCAAACTCCACCAAAGGTAGGTGAGAGTCCCAACTACCCCCAAAATCGATGACACAAGACCTTAGCATGTCTTCAAGCGTTTGGATCGTTCTCTCGCTTTGACTGTCAACTTGTGGATGGTAAGTCGTACTCAACTTTACCCGCGTACCAAGCTCCTTCTGAAAGCCATCCCAAAAGTTCGAAGTGAACCGACTGTCACGATCTGACACGATCGACATGGGCACCCCATGCCTCGAGACCACTTCATCGATGTAGAGTTTTGCTAACTTGTTCATCAGTAAGGTTTCACGCATAGCCAATAAATGAGCACTCTTAGTCAACCGATCAACTATTACCCAGATGGTATCGTGATCTCGAAGAGTTTTGGGCAACTTCATCACGAAGTCCATGGTAATATGCTCCCACTGACATGGATGTTGATGATGAAGAGCAAAAGTGGCTTTTGGAAAAAGAGGAGGTGGATTCCTATGTTGAAAGAGGTGTTAATTCTCATACTGATGTTTTTAGAAAGTGGTCAAAGAACCAAGTGGACTACTACAAGCTTATCCAATTGAAAGAGGATGCATTCCCAGATGACTATGCCCCTGATTTTATGAAATTTGATAAAGATGAATGGAGAAGGGGTGGGGATAGGGGGTGGAGGCCTCAATTTGGTCTCTAAAAGAAAGGAGGTAAAGACGTTGATTGTGGAAAATGGATTACAAGTATGTGCTATTGTAGAAACAAAAGTATGTAAGGAGAGATTGAAAGTCATTGGTGATGAAATTTTTTGCAACTGGAATTGGGTATCTAATAATGCAGCCTGTATAGGGAGGACCAGAATTATGGTGGGTTGGGATCCAGGCAAAGTCAAAGTGGGGTGTTTTGAATTTTTTGAACAAGTGGTGCACTGTAAAATGGAGCATGTTGAATCAAGAAAAGTATTTCATTGTTCTTGGGTCTATGCAGCGAATGATGTTTCTGAGAGAAGAGTCTTATGGGATCAGCTTAGAGTTCATAAAAATTTGGTGAAAAATGAGGCCTGGACTGTTATGGGTGATTTCAATGTGAGTTTGAATTCAAGTGACATCTCTAGGGGGTCTTCTATAGTTACAAGGGGCATGATGGATTTCAGATGTTGTGTTGCTGATTTGGAAATGGAAGATGTAAATCAGTTTGGCATCAAATATACTTGGATTCAGAAGCCCTTGTCTGATGGTAGTTTTAAAGGTCTTCTAAAAAAGTTGGATAGAGTTCTGAGTAATCTGGAATTTTTGGGAATGTTCCCTTCTGCATATGCTTCTTTTCTTCCTTATGGCCTTTCTGATCACAGTCTTGTAATTCTGGTCTTTCCAATATTATCTTCTTTTAAACCAAGGCCTTTCAAGTTCAATAATCATTTATGTGACAATCCTGAGTTCCTTCCTTTAGTATCTAAAGCTTGGAGCAATGTTTATAAAGGATGCTTAATGTTCTCTGTAGTTTCTAAAATGAAAGTTGTCAAAGCATGCATGAGAAAGTTGAATGTGGAGCATGGTAATGTATTTGAGAGCGTTAAACAACTGAGGGCTGAATTGAATAGATCTCAGTATGACATAGATGCAAATCCAGAAGATGGTGATGTTAGAATTGATGGTGCTGTTTATATGAAGACATTAAAAGATGCTATCATTGATGAAGAAAGATTTTTAAGGCAGAGGTCCAAAGTTCAATGGTTAAAGGAAGGTGATGCTAACACAGCCTACTTCCACAATGCTCTTAAAAGTAAAAGTAACAAAGGAAGGGTTGAAGAAATTGAAGATATGGAGGGAAATAAGCATATGGGAGTTGTTGTCCCTGAGCAGTTTGTGGTACATTTTAAGAAGATGTTGGGGTCTTGTGATAATGTGGAAACTATTCTTGATCATAGCTCTTTGTTTACCAAAAAATTATCAAAGTCTCAAGCTGAATTTATGATCAGACCTGTTGTAGACAAGGAAATCAAAGAGGCTTTGTTTGATATTGATGATATAAAAGCCCCGGGTCTAGATGGATTTTCAGCTAGATTTTTCAAGAAAGCATGGCCAATAATTGGTGATGAAGTATGCAAAGTTGTTCAGCAGTTTTTCTTTAATGGAAAACTTCTTGGTGAAGTCAATGCCACTGTGATCTCTCTAGTTCCAAAGTCTCAAACCCCAAATAATGTGGCTGATTTCAGGCCTATTGCATGTTGTAATGTGATTTACAAGTGTATCAGCAAGATCTTGGTTAACAGAATTAAGGATTCATTGGGTGTGTTTGTTGATCCCAATAAGTCTGCCTTTATTCCCAATAGGCAAATTTGTGATAATGTTCTTCTTGCTCAAGAGTTGATGAGGGGGTACCACAGACAAAGAGGGGTTAGAAGGTGTGCATTCAAGATTGATATACAAAATGCCTATGACACTGTTAATTGGAACTTCTTGGAATTCATTTTGAAGTGCTTTGGGTTTCATCCATGCATGGTGAGATGGATTATGAAGTGTGTCAGCTCTGCTTGCTTTACTATAAGAGTGAATGGTGATCATCATGGTTTTTTTCCTGGAATGAGAGGAATTAGACAAGGAGATCCTCTTTCCCCTTATTTATTTACTCTTGTCATGGAAATACTTACTTTGATGGTGAAAAGGAAAGTTCAAAACTGTGAAGAGTTTAAGTATCATCCAAAGTGTGAGAAACTGGGCTTGACACATTTATGTTTTGCTGATGATCTTCTTATGTTCTGCTCTGGGGATGTGGGATCTATAAATGTTCTAAAAAGTACTCTTCTGGAATTTAGTGGTGTGTCTGGTTTAAAGCCTAGCATGGAGAAGAGTACTTCTTATTTGGGAAATGTGGTGGGTCATAATAGAGAAGAAACTATGAAAGTCCTTCCATTTAAGTTGGGATCCCTTCCTGTGAAGTATCTTGGTGTTCCTTTAATCTCTACAAAGCTCTTCCACAAGGATTGTTCGGGTTTGATTGATAAAGTAAGAAAAAGAGTTTTGGACTGGAAGAACAGGTGGCTGTCTTTTGCAGGTAGATTGCAGCTCATTAATTCTGTTTTATCGTCTATTAGTATGTATTGGGCTTCCATGTTCTTGCTACCTATATCATGTTGATCCAAACTCTCTAAGTGATTTGATAACGACTCTTTTCTATACTTAGTGAAAATTACGTTTTAATATGTATTAGTGTTTCACCATCAGCGATCAGACTGAGTCTGTTCAGTTATCGCTGATAGTCTTCTTATAAACATCTAGTATATATTAGTGTTTCACTATCAGTGATTCAACTGATCCTGTTCGGTATCGTTGATAGTTTCTGATGTAAACAGTAACGTAATCCCTGAAGACAAGTCTCGCGTCAACAGATGTTCATAGCTGAATCGAAGACGAAGCTGCTGAACAAAGACAAGTCTACTAGTGACCTGATGTGGATATCAGTGAAGCAAAGACGAATCTACTTATACGCGAAGGAACATGAGGAAAAGCTTCAGCGATCGCTGAACTCTTGATATCTCTGAAGAAAGAGATACTCAGCGATCGAATGATCACTTAGCTTATGTCTCAAGTTTCCTTTTGTCTCTCCTTGCACAACTTAGTACGATATGTCAGAACGGACATGTCTCTGCCACAATTCGTATAACACCTCTGTCATCTACACTGTTCATTGTCCGGTCGAAAGCATGTCTCCCAAAAGTCAGACTCCCAAAGCCAATCAGTGAACGCCACGTGTAAAGTGCCCTGCCATGCATTTAATGCATAGGGTATAAATAGGAAGATCACCCCCCCCCCCTTCATCTGAAGGGTGCTCAATCCTTGAACCCCAAATAGAAACCCTTGTTTTCTATATCTCTTAATCCCCCATTCTCTGAATTTCTTATGCAACCATCTTAGTGTTTCTTAAGTTTGTTTAGATTGAGTCTGTCTTAATCTTATTCCGCAACAAACTTGTAAATTGTATTTGATTTATCAATAAACAATTTATTAAACTTTAATTCTTGTGTTTGTATTCAACCCCCCCCCCCTTCTACAAACTTGTTAAGCACCTTAGGGACCAACAAGTGGTATCAGAGCAGTTTGTTTAATCTAATAAACAAGATCTTGCTTTACTCTCTTCTTTGCTGTTCTAAAATGGCACTTAACACAAACACAAACTACTATGATAATGGTTCACTTTCTAAACCTCCTCGATTTAGCACAGAGAACTTTTCTCTATGGAAAAATCGAATGATTCTATTTCTTGAAGGTGCGGATCCTACTATACCTGAATGTATAGAAAATGGACCCTATGAACCTGTTAGAATTATAGCTGCAGTTCCTGCTACTGCCACCACTGAAGCTGTCCCTGAACGCTATGTCGTTAAGGAAATAAGACAGTGAAGTGATGAAGATAAAAAGAAGGTAGGAATAGATGCAAGAGCAAAAACCATTATTTCAATGGCTCTGCCTGATGAAGTTTTCCATTCCATCATGCATCTGAAAACTTCTAAAGAAATGTGGGAAACCATATGTGTTCAATATGAGGGCACCACTGAAATCCAAGAAACTCGTAAGATTAACTTGGTAAGACAGTATGAAAGTTTCATCGCTGGTAAGAATGAATCTCTCTCTGACGTTCATCAGCGGTTTAACTGCTTAATCATTGACCTAAGAACAGTTGGTAGGACCTATTCTAATTTTGAGGTCCTAACAAAATTCTTAGAATGTCTTCCTGAAAGCTGGGACAGTTATTCAATATGTCTTAAGCTTACAAAAGACTTAAATTCTCTTTCTCTCAGCACTCTGTATGGAATATTGCTCAACTATGAGCAATCGAATCTCCTGAAGAAGAATCTTGTAAAAGATTCTATAGACTCCAAAAGCACTCCTGTTGCTTTAGTCTCTTCAGAGATAATTCCATCTCAGCGATCTACTCTCACCATCACTGAGTTAGATTCTGAATCTGAGGATCTATCAAACCCTAATCTTTCAGAGTTTGATGAGTCCTTAGCACTCTTGAAAAACTCTTTTAAGATATTTGCAAGAAAGAGCAACTTCCGAAAAAGTAAGCCTCTCTCTCTTACTGAAAAGACAAAATCAACACCTGTTGATAAGGCTACTGCCACTTGCTATAACTGTGAAAAGATTGGACACTTTGCTAGTGAGTGCAGGTCGAAAAAGGTCTTCAAACCTTCTACCTCAAAAAGATCCAGTGATGACAAATACCTAAAGCTGAAGAACAAATATCAAAAGCTGAAAAGCTACAAGCGAAAAGGTAAAGGTCTCATCGCTGAAGAACATGACTGGGTTGAATCAGAAGAATCAAGTTCTGATGAAGAAGAAGTCGCTAATCTTTGCCTCATGGCCGAGATTAAAGAAGAAGTAGAAGAACCATATGAACCTTCTATGAGCTACATATCATCTCAGGTATCTATCTCTACAAATCCCTCTCTGCCTGAAGCTGAGAGAAGTCGCGTTGTTGATGTGCTGACGATTGACCTTTATAATGCTCTAAACGACAAAACTCAAGCTGAAAATAAAAATGTTCATTTAACTCAAGAGCTAGAGAAATGTCATGAAAAGATCATAGAACTAAATCTTTTAGAAGAAAAGTTGAAAGATCAAGTCATTATAAATGAAATCATCAACATTGAACGCGAACAAGCCATCGCTGCTCTAAAAGCAGAGAAGGATCATGTTGAAAAATGGTGCAAATCATCAACAAAGATCTCTGAGATAATAAATGCTCAAACTCCTGAAAGTGATAAAACTGGTCTTGGCTTTTGGACACCACAGGATGAGCCTAAAGAAGAAAGTTCCTCGCTTAAGTTAGGAACGTTTGTCACTTCTTTCTTTGACACTTCTTATAATCAATTCTATCCCTGTTCTTCTTCTAATTCTATCCCTGAGGAAAAATCCAAAGACACTAAGTCTGCGGATAAAGGAAAATCCATTCTTCGTCCTCAGAAGGCTACCAAGAAAGCAAAACTGAAAGTTCCTTCTAAACCTTCAGTGAATCAATCATCTAGCTCTATGATAGAAATCTTTGATCTCTGTCCTCCAAAGCTAAAGATTCATCTTAAACCCACGAGATCTGAAGAAATAAAAATTCCTCCCAGATCTCATGAGAAAAGTCTTCTTGGACCTGGTCCTGCTCATCTTAAACTTGCAAAACCTTCTACTTCTGGTCCTAAAACCATTTTCAAATACAGAAAATGTTATCACTGTGGTTTTACTGACCATATTGCAAGCAAATGTCCAACTGCCACTAAAGCTGATAAAACAGCTAAAGTGAAGATAAATGCCTCTAAAGCTGAGAAGGTCACCAAAGTTGAAAAATCGACCAAGGTGAAGAATACCACTAAGGTTAAGAAATTAACCAAAGTTAAGATCACCACTAAAGCTGAATCTTCATCTGCTGAGAAGACTGCTGAAACTTCCTTATCCACTAACTCTAAAGGACCCATTGAAAAGTGGGTACCAAACAACGCTTAATCTTTCTTATGTGTGCAGGACCCATTGAAAACCCTGAATTCTCTCTCATCTAAGGAACTGGTTTCTGGTCTTCCTCAGCACTCATATGCTAAAGAATCTCTCTGCTCAGCATGTGAAAAAGGAAAACAAACAAAAGCTAGTTTCAAGTCTAAACAAGTTTCCTCAGTGACAAGTCCTCTTCAGCTCTTGCATATGGATCTATTTGGCCCTGTCAACATCCAATCAATAGCTGGAAAGAAATATACGCTTGTCATTGTAGATGAATTTTCTCGTTATACATGGGTTATCTTTCTTCGCTGTAAGAGTGATACTCCAGAAGAACTAATATCTTTTGTTAAAAAGATGGAAGTGTTGAATAATCTTACTGTTCGTTCAATAAGAAGTGATCATGGAACTGAATTCAAAAACAGTTCCCTGAACAATTTCTTTGAGAACAAGGGAATCTCTCATAACTTCTCTTCAGTAAGAACACCTCAGCAAAACGGAGTCGCTGAAAGAAGAAACAGAACGATCATTGAAGCTACTAGATCAATGCTCAGAGATTCTCATCTCCCTACTCAATTTTGGGCAGAAGCTGTAAACACTGCATGTTTTACTCAAAACAGATCGCTGATAGTAAAGCGATTTGAGAAGACAGCTTATGAACTTTTTCATGGAAGAAAGCCTTCTATCAGTTTTCTTCATATCTTTGGTTGTCAGTGTTATATCTTAAACAACAGAGATCAACTTGGGAAGTTCGACCCAAAAGCTGATGATGGAATATTTCTAGGATATTCCTCCAACTCCAAAGCCTACAGAGTTTTCAACAAAAGAAGACAATTTGTGGAAGAAACAATTCATGTCACATTCGATGAAACTCGCTCAGCGAACTCTAAACCAATCACTGACAATGAAGAGTTAAATGCTTAGATGTTCTCTCACTACAAAGAAACTGAACCCTTCTTCTCAAACCATCAGCATTCAGATCCTCCAGCCGCTGATGATGATCCAAACATTATACCTCCTAGCGCTGAATCCAACTCATGGGTTTCAGCTGAACCTCTAAACACCTTGCTACCATCAGATCTACCTCTGTCTGAAAACCTCTCTGATAACAACCGTCTGTCCACTACTCAACAGTTAATTGCTGATGAACCTCAAACGTCCTCATCAGTAAACATCCCTATTGTTGATTCAACCTCTGAGTTGAGCGATCATGCTCCTGCTCAGCGATGGACCATAGATCATCCAATAGATCAAATTCTTGGTGATCCAGATGCAGGTATTCAGACACGACGAAGCTCAGGTAATATCTGTCTCTTTGTCAACTTTCTTTCTTTAATAGAACCAAAGAAGACTGATGATGCCCTCAGAGATCCAAACTGGGTCAGCGCTATGCAAGAAGAGCTGACTGAGTTCTCTCGAAACAAAGTTTGGAATCTCGTTCCTAGACCATCTGATAAAACTGTTACAGGCACCAAATGGGTGTTTAGAAACAAGTTAGATGAACATGGAATTGTAACCCGCAACAAGGCTAGACTTGTTGCTCAGGGATACAGACAAGAGGAAGGTATAGACCATGATGAAACCTTTGCCCCTGTGGCCAGGCTTGAAGCAATTCGACTATTCTTATCTTATACAGTCTATAAAGATTTTATCGCCTATCAAATGGATGTAAAATCAGCGTTCCTAAATGGAAAGCTGAATGAAGAAGTCTATGTAGAACAACCTCCAGGGTTCTATGACCCTAAGTATCCAAATTATGTTTATAAATTGGATAAGGCTCTATATGATCTCAAACAAGCCCCTCGTGCTTGGTATGACACTCTCTCATCATTTCTTATCTCTGAAAATTTTGAACGTGGCAAGATTGATAATACGTTATTTTTCAGAAAGATAAAAGGTCATATAATTCTTGTACAAATATATGTCGATGACATAATATTTGGTTCTACTAACCCATATCTATGTACTCGCTTCGCTGAAAGAATGAAGAAAGAATATAAAATGAGTATGATGGGTGAGCTGACATATTTTCTTGGTCTTCAGATTAAACAATCTGACAAAGGTACTTTTATCAGCCAAGGTAAGTATGTTAAAGATATGCTGAAGAAGTTTGATCTTACTCAAACTTCAGCGATGAAAAATCCTATGGCACCACCCCTGACACTTAACAAAGATCCTTCTGGAGAACATGTTAATGTCACTGCCTATAGAGGAATGATAGGCTCCCTGCTGTATCTTACAGCGAGCCGACCTAACATTATGTACTCTACTTGTTTATGTGCACGCTATCAATCTGAACCCAAGGAATCCCATCTGATCGCTGTTAAGCGAATCTTCAGATATCTGAAGGGAACTCCTAACCTCAGTCTTTGGTATCCCAAAGACTCAGGGTTCGATCTAACTGGTTATTCTGATAGTGATTTTGCAGGCTGTAAACTTGACAGAAAGAGTACCACTGGTGGATGTCAACTCCTGGGAGGAAAGCTAGTAAGTTGGACAAGCAAAAAGCAAAATTCAGTGTTCATTTCCACAACTGAAGCTGAATACGTAGCCGCTGGAAGCTGTTGTTCTCAGATCTTATGGATGAGAAATCAACTATTAGACTATGACCTTCAGCTATCAAAGATTCCTATCTATTGCGACAGCACTAGTGCTATCGCTATAGCAAATAATCCAGTGCTACATTCAAAGACGAAACACATAGAGATCAGATATCACTTTATCAGAGATCATGTGATGAATGGTGATATTGAACTTCACTTTATCCCTACTGACTTTTAGCTTGCTGATTTGTTCACCAAACCACTTGATGAGACAAGGTTCAACTTTCTCATCAGTGAGCTTGGAATGCTGAATCTAGAAGAATAAATCTTCAGCGTTCATGCATTGTGTCAGTAATCATAAGTTCCCCTTTTATCATTCTCTCTCATAAACATTCTGACTCTCAGGTATGTTTTCTCAATCCCTACAACTGAATCTTCATTCAGTTAAGATGTTTTTCAAAATATAAACTTTAATCACTAAAACTTTCTTCAAATGATTAAAAGCTTTTTGAAAAATAAATTTATCACTGATATTTCTAGTCAGTGATCCTTTTAAAAGAAAATCTATCCCTATCTTTACCATCAGGGATACTTTCAAAAAGAAAAATCTATCGCTGACTTTTCTTCAGCGCTAATTTCAAACGGACAAATAAACAGTCTCTCTCTTCTATGACGTCATTTGAACCGACAATCCACGACATGCCTTTTTTCTGACACGTTCGTCCGTTGCTCTTCTATCCAATCAACTTCGTGGGACGTGTCCATGTCATGATGAGCATTTGCTTTCCCGCATCTCACATTCTCTCTCCTCTCTCACACGTATAAAAGGAATGTTTTTCCATTCTTATCATTTTACGCTTTCTGGCAATACTTTCAAAGCAAGAATACTCTCTCAAGCATTCTAGCATTCTCAAGCATTTGCATCATCCTCTTCAAAGATCAACAGGTTATTCTTGATCTTTTTCTAATTCTTATCTTAAATCTTTTTACATAAACCTCCATTTATGGGTTTATAAGATACTAATGACATAAAATCATTTTCATTTTTGATTTTATTCTTTAAAAACCATTTTATTTTGATTATTCTTCATTCAAAATCTTTGGTTTTTCTTCTTGTTCTTGTATCTTATATTAAGAGCACCTTTTTAATCTTCAAATTTGTTGATTTTCTATGTTTCTTTCCTCAAATAGAAACTAGAAACTTTTCTTTATTTTTAGACTAAAATCTTTTCTTCTACTCTTTTATCTACTCATATTCAGAATGGCTCAATCTGCACTTGTCGCCTCTAAGAACGTCAAGTTCGCCATCACTGAATCGGAGCTTCCGAAGAACAATCATCTCGCTCACCTCGATTTTGACGGTGTTAAGTATCCACATCTGAAGGAAGCTGCAATGTTTCTAAAGCAATCCTGCATTGCTTATGCTATCACTGTGGATCCCACACCCTCCAAAGCTCTTCTCCAGCAATTCTGGTTTACTGCTGACGAAACCTCTATCATCAACAAAAAGGGTGAACAGGTTCCTGCTATCTCCTTCAGCACTCAACTTGGCTCAGGGATGATGACTGCCCTAGGCCTGAGGAAAGCTCTTCGTTTTCCTGACAAACCCAGGAATGGATTCGAAGCCTTGCCAACTGACGCTGAACTCATCCAATTCCTGGATGCCATGGAATACGCTTGGGAACCCAAACCAAGGACAACGATTCCAAACAATAAGCTGACTCTTGTGAAGAAGGCATTGATGCCTTCCCAGCTAAACTACATCTTCTCACACTTCATTCAGTGCATGAGTGGGAAGAGTGGGTCACTGGACCAAGCCAGCAAGGTTCAGGTCCAGATGGCTTACTCAGTGATCGCTGGTCGAAACTTCGACTACGCAACAGCTATCTTTGACGACCTGAAGTCAAAAATAGAGAATACCGAGAGGGATCCCAAAGTTCCCTACGTACGCTTTATCTGCGCGTACCTGAAGTTTCTCTACCCTACTACTTACCCCACCAACTCGGATGCATCTTTTCCGAAAGTGGGTCAGCGCTCCTTGGAAGTCAAGCCGCTCCCCAACGAGGTAAGTATCTCTGAACTTCGCTCCCGACTCTCTCTCCTAACTTCTTCTACTTCAGCGGCCACGCAGGAGGTTCCTTCTTCTGCTATCCCTGCCGCTACCCCTTCCAAACGACCATCAACTGGCTCCCTTGGTCCTTCGAAGAAGGCCAAGGTGACCAAGGAGAAAGCTACTTCTAGCTATATACCTAAGGATGTTTATCTACAAACTTCCTTGGATGCTTTCGTGGGTCTCTCCTCCACATCCTCAGCAACAACCACTTCAACCGTGCCAGCGATCTCGGTCGCTGTCACAACAACAGTGACACAACCCACAATCTCAGTTCAACAACCTGAGGTAACTACCCCTATCCCTACATCTTCTATCCCCATCTCTAGTCCTTCTATTTCTTTGATCTCTAACCCTTCATCTATCTCTACTCCACAGTTTGGACCCATAGGACCTAAACATCAATCTTTTGAGGAATCTTTACAATTCTACAAAATGTTTGATAATTCAGGTATCCCTATAACCTTAAACACTTCTCCCAACTCACCATATAAGCCTGTTTCTCAAAAACTAACTTATATTTCAGGTCCTAGTTTGGCGACTGTTGACACCAATGTCAACAATCTGAGTGCAAAGGTGGAATCTATGATTGCCTCTCTCAACAACACCACCAACGTTGTTCAATCAGCTGGTGAAGCACTGAAGACGCTGACTGCCACCTGTGCCTCCAAAGCTGACATTTCTCACATCGCTACTCTCCAAGAAGCGATTGACAAAGTCAGGGAAGACTCACAGCAACAGTTTGCAGCTCTGTCTACAAAGGTTGATGCCTGTGAAGTCCTTCTTCAGCAAATCCTGACTCACCTGAAGGTACCAGCTCCGACTCCTACTCCCTCATTCACAGAGAACGATCGAACATCGTTGAATATTGACGTGGAATTTATTCATCAGGCAACGTCTGATCTTCCTGCGTTTGAAGGCCGTCTGGATTGTTTGGAGGTTGAAGTTCAGGTGTTGGCCGCTGCAAAAGCTTCATCTCCTTCCAAAGATCTGTCTCAATGATAATGACAAAGAGAGGGAGAAAGCAGCTGAAGAAAATACGGAGTTTGAAGTCGCTGCTGAGGTCCAACAGAAGGAAACTCCCTCTCAGGTTGAGGGGGAGATAGCTGCTGACAAAGCCCCTCCTACCATCGCTGATCTAGTCGATGATGAAGAGGAAGAAGACGATGATGATGAAGACCTTGATCTTGAAGATCAAGAGGAAGATTCTCATCAAGATGATGATGATGACGATGAAGATCAATCTCTATGGTGTTCTTCATCCATCACTTCATCAGCGATAGCTTCGAAAGAAGTTATCAAAGCAGGGGGGGAGTCAAGAGACACCTTCAGGAACCCCTTCCCAAAGCAAAGGTGCAACTGCTGAGGGAACCCTGAAGATGATTTCACTACCTGAGGAGAATCCTTCTCAGGTATGCCTTACTCTTGTTCCTTTATCCTTCTATAAAAATCTCACCCCTGTTTCTTTCTAGCCTTTATCTATCTCCGTCCCTAAAAATAAATCTATCCTTTTTCTTTTTCTGACCAGACAGTTCTCTCCCCTGCTTAAGGGTAAAGAGCTCCAAATAATCCCAGCTGCTGAAGCTGATGACCAAATAATCCCAATCTCTGTCAGAGAGATTGATGAAGAGGATGAAGAAGAAGAAGAGTCCCTGCAACATCATGGAAGGCCCTCTAGACCATCTTACTGGTAAGAGGAAGAGAGAAAGAAAAGAACAGAGATGATCTCTCATCTAGAGAGTCAACGACGAAAGGTCCCCTCTCAATCATCAGATCTGGAGTTCCTGACTGAAGCTGAAATTGAAGAATCCGTCAGGGCTGAGAAGCTGATTGCTGACTGTCAAAGAGATGCCTCTCTGGCTCTCAAAATTCAGTCTTCTCAAGTCAAAGACAAGAAGCTGAAAAGCAAACCAGTGGAAGTCCAGGCAGCTCTTTTGAAAAAGATTGAAGAGGAACGCTCCAAAGAAAAAGCGGTCAGCGATAATTCTGTCGATTGGTGCAAGCACAAAATTGACTATCACTCTGACCCAATGAAGATCGTAGTTGTTGCTATCTCTGGAAGAAAGAAGAAGGATAAACTCTCTGTCACCATGGAGATTACCAGAGAGGATGGAAGCTGCAAGGCTATGTTCATTTCAAAGCTGGAAGATCTTGGCTACATGGAGTGGCTTGAGTTCAAAGATGCGCTGAAGAAATCAAAGTCTACATACAGAGGCTATGTTGAAAGGGTAAATGATGCCCTCATCAATAGAGTCGCTGCTATACTAAAGGTGCCATCTACTCTTCCTCCAAAGTCCAAGCAAATCAAGAGAAACCCTATCTCCTCCTCATCTGATAATGTCGCAGTGATCAGGAATGAAACCTCCATCAAATTCTCAAGAGAATCTCTGTTCGGTCCTCCTCCTGATCTTTCAGTTCTGGATCTATCTCTGCCTCCTGGCGGACCATATGTTGCGGGACAAGTACTCGAAGTACCTTTTGGAATCTTCTTTAGAGATGACGAGGAACAGCTCAGATATCAAAGGGTCTCTGAAATCCCTATCTGTCCCCTCGCTCTTCTCAAGGATCTCATGTGCCTATGGTGTACTCTCTCTTCTGCTGCTGAGCCAATCATAGCGATCATCTGCAAAGAATCTTTAGAGCGAAGGTAAAAAGGAGAAGAAATACCTGAGTACTTGATCAATCCTCCTAAACCCTCTTTAGATAGCTGATAGATTAGTTTCTTTTCTTGTAATCTATTAGTTTAACTTACGGTGGTTAGTACATCACTTGTACTTGTAATTTTCATTCCTTGTAATTCTTTTCTTGGATTAATGAGAATTTCAGTGAAGTACTTAACTCTATCAGTACAGTAAAAGATCCCTCAAAATAGTAATTGGGACATGTATGTTATGAGTCCTGATTATTCCATCATTTTGAATTATAAAGTAATTTTCTTCAGTTACTTTGTCATTATCAAATAGGGGGAGATTGTTGATCCAAACTCTCTAAGTGATTTGATAACGACTCTTTTCTATACTTAGTGAAAATTACGTTTTAATATGTATTAGTGTTTCACCATCAGCGATCAGACTGAGTCTGTTTAGTTATCGATGATAGTCTTCTTATAAACATCTAGTATATATTAGTGTTTCACTATCAGTGATTCAACTGATCCTGTTCAGTATCGCTGATAGTTTATGATGTAAACAGTAACGTAATCCCTGAAGACAAGTCTCGCATCAACAGATGTTCATAGCTGAATCAAAGACGAAGTTGTTGAACAAAGACAAGTCTACTAGTGACCTGATGCGGATATCAATGAAGCAAAGACGAATCTACTTATACGCGAATGGACATGAGGAAAAGCTTCAGCGATCGTTGAACTCTTGATATCTCTGAAGAAAGAGATACTCAGCGATCGAATGATCACTTAGCTTATGTCTCAAGTTTCCTTTTGTCTCTCCTTGCATAACTTAGTACGATATGTCAGAACAGACATGTCTCTGCCATAATTCGTACAACACCTCTGTCATCTACACTGTTCATTGTCCGGCCGAAAGCATGTCTCCCAAAAGTCAGACTCCCAAAGCCAATCAGTGAACGCCACGTGTAAAGTGCCCTGCCATGCATTTAATGCATAGGGTATAAATAGGAAGATCACCCCCCCTTCATCTGAAGGGTGCTCAATCCTTGAATCCCAAATAGAAACCCTTGTTTTCTATATCTCTTAATCCCCCATTCTCTGAATTTCTTGTGCAACCATCTTAGTGTTTCTTAAGTTTGTTTAGATTGAGTCTGTCTTAATCTTATTCCGCAACAAACTTGTAAATTGTATTTGATTTATCAATAAACAATTTATTAAACTTTAATTCTTGTGTTTGTATTCAACCCCCCCCCCCCCCCCTTCTACAAACTTGTTAAGCACATTAGGGACCAACAAGAGAGATATATGGCATACTTCTAGTCCTTTATGTCCTCAGAGGAATTTTTTGTGGAGTAATGGGGATGCTATCAGAGGAAAGGCAAAAAAATTGTGGTTTCAAGCATTCTCAAGCATTAGAAAAGATGCTGAGAAATTTTTTGTGGAGTAATGGGGATGCTATCAGAGGAAAGGCAAAAGTTGCTTGGAAGGTGGTTTGTCTTCCAAGAGATAAAGGAGGATTGGGAGTGAGAGACCTCAAATGTTGAAACAAGGTTCTATTGGCAAAGCAGATTTGGAAAATTATTGATAATGGAGAATCATTATGGGTGAAATGGCTACATGAGTATAGATTGAAAGGTAGAAGCTTCTGGGATGTGGGGGAAGTGTTTGATGCAGCTTGGTTTTGGAGAAAAGCTGTAAGAATAAGAGAAATGTTCAGAGGTCATATTGTTCATGTAATTGGTGATGGAAAGTCAACTTCTTTGTGGTTTGATTCATGGCATACTTCTAGTCCTTTATGTCATAAAATATCCAAGAGGGAGATTTACATGGCTGGCTTGGATCTAAAGATGAAAGTTTGTGACATTGTGGTTGATGGGCAGTGGATGTGGCCTTTAGAGATATGGTGTAAATATGGGCATATGCTTCAGCAATTTATGCCTAAATTGAGGGATGGTGTGAAAGACAAAGTTAAATGGAAGTGCAAGGATAGTGTTGTTGTTGATTTTAGGGTGGCTGATGTGTGGAATGATGTTTATTTTGATTTGGATAATGTTAGGTGGTATAAACTAATATGGTTTAGTCAAGGGGTACCTAGACATGCTTTTTTCTTATGGCTTGCAATTAAGGAAAGGTTGAGAACCAAGGATATACTTGTTTCCTGGAAAGTGAATGATGATAGACTTTGTGTATTATGCCATGATGATATTGAAGATCATTGTCATCTGTTTAAGGGATGCAGATATTCTCAAGAAGTTTGGAGGAATCTTGAAGGTTTTATTGGAGTTTATGATAAAGTTCAAGAGTTGAATGGTATGAATAATGCTTGGGCTGCCTTGATTTTGGAGTTGTCAAATGTCCAAGTTAGTAATTCAATTTGGAGCATTATTCACATATTGCTTCTAGCTGCTACTGTGTACTTCATTTGGCATGAAAGAAATCAAAGAGTTCATATGGATAAGTGCAGGTCTACAGTTGAACTTACAAGGCAGATTATTGATTTAGTTAAAATAAAGTTAATGGGATTAAAAGTGAAAAACAATATGAATGTTAAAAGAGCTGCTGTGGTTTGGGATTTGGAGGTGGAAAATGGTGGATTTTGTGCAAAGTCCAATAGTAGTGCTCATGTCTTATAATTTTGTTGGTTGGTTGTTGTCTTCTGGGTGGATTTGTTGGTGGACCACTCAAATTGTGAAGACTAATTTGCTAAGGAATGATTTGGATGAGAGATTTGATAGATAGGGTATAAGAGTGCATTTTGAGATCCTTTGGGGTGGGTTCATTTTGGGGGTGCTTTGGGAAACACTTGGGAACACTTGGGATATTATGGGGGGAAGGGTTCCTGCACAATGTCATTCTAACAAATTTTTGTGCAGATGCTTACTCCATTTTCTTTTCTTAATATGGGTTTGTGGGGTTGGTTTTAGGGTTAAAGATATAAGGGGGTGCAGGGTAGTGGAGATAGGCTTTTTAAAATAGCATGGGAGATATAAGGAGGTTTTTTGGGAGGTCTGGTGGTGTATATGGAGTCTTATTATTTTGGTGTACAAGGGTATCTCAAACTGTGTGCATAGATTTTTTGGGGGGGATGGGCTTAGTTATAGCTTTGTTGTAGCCAATTTCATATTTGAACATCTTTTTGGTTCTATATGGAAGTTGGAATTTTTTCTTGGGTATATTCTTGGTTTATGGTTCATTCTTGTTATCTGGAGGTTGTGGCAATACCTCAATTCCTTTGCTTTCTGGAAAGTAAAAAGGTATAATCTGGTGTTTAATGCGGTGAGATGGATCATGTGGAGTATGTTATTAAATGATGATACAAGTAAGCTTTCTAACTTGTTAAAAGCCTTCTTCATGTTGATAGCTTTAATTTTGTATCAACTTTTGTTTTCTCATCTATTTTTTGGTCTACTAAAATTCTTTTGGGATTTTGGGATTGGGTCTAGGATTGGTGATATAAGGATATGCACCGTAATGGTGATAGGCTATTTGAATTTGATGTGGAGAGATAAGGAGGTTTTTTGGGAGGTATGGAGGGTTGCATGGGGACATATTCTTTTGCTGAACAGGGGAAGGATCTATATGAGTGTGTTTATCTTTTTTTGGGGGGATGGGTTTAGATATAGTATTGTTTTAACCAACTCCATTTTAGAACAATTTATTGGTTCTAATTGGAGTGTGGATTCATTTCTTGGGTATATAAATTTCATTTGGTTTGAATGTAGTAAAAGGTGTATGTGGTTTTCTTTGTATGGACAAACTATGTTCATCAGGATTTTTGGAAAGGTGCAGTCCTGCAGGATTTCAAGTAAGCCTATTTCTTTATGTGCTTATTTGAACCTTTATTCTTTCTTTTTGTTGAATGTTATACTGGCTTATCAACTATTGTTTCTCATCATCTTTATTGGTCTAATGGTTCACTTCTGGGATAATGGGTTTAGGTTATGGGTTGAAGTTATAAGGGGAAGAAGGGTAGAGGGTATAGGTTCTTTGAATTTGTACAGGGGACATAAGGAGGTTTTTTGGGAGTGGTGGAAATTCTATTGGGAGGTCATTATTTTGGTGTACAGGGGGAGGATGGTGATGTTCAAAGGCTGGTTTTTTGTGAAAAGCCTTTTCTTTGTATGGGGGAAGGGGTTTAGGATAGATTTTGATATTACCAATCCTTTAATGAAGTATTTTTTTGGCTTCACTAAGGATATGGTTTTCTTTCTGGGAATGAGGGGTTGTGTTAAGGCTATGAAATGTGGCCAAATTGGCCTATATCTATTACTACATATTATTTTTTGGGGGTGGTTGGGTTTATGCAGTATTGCTCAATCTTTGTATTTCTTATTTTGGGATTTTTTCAGTCATGGAAATGTGATGTGTTATGATTTGTGGCCCTATGCAATGGCCTTTGGCCAAATTGCTATTATGTGTGGTCCTGCTAGTGAAGATTTTGGAGATTGGTGGGATGGGTGGGATGGGTGGGGGAAGTTAATGGGATCTGGATATGCAAGATGCAGTTTTCTGAATTGGTCTATCTACACAGTATGGATAATTTGGAGACTGTTTTCTCTTTTTATCATTGATCCTTCTATTTTTAAGCAGTTCAGGAGGATCTGGATCGGTGTTATAAAGGCCTATGACCAATTTACTACTGGTTCAAAATCAGTCCATCATTGGAGGGATAAGGAGGTTTATTGGATTTCTGATGAGAACTGTGGCCATTGTACAGTATTGGGGACTTTCTTTGATACTATGTTCCTATCTGTTCAAATATTTTCTCAACATTTGCTTCTTAATCTGTTGCTTGGTCTGTTCTATGAGTTGGATACTAAATTGGTATTCCAATTATTGCCTCTTATCTTGTTTTTTGGTCTGTTTACCCATATTTTCTTTTTCTTAAATATTGATACAAAGGTTGTAGATCAGTTTGTGAGTATATGCTGGAATGATCTTGGAATGGATATTGTCGAATGGTTAAAGGAGGGGCTGTTTTTTAAGGGATCGAGGGTCTGGATTGATGACTTCTGCTTATTGAGTTTCCCAATTTATACTCAATACTTGCTCCTTATGCTCTCCATTGGTCTGTGCTTTTTATTGAGGGCTAATATGGCTTTCAATTCTTTGCTTCATATCTTTTCATTTGGTCTAAAGAACTTGATTATCAAAAAATTGGATCGTGAGGCTTTCATTTTTGGTCAATTCACTGCTACTACCTGGTATATGCTGGATTGGAGATTGATGTTTTGCAGGGGATCGATGATAGTGGTGAGTAGAATAAGGATTAGAAGAAAGATTGTTTTTTGTATTAAGGCCAAAATTAGAAAGAATTCACCTTGGATGTCTGATCCTTGGTGTGAATCCTACCAGATTTCGAGTCTGATTTCTGCTCAACAACAATTACTGAAGTTTCGATTTGGTTACTGGGTTATGATTGAAATGTTACTGGAGGTGGTTTATTTCGTTTTTTGAAACTTATGGAAAATGGAGTTGGATGAGATCTGGAAGATATTGGAACGAATGGAAAATGGTTGCAGACTATCAATTTGGTCTTTGATGGAGGTAAAGTTGATTGCTTTATGTTTCTACTTTGAGAAAGATAAGTTGCTTGGTAGGGATAAGGTGGGTGATCGATTTTATGGGAATAAAAGGTATGTTTTATTGAATTTGGGTATTATTTGGAGTTGGGCCAAGTATGATTCTAGCCTTTTAACAATTGGGTTGGATTCTTGTTTGCCTTGGATTACTTTGGAAGCGTGGGCCAAGTCTGATGATATTTTGACTTTGGATTTTAATATTGGGCTTGACAATTTGAATAGAATCATGGGCCTGTTCATTTCTTCCCGAAATTATAAGATGGGCTTTGAAAGGGATTGGGCCTTGGGTGAAATATGGTTCTCTCATATTTTAAGTGATGGACACCAATGCAAAGACTTGTTCCTTTCAATATGGGCCTATTCTTAGATATGGATGCGGAATATGTTTGCTTTAAAAATTGGGCCATGACTTGCAAAATTGTGATGGTCTGTGTTTCAATGGATAGGTTATTGTTAGTTTTTTGTTGGTTAAATTTTTGGTTGTATTATCCTATATTGGATAGATGGGGTAGGCATGTGTTTTGGTATTTACCTAAGCACATTTTGAGCACTCGACTTGTATATCTTGGGGTATGCCCCTCGTAAAATGTACATTTTATTTTTGGTTTGAATAAATTTTCCCGGGGGTTCCGTCCCCTTTTCCCAAAAAATATGCTCCCACTCCCACTCGGGGATTTCTAAGGACTGAAGACTCCCATACGGTCGTTGATGTTCGACTTTCACTTGTAAGCACGTTACACAACGCTCTACGTAACGCGCCACATCAAGTTTCATTACCGACCACCAATAATGTAACTTCAAGTCCCAGTACATCTCCGTACACCCCGGATGAATGGAATACTTGGACTTGTGGGCATCCTCAAGGAGTAGGTTCCGGTTGCCCCCAACTTTGGGCACCCATATACGGCCGTTGAACAACTTTACCCCATGACTATCTTCCGTTAAGAGCAAACGTTGTTTTGTCATAACTTCACCTTTGAGATTTTCTTCCAACAAGGCTTCTACTTGGGATGTCTTTATCTTCTCAATAAGACTTGACACTAATTCAATTCTTGAAAGGGTAGTCTGAATGCTTCCGCTATAGTCCTTCCGACTGAACGCATCGGCCACTACGTTCGCCTTACCGGGATGATAAAGCAATTCACAATTCTAATCCTTGAGCAACTCGAGCAACAGTCTTTGCCTCATATTTAACTCTTTTTGATCAAAGACATACTTTAGACTCTTATGATCCATGTAGAGTGTACATTTCGTGCCATAGAGTTAATGCCGCCAAAGCTTTAAGGCGAACACCACCGCCGTAAACTCCAAATCGTGGGTAGGAAAATTCTTCTCGTGAATTTTCAACTGTCTCGAGGCGTAGGCGATCACCTTGCCTCTTTGCATCAACACGCATCCTAATCCCATTTTCGAAACGTCGCTATAGACCACGAAGTCTTTCGACCCTTCGGGTAGCGACAAGATGGGAGCTTCACACAACTTCTTTTGTAAATTCTGGAACGTTTTTTCCTACGTTTCGGTCCAAACGAACTTCACATTCTTCCGAGTTAAATCCTTCAAGGAAGAGGCGATCTTGGAGAAGTCTTGAATGAATCTCCGATAATAGCCCGCCAAACCCAAGAAGCTTCGGATTTCGGACGGACTCTTGGGAGGCTCCCAATTCATCATGGCTTCAATTTTGGAGGGGTCTACTTTCACTCCGTCTCGAGTGACAACGTGACCCAAGAACTGCACCTATTCAAGCCAAAAATCGCATTTGGAAAATTTGGCATACAATCTTTCCTTCCTCAACACTTCTAGGACATTACAAAGGTGTTGCTCGTGTTCCAACTCGCTTTTGGAATACACGAGTATGTCATCAATAAATACGATGACCGACTTGTCGAGGAATGGTCGGCACACTTTATTCATCAAATCCATAAACACCGTCGGTGCGTTCGTTAGGCCAAACGACATTACGAGGAATTCGTAATGACCATAACGCGTGCTAAAGGCCGTCTTTGCGACGTCTTCTCCTCTCACCTTCACTTGGTGGTATCCCGATCGTAAGTCGATCTTGGAGAAACACCCCGCTTCTTGGAGTTGGTCGAACAAGTCGTCAATCCTCATAAGCGGATATTTGTTCTTCACCGTTGCCTTGTTCCACTCACGGTAATCGATGCACATTCTCATCGTGCCATCCTTCTTTTTGACAAACAAGACCGGAGCTCCCCAAGGCGACGAGCTCGGTCTTATGAAACCCTTATCCAAAAGCTCTTGGAGTTGAGCCATCATCTCTTGCATCTCTGATGGAGCCAACTGGTAAGGGACTCTAGCAATAGGAGTCGCTCCCAGCACGAGATCAATCCAGAACTCCACTTGACGGTCGGGCGGTAACTCGGGCAAGTCATCCGGAAATACGTCGGGAAACTCGCGCACTATCTTCACATCTTCAAGATTTAATTTCTCAGACTTGGCATCGATCATGTAGGCTAAGAAAGATGAGCATCCTTTCACCAAGCACTTGCACGCCTTAGCCATGGTGATGATTGCCACCTCGCCTTTTCTCTTCTCGCCATAAATCAGAACAACATTCCCACTAGGACTGGGAAGTCGGATTAGTTTCTTGGAGCATACGGTCTCAGCATGATTGTTCGCCAACCAATCTATGCCGATCACCACATCAAAACCACCAATAATCATCGGCATCAAATCGATAGGAAATTTTTTCCCTTTGATCCCGAGAGTACACCGCTCAGAACATCGCGGATTAGAACCTGACTACCATTTGCTATCTCTACCACTAATGCGTTCTCTAGACTATTAGTGGGTACAACAAGCTTTTGACGAAACAACTCGGATACGAAAGAGAAACTAGCACCATAATCAAATAGCGCATGAGCAGGTATGGAGCTTAGGAGAAACGTACCCGATACCACATCGGTGGATGCCTTGGCCTCGTCGGTCGTCATCTGGAAGGCTCGACCGGGAATTCTTGGAGGGTTTTCCTTCTTCACTAGCGGCCCTCCCGCTTTCAACTTCGGACACTCACTTTGAATGTGTCCCTGTTCCTTGCATTCATAACATATGACTCCCTGGGTCGGGAAATTCTCGCGGATGTGTCCTGGCTTCCCACACTTGAAACAGTTCGTCCTGCTAGAGGCACACGGACCGAAATGTTTGTTTCGGCATTTCGGACACCACCTAGCTTCCCGCCTAGGCTCGGTCCCCCTATTGAAGTTGTTGTTGATAGTTCGAGTTTTCTTGGAGAGCAAAGAATTGCCTTTCCACTTCCTCTTCTCAGTCGCCCCGGCCCTCTCTTTGCGTATTTGAGCGTAAACATCTTCCATGATCTTGGCCTCCTCAATGGCCTCACGTAGAGTAGAGCTCTTTTCATTGCGAACCATAGACATCATGTCCGCTGGCAACCCCTTCAGGTACTCCTTCACCTTATCGCTTTCAGTTGGGGTCGCATGTCCCACTAGATCAAGCTTTTCTACAAACTTCCTTGAATAATCTCTTACCAACATATTACCTTTCTTGAGGGCCCGGAACTCATCAACAATCCGGTCCATCGCCCTCTCATTGCAATACTCCTCCATCAACTTCTTCTTGAATGCCTTCCATGACAACTGAGCAAGAATAGCGGCATCAAGGGTAGACCTAGTGACGTTCCACCATCAATGTGCAGGGCCTCTTAGAATTTGGGAGGCAAATCTTACTTTATGTTCTTCCCCGCATTCACTAGAATCAAAACCTTGCTCAATCGCCTGAATCCAGTTTATACAATTAACTTGGTCATCGGATCCTGAGAACTCGGGTGGTTTACTACCAAGGAAGGTTTTGTAGGAGCAACTCTTTCCGCCCCTTTGAGCACCGACAACCGTGTGCTCTTCCGTCCTGATCCTGTTCCCAGTACCTCCCGAACCGGCCACCGCATTTTCGGCAACCACTTCCGGCCTCCTGAGACTATCATCTCTATCCTCCAACATCTTTAGGAAATCCTCCTCCTGCTTCTCTATAGACGACGTCACCAACTGCAAGACACTGGCCATCATATCGGCTTGTGGGTTGGCCTCACGAATAACCGGGTTCGGGGATGCCAACTCCCCTCTAGGCATGTGATCCACCTCTCCGGTAAATATCGGCGGCATATTAGGAGGGACTACATTGACCGCTCTATTCACCAGATTCGGAATGGATGTGCTATCTTCGTGCACTTCCTCTTCCGCTATCGGTCGGCTTCGAGTATTCACCATGATGGACACAGGCTGCCACACAAGCACGAGAGAGGATAAGAAATTTGATCGAAACATAAATGTCGCGTTTGGTTTGTGGGATTGGAATGGATTTGGAGGGATTTGTATTTCAAATCCATTCCAATCCTGCGTTTGGTTTGCAGGAATGGATTTTGTTGACCGGATTTGAAATCCGTTGACCATTTAAAAATTCCTTACCTGATGGATTTCAAAATCCTTTGCAATGAGCCTGGATTTGAAATCCAAATCCTGATGGATTCTAAAGCCTGATGGATTTCAAATTCTTATCCAAACACATGAAAGGATTTCAAATCCCCCCAAATCCAAATCCAAATCCCCCCAAATCCAAATCCTTCAAAATCCAAATCCCTCCTTGAAATCCAATCCATTCCATTCCAATCCCGCAAACCAAACGCGCCCAAAGGGAACGTACCAATACATTCATCAATCGTCATGACATTAGTAAATGAAGCATGCTCACGTAACAATATATTCATAATGGCATTAGCTAAGTGGAATTATGAACACATCATACCCAAGGATTCTCGTTACCATGATCATAATACGTAATTCATGTAATCCCGTCAACTCTAAGACCGTCCCATCCTACCATTTCTACCCAATCCTCACAAATCACAACTTAATAATTCCAGCTTAAGTCTAGACATCTTACGATTGAGCCTAGTTCACTTAAACTAATGCTCTGATACCAACTTGTAACACCCTAAAATTTAGACGTTTCAAAAACTTGAAAATTTTACAACATAATGTTTATAATTTGAGGAGAAATAAAACCTGAGACAATTTGTAAGCATTAAAGTTTCGTAAATGACATCACCCTGAAGGAAAGGGGGAAGAGTATAAGTGTTTACGAATACATACACAAGAAATGTAAAGAGGACCAACAACCTATTTAATCTAAGACAATTCTAGTTTAGATTATAATTGGGTGTTGTCATCTAATCCGAAAATATCGATGTTTGGTGAAGACCACTCTATATCTTGTCAAATGTTATGTCCCCAAAAATGTCACCCAGACTCTCCACTCAAGGTTTGTCCAACCCTTCTCTAACCGAATCTTATACGAACACCAAACAAACAAGTGTTAGGCTTGAAGCCTAGTGAGAACATCCAAGGATATATAATAGCAAGGAAGTAAGGCATATATGAACATTTAACAATAATTATAATTGCGATAATAAGGAATCCTTCAACATCGAATCCCATGCGTCACGGGTAGGGATGGTGATTTGACCTGACCCGTTGGGGAACCCGGTACCCATAAAAACGGGGCCGGGGATACCCGGTACTCTCAAACCGGGGGCAGGGCAGGGTAGCCTACCCCCCGACTCGCCCGGTACCCGGATATATTATATAAGTATTTTTTTAAATATATATATATTAATAATCCTATATTCCTATTAGTTTTCCCAAATTAGTGTTGTGTTTTGTAATTGTTCATGAATGTCAAAATTAGTGGTGTTGGATGATGTGGTTTACTATGTCAAAACAACCCAAAAACAGTAGCAAACATGCAAAAAAAAGCAATACAAAAACCAACCAAAAAACAGTATTGGTTCGTTTTGTTGTGACTCATATTATATAATATATATATTGTATATAAACTCAATAGATTATATTACATCATATAAAAAATGTCAAAAAAAAATGGGTCTAAATCGGGTTGGGTAAACGGGTTCCAACCGGGTACGGGGGGCGGGATTAACCGGGTATTGACCGGGGAATTGACCGGGCCGGGTAGTCAATCCCCGTACCCACCGGGGACCGGGGCCGGGGCCATGCTTACTAAACCGGGGTCGGGGCCAGGTAAGGGAATACCCACCCCAAACCCGCCCCGTTGCCATCCATAGTCACAGGGGAGACCCGTTCCACCATAAGTTGTGACGGAACACAAGAGTAGGTCACAACCCATGTGGAGCACATAGTCGGATTGGTTATTTACCTGCGTCGACTCTATCCATGAATCTATAGCCGTTAGAACATGAACTCTATCCATGAATCTATACTTCAATGTAAATATGGTTTCAACTCATTTTGAGCCTTATCCCAAAGAGTCACCAAGTTCAACCCTATCTATGGATCTATACCTTGGGATCTCACCATTCCAAATTATACTTGATTCACCGACGAAACAAGTTGCATTTTACTATAAGTCCCAAAGACACTAATCTCAAATAGAATCATGTTATTACAAGGGAAATCAAATAGATCTATCCCACATTTTCATTCAAGTAATCTTAAATGCCTTTCAATAATTTAAACACTTTATCATAATCTTTCACATAACCAAGAATTATTAGTCCATTTAGATTAAGACTCACCCAACTTACTTTCAAGTTATAACCCAATCATATGTTTCACCCATTTAATTTCCACATACTCCATGGTACATATAAAACTCATAAAACATCATTTCCTACTCTTTTAATTTGACATATTCCTTAATATTCCAAGAATATCAAAACCCTAGTTTTGACTCAAATGTTCCCAATGTTTCATTTTAGCAAATATGGAGCAAATAGTTAAAATAGCATAGACAATGGATTACATAAAGCAAGTAAGCATAAATGGGAAGAATGAACTCACAAAATGGGTTTTGAGAAAAACCCCAACCCCTAGTTTGATTTTCTTGAAGGAGATCATGATGGAGGTAGTGATTTATGTTCTTAGCTTGAATCTTTGGTTGGCACACTTTGATTTGAACAATAAATGAGGTAGGTGGAGCTTAGAGAAACCCTAGAATCGTTCTTGGTGTTGAGAGAGTATTAAATGAGTTGGAAGTGTAATAAATGAGAAAAGAGGCAAAAATCCCGTTCTTATCAATTCAGTGGCCAGCGGCGATAGTGACCACGCGACTATGCCCCCGGCATAGTCGCCCGCTTTGGGACACTCACGGTACAGCTCCCGCGAGATTGCTCAGCGATAGTGCCCATGGCAAACTCTTCGGCACTATCGCCCCGCTCGTACCGCGGCCCTACTGGTGTCGGCGACTTTGACATCAGCGACAGTGACAGTCACGGTCGCCCAGGACTCACGGCTTCGAGTTTTTCAACTTTCTCGATTTCGAAAAGGATCCCGAACTAAGCGATCAATAAGTAGGACTTATAATGCACGTAAAAAGCATACGAGGAAAAATGGACAAGTAGAGGAAAGATAAAACTTACTGAAATTTTACGGGCGTTACACTTACCACTTAGGTTTTGGTGAAAACCTAGAAAACCCCAAAATCTCTAGTGTTGGAGGCGGGAACATAATCTTGCATCAAGAGACAAAGCCATTTACATAATATGGAGAGGGAACACTTTGATCATCATGGAAAAGCCTCAAAAATCGGTTAGGGTTCATGTGAAAGAGGTAGAAAACGTTTTGGGAGAGGAAGGGAAGAGATTGGAAGTGAAGAATGAGAAGAATGGGTGAAATTCGGGCTTTAACTAGCCTCTCAGCCCCGTGGGCGACATTTCCCATGCGATAATGATAGTGTTGAAGTCACAGGGCATAGTCGCATGGTTTGTACAGAAGGTACTCCCCCATCTGCGACAGTGACAGGCATAGTCGTTGGGCTTATACCGAGCCCCAAAATCCGACTCTTTCGATGCCAAGGCCCTCGATACTCTTAAGAACTTTAAGTAATGCTTTCCCAATAAGAATCCCACCATTTCCATGTTGTGAAAACGTCCGGTTGACCTTTACTTACCGAAAATTACGGGTGTTACATACGGGGTGTCATTCATCTTACCGAGTGAGAATGACAAGAACTGAGAAATTTACTCGGTAACACTTATTGGGTAAAATATGTTTACTAATTTTATGGTTGAGAATGTTACCTAATAAAGTAAGTGAGAGTAGTGACTCTTACCCGTAAGTGTTTACTTGGTAAGTGTTTGGTTAGAAGCCGCTAAGACGAGGTGGTCGCAAATTTGCGATAGAGTTGTTATAGTGACGGTTGGAAGAAACTTGTGAGGGATAAATGAGATGGAATTTAAAGAGTTTGAATATTTGGTATCCACATCGAAAGATGCTATCCGGATCTATTTTAGAAAATGAACGTAGTATAGATCATCACAATTGATTCAATATATACATGTAGCAAGTTCTCTTGTATTGTAATATGTGCTTCATTGGTTGTACAAGGGAGATATTTTTTAGAGTTTGTTGTTTTGTTCTTGGACTTTATTTTCTACATGTTTTCACACTCTATGTAAAGTTGACCCCACCTATTTGCTTTAGTTTTTTGGTAAAGACTTATTTTTTACTTTGTATTTTTGTTTACATTTTGCCACATTATGCATCACATTTTAATTTTACATCCTGCTACATTGCGTGGATACACAACTAGTATGTGTGTGTGTGTGTATGTGTTGGTCTGTCTTTGTGTGTGTATGTACATGTGTAGTCGATATATGTATGTGGTGAACTTCAGTGGCTCTTATTGAATTGTAATAGGTCTTGATGGTCGTATTAGACTCATGGGTTATTAATAAACTGTATTGGACATTCATGAGCTTTACTGGTTCTTAATGAATTTGATTTGGCCTTAACGATCTTTAGTGGCTCTTAATGAACTGTAATGGGCCTTGATGGGTTGTATTGGACTCTTTAACTGTTAATTAACGTTACTGGATTTTCTTGTGCATCACCGGCTCTTAATTAACTATAGTGGGTGTTCATGGGTTTCAATGGGCCTTCATGGGTTTTAATGGGCCTTGATGAATTGTTATTTATGGGTCGTATTTAACTCGGTGATTGTTAATGAACCTCATTGCGCATTCATGGGTTTTGATGACTCTTAATGAATTGTATTAATCTGTGGTTGGGGGTGGGGTCTTAATGAACTATATTGGGCAATGATCGATCATATTCGGTAGAGTGGATATTAATGAACAATAGTAGGCCTTCACAATTTTAAGTGACTCCTAATGAAATGTATTGAGCTATCATGAATTACAGTGACTTTTAATGAACTACTAGGTCTTCAGGGGCTTAAGTGGCACTTAATGAAATGTATTGGGTCTTCATGGGCTTCAGTCGTCTTAACTAACTGTTATTTCTCTTGATAGATCAGTGAAAACCCAATTTTTAGTAGTGGTATGTATATATATTGTGGATATATGTATGTATGTAGCTAGTGGATGTCTAGTATATATGTATGCAATAGATGTATGTATGTTGTAACACCCCGAAACTCTTTGGCCGAAAAGGAGATGAAGGATGGCAGTAGTGTTTCGCGTGGCTCTCCACGCGAATTTAATCGCTCCATGATCCACGTGAGGTTCTATTTCCCGCAACTCTAGTGCTCCGCGCACTTCTCCGCACGGGTCAACCAGCGCCACCGCTCGCACGCGACCTCTGTGCGCATTTAAAAGTGGGAAATCATCCCCAAATCCTCATTAGCTCCAATATTCTCATTTAGGGGTCTTTGGGTTGCGATTTTTCTCTCATGAAAAACCTGGTAAGTCTTTCTCTTCACCCTCTTGCCATTAATATCTTCCATCTACCCCAAACCCTTAAGCATTTATGTCATTATAGGTGCTTTTAAGCAATGTTTGTGCTAGTCCAAGTCTTCACAAGATCCCACCTTATCTTACTAGTTACTTGGAATTTTAGGGTCTTAAGCTACAACCCTACAAGGTGTGTTCATTCTCTTTTACAAATGTTATACATGTTAAAATATAGATTTTGACCATCTAAACATCTCCACATTGATTTCTCTTGATTTGGGTGAGTTTTCACCAAGAGAACCTAATTTTCGAGATTTTGGGGGTTATGTGGGTAAACTTGATTTCAAGGTATTATAACCTACCATTGGGAGTACTTATGTATTTTTGTAGATGTTTAAATGGGTTTCTTCCAATTTCAAGTTTAAAACATTTGAAACAAAACTAGGGTTTTTGGGAGTATTGATATATATATATATATATATATATATATATATATATTGAATGAGGAAGTGTAAGGATTGATTTAGTATGTGGGAACACTTTTCAAAGGAAGATGTTGGAACCTCCTTGGGATTACATGGAAAATCTATCTAAAAACCTGATTTGCACATTGGTAGCATCTTAACTGTTTTAGAGATATTGGTTGGTTTTATTGCCATTGGATTGACTGTTTGATTTGCATTTGGGCGTCATGACCCCATGATTATTTGTATCATTATGTCCGATGATGAAACGTTAGTTTTCCACATTGAGGCACGGTTAGGCATCGGATGTGGTATAAGTCCTACTAGACATCGGATGTGGTATAAATCCTACGTGCTAATACAGAATATCGAATGAGGAACTCAACGTAAGGATCCTATGTGGTTGAAGTTGACATTTCGTAGGTGTACGTTTAAAGCTACCGATCCTGACATCCTTTGCGTGTATTTCAATTATGTGTTTGGTTTTACTAACATGTCAAGTGGCTTACTTTTGTGTTCCGTCACTTATGTTAGTAAACGTGTCTCCCCCGTCAATCCAAGAGGTATTTGTATTAAAGCAACGATTTAACCATATTTATTTCACATGCTTTCTTTTATCTATCTCGTCTACATTTTACTGATCTTCCAATATAAATGTTTAATCTCACTAGGCTTTAGCCTAACACTTTTTCTTAAAATGACATGTATAGCAGGTCATTCTGGCGGTAGGGCTCCTCGAGTTGAGCGGAGAGTTTTGAAGGAGAGTAGCATTTTTGGAAGTCATAGAGGCGTACACTTGATATAGCAGTAGTATACCTTTGGAAGTGAGATGTCAACACTCGTTCATAATCTAGATTTAGTGGGTCTAGATTAGTAGGTTGTTGAGCTTTATTTCACTTTATTGTAATGTAAACGCCATACATTTGTTCCCATTTTGGGTGATTTAGCTATGATAGCATTGTTTATTCCTCATTTATACAAGTTAAAATTAACCCCTATTTTTAGGGTGTTACAAGTTGGTATCAGAGCAGCAGTTTAAGTGAACTATGTATGAAAGTAAGATGCCTAGACTTAAGCTTAGATCGGATAAGTTATGAATTGTGAGATTGGGTAGAACTCTTAAGATAGGATGGTCTTAGAATCAACGGAATTACATAAGTTGAGAATTGTGACAGTGGTAGTAAGGATTCTTATGTGGGATGTGTTCATAATTTCAATTAGCTACTTCTATTATGAATATGTTGTTACGTAAGCATGCTTAGATTACTGTTGTTAGGATGATTGATTAATGTGGTTTTACATTTTCTTATGTTTAAATCCTATAGTCTATTTCTCATCTCTATTTTCGTATATGTGTGGCAGATTATAATGGTTACCAATAGAAATAGGCCAGATGGCCATGAAGCGACGGCATCCACGGCCGACCATCCAAGGGTGACAGCGTCAGAATTTCCCCCACCTCAACAGAATATTTTGGGCGGAGGGGTGGAGCGAATACCCCAACGCCATATAGCTACATCTGAGCCGATAATGGAAGAGGTAACTCCAGAATCAAGAATGATGGATCGTATGATGCAGGCCATGAACACGACTATGGAGTAAGAGATGTTTTTAAAGTTTCTTGAGGGCAGGGACACTAACAACCACAGATACGTGACGGTTGCAGAAAATATGATTGCGGTGGGATCCGGGGGTACCGGGAACGAAATTCGCACAGATGGAGTAGGAACATTGGAAGCAAGACAACCGACAAAGACGTGCTTTTTCAAGACCTTCTTAAGCTGCAGACCACCCGAGTTTAAGGGTAATCATGATCCGATAGTATGCATGAATTGGATCCGAGAAATGGAACTAGCCTTTCGGACTAGCGAATGTGGAGAGAGCCAGAAAGCAAAGTTTGGTTCTCAAATGTTGCGATGGGCGGCCCTCACATGGTGGAACATTTACTCCATGTCCCTAGAGGCCTCCGTGTTGGCCAAACTAGACTAGGAAACGTTCGAAAGGAAGGTGCTGGAAGAGTATTGGAACGAGAGGGCTTTGGACCGGATCATTGGCGAGTTCCGTTGTTTGAAGAAAGGAGATTTGTCAGTGAAAGAATACAACAAGTTATTCATGGACAAGATGGGTTTGGTGGGACATTTGGTCCAGAAGGAGAAGATCGAGACCTACATTAAAGGGTTACCGACGAAGATGGTGAACATGGTACGAGTGTCCAAGGCCCCTACTCTTCGGGAGGCGATCGTGGAGGCACAATTGGTGGAGGATTCTTATGGCCTAGACAAGGTGGAAAGAGGTGGGGTAGCCGAGAAAAGGATATGAGAGGGAAGTTCCGTACCCTCCAAGAAGTCAAGACAATTAAACAACAACCAACGGGGGATCGATCCTATACGTGAGGTGTAATATCCCTAAATTCCTAGTAAATTCCCACCCCTTCTTTTTTCTTTTTTTAAAAGTAACCTCGTGTGTCGTGACCTAATTTTTTCATCTATTATAGGATTAATGTCATGAATGTGATTATGAGTACTTATATATGTGTGAATGTAAACTTATATATATATAGTTATATATATATATATATGCTTATGTTAGAAGCCTTATGTGAGACTATGTTTGTAAGTATGCATGCACGAAAGCTCATTGTCGATGTAAACCCTCATGTGTTGTTCTTGTTGTGTGGCAAAATCGAGTTTAGAGGGATAAGAGGGTATTCGACGACTATGCCCGACGACTTTGCCCGTGGCATAGTCTCAAGTGGCATTATCGCCCCTGGTTGAGTCTGCAACTCGATCGAGAAGTAGGCAAGGGGTTACGAGCGACTATGCCCGGTGACTTTGCCTGGGGCATAGTCGCTGGTGGTCATTGTCGCAATAAGGGGGCGGGCTCCTGCCTTTTTAACCGATTTTCAAGACCAAATTCATATCACTCCAACCCTGAAACCTGCAGATCGAAATATCTCTCTCCCTCTAGCCCATTTCTCTCTCTTTCTTCTTCCCTTCCATTCCATTTAATGCTCCAAGTTGATCTATCATTAAAGTGAATCAAGGAAGGTGGTTGAGGTGAAGTATTTGGTCCTTGTCCATTCAAAGCTTCAAGAAAGGGAAAATCAAATCTCCTAAGCCTACCATTTTAGGGTTTTCTCTTACAAACCCTAAAAGTGAGTTTTCCTCTTGTAAACTTCTACATACCCATTTGTATACCTATTTATCACTTGAAAACTTGTATCTACTGGTTTGAATGCTCATTATACATATAGTTATACATTCATATCATTATTTGTGAGTTTTCCTCTTGTAAACTTCTACATACCCATTTGTATACCTATTTATCACTTGAAAACTTGTATCTACTTGTTTGAATGCTCATTATACATATAGTTATACATTCATATCATTATTTGTGAGTTTTACCCATTAATTAGGGTTTCCTCTAACAAATCTCGGTTTGAGAGTTCTTATTTCTCAAATAATTATGTACACCATTGTATGCGTGATTTACAGTTATAGATATACTTATCTTTGGGTTTGAACCAAAAAAGCTAGGGTTTCATGGAGTTGGTCATTTAGATCGTATAAATTATTGCTACTTGTTTAATAACTTGTAAAAAGGATATTTTCTTGAGAAATGTGTTATTAGTAAGCTACATTGATGTGATGAGTAATGTTTTAAAATGGAAAGTTCCTTGTTAATGATTTTGGTGTCAAAAAGTTGACTAGTGAAACATAAATCATTTTATTCAGTATGTGATCACCTGATAAGAATGTGGTTTCCTATTTCCTTGTGCACGATGAAATAGTCGTATGTTTATTTGACCTATTGTTGTTGGTCTTTGTGGTTTACTAGCGAGTAGGCAATAAAGGGACATGGGCCCTTGAGGTGTAACTTGTCTAGATATGGATAGATAATAATGTCCCGTAAGACCTTGAGGTGTAACTCGATGGAGTAGGAAATAAAGGCAATGTTATGGTTTGAGGTTGTGATGTCTTGATGGCATGGGAACTAGGACCGAGACATGAGGTGTAATCCAATAACATCATGGGTGACTCCACTCCCATGTACATGTCACCCCGATGGGAATGGGTCTCCCCCGTGATTCAAGGGTTATCTTTTGTGTGTTTATGTTCAGGTTGAGAACATCGTTGCAAGTGGGATTATTATGGTGATGGCAATGGAGTTTGGTAACACAAGACTTATTTTATGTTACCCTTGTTTGTGAATTATATATTTTATGTGATCACAAATCATGTCTAGCTCAGTTGGTTTCCCCAAGGGCGGTAACATCCTGGGGGGGATTGTGGATGGTATCCCAATCTACCCGGGTTCGAATCCAAGGGGAGTCAATTTGAGGGCATGAGGAGTACCCAGTCCTTGGGCTGGTCCAGTCTTTGACTGGGCTGCCCCCAGCCCAGTCTTAGACTGTGGTTGGGCTCTAGGTTCAACGTAAGCTGGGCCGGGACAGCGGCGGATTAGTGGGCTGCCCGTGGATGCCCGATACCGCTGGCGAGGTGTGCGTGCGTGTGTGCGTGTGTTCGTGGTAGTCGTTCGTTGGTTCGATGCCGCTATGCCTTCCAAAAAAAAATATATTTTTTGTTATCTCACTAGGCTTCGCCCTAACACTTGTGATGGTTGTTGTTTTCTCACAGATCCCACTCTTGGTAGAATCTAGGTTGTCGGGCTTGTCAACCGAGCATGTAGAAGAGATTGAAGTGTCGGTCTTTTGGGGTTTCGTGCGCAGAGAGATTTTTGGTGGAATAGCAACACCCAAGTTAATCTAGTTGAATTAGTTCTAGATTTAGCTTTGGTGCAAACTAACCCACTTCATATTGGTTTTAATTGTTTTGAAATTTGGGAATTGTCCTTACTGAATATTTATATTTACAGGGTATTTCGGATCTCCGTAATTTAGACGTTATATTGCCGAAATTTTGAATTTTTTATTCGTAAATTGTTAGGGTGTTACAAATTGGTATCAGAGCCCTAGTTTAAGAGAACTAGGTATGTAAACTCGATGACTAGACTTAAGCTCAAACTTTTAGGCAATAAATTGTGAGAATCGGGTAGAACTTCTAAGATGGGACAGTCTTAGAGTCAACGTAAAATACACCGTTGAGAATTGTAAGAAATGGTAGCGAGAATTCTTATATAAAATATGTTCATAATCACACTTAGCTACTGTTATTATGAATGTATTTCTATGTGAGTATACTTGAATTATTGTGATTATGATGATCGATGAACTGTATTAGTACGTTTCTTGTGTTTAATCATGAGTAGCCCATATCTTACCTCTCTTGGTTGTATGACAGATGAAAATGGTAAATACTCGGAGTCATCTTCAAACATCGCCAGAGGGTCAAGCTGTGACCGAATCCATGACCGATAGGCCGAATACAATTGTAACGGTTGAACCTCCAGTTCCACCTATGCTTGTCGGAAGGGTGGAACAAATCCCGAGAACCAACATTGCCACTGCTGATTCGATCATGACTGAGGTAGCCCCTCAGACACAGATGATGGATATGATAAGAGCCATGAATGGGACCATAGAGAAACAACAAGAACTGTTCATGAAGATACTTGAAGACCAAGAGGTGAATTATCGTCGTCATGAGACGATCGAGGAAAATGTGATCATCGCAGGATCTGGGGGTACCAGAGATGAGAACCGCACCGAACGTTTGGTGACATTAGAGACAAGACAACCGGAAAAGGGGTGCTCGTACAAATCCTATCTTTGCTGCAAACCACCGGAATTTTCCGGAACTGATGAACCTGTAAAATGTATGAATTGGCTCAGGGAAATTGAACAGACTTTCCGGGCCTGTGATTATGAGGAGAGCCAGAAAGTGAAGTATGGTTCTAAAATGCTACGGGGTTCGGCATTGACATGGTGGAATGTTTTCACCGCAACAGTGGAAGAATTTGTGTTAGCCAAGATGGCTTGGGTTGAGTTCAAGAGGAAGCTACTAGAGGAGTACTGCAATGAAGAAGAGATAGACCTAATAGAAGAGGAGTTTCAATCAATCAAGAAGGGAGATTTGTCGGTAAAATAGTATACCCGACTGTTCATGGAAAAGCTAAACTTGGTAGGGTATGTGGTCCCGACCGAGAAGGAGAAAGTAAAGGTCTATCTGAAGGGCCTACCCGTGGACATGCTATCAATGGTCCGCAATTCCAAGGCATCTAACCTCCGGGAAACCATCGAGGAGGCCAAGGTGATGGAGAGACTTTATGCTTGGGATAAGGAAGAGATGGCGAAAGTGGGAGAGAAGAGAAGGTGAGAGAGCCCGCCAAGCTCGTTCAAGAATCTGAGATTTCAAGCGGGAGGTAAAAGCTTTGGTAATCGCCGTGAGGCGAAATGGTGTACCAAATGCAAAAGTAAGCATTTCGGTTTTTGCAAAATCAACTCCAACTCTAACCCCAACCCGGTCTCATGCTTCAAGTATGTCCAACCGGGTCACATCAGTACCGAGTGTCCCATCTGGGGGACCATTTGTTATGAATGTAAAGAGATGGGGCACGTACGGAGAGTGTGCCCCAAACTGAGAGGATCTACAAGAGGAGGAAGATCGGGGAGCCAATCGCAGAGAGAGGTCGTTCCTAAGACTTAGGGAAGGGCTTTTCAAATGACCAAGGAAGAAGCAAAAGAAACCGCCGATGTGGTGTCGGGTACGTTCCTACTCAACTCCACAGCCGCTTGAGTATTGTTTGATTCTGGTGCAAACTTCTCTTTTGTGTCCATCTTATTTTGCAAATCTTTGGGCGTTCCTGTTAGTACTCTTGGTGATGCATTAGTCATAGAGATAGCTAGTGGGGAGAAAATAGTCCTAAAGGATATCTTAAGGGGTTGTCGTCTAGAGATCAGTGGTGAATCTTTCGTAGTGGACTTGCTTCCCATGGCCATCGAGAGTTTTAACGTAGTGTTCGGGATGGATTGGTTGACGAAGTATCAAGCGGAGATCTTATGTTCAAAGAAACTCATACAGATTCCCATTCGGGATGGCGACTTCATCTTTGTGTATGGCGAAAAGCTAAAAGGCGAAGTGGCCATTATCTCCTCCATCAAAGCCAGAAAGTAGCCGACGAAGAAGTATCCTTCGTATGTAGCCTTCATGTTAGATGCCAAGGCAGAGAAGAAGAAATTATAGGGTGTGAAGATTGTCAGTGAGTTTCCAGACGTATTTCCCGACAACCTACCAGGCTTGCCACCCGACCGACAAGTGGAGTTCCGAATTGATTTAGTTCCGGGGGCGGCACCAATATCTTGTGCACCGTACCGCCTCGTGCCAACCGAAATGCAGGAAATGATGTCCCAACTTCAAGAGTTGTTAGAGAAGGGATTCGTGAGGCCGAGATCGTCTCCTTGGGGAGCTCCGGTACTCTTTGTGAAGAAGAAGGACGGATCGATGCGTATGTACATCGATTACCGAGAGTTGAACAAGGTGACCATCAAGAACAAATATTTTCTACCTCGAATAGAAGATCTCTTTGATCAACTACAAGGGGTCGGATGCTTTTCCAAGATTGACCTTCGATCAGGGTATCATCAAGTGAAGGTTCGAGGGGAGGACGTTCCGAAGATGGCATTTAGGACTCGGTATGGGCATTACGAGTTTCTAGTCATGCCTTTTGGATTGACGAATGCACTGGCAATATTTATGGACTTGATGAACCATGTGTGTCGACCATTTTTGGACCGGTCGGTTATAGTGTTCATCGATGACATCTTGGTGTACTCCAAGGATGAAGAGGAGCACGAGCAACATTTGAGAGAGGTGCTCGAGGTGTTAAGTAGAGAGAAGCTTTATGCTAAATTCTCCACATGCAAATTTCGGTTGCGGGAAGTCCAATTTCTCGCCCATGTAGTGACTCGTGAGGGAGTAAAGGTAGATCCGGCGAAGATTGAAGCGATGATGAACTAGGAACCTCCAAGAAGTCTGACTGAAATCTGTAGCTTCTTAGGACTCACCGGTTATTACCGAAGGTTCATCCTAGACTTCTCCAAGATCGCCTCATCGTTGACCGCATTGACTCGGAAGAATGTCAAGTTTTCTTGGATCGAGGCTTAAGAGAAGGCATTCCGTACCTTGCAACGGAAGTTGTGTGAAGCTCCAATCTTATCCCTACCCAAGGGAACGGAATATTTTGTCATCTATAGCGATGCATCCAAGATGGGATTGGGTTGCGTCCTCATGCAAAGAGGTAAAGTGATTGCTTATGCGTCAAGACAGTTGTAGGAGCACGAGAAGAATTACCCAACACACGACCTTGAATTGGTGGCGGTTGTGTTTGCCTTGAAGCTGTGGCGACACTATTTGTACGGTACAAAGTGCACACTCTACATCGACCATAAAAGCTTGAAATATGTTTTTGATCAAAAGGAGTTGAATATGCATCAAAGAAGGTGGTTAGAGTTGTTGAAAGATTATGACTGTGAGCTTCAATATCACCCGGGCAAAGCAAACGTGGTGGCGGACGCGCTAAGTCGGAAAGATTATAGTGAATCGGTGAAAACCTCATTAGCAAGGATTGAGATCATCTCAAACCTTATGGATATGATAAATACCACTCAAACCGAAGTGATCCTCAAGGTGAACCTTAAAGATGAAGCGATGATTAAGTAACACCTTAGTTTGACGGAAGATGGTAGAGGATTGAAAATCTTCCAATGACGAGTTTGGGTACCCAAGTTGGGAGGATGTCGGGAGTTACTCTTGGAAGAAGCACACAAGTCTAGATATTCCATACACCCCGGGAGCACAAAGATGTATAGAGACCTGAAGTTGAACTATTGGTGGTCGGTTATGAAACTCGATGTGGCGAACTACGTGGAGAAATGCCTTACTTGTTCGTTAGTAAAGGTCGAACACCAACGACCGTATAGGAGTTTGCAATCCTTGGAAATACCGTAGTGGAAGTGGGATCACATCACAATGGATTTTGTGAAGAAACTACCAAAGACGTTGAATGGGCAACGACACCATTTGGGTGGTAGTGGATCGACTGACGAAAAGCACACACTTTTTGGCCATGAGGGAGACATTACCGTTAGACAAACTAGCAAGACTTTATATCAATGAAGTGGTCTCGAGGCATGGAGTGCCATTATACATTGTGTCCGATCGGGACAGTCGTTTCACTTCCCATTTCTGGAATGTTGTCCAAAGAGAACTGGGGACAAAAAGTGAAGTTGAGCACGGCGTACCATCCTCAAACGGATGGACAAAGTGAGCGGACAATTCAAACGTTAGAAGACATGTTACGATCGTATGTCATTGATTTTGGGGGAAATTGGGATCCTCACCTCCTATTGGTAGAATTCGCTTACAACAACAGTTATCACTCAAGTTTAGGCATGGCACCGTTCGAGGCCTTGTATGGTCGGAAGTGTAGGACGCCGACGTGTCGGCTTGAAGCGGGCGAGAAGCAATTCGTCAGACCGAAAGTAGTACAAGAAATTGCGGACAAGGTAAAGAGCATTCGAGAGCGGTTGAAGGCAGCACAAGATCGCCAAAAGATTTATGCGGACAAGAAGAGACGACCTATGGAATATCAAGTGGGCGATCAAGTAATGATGAAAGTGTCGCCTTGGAAAGGAATCCTAAGGTTTGGAAAGCGAGGAAAGCTTAGCCCTCGTTTTCTCGGGCCTTTTCCTATTGTTGAACGTGTGGGGATCCAAGCCTACAAGCTTTATATATCTTACGCCCGAGATGAGTGGAATTCACCCTACATTCCACGTTTTCTATCTACGGAAGTGCCTAGCGGAGGAAGAGAATGTTATACCATTATCTAAAATCCGGGTGGATAATGATCGATGTGTAGAAGAGCCGGAATCCATTTTGGAAAGAGAGACGAAAAGGCTTCGCCATAAAGAAGTGGTGATGGTGCAATAGAAGCATCATATAGGCACGAATGTGACTTGGGAGGCAGAAGAAGACATGAGGCGACGTTATCCCCATTTGTTTGAATGATATGAGATTTCGGGGATGAAAGCTTTTCTAAGGAGGGTAGGATTGTAACATCCCTAAATTCCAAGTAAATTCCCTCCCCGTCTTTTTCTCTTTTTAAAAGTAATCTCGTGTGTCGTGACCTCATTTTTTCATCTATTATAGGATTAATGTCATGAATGCGATTATGAGTACTTATATATGTGTGAATGTAAACATATATATATATATATAGTTATATATATATATATATATGCTTATGTTAGAAGTCTTATGTCATATTATGTTTGTAAGTATGCATGCACGAAAGCTCATTGTCGATGTAAACCCTCACGTGTTGTTCTTGTCGTATAGCAAAATCGAGTTTAGAGGGCTGAGAGGGTATTCGGCGACTATGCCCGGCGACTTTGCATGTAGCATAGTTGCAGGCGGCATTATCGCCCTTAGTTGAGTCTACACCTCGATCGAGAAGTGGGCAAGGGGTTAGGAGCGATTATGCCTGGCGACTTTGCCCGGGGCATAGTCGCTTGTGGTCATTGTCGCAGGAAGGGGGCGGGATCCTACCTTTTTAGCTGATTTTCAAGACCAAATTCATATCACTCCAACCCCCAAACCTGCAGATCGAAATATCTCTCTCCCCCTAGCCGATTTCTCTCTCTTTCTTCTTCCCTTCCATTCCATTTAATGCTACAAGTTGGCCTATCATTAAAGTGAATCAAGGAAGGTGGTTGAGGTGAAGTATTTGGTCCTTTTCCATTCAAAGCTTCAAGAAAAGGAAAATCAAGTCTCCTAAGCCTACCATTTTAGGGTTTTCTCTTACAAACCCTAAAAGTGAGTTTTCCTCTTGTAAACTTCTACATACCCATTTGTATACCTATTTATCACTTGAAAACTTGTATCTACTCATTTGAATGCTCATTATACATATAGTTATACATTCATATCATTATTTGTGAGTTTTCCTCTTGTAAACTTCTACATACCCATTTGTATACCTATTTATCACTTGAAAACTTGTATCTACTGGTTTGAATGCTCATTATACATATAGTTATACATTCATATCATTATTTGTGAGTTTGACCCATTAATTAGGGTTTCCCTTTACAAATCTCAGTTTGAGAGTTCTTATTTCTTAAATAATTATGTACACCATTGTATGCTTGATTTACAGTTATAAATATACTTATCTTTGGGTTTGAACCTAAAAATCTAGGGTTTCATGGAGTTTGTCATTTAGATCGTATAAATTATTGCTACTTGTTCAATAACTTGTAAAAAGGATTTTTGTTTGAGAAATGTGTTACTAGTAAGCTACATTGATGTGATGAGTAATGTCTTAAAATGGAAAGTTCCTTGTTAATGATTTTGGTGTCAATAAGTTGACTAGTGAAACATAAATATGTTGTTGTGTCATTTTAATCAGTATGTGATCCCCTGATAAGAATGTGGTTTCCTATTTCCTTGTGCACGAGGAAGTAGTCGTATGTTTATTTGACCTATTGTTGTTGGTCTTTGTGGTTTACTAGCGGGTAGGCAATAAAGGGACGTGGGCCCTTGAGGTGTAACTCGTCTAGATATGGATAGACAATAATGTCCCATAAGACCTTGAGGTCTAACTCGACGGAGTAGGCAATAAAGGCAATGTTATGGTTTGAGGTTGTGATGTCTTGATGGCATGGGAAATAGGACCAGGACATGAGGTGTAATCTAATAACATCATGGGTGACTCCACTCCCGTGTACATGTCACCCCGATGGGAACGGGTCTCCCCCGTGATTCAAGGGTTATCTCTTGTGTTTTTATGTTCAGGTTGAGAACATCGTTGCAAGTGGGAGGATTATGGTGATGGCAATGGAATTTGGTAACACAACACTTATTTTATGTTACCCTTGTTTGTGAATTATATATTTTATGAGATATCACTAGGCTTCGTCCTAACACTTATGGTGGTGGTTGTTTTCTTACAGATCCCACTCTTGGTGGAATCTAGGTTGTCGGACTTGTCAACCGAGCATGTAGGAGAGCTTGAAGTGTCGGTCTTTTGGAGTTTCGTGCGAAGAGATATTTTTGGTGGAATAGCAACACCCAAGTTAATCTAGTTGAATTAATTCTAGATTAAGTAGGTTGTTGTATTTATGTATCTACTTACTCTTGCCACTTAGCTTTGGTGCAAACTAACCCACTCGATATGGGTTTTAATTGTTTTGGAATTTGGGAATTGTCCTTATTGAATATTTATATTTACAGGGTATTTCGGATCTCTGTATTTTAGACGTTATATTGCCGAAAATTTGAATTTTTAATTCATATATTCTTAGGGTGTTACATGAGGCCCCATGGTGTTCCAAATGCCGAAGCAAACACCTCGGCCCATGCAATTTAGGGCCCAGAAGTTGTTTCAAGTGTGGCAAGGCCGGCCACGATTTCAATGATTGCCCAGTTAGAGGGAAAATATGTTTTAAGTGCAGGGAGCTGAGAAATGTCAGGAGGGAGTGTCCTAGGGTGAAGACGGGAAATATCAGGGGAAAGAAGATGGATCCTCCAATGGCGACGGGAAGAGCCTTTCAGATGACCACCGAGGAGGCGAAGGCTTCGACAGATGTAGTGTCGGGTACGTTTCTTCTAAACTTCGTACCTACATGTATATTGTTTGATTTCGACTCAAGTTTTTTGTTTGTGTCGAGCTCGTTCTGTCAAAAGTTATCCGTACCCACTAGTAGCTTAGAGTATGCCTTAGTAGTTAAGCTAGCGGATGGTAACCAAGTAGTGGTCCGGAATATTCTTAGGGGTTGCGAGATGGAGATCGAAGGAAAGAAATTTCCAGTTGATTTGATGCCAATGGTCATTGGAGGGTTTGACATCATCATAGGAAGGGATTGGTTAGCGAATAACCACGCCAAGATTATTTGTGCAAAGAAGTTAATTCAAATCCCGATCTCGGATGGTGAGATGGTGACCTTGTACAGTGAAAGACGAAAAGGCGAGATAGCAGTTATCAGCATGGTAAAGTCACGTAAGTGCTTATTGAAAGGATGTTCATCCTTTTTAGCATACGTTACTGATGCCAAACTCGAGAAGAAAAGGCTCGAAGATGTGAAGGTGGTGAACGAATTCCCCGATGTATTCCCGGATGACTTGCCTGGACTACCACCCGATCGCCAAGTGGAGTTGAATATAGACTTAGCACCGGGAGTGGCCCCGATATCTAGAGCCCCTTATCGGTGGGCTCTGTCGGAAATGAAAGAGATGATGGGGCAACTACAAGACCTTCTTGAGAAGGGATTCGTGAGACCGAGTTCATCGCCTTGGGGAGCACCGGTCTTGTTCGTGAAGAAGAAGGATGGCATAATGCGAATGTGTATATATTATATGGAGTTAAATAAGGTGACCGTTAAGGATAAGTACCCACTCCCTAGAATCGATGAACTGTTTGACCAACATCAAGAAGCAGGATGTTTCTCGAAGATCGATCTACGTTTGGGTTATCACCAAGTGAAGGTCAAGGAGGGAGACATTCCTAAGACGACCTTTAGGACGCATTACGGACATTACGAATTTTTGGTGATGCCTTTCGGCCTAACGAACGCCCCGGAAGTGTTCATGGATTTGATGAACTGAGTGTGTCAACCGTTTCTTGATAAGTCGGTTATCGTGTTCATTGACAATATCCTATTACTCCAGGGATGAATCCGATCACGTGCAACACCTTTGAGAAGTGTTGGAGGTTTTGAGGAAAGAGAAATTATATGCCAAATTCTCCAAGTGTGAATTTTGGTTGAAGGAGATGCAATTCTTAGGACACGTGGTCATGAAAGACGGTGTGAAGGTGGACCCCGCCAATATAGAAGATATGATGAACTGGGAACCGCCCAAGAGTCCATCCGAAATTCGAAGCTTTCTAGGTTTAGCGGGTTATTATCGAAGATTTATCCAATATTCCTCCAAGATTGCCTTTTCGTTGACGGCTCTGACTAAGAAAATTGTGAAATTCGTGTGGACCGACACTCAAGAGAAGGCATTCTGGACTTTGAAAAAGAAATTGTGTGATGCCCCGATCCAAGATGGGTTTAGGTTGTGTGCTTATGCAAAGAGGAAAGGTAATCGCCTACACGCCAAGGCAACTAAAAGTGCACGAAAAGAACTACCCCACTCATGATTTGGAACTAGCAGCATTGGTGTTCGCGTTGAATTTTTGGCGTCAGTATCTCTAAGGCACAAAGTGCACCTTGTATACGGACCACAAGAGTTTGAAATATGCTTTCGATCAAAAGGAGCTAAACATGAGGCAAAGAAGATGGTTAGAACTACTCAAGGACTACGACTGTGAGTTGCTCTACCATCCGGGCAAAGCAAATGTTGTGGTTGATGCCTTGAGCCGGAAAGAATATAGTGGGAGGATCCTAGCCAAACTCTCATAAATTGAATTAGTGTCCAGCCTTATGGACCAAATTAAAGAGGCTCAAGCCGAAGCCTTATTGGAAGAAAACCTCAAGGAGGAAGTGATGACCAAGCAAAGATTACTCTTGATGGAGGATAGTCGTGGGATCAAATGCTTTAATGGGCATGTGTGGGTTCCAAAGATTGGAGGAAATCGAGATCTACTCTTGGAGGACGCTCACAAATCCAAATACTCCATTCACCCGGGAAGCACCAAGATGTATAGAGACTTAAAGTTGCACTATTGGTGGCTGGTTATGAAGTTGGATGTGGCACATTATATGGAAAGGTGTGTGACTTGTTCACAAGTAAAGGCCGAGCATCAATGACCTTACGGGAACCTACAATCTTTGGAAATACCCGAGTGGAAATGGGACAAGATTACCATGGACTTCGTAACCAAGCTACCAAAGACGTTAAGAGGTAATGACACCATTTGGGTGATTGTGGATCGTTTGACAAAGAGTGCTCATTTCCTGGAAATGCGGGAAACTTTGTCGATGGATAAGCTGGCAAAACTCTATATTGACGAAGTGGTCTCTAGGCATGGTATACCCATGTCTATAGTTTCCGATCGCGATAGCCAGTTTACATCAAGATTTTGGGGAGCTTTGCATCAAGAATTGGGTATACGGGTGAATCTGAATATGACATACCACCCACATACGGACGGACAAAGTGAAAGAATGATTCAGACGTTGGAAAACTAGTTAAGCTCTTGCGTGATCAATTTCGGTGGAGATTAGGATACGCACTTACCTTTAGTAGAGTTTGCATACAACAACAGTTATCACTCTAGCCTTGGAGCGGCATCGTTTGAAGCCTTGTATGGAAGAAAGTGTAGAACCCCCCGTATGTTGGTTAGAAGCGAGCGAAAAAAAAATTTGGGCCGGAAATCGTGCAAGAAACATCCGACAAAGTCAAAACCATATGGGAACGTTTGAAGGCAGCGCAAGATCGACAAAAGAGCTAGGCTGATAAGAAGAGGCGACCGGTGGAGTTTCAAGTGGGAGACCGTGTGATGTTGAAGGTGTCCCCATGGAAGGGCTTGATACGGTTTGGAAAACATGGGAAGTTGAGTCCCCATTTTCTTGGACCGTTCACCGTTATTGAGTGCATTGGACTTCAAGCCTACAAGCTAGATTTGCAATCGGAAATGGACGGAATTCACCCTACGTTCCATGTGTGCTATCTACGGAAGTGTTTAGCGGAAGAAGAAAGCGTCGTACCGTTATCAGAGATTCGGGTAGACGATAATCGTTGCATCGAAGAACCCGAAACCATTTTAGAGAGAGAGACCAAGAGACTCCAGCACAAAGAAGTCAATATGGTAAAAGTTCAATGGAAGCATCATCGCAGCGCCAACGTGACTTGGGAGGCCGAAGAGGACATGAAACGGAGGTATCCTCACCTGTTCGAGTAATTCAGATTTCGAGGACGAAATCATGTCTGAGTTGGTGAGGATTGTAACACCCCAAAACTATTTGGCCGAAATGGAGATAAAGGATGGCAGCAGTGTTCCGTGCGGCTCTCCGCGCGAATGGAACTGCGCCACGATCCGCGTGAGGTTCTGTTCCCCGTGACTCCAGTGCTTCGTGAACCTCTTCGCGCAGGTCGACCTGCGCCACCGCTCACACGCGACCTTTGTGCGCATTTAAAAGGGGGAAATCGGCCCCAAATCCTGATTAACTCCAATATTCTCATTTAGGGCTCCTTGGGTTGCGATTTTTCTCTCAAGAAAAACCTGGTAAGTCTTTCTCTTCACCCTCTTGCCATTAATATCTTCCATATACCCCAAACCCTTAAGCATTTATGTCATTATAGGTGCTTTTAAGCAATCTTTGTGCTAGTCCAAGTCCTCTCAAGATCCCACCTCATCTTACTAGTTACTTGGAATTTTAGGGTTTTAAGCTACAACCCTACAAGGTGTGTTCATTCTCTTTTACAAACGTTATACATGTTAAAATATAGATTTTGACCTTTTAAACATCTCCACTTTGATTTCTCTTGATTTGGGTGAGTTATCACCAAGAAAACCTAATTTTGGAGATTTTGGGGGTTATGTGGGTAAACTTGATTTCAAGGTATTATAACCTACCATTGGGAGTATTTATGTATTTGTGTAGATGTATAAATGGGTTTCCTCCAATTTCAAGTTTAAAACATTTGAAACAAAACTAGGGTTTTGGGGAGTATTGATATATACATATTGAATGAGGAAGTGTAAGGATTGATTTAGTATTTGGGAACACTTTTCAAAGGAAGATGTTGGAACCTCCTGGGGATTACAAGGAAAATCTATATGAAAACTTGATTTGCACATTGGTAGCATCTTAACTGTTTTAGAGATATTGGTTGGTTTTATTGCCATTGGATTGACTGATTGATTTGCATTTGGGCGTCATGACCCCATGATTATTTGTATCATTTTGTATGATGATGAAACACTAGTTTTCCACATCGAGGCACGGTTAGGCATCGAATGTGGTATAAGTCCTACTAGACATCGGATGTGGTATAAGTCCTACATGCTAATACAGGATATCGGATGAGGAACTCAACGTAAGGACCCTATGCGGTTGAAGTTGACATTCCGTGGGTGTACATTTAAAGCTACCGAGTCTGACATCATTTGCGTGTATTTCTATTATGTGTTTGGTTTTACTAACATGTCAAGTGGCTTACTTTTGTGTTCCGTCACTTATGTCAATTCAAGAGGTATTTGTACTAAAGCAATGATTTAACCATATTTATTTCACAGGCTTTCTTTATCTATCTCATTTAGATTTTACTGATCTTCCAATATAAATGTTTGATCTCACTAGGCTTTAGCCTAACACTTTTTCTTAAAATGACATGTATAGCAGGTCATTCTGGCGGTGGTTTTCCTCAAGTTTTAGCGGAGAGTTTTATAGGAGAGTAGCATTTTTGGAAGTCATAGAGGCGTACACTTGATATAATAGTGGTATACTTTTGGAAGTGAGATGTCAATACCCGTTCATAATCTAGATTTAGTGGCTCTAGATTAGTAGGTTGTTGAGTTTTATTTCACTTGATTATTGTAATGTAAACGACATACATTTGTTCCCCTTTTGGGTGATTTAGCTATGATAGCATTGTTTGTTCCGCGTTATATAGGTTCAAATTAACCCCCATTTTTAGAATGTTATATATGTATGTATGTATGTATGTATGTATGTATGTATGTATGTATGTATACATGATACATTCATACACTAAATACTATTATATTGATACGTAAATATATACAATAATTAATATATATATATATATATATATATATGTGTGTGTGTGTGTGTGTGTGTGTGTGTATGTATGTATACATGTATAGTAGTGATTTGTCTATATATATATATATATATATATATATATATATATATATAGAGAGAGAGAGAGAGAGAGAGAGCAATGATCATTTGTTAACCAAGTATTTCTTGTTAACTATGTGAACCTTGTTCAACCAATAGGAATGCAAGGTTATTTGATGTTTAATTTATTTATTTATTTAATCCAAAATGGCATAAACGTCATAACAGTAGTAATCTTTTGTTATTAATTTCATGGAAGTTACAAAAAATGAAGATTCCAAAATTACTTTGTAGGTTACGATTTTTGAAGATCATCCTTTTTCATATTACTTTTTTGAATCATTTCAATATTATTATAATAGTTTTGGTTCATCATTGAATAAAACCGTATATCGTATAGTCATTCTTCTCGAAAAGGTGAACATAGGTGAATTTATATGCATAACACGAACAGAGGTGAACTTATATGCTTGGTGTTAAAAGATATGAACATATATGCATATCATGAACAAATATGTTAACATATTTGCACATGAACGTTGTTGTTAAAACATATTTTAATTTCACATAAAAGTGAACAATCATCAACTATTAAAAGATGAACTTATATGCATTGGGAAAAATCATGAAATTAAATTGTGGAAAAGGGGTTTTCATTGCCATTTTATTAAATTGTGGAATGACCATTAAAATGACAATTAATGAGCCCTTTTAATGTTACGTTTATGGCTTAGGGATAAACTAATGAGCCCTTCTAATGTGGTCCCCAAAAGAGTAAATGATTTAATCCCAAAATACCGTTGACCACAAATGTTCATATATCCATTTAATAAATAAATCCTATTTAATTGTTTAAAAATCTAGTTTTAATCTTAACCATCCATTACAAAGATTGATGGTCTAGATTGGTTCATATAGTTAACAAGAAAAGTAAGGTTAACAAAAGAACCTAACCATATATATATATATATATATATATATATATATATATATATATATATATATATATATAGTGTTTGGTTCATTTGAGAAATGGTAAATATATGAGAAATAGAGAAGTAATCCTAGCCATTCATATGGTCAAGATCGGATTTGACTAGTCAAATATTACGGCCTTGAGCGGTCAAAAGTTGCGGCTTTGACTGGTCAAAAGTTGCGGCTATCCCAAAAATAGAAGGACAATTTCGTAAATTTTACAAAACACACGGGCTGTGTTCATATATGAACATGTATGATTCACATATGAACTATATGTTCATATATGAACTATTGCAATTCACAACTGAACTCTTTTAACTGATTTATATATGAACATCTGTGATTCATATATGAATCTGTATGAATCACAAAGATTCATATATGAATTTGTATGAATCACAAAGATTCATATATGAACCTTTGTGAATCACAAAAATTCATATATGAATCTCTATGAATCACAAAGATTCATATATGAATCAGTTGAACTAATTAACAGATTCATATATGAATCTTTGTGATTCATACAGATTCATATATGAACCCATCTCGTGTATTTTATGAAATTACCCCTCTACCTTCTATAGACCACACAAGAAATTATCCGGTGCTTCGCGGTCAAAGCCACAAATGTTGACCAGATGAATGGCTAAGATTACTTCTCTATTTCTCATATATTTACCATTTCTCAAATGAACCTCTCCCTATATATATATATGTATATATATATATATATATATATGTGTGTGTGTGTGTGTGTATGTGTGTATGTATACATGTATAGTAGTGATTTGTCTAGTAGTGATGTAGGGGTAGGTTCAAACGAGAAAGTAGTCAATTTGTGAGAATGTAAAAAGGAATATGAGCCACATAATCCATTAATTAAAAAATATCAAAATAAAAAATAAAAATATGTTTAGGAAAATTAGGATAACTACCATTTAGTAATTAGGGTAATTACCATTTTGAAATTGGATAGATCCTTAAAAATATCTAATTATATCTTTTTAATTTATTTAATTTTAGTTTTAATAAATTCGTATTTTTTTTCTATCAAATTTTATATTATATTTTTCTAGATACATTTTTTATAAAAAAAATTCACAATTTTCGTAAAATATCAAATGTGATATCCACAATGAAGTCATATATTTTTCACCATTTTTCTCTATTTTCTGAATCACATGTGAATAACTTCGATTAACATATGATATATTATATATCACATATGATCCACTATGTGAATTATTGTACATATCACATATGATAATATACGTCTGAATATAAGTGATGCATAATCACATGTGATAATATTTATGTCACCGAAATATCTATAAATATAAATATATACATAATCATATATGATTAACTAAAATATCTACAATTATTATATGTTATGTGTACAAAAATTCACATAATAGATCATATGTGATATGTAATAGATCATATGTTAAAAGAAGACTACGAAGCTAATCACATGTAATTCAAAAAAATAGAGAAAAACTTGTGAAAAAATAATGAATTGATTATAGATTTCACATGTGATATTTGATTAAAATTGTGAATTTCTTTTATTAAAAGGGTATCTAGAAAATATATATATATAAGGCTTAATAAAAAAATTATGAATTAATTGAAATTAAAAAATAAATAAATCTAAAAGATATAATGAGAATTTCAATAATTTATCCAATTTAAAATGATAATTATCCTAATTTTTAAAATTATTTTTCATTTTTTATTTATGGTATTTTTTTAATTAATAAATTATGTTGCCCATAATTTTTTCGCCTTCTCGCAAATTAGTTTGTTTCTCGCATGACCCTCCCTCTAGTAATGATTGATGTGTGTACGTATGTACCAAATCAATTGCAGATAAGGCCCAACACATAGATCCATATACACTATATACAATGGCATGCCATTCATACACTATGTAAATACATATATTCATTATTTTAAATCTTAAAAATTTAAAAGTTAAATTAAATTATCCGTCGGGAATTACAAATGGATAGTTTTATTTTTATTTTTATTTTTATTTTTCTTAGTTTGGGAGCGTTTAAAAAATAAAATATCCGTCTGAAATATGTCAGTAACTACTGATTGATTTTTGACGGATATTTTAATTTTAATTTTTATAAAAATCTCAAATTAAAATATTAAAATCAAAGTATCCATCAGTAATTACCGATGAATAGTTTTAATTTTTAATCTTTTAATTGGTAATTTCTCAATCCAATGGAAACCCGTCTGTAATTATCTATGGTTTTCAATTTTTAAACTTTTTAATTGATAACTTTCGAATCCGATAATATTTCGTTGGAAATAATCGTTTTATGGGATACATTTGGTTTGATTTGGTATTTTTTAACTCTTTTCATAGCTTATGCAAAACAAATTACTTTTGGGACGTTTTTGCCGATCGAGGCTATTAATTGTTGGATGAAACGTAAAGAGAAATCCAAATAACAAAACCTTCTAATTCCCTTGCATACTCCCAAATATTCCCCTTTCGATCTCTCTCAACAACCACATCTACAAGTATCTTTTCTGACTTTAATTTTATTATGTTTTCCACATGACCCTTGTTGACTCCCACATTTCTTGCTAGGGTTTCAAAACCTATGCTAAATATAATCATTTATTTATCACTACTTAACTAACAATTAATTAATAACACATGTTTTTTATTGAAAAAAAAAAATGATACCTATCAAGAAGAAAGAAAAATACATCTTTATGTATTGGGAACCAACAAAGCCATTTAATGCTTCCACTGCAGATTAAGACAACTAGAGGTTCTTGTGTATGCAGAGTTTCTTACGTCTTCTTTCTATTACTTTTATATATATATTATAATAGGGATTTTACAGTGCCACCCCACTGCATTATTCCAGCAAGCGACACAATTTCATATATAGACAGGTTTGTATGGCGCATTTAATGCCATAACGCAAACGAATTATAAGAAAAAGTCCATTATTTATAATAAATGAACCACATTATTGGAAAAAGGACTTGAGGGTGCATTGGGTCGGTTGGATATTTGATCATTTATTTATCATGCATGTTGTTTGTCTTGCTTTTAAGTTTGATTCATGTCCATATATATATATATATATGTTAATATAATGAATGCAGAGATGATAAATCTTAGTTACAAAAGAGAGAGAGAGAGAGAGAGAGTTAACGTCTATATAAAGGGAATTATTGAAATCATTGAGGTGTTGCTTATACCTGCCTGCCTGATCTATTCAGAAGTTGACTTGGATATTAGAGTCTAACTAATTAAGATACAAAAATGGCCTCGTGGAATTAGTAGGGGGCCACATAACATGCATGCATGTATGGTATTTGGATTATTATCTTTAAAGCATCTTCAACAGTTATGCTATAATTTTTCTAAAATATAGTATAAAAAGTTAAAATCTCTAAAAGAATTTACATCCAACTCCAACAGCTACTCTATTTTAGCATATTTATCATCAATTATATTAATAAAATATTCAATACATTTAATAAAATATTATCTCTCTCATAAACACACAATTTCAATGTCTCCTATTGGTGAAAAATATTTTAATATTATTGCTCTCTTAAATAGGAGTTTTAGAGATTTCTCCAAATTTGAAGATTTTTACCTTCTCTCTCTTCTTTTCTCTATTTTAGTATATGGTATAGCATAGCTATTGGAGCAAAAAAATTGCTAAAATCTCACTTTTTTCTATTTTAGCACTCTTAGGCTTTGTCTCTTTGATTATTTATATGGTACCAAGGCATTTATTTTCATTAACTTTTTGAAATTGATCCTCCGAAAATAAAGATGCACATGACTTGGGGCTAGCTTCTTCGCGTACTAGGCAGGTGCGGATCTATTAGGGGATAAGCATGCTCCTTTGCAACCGCTCACTCAATTATTACAAGATAATTTTTTTTAGATGTTTGAAAGGTGTACCCGCTTGATTCTGAGTTGTGCTTTTATATGCATTGAAATCCATTCTATAAAATATATATATGTGTGTGTGTGTGTGTTTAGATATATTTTGAAATTGAATTTTTGGTTTGAATATTGAAACTGATTTTTAGGCTATAGATTTTGGTTATATTCATTGATTTTGGTCACCTTTTGGGTTTTGCTGGAGCAAAACTCGACAAGGTATTGTGCATTCTCAAGGTTAGGACACATATAATCGAAAGACATGTATGCTTTTATATATACTAGGCATATACACGCGCGATGCAGCGGAATGTAAGTAAAGAACGAACAATTAATGTTAATTCCATATAGACATGTCATCAACAATCAACCATGACATAAGAATCACAATTTATCAAACCCTAAACCCATAAAGATATTCAATAATTAGTTTATATTACAATTATTGACGGAAAAAATTATAATGATATAATTTATAATAAAAATGATACGTATTTTACGTATGTATTTTTAATGTGCTAACGATGGAAAAAAATAAAACGTATGGATAGAAAACAAATTAATTCGTAGATATTAATGATATTTAATAGTACGGTTATATTAAAAAATATTCAATATTGGGTTTGTTTTGAAGGTATTGATGAGACGATTATAATAGTATAATTTATAAAAAAAGAAACGTATTTTTTCATTGCATTTTTGTTCATATACGATTATTTGTGTTAATATGATAATGATGTAAAATAAAAAATAAAAAAACAAGGGATATAAAGTAAATTAAATAAGTAATTGTAAGGGTGGTAAATGTTATTGTACAATAACCGTTTCAGAACTTTTATATAATAGTATAGATAAATTAAAAAACTATTCAATATTGGGGACTCGTTTTGAAAGTATTGACGAGACGATTATAATGGTATAATTTGTAGAAAAATGAACGTATTTTTTCATTGCATTTTTGTTCATATACGATTATTTGTGTTAATATGATAATGGTGTAAAATAAAAAAATGAAAAATTAAGGGATATAAAGTAAATTAAATAAGTAATTGTAAGGTGGTAAATGTAACATTGTAAGGGTGGTAAATGTTATTGTACAAGTACAATAACCGTTTTAGAATTTTTTTATATAGTAGTATAGATTCTGTTAGATTTTTTTAATTACATTTTAGATTTTTTATATTTAAATTTTGATTTTTATTCTATATTTAATTATGATGAGAGTGATTTTAGAGGAGTTAAAGTGGTAAATGATTTTAGGAGAGTTAGGGGCTGTTTGGCAGTTGCTGAATGGTTTAGTGCAAAATGATTAAGTGGTCTGAATGATTAAGAGGTTTTTATGATATAGTGTAAAATGAAATATGGTTGTATGTTAATTGTTCATAATGAAATCAAGGCTCTTAATGGTTAAGGGAGATTCAGGATACAAAATCATTAAGAGGACTTTAGAACCATTAAGAGGCAGTTTTTTTTTTTTTTTGCCAAACAGGATTTACCTCTTAGCGATTCAGAGGTTGCCTCTTAATGGAACCATTAAGAGGTAAACAAACAGCCCCTTAAAATGGTTAGAGATAATGATTGAAAGTTAATAAATAACATTAAATGCATATGTAGTACATATAGCTTTAATAGTTGTTTTTAAGAGATTTTAAGTAATTAGTATTAAATAGCGGTACATTAAGTTTTAAGACTTGTTTTTTAGATTTTTTTATGTTTGTTTTATAATATAGTGTGTGTATATATATATATATAGGGGAGGGATCAATTGGAAACCAGTTTTACATTGGAAACTTTGGAAACCAAAATCAACCAATCAGTGAATTTTTTTTTTATTTTTTTTAATTGATAAGGTTATTTTAGTCTTTTACATAATTTCATAATATATATGGTAATTGTTATTATTATTATATTAATTATTATTTAATTTTAATTTATTTTATATATGGTAATATGGATGATTTATTAAATTAAAAATGAGATATCTAATTTAGGTAAACAAAATTTAAATTATACGAAGACACCTTTTTTTTTATTCATGTACTTGAATTGACATTCTTAGGAAATTTTGTATTTGAGCCACAAAATATTAATATAAAATTAAAATATTCAATTTTTCAAGTATTAATATGAAATTAAATATTCATATAAAATTAAAAGATTGGAAACTTTGATACTATGTATTGTTTTGATTCTTATGAATCAGTGATTGATTCATCCAATGAATGAAAGTTTATATTCATATGAAATCTTCAATATTACCTTCAAGCACAAAATATTAACATAGTGAAACATAATGGATTTGATATATTGAAACAAAATATTAATATAGTGAAACATGATGAAACATAAAATGTTAATATAGTGAAATTTGATTAAACATATTTGATATAGTGAAACATAATGGAAAAAGTAATGAAACAAAATATTAATATAGTGATATCTGATATAGTGAAACAAAATATTAATATAGTGAAACCTGATGAAACAAATTTGATATAGCGAAACATAATGGAAAGGTAATGAAACAATAATGGTAATCAAACTTAATTAGGTTTTACATACTGCATATTATTGATGGACAGATAATAAAAAGATAGTCTTGATATATTGTTATTATCTTTTATTAATAAATTAATTAATTTATTACCATATATAATTATTATCTTTTATTAATAAATTAATTAATTTATTACCATATTTCATCTTTGTTGCCAAATTTGAAACACAAAATAAAAAGACACATTTACCCTTTTGACATATTATTATTATCTTTTATTAATAAATTAATTAATTTATTACCATATATAATTTAAATGAATCTTGACCATTGATTAAAAAGTTCAATGGTTGAAATTTGGTTTTCAAAGTTTCCAATTAAATTAGGTTTCCAATTAAAACCACCTCTCTCTCTCTCTCTCTCTCTGTATATATATATATATATATATATATATATATATATATATATATATATATATATATATATATATATATATATATATGTGTGTGTGTGTGTGTGTGGATGGAGGGGGGTCTTTATATGTACTATGTAAGTTAGATTGTTTAAAGAGTATATATTGTATGATATTTTGAGGATATGACGCATTAAATCGAAAGATAATGGTTTGTTAGATTGTTTAAAGAATAACATATATGCTTACTTGGGTTAATTTGTACAAAGTTGTTGGGTATTGGGTTTACATGAATATCTAAATTTGTGATACATGATGCATTGGTGAAGTTTTTATCAAACCAAGAATGCTAAAATATTGTCATCTACTTTGTTATGTTGATTAAGGTGTCGTTTGTTTTTTAAGAGGTATAAAGTCTGAATTCTTATTTTATTTATGATTAATAAGAAGTGGTGTGTAAAAAGGTCTGAACGATTCAGACTTAAGAGTCATTAAGAGTTTTTTTTTTAAAACAAACAACTCCTAAGACTTGTGTTATTAGTTGGTTGAGTTGTCAATTGTTGGACAAATATGAAGCTTGATTTAATTTTATTCATTGTTTATTTTGAGAAATATTAATTTTATTTATTTGTAGTTGGGTTACCAATTATATATTAGACTTGATTATAATTGAAAATATTTGTTTTATAACCGTTATGTTATCGAAATTTTTAAAAAAACTCTTACTGTTTAAAATTCATCCAAAACACTTTTTTTTATTCAAACCCACAGTTAACTTCCATATAGTTAAACCATTGCACCAAAGAGTTTTATAATCATCTAGAACATCTTTAACTTCATGTATCCTTACGGTTTGACATTGAAATATCAAAAACGCCTCTAAACCTACCGTTTGACTTTCATATAGTTAAGCCATTATATGTAGGGTTTTAAAGTCATGCAAAACACATTTATATGATTTTAAACTTGTGGTTTGACTTTCAAATAATTAAACCATTACACATAGGGTTGTAAATTCATCCAAAACTCCTCTAAACCAACGACTTGACTTTCAAATAGTCAAACTATTACACATAGGGTTTTAAAGTAATTCAAAATACTTATGTTTGTTTTAAACCCCCATATTGACTTTGAAATAGTTAAATCATTACACTTAGGGTTTTAAAGTCATCTAAAACTCCTCTAAATTTATGGTTTGACCATTATAAGTAGAGTTTTAAAGTCATTCAAAACATCTCTAAACCCATGGTTTGACTTTCAAATAGTCAAATTATTACAACTAGGGTTTTAAAGTTATCAAAAACACCTCTAAACTTATAGTTTGACTTTTAAATAGTCAAACCATTACACTTAGATAAAGTCATCCAAATGTCCTCTAAATTCATTTCAAACCTACATTTTGACTTGCAGATATTGAAACCATAACATGTAGGGTTTTAAAGTCATATAAAACACCTTTATGTTATTTAAACCCTTAGTTTGACATTTAAATAAACCATTACACTTAGGGTTCTAAAGTCATCCAAATCTCCTCTAAATGCATCTAAACCTATTGTTTGACTTTTAAATAAGTAAAACATTACATGTAGGGTTTTAAAGTCATCCATAACACCTCTAACAATTTTTTCAAATCAACGAACAAGTAACCCATATAACGTTCAAGATTAAATGAGGATCTCAATTATGTGGGTCTTGTCACAAGTGAGGTCACCTTAATTAGTCGCCACTTATGACCATCATTTTGTATCTGATAATGAAGCTTGCGACAAGGAAAAAGAATATGAAGACAGGAGCGATAATTCAGATTACTAAAACGAACATATTTTATTTGATCATTCGTCTGATAACTAGCATGTCTTAGTTATGCAGACAATATTTCACAATGAATCTATTTTATCTTTGTGTTTGTATATTTATGATTTGAGATTCTTTTTTTAGTAGATAAAACACGGTTTTTTCACAATTGTTATCTCTTTACAATTTAGAAGGTGGTATATAATGCACCCAAGACGACATATAATCGAGTTGTTCCTATAAAGACATATGATGGTGATGATGATCTAAAGTGCTTCTCGACGTTGAAGAGGAAAGCGAATTAACATAAAATAAAAAGATTATAATTATGACAACATTCCAACTGGAACTAAAAAAAAACAAATCTTTAAGATTTACATAATCAACTAATGGCTTCTTCAGTGGAAAGCAAGCCATGTTTGGAGAAGCTTGAGCCAAAAAAAATCTTATGTCCTCATTGGATAACCCATACTCTAGTTCTAGTTCTATTGAAGAGAATGTTAATGAGATTAGGGGTGCTCAAATTTTCGACCAACCTGGCCAACCTTACCCGAAAAAAAGCAAAAAAAATTCAAACCGAGGTAACCCGATACATAATCGATACAAATTTTGCCCAAACCGCATCTATTGGGTTGGAAACGGGTTGAGCCCAAAGTAACCCGACCAACCCGACCAAACTTGTACGTTTTTTTATTATTAATGATTTTAGACTTTTAACGGTTCTTATTTCTATCAATTTTCAAGTCTTCCTATCTTAACCGTAGTTTAGACGACCATTCTACGAGACCATGCCGATTAAAATCGTATGAATCTAACCTTCAAGTCTTCAAAAATATTTAACATCGATAGAATGAAAATGCAAGAAATATTTTTCTTCTACTATTCTCTTCTCTTATTAGTCTTATTTTTATATTTCCATTTTAATTTTAGTTTTTTAAACGAATTGACTTAGTTTGATTGTAAAATAATTTAAAGTTTCAAACCGACCAACCCAACCCAACCCACACGTTTTGGGTTGGGTTGTGAGAGTTTTATATAATTATGAAAAACTCACTTTCCCTCATCATTATTGAGGGAGAGATGCAATATATTTATAACCATGGTTTTACAAGGAGATTAGGAAACTAACTCTAGTTGGACTCTAAAACTTAGAGTTGTAGTTAAATAATAAATCATCTATCCTATTTTAAGTAGAAGTGCCATTACCCCCTTCAAGCGTGACGTGGGTTCTTGGAACTACGCAAAGCTTGGATCTAAAAAGAAGAAATAGATGTTTCGGTAAGCTCTTGGTGAAGAAATCGGCAACATTTAACATGTTTGGGACGAACTTTGTAGATAGGAGGCCTTGTTCTACTAATTCCCGAATAAAATGGTAGTCGAGGGCAATGTGGCGAGCCTTTTTGTGTGCAACCGGGTTTTCACTAATAAATAATGCACTCTTGTTATCGCAAAATAAGGTTGGTGGTTTTGTGAATTTTACTCGTAGTTCGCTAAGGAGATGGGTGAGCCATTCGGTATCGGCAGCAGTGTTGGCGAGTGCTCGGTATTCTGATTCGCAGCTTGATCGGGCAACCGTGCGTTGTTTCTTCGAGCTCCATGTGATTAGATTTGGGCCAAGAAAAATGGCATACCCGGATGTTGATCGCCAAGTGTCGGGACATCCTCCCCAATCGGCATCGGACAAGGCGGATAGCGTGTGTGAGGGGGAGTGATTGAAGGTGATTCCGGACGTGATTGTTCCTTTAACATAGCGAAGAATTCTTTTTACGGCTTGAAAATGTTCGTCCATTGGAGTGTGCATGAATTGACTGACGGTGTTTACGGCGTAAGATATGTCGGGTCGTGTAATTGTGAGGTATTGGAGTGCTCCAACCAAGGATCGATATAAAGTTGGATCTTTGAACAATCTTCCGGTTTGACTGAGATGTTGACCGACGATAATTGGAGTGCTAATCGGTTTGCTTTCATGGAGTTGTGCTCGAACAAGAACATCATGGGCATACTTTTGTTGTCCGAGAAAGATACCGGTTTTGGTGTAGGTGACTTCTAGGCCAAGAAAATAACCGAGATTTCCCAAATCTTTAATTGCGAAGACTTTTTGTACATGGTTGATTAGGCGTTGAATGAGTTGATTGTCGTTACCGGTGACGATGATATCATCAACATATACAAGAACATAAAGAAGGGATTTACCTCGATTATATATAAAAAGAGAAGTATCCGCGCGAATGTTGTGAAACCCAATGCCGGTAAGAAAGTCACTGAAACGCTTGAACCATGCCCTTGGGGCTTGTTTGAGGCCGTAAATTGCTTTATCGAGTCGACATACGTGAGAAGGGTGCTGATCGTCGATGTATCCGGGTGGTTGTTCCATATAGACCGTTTCATGTAAAAGGCCGTTGAGAAAAGCGTTTTTGACGTCAAGTTGACGTAATTTCCACTTTTGCATGACGACGATGCTTAGGATTAGACGAACGGTGGCGACTTTGACTACCGGACTAAATGTATGGGTAAAGTCTAAGTCGGGTACTTGTGTAAAACCTTGTGCAACAAGCCTCGCTTTTAGTCTTTCTATTGATCCGTCGGCATTAAACTTGGTTCGAAAGACCCATTTCGAGCCAACAATGTTAGTATCCCGAGGGCGTGGGACAAGCTCCCATGTATTGTTTGATTTTAAGGCGTGTATTTCTTCATTCATGGAAATAATCCATGTTGGATTTTTGGCGGCCGATTTGTACCCTTTTGGAACCGAGGTGGCTAAGAGAACAAGAAGAAGGCCTTTTTGATGTTCGACGACAAAAGTTGGGTACTTGGGTTTAAAAATCCCAGTTTTACCCGTGCTTGCTTGGGGTGCGTGGGGGTACGGTTGTTTGCATAGGAGGCGACGGATCGATTTGTTGGGTAGGTGGTGGGGCCGTAGGGGTGGTATTGTTGATGGGAGGGGGATTCATATTTGTGGTTGTGGGTGTGAGATCGATGGGTATATGTGAGGATATTGGTTGTGTGTGAGTGGGTAGTTTAGGAGGACATAAGGTACATGGGTTGGTGGCTTGGTTGGGACGTGGAATCGGTGTATGGTGTGGTGTTTCAGTTGTCTCGATTTGAGGGTCGAGGAAGGTGGAATAGTCTAAGGTATCAATGTTGACGGGTTTAGTATTTTTGGCGAAAGGAAAATGGTGCTCGTCAAATTTTGCATGGAGAGATATGTAGACTCGAGTTGTGGCGTTATCAAGGCATAAGTACCCTTTATATTTCGAACTATAACCCAAGAAGATGCATGGCCGAGTTCGGGGTTCAAATTTTTGTTTGTTGTAGTCGCGTAAACACGGAAAAACTTGACACCCATATGGTCGAAAAATCGCATAATTTGGAACGGTTTTAAAAAGTACCTCATAGGGAGACTTGTTTTGTAGAACGGTAGTGGGTAGTCTATTGATGATGTAGGTAGCCGATGCAAAAGCCGTGAACCAATATTTTGGTGGAACCTTGGAGTGAAAAAGCATGGCTAGTCCTGTTTCGGTGATGTGTCGATGTTTACGTTCCGCTCGACCGTTTTGTGGTGGAGTGTAGGGACAAGACAAACGATGGAGTATCCCTTTAGTGGCCAAAAATTGTTGGAATTTATGGCTTGTAAATTCCGCACCGACATCACTATGAAATATTTTTATATTTGTATCAAGTTGGTTTGTGACCAAAGTATGGAAGTTTTGAAAAATGTCAAAAGTTTGAGACTTGTTATGCATGGGAAAGAACCACGTAAAACGAGAGTGATCATCGATAAAAATTATATAATATCGATATCCTTCCGTAGAGGTGACGGGGGCCGGTCCCCAAATGTCACAATGGATGATCTCTAAAGGTTTCGTTGCACGTTTGTGATCAACAAGAAAAGGTAATTTGTAACTTTTTGCCAATTGATATGGTTCACATATAGCAGGATTCGGTAAAATTGAAGATACGTCCAATCTACACTATTCACGCTCTGATACCATGAGAGTTTTATATAATTATGAAAAACTCACTTTCCCTCGTCATTATTGAGGGAGAGATGCAATATATTTATAACCATGGTTTTACAAGGAGATTAGGAAACTAACTCTAGTTGGACTCTAAAACTTAGAGTTGTAGTTAAATAATAAATCATCTATCCTATTTTAAGTAGAAGTGCCATTAGGTTGCACTTTTGATGGGGTTGAGATTTTCCAAACCGCAAACATTAGGTTTTGTTCAAGTGCCTTCAACCCGGCCAACCCAACTCATGAGCATCCCTAAATGAGATATACAAGTCAATATATAATTGCGTTTTTTTTCTTGACATAATTGAAAAACTTCTTAAACTCTTTAGAAAAGTTTTAATACTTTTAAGTATAAAACAAAACCTTTTCTAAAACCCTTTTTTTCCTTGTAGTGATACTATTGAACTCCATATATATATATATAAAAGTAACTAATAAACTTGTTTAAATGCAAAATATACGTTGTGTGCTACTAATTATTAATATGTTAGAAACTAATACACAATCGAAAACTCTCATATATATAAAATAAAATTAGGAGGGAGGGATATAAAATAAGACAAAACATGACTTATAATTGAGGATTTGAATTCGTATACTATATATATTGTATGGATAATTTTGATTGGTTGTTATCCATCCACCGACACCCGATTTGGACCACTTACAATCATAAACCAATTGATTACAAAATCATTCTACGTCCTCTTCATCTGTCAATACAAAAACCATAATTCCAACTCCTAACTTTTTTTTGAATATTTGTTATTATTTAAAATGTTACATTAATAACAATATTTGTTTTCTCTCTAAAAACTTAAGTTGTCAATTTCAAAGATATTTGTTTGAAAGTAAGTGAATCTTAATTATACTAATAAGTTGTTATAACTTTGTAAACATAAAAAATAACGTATTGTAATTTTGTAAAATAATAATTAATTTTTTTTTATTAAACGTTCTTGTTTGAGATATCTTATCATATCTAGACATAAAAAATGAAGAGCTTGAAAGTAGGTTCCCCATAATAGATATCGGATAGAAATTTTACATCTTAAATTCTGATACATAAGGAAAGAACATTCAGTCTTTTTACTACAACAAAATTGGTTTTTAGGATGCCACCAATTTTTAAGCGTCCTAATAGACTGCTTTATAAGAAGTTTTGGGCATCTTAACAAGTTTTTTAGAACACTTTTAGGGGTTGTTTACCCAAATGCTTACCCGGTAAGTGCTTACCAATAAAACTCGACACACTAACTTGCTTTACCGGGTAAGATTTTAATCATCACGATGGTATCTTATACAACAATATACCCGATAAGCGCTTACCCGGGTAAGAGTTGTCACTCTCTCTTACCGGGTAAGACTCTTCATCGTTATCCTCGCTCTTACCGGGTAAGATCCTATCCTCTTGTCATGTTCATCCGCTATAGTAAATTCCCCGGTAAGCACTTACCGGGTAAGCATTTTGTAAACGACCCCTTAATATAAAATGTCACATTAGTTATTTTGCAAGACATTTTTGAGAAAATTTCCTCTAAACTATATCTTTTTATAGGACAATTGTTCTTACTGGACAATTTTTCATAGAGTGTCCTATAAAATATTTAACACGCCATTTTTTATAAATGGTCCTAAAAAATTGTTACAACGCCTAAAAACGTTCAATAAACTTATTACAACTCCCTTAGATATGACGCTTTATTTTTTTTTAATTTTTTTTTGCTCCATTATAAAACGGTTTATTAGGACGCTTAGGAATATTTAGCATCGTGTAAACTTAATTTTGTTGTAGTGTTTGACTTCTATATCCTGAGAAATCAGATCAGAAGGTGATATTAATTTCAGATTTGGAACTCAAAGGTTCCTTAGGGGCTGTTTGTTAATGACTTAATAGGCTTAATCACATATATGGCTTATTCGCTAAGCCATATACAAGTGTTTGTTAACAGCTTATTGGTTTTGTCCATGACTTATTCGCTCAACATTCTTGAATAACTTGTATCCACTCAACCACATACATACCTAAAATGCCCTTCCCTCATGCTTAACAAATAAGAAAAATAATCATGATTTCTTTCAAGTACAACCTCCTTCTGCTTCCTCCATCACTCTCATTCCCTCACTTTTTCCAAATTAACCCAATCGCTCACCGTCGTTCTTCCCTGAAATCTGACCTGCTTCTGGTCGATCTGGTCTTTTTTGCTCCCTTCATCGCTAGTTCTCCACCCTCGATCTGCTTCTGTTTTAATATGATGAAGCTCGAAAATTTCAGTTGATGAAGCTCGGAAATTTCAGGGAATGAAGCTCGAAATATGATGCTCAACATTTTCAGGGGATGAAGTTGCTTCTTGTTAGCTAGGCTCCTCTTTAACTGGTTTGTTGTTAAAAGGGTTTCCAAAATTTTTTTGGCTATGAAGCGGTGGAAATAGATTTCAAGTTAGCAAGAGGGTTGTATGTTGGAAATTTTTTGATGGTGGTGTATTTCATGGAAGTCGGCGGTGGAAGTTTTATTCTAATTAAAATGGTTTTAAAGAAAAAACCGTCAACATGAGTCAACAATGCAGGGTTGAATGGTTGAAATTGATTGTGTTGGTGTACAGAGATCAATAAAACAAAAAATATATACAAGGGTAAAATGGTCATTTTTATGATTTAGACCGGTTATTCAGTACAACAAACAAACAACAACTTTATTTAATCTATACAACTAACTTTACCCATCCAGACAACTTTATCTATACAGGACTTAATGAAAAAACAACCAAACAGCCCCTTAGTTAGTCGGGAAGGCACAAGTAGAGACCGTAGAGTATTAACCTACATGAGAATGTCCTTGATGTCTTGGTTTTCCAAGATACATAATTCCATAGCTTATTTGCGAACCATGTAGACAAAGTGGACATTAGCTAACCTTGAGGTATATGTTCAAATGTTCCCATTATGTGTGACAACTCGAGTGAAGTTAAAATCACAATTCTATAGTCAAGCATATTGAACTTTGACATCATTTCTTCTGTGAAATATTTAAAACAAAAATATAGTATGGGATAAAGTACTAAACCCGTAAAATGTGAAACTTTATCAAAATTAAGACTATAGGATTAGGAATGTAGAAAAACAATCCTTAGTCATGTAAGTTGATCTATCTTTGGTGCTCAAATTTCCTACCAACCCGGCCAACCCAACCCGAAAAAACGCAAAAATACTCAAACGGAGGTAACTCGATACATAATCGATACGAATTTTTCCCAAACCGCATCTATTGGGTTGGAAACGGGTTGGGCTCAAAGTAACCCGACCAACCCGACCAAAATTTGTACGCTTTTACTTTTTATTTTATTTTATGGTTTTAAATTTTTAGCGGCTCTTCTTTCTATCAATTGTCAAGTCTTCTTATCTTAGTCGTAGTTTAGATTTGTCTACGAGACCACATAAATTAAAATCGTCTAACCTTCAAGTCTTCAAAAATCTTCAACATCGATATAATCAAGAGACAAAATATACTCTTCTTCTACTCTTTCTCCTCTTATTAGCCTTATTTTTATATTTCAATTTTGATTTTAGTTTTTTTAAACGAAATCACTTAGTTAAACTGTAAAATGATGTATTAAAGTTTCAACCTGGCCAACACGACCAACCCAACCCAACCCGCACGATTTGGGTTGGGTTGCACTTTTTATTGGGTTGAGATTTTTCAAACCGCAAACATTAAGTTGGGTTGTTAAAGTGCCTTTAACCCAACCAACCCAACCCGTGAGCACCCCTAATTCAATGTTATGAAAGTTACAAATGAAAAGTTTCAAAAAACCATGTTTGAATCATAAAATGTGAATCTTAATGTGATATATGTTATAATATGCTATTTTAGTTCTTTAAGATGCACATCTCTTACTTTTTAAACTCAAGAAAAATTCATTGACCAAAAATATCAAGTCAGAAGTGAACGTCCATGCTTGCATCCAGGGCCGGTCCTAGGGTTTTTGATGCCCTGTGCGAAAAATGCTAAAAAATGTCCCTCTGTCTATTTCTTAAGCAAATGAAACGAAGAAATATACGACTTTTAAAGGGTTTGGAACCTAGTCAAGTTAGGTTGCTCATCCTCACGTTGATTTTTGTTAATTATAATTAAAAAAATACAAAGGGGAACATAAACCAAAACCCCGAATTACAAAATATAGAATGATAAAAAGATAAACATGATTTGAGATCGTGCTTCCTTTTTTTCCTGTTTTCTCTTTTCCAAATTGAAATTAGCACAACAGAACATAACTTCAATATATGGAACTTTAAACTAAAAAATAAGGAAAACTATCACTACTAAACAAACAGCTTTTTCCGGCGGCCGTTTTCGGTGGAAATATTCTGGCGGATTTCCGGCGAAACCCAACCTGGTCAAACCTCGTTGACTTTCGCCGGAAATCCGCCGGAATATTTTTTATTTTTATTTTTTTAAAAACAAATATTTTCGGCGGATTTCCAACGGTTTTATTTTTTTTAATTTTTTCATATTAATTATAATTAATTAACAATTTTCGGCGGATTTCCGGTGGATTTTAATTAATTATTTTCCGCCGAAAATTAAATCTGCCGAATGTTAATGTATATGTGTAGAGGGCCCAGGCCCATGTCAGTATAGGGCCCAAGCCCATATAGTCTATGTATAAATATATTGTATCTTGTAGTCTAGGTTAGATTACTCATTATTTACTTTTCCTATTGTACGTTTTCTCTCAATCAATATATCGAGGTATCAAACCTTCAGCATATTTATCGTCTCATTCAATCATATTCATCTTCTAACATGGTATCAGAGCTGTAGGTTTATTCTTCGATTTCACTATTCATCGGTTCACTGTTCATCACTGTTCATCCGAACCGTATCAATTGAATCGATCGCTTGCCATCGCCTTTGAATCGATTTTGCTTTGAATCGATTTTTTGAATCGTTTTTCGATCGAACATTCTATCGAGGTGTGAGATTCTATCTATCGATCTGTGTGTTTTGAACTGCCGCCGCCGCTGTTTGTTTGTTTTCTGAAACCCTTGCCGCAGAACCGGAAGTTTACCGGTCAAAAACTTTTACCGGTCGAAACATTCTACCGGTCGAACCCTTTACCGGTCGAAGCATTCTACCGGTTGCATCTCTTTACCGGTCGAAACATTCTACCGGTCGCAACTTTTACCGGTCGAACCCTTCACCGGTCGAAGCACTCTACCGGTCGCAACTTTTACCGGTCTATACCAGTCGCACTTCTTTACCGGTCTATACCGGTCGCTCCTCCCGGTCCATACCGGACGACCCTCTACCGGTCTATACCGGTCGCATCTCCCGGTCCATACCGGACTCTAGTGCATATCTGAACTGTTTCTCACTCCCATGGCTGCCAATCTCAGTCACTCAAATCCCATCTCGGTTATTTTCAATGGTAGCAACTACATTCTCTGGCATCATCATATGACAATTCTGTTAAAATCCCATGGCCTTTACACATATGCTACTGGTGCATCCAAAGTTCCAGTTTAGGAAGCAACTGAGAATGTTGTTGACTTTGCAAAACGCATGAATGAGTGGGACATCAATAATGCTCGTATTCTGGGATTCATTAATGCCTCCACTACTCCTGTGATCAACCAACAGCTTCTTGGTTATCTTACCGCCAAAAGTCTCTAGGATTTTCTCGCCAAGCGGTACACGTCATCGGGCCTATCTCATCAGTATCAACTGTGGACCACCTTTCAGAGCAAACGTCAGCTTCCTGATCAATCCATAAACTCCTATATCTCTGAAATGCAGTCTCTCAGAGATCATATAAGTCTTGGAGCACCACAGATCTTTGATGAAACAGCTCAACAATTCACTGCCTACTTCAACCAGCTACATTTGATCACTATTCTGATGGGTCTTACTGATAAATTTGAGAATGTTCGTGCTTCTCTTCTTCATAGGCAGCCATTACCTACTCTTGAAGAAGCAATATCAGAATTGATAAGTGAAGAAACCCATCTTCACATGCGCTCACCGATGCCCGCTACTGATAGCGTTCTCTACACGTCTCATCCCAAGTCCAAAGGAAAATGGACCAACAGCAATCATTCCAAATATGTGGGAAAGACGAACACATCTGAGTGTGCCTTTTGCCATTCTACTGCTCATCTTCTCCTTGATTGTCCTATACGTAAGTGCCGTAGGTGTGGCATCACTCATCCGCGTCATTATGAGTCTGAATGCCTGAAGAACTCAAAGCACACTGGTTCTCAGAACCGGACTCACGCTGTTGCTGGGCCTACCATTGCTGATACCGAGGTTTCTCCAGCCTCCTCACCTGACCTAATGGAACTGATGCGTCGCAATCAGGAACTCATGGAACAGATCATGTCTGGTGCTATGGGTATGAATTCTCCACACTCAGCTGCATCAGGTAACGTATGGCTTTTTGACTCTGGGTGTTGCAATCATATGACACCTTGCCCTGATGGTTTCGTTTCTAAGAAACCACCTTAGCAATTTACGTCAGTAAGAACTGCTGAAAACACTGGCCTACCGGTATCCTTTAGTGGAAATGTTTCCACTCCTCATATAAAATTACCGGATGTTCTAAATGTTCTGAAACTATCTCTGAGCTTAGTTTCGATTGCGCAGCTTCTTGAATCTAATTTGATCATTTTATTTCATTCTTCTGGTTGTGTTGTACAGGATCCAAAGACCAAGAAGATCCTTGGACTCGGCCGTAAAGTTGGACGGATGATTAAAGTGGTATACCTTCATCTTCCATTACCCTCTTCAAGTCTTGTTGCCTCAGTTTCCAGCACTTCTTCTTTTGAGTTGTGGCATGCCCGGCTGGGTCACTTATCTCTAGCCAGAATAAAATCATTAGCTCATTTAGGGGTGTTAGGAAATTGTGTATCAAATGACAATATTTCTTGTTTATCATGCAAACTTGGCAAATATCATGCTTTACTTTTTGAAATGAATGAGTTTAATTCTACTTCTTCTTTTGATCTTATTCATTCTGATGTATGGGAACCAGCACCACATCCATCCATGGGGGGTGCTCGATATTTTGTTATTTTTATTGATGACCATACACGTTTCACATGGATATATCTCATGAAACATCGTTCGGAACTACCTAACATTTATATTATGTTTGCCCGGATGATTCACACCCAATTCTCAAAATCTATAAAGATTCTTAGAGCTGACAATGCTATGGAATACAAAGAGTCATCTCTTCTCTCCTTTCTTCAATCTCAGGGGACCCTCTCTCAGTACTCTTGTCCCGGCACATCTCCTCAAAATGGTCGTGCCGAACGCAAACACCGTCATATTCTTGATACGGTTCACACTCTTCTCATCTCTGCTAAATGTCCAGAACGTTTTTGGGGTGAAGCTGCTTTCACTGCAGTTTATACTATCAATCGTCATCCTACTCCCATCCTTAATAATAAGTCTCCTTATGAGGCTCTTCATAAGGTCACCCCTGCCTATGAACTTCTAAAAGTTTAGGGCAGTGCTTGTTTTTTTCAACTACAATCTCATGAACATACCAAACTTGAACCTCGCTCCATACTTTGCTGCTTCCTTGGATATGGTATTGAGCACAAGGGTTATAGTTGTTGGGATCCTATCTCCCAGCGTCTTCGTATATATCGTCATGTTACCTTCTGGGAACATGTCATTTTTCTTCTATATCCAAGTTTCGTGAGTCTCCTAACTTCACCACTCCGTTCTTCACTGATGCTTCCGTCTCATTGGACTCACTCCAATCTGACATCATATCACCTCCACCTGTTGTTCCAACTCCTTATGAGTATGCCTCTCCTTCAGAGTCTCCTGCCCCCACACAGCCTGCCTCTCCTAGTTTTCCTGATCAACATCAATCATCTGCTCCATCCGCACAGCCAACATCTGAGGTGCCTGTTGAGTCTTTGGCTCCTGGAACTTCTCAATCTCAGAATGTTAGACGATCAGATCGGGTAAGACAAGTTCCTTCTCATCTTCGTGATTATCATATTTATGCTACTCTGCTGTCAAATCACGAACCTACTTCCTACAAGGAAGCCTCATCTAACCCTGATTGGCAGAAAGCTATGGATGAGGAACTTCAGGCACTTGACAAAGCTCGGACATGGGAATTTGTCTCTCTTCCACCCGACAAGTCACCCATTGGCTCCAAATGGGTGTTCAAAATCAAGACAAAATCTGATGGCTCTATTAATCGGTACAAAGCTCGTCTTGTGGCCAAGGGATTCAATCAAGAGTACGGTATTGATTATGAGGAGACATTTGCACCTGTTGCTCGAGTTACTTCTGTTCGCAGTCTCCTAGCCATCGCAGCTACAAAATAATGGCCTCTCTTTCAGATGGATGTTAAGAATGCCTTTTTGAACGGTGACTTATCTGAGGAAGTCTACATGACACCTCCTCCAGGCGTTCGACTTCCACAAGGTCATGTTTGTCGTCTTCGGAAGGCTCTTTATGGACTCAAGCAAGCTCCGCGAGCTTGGTTTGAGAAATTCAGTTCCACAGTCACCTCTCTGGGCTTCTCACCCAGCAACTATCAAACTCTAGGAATAAAAGGACCTTCATGTATGATAGTAGGATATCTGTTGTCAACTCCTTCTAAGAAGAGTATCATATGACTTTTCCACAGGAAAAAGTTATTGGAGTTAAACTTTGGTGGTTTGGCTATAGAGCCATTGTCGTATGAAACAGCAGTGGTGTTTTGAGAAGAAGCATTGTTCAAAGAGGAGGAAGAAGAAGAGGCTGCCATTGCGGATCTAGTTTATTGAATTAAACTAAACCTATCTGATACCACTTGTTGGTCCCAAATAGCAGTAAGTAAATAAGAAAAGTATTGTAGAAGGGGGGGTTGAATACAATACACACAACTTTTCACTTAATTTAATTCTTATTGATTTGAAATCAAGAGTTACACATAGAAAACTTTTGATTGTTGCGGAAGAGAATAGATGAAATCTATTCAAACAATCTTACACAAAGAGAAATGAAGAACAATTGTAAAACAATAAGAACTTCGTAGAGAGAGAGTGCCAGTGCACTTAGAGAGCTTGAATGCTTGAGAGCTGGTGATCTTTCATGTTGAGCCATCCTTCATATTTATAGTGCCTCATGTATTAAATACATGGGACACCTGTTGAGCAAAGGATGGACACATGTCTTCAGCAAGGTACAGGATGTACCTTTTGTCTTGAGGTGTTTTGTCTTGAAGTGTTGACCTGCAGAGAGGATGGTAGAGACCTTTCCTTAAAAGGGTGTAGTAGACAAAACTTACTTTATCTGATCTTCAGATGAGGTCCACGTCAATGCAAGATATCACAATATACTTTGTCAGAAAAGTACAATGTGTTTGAAAGAAATCCTCAAGCATCGGTTGCTGAAGACTTGAGAGATCTTCTGCTCCTGAAGATGTGAGAACATCTTTAGCTTCTAAGGAGAGATCATCGGCTGCCGAAGACTTTAGAGATCTTCGGCTCCTGAAGATGTGAGAACACCTTCATACTCCTAAAGATATGTGATTGACACCATCCTAGCCGATGGTGTTGATCACTTGGGCATGCTTGGCTTTAGGCTGAGGAGACTATCTTCAATCCGCTTTGAGAGATGTACTCCTTCTTTGTCTTCTTCGACTTCACCGAACATTTGTATAGAAACCAAGCTGCTAAAATAACCTCAAACATATTCTAAGTAGGATGATATAAGATGGAAGATCAAGAGGTCATCTTCAAATCTTCAGATGACCCAACACAGGACTGTTTACTCGGACCACTGAGGTTGGTACAATCTTACTTCTCTTGTATGTGGATGATATGATTATTACTGGCAGTGACTCTACAGGCATAGCTAATCTCAAGAAATCTCTCAGCTCCTGTTTTGAGATGAAGGATCTTGGCTCTTTACACTATTTTCTTGGTCTTGAGGTTCTCTCAGATCCATCGGGAATTTATCTTTGTCAAGCCAAATACACCTCAGATCTTTTGTCAAAAGCTGGGATTACTGACAACAAAACTGCATCCACTCCTCTTGAGCACAACCTTCATTTGGCTCCGAATGCTGGACCTCCTCTGCGTGATCCTACTTTATATCGCCAGTTAGTGGGGTCACTTGTCTACCTGAGAGTAACTCGACCTGACATTGCCTATGTTGTTCATCCTGTCAGTCAGTTCATGTCTGCACCATGTTCTGATCACTACGCTGCTGTCCTGCACATTCTTCGATACTTAAAAGGGACCATGTTTCATGGTCTTCATTTTCCATCCACATCATCATTGACTTTGCGAGGTTTTTCTGATGCTGATTGGGACAGTGACATGACTGATTGTCGCTCCACTACCGACTACTGTTTCTTTCTTGGAGACTCTCTTATATCTTGGCGGAGCAAGAAACAATCTCTCACAGCTCGATCCAGTACTGAAGCTGAGTATCGAGCACTAGCTGACACGACTCAAGAACTTGTGTGGTTACGCTGGCTACTCTCTGACATGGGGGCTCCTTAACAGTCTCCAACTCCATTGGGGTGTGACAACAACAGTGCGATTCAGATTGCTCACAATGATGTCTTTCACGAGCGAACGAAGCATATTGAAATTGACTGTCACTTTGTTCGTCAACATGTGACTCGTAAGACTATCCAGCTTCTTCCTATTTCAACTCTTGATCAACCGGCCGACATTTTCACTAAAGCTCATCTACCAGGACGGTTTCGTGATCTAGTTTCCAAACTCCATCTGGCTCATTCTTCTCCCGATTGAGTTTGAGGGGGGATGTTAATGTATATGTGTAGAGGGCCCAGGCCCATGTCAGTATAGGTCCCAAGCCCATATAGTCTATGTATAAATATATTGTATCTTGTAGTCTAGGTTAGATTACTCATTATTTACTTTTCCTATTGTACGTTTTCTCTCAATCAATATATCGAGGTATCAAACTTTCAGCATATTTATCGTCTCCTTCAATCATATTCATCTTCTAACACCGAAAAATATTAAATATTTATTTTTCTTAAAATAATTTTTAAAAAATAAGAAAAATTAAAATCCGCCGAAAACACAAAAATAGTTAAATATTTATTTTTTTAAAAGAATTTAAAAAAATAAAAATAAAATAAAATCTGCCGAAAACACAAAAATAATTAAATATTTATTTTTCTTAAAAGAATTTAAAAAAAATTAAAATCGGCCGAAAATCCGCCGAAAACACAAAAATAATTAAATATTTATTTTTCTTAAAAAAATTAAAAAAAAAACTAAAATCCGCCGAAAACACTTAAAAGAATTTAAAAGAAAAATAAAAAAATTAAAAGCCGCCGAAAATCGGTCAAAAACACAAAAATAATTAAATATTTATTTTTCTTAAAAGAATTTAAAAAAAAAAAAAAAAAAATTTAAGCCGCCGAAAACGGAAAAAATAATTAAATATTTAGTTTTAACGTACCTAGTTGGGCTTTAATGGATCCGGTTGGGCTTTAACGTACCCAGTTGGGCTTTAATGGATCTGGTTTGCTTTAATGGATGCAGTTGGGCTTTAATGGATCCAGTATGGCTTTAACGTATCCAGTTGGGATTTAATGTACATAGTTGGGCTTTAATGGATCCGTTTGGCTTTAATGGATGTAGTTGGCTTTTTTTTGGTAAAGGTATCCTGGGCCTTTGGCCCAGACTACTCCCTTGGCAAGTAGAGCCTATGGCCCAGCTGCTAAGCGTGCAGCCCTGAGTTTATCCTCAGTGGCCACAATGCTACGAGTGGGGCTCGAACCCGGGCAACCGCTATGCAGTTGGTTTTTAACGGATCCAGTTGGGCTTTAATAGATCTGGTTGGCCTTTAATTGATCCAGTTGGGTTTAATGGATCCAGTATGGCTTTAACGGATCCAATATGGCTTTAACGTATCCAGTTGGGCTTTAACGTATTCAGTTGGGCTTTAACATACCCGGTTGGGCTTTAACGTACCCAGTTGGGCTTTAACGTACCTAGCTGGGTTTTAACGTACCCAGCTGGGCTTTAACTTACCCAGTTGGGCTTTAACGTACCTAGTTGGTGTTTAATGGATCCGGTTGGGCTTTAATGGATCTTATTAGGCTTTAACGGATCTAGATGGGCTATAACGTACCTAGTGGGGCTTTAATGGATACAGTTGAGCTTTAATGGATCCGATTGGGCTTTAATGGATTTGGTTGTCCTTTAATGAATCCACTTGGGTTTAATGGATCCAGTATGGCTTTAACGTATCCAGTTGGGCTTTAACGTACCCAGTTGGGCTTTAACGTACCTAGTTGGTCTTTAATGGATCCGGTTGGGCTTTAATGGATCCTATTGGGCTTTAACGGATCTAGATGGGCTATAACGTACCCAGTGGGGCTTTAATGGATAAAGTTAAGCTTTAAGTGATTTAGTTGGGCTTTAACTACACAATTGGGCATTAACTCTATGGATCCAGTTGGACTTCAATGGATCCAGTTGGTTTTAATGGATCCAGTTGGGCTTCAATAGATCCGGTTGGGATTTAATGGATTCAGTTGGGTTTTAACGTATCCAGTTGGGCTTTAACGGATCTAGATGACTTTAACGTACCCAGTGGGGCTTTAATAGATACAGTTGAGCTTTAAGGGATTTAGTTGGACTTTAACTACACAGTTGGACTTTAACGTACCCAGCGGATATTTTGTATTTAAAAATAATAATAATAATGGATCCGCCGAAAATCCTTCGAAAATCCGAAAAATTATTTTTTTAAAAGAAAATTAAAACATTCCGTCAACAATCCGTCGGAAATGGATCCGCTTGTGCTTTAATGGATCCAGTTGGGCTTTAATGGATCCACTTGGGCTTTAATAGATCCAGTTGGGATGTAATTGATCTACTTGTACTTTAATGGATCCACTTGGTTTTTAATGGATCCACATGAGCTTTAATGGATCCAGTTGAGTTTTAATGGTTCCATTTGGGGATTTCATGGATCTAGTTGGCTTTAATAAACCCATTTGGGCTTTAATGGATCCAGTTGCGCTGTAATAGATCCAGTTGGGCTTTAATGGACCCATTTGGGCTTTAACGTACACAATTGGGCTTTATGGATCCGGTTGTACTTTAATGGATCCAGTATGGCTTTAACGATCCCATTTGGGCTTTAATGGATCCAATTGGGCTATAATGGATCCACTTGCACTGTAATGGATCCACTTGGTTTTTAATGGATCCACATGAGCTTTAATGAATCCAGTTGAGCTGTAATGGTTCCATTTGGGGCTTTTCATGGATCCAGTTGGCTTTAATAGACCCACTTAGGCTTTAACGTACACAGTTGGGCTTTAATGGATCCAGTTGTCCTTTAATGGATCAAGTATGGCTTTAATGATCCCATTTGGGCTTCAATGGATCTACTTGGGCTTTAATATATCCAGTTGGGTTGTAATGGATCCACTTGCACTGTAATGGATCCACTTGGGCTTTAATGAATCCACATGAGCTTTAATGGATCCAGTTGAGCTTTAATGGTTCCATTTGGGGCTTTCATGGATCCAGTTGGCTTTAATAGACCCATTTGGGCTTTAATGGATCGAGTTGCGCTGTAATTGATCCAGTTGGGCTTTAATGGACCCATTTGGGCTTTAACGTACACAGTTGGGCTTTAATGGATCCGGTTGCCTTTAATGGATCAAGTATGGCTTTAACGATCCCATTTGGGCTTTAATGGATCAAGTTGGGCTTTAATGGATAAAGTTGGGTTTTAACGTACCCAGTTAGGCTTTAATGGATCAAGTTGGGCTTTAACGTACACGGTTAGGGTTTATCGGATCCAGTTGGGATTTAACGTACATATTTGGGCTTTGATAGATCCGATTGGGTACTCGGAATTAACGATGGCACAAATTCAGATAATGATGTTAATGAGTTTCATAATACTAACGATGAATATGTCCATGACCTGGATTATTGATTAAATATTAGTATGTGTGATGCGTTGAATTATTTATGTTAAGGCAGATTTCGTAATCTTTAGTTGCCTTTATATTTAAATAAGTTATAAATTAAAAAAAATGTTAGTATGTGTGATGCATTGAATTATTTATGCTTTTCTATTTAGTTAATTAATATTTCAATAAGATTAGATATTTGCAAAATTCCATATATAAATTTTATTTTTTATGAAACCTTAAAATGATATATATGAAATTAAGTTAAAGTAAAAAAGTTGTATTAATTTAAGTTAAACAGATATAAAATGATTGTTTATTTTTTATGAAGCCTTAAAATTATTTTTTTAAGGAACAAGATAATTGTTTTATTATTAAGTTAAAGTAATTTTCTTTATTAATTTAAAACAAGATATATTATACATAGTATATTAATTAAGAAATTATATTAATTTAAAACAATATATTTATTTTTTTAATTCTTCCACCATCCCCGCCCCCCCCAAAAAAAAAAATTGTTTATCTTTTTCCAAAATTTATTTCCGACCAAATTTTTTACTTCCATGCCACCTAATTTTTACTAGGTCAAAAAGTTAAAATTAAATATTATTTTTTTTACTTGCTAGCTAGGTCAAAAGTTTTTATAATTAACATCTTTTTCCCAAACTCAACCCATCACCATAGCCACCGGGAGCACTCTACCACCGCTGTCTGTACCGTCAACTGCCACCACGGCCAAGAGCACTGTCTCTACCACCACCACCACCACCGTCGAGAGCCCTCCCCACCACCCCTGCCGCTGTCGAGTACCAGCAACCACCACCACCGCCGGGAGCACTCCACCGTTGTTGTCTCCACCACCACCACCACCACCACCGTCGAGAGCCCTCCCTACCCCTGCCGCTGTCGAGAGCCCTCCCCACCACCCCTACCGTTATCGACTACCAGCAACCACCACCACCGGTCGACATTGCCACCACCACTATCGATTATAGAGGTATACAACTGAGCCCCTGTTTGATTTCTCGATTTAATCTTCATCGTTCCCTGAGCCCCTGTTTGTTTTCTCGATTTAATCTTCATGGTTCCAAGTTATTATGAATGTGATTATATGGTTATATGGGTGATATATATATGTATATATATATATATATATATATATATATATATATATATATATATATATATATATATAGCGGGGGTTACAAATTATGATGGCTTATTTTGTATCTCATCCAACAATGGTTGAACTTTTGTTTTTATTTTGATCAAGTAATTGTTATATATAATATCTATTTTCATTTCCAGCACTATTCATATACATCATTGTAAATCTTGAATTTCATCACCATTCACCACTATGAACAGACAAGTTATATGGTTATATGGGTGATATAATCTTATTCACCCCTATTCACCATATACGATTGCTTATTTCATATTCTTGATTATTATGAATGTGGTTATATGGGGGATATATATATATATATATATATATATATATATATATATATATATATAGGATCAGGTTTATTTGTTAACCACATTTTTTGTGTTAACTTTATGAATCATTATAAGCCCTTGATATTGGAAATCAATGGTTAAGATTGAATATTTTTTAAAAGCCTTAATAAATGTACAATTAATGAAAAATTAGGAGTGAACTATAGTGATAAGGGTATTTTAGGAAAAAAAATTAATGAAATATTATGTTTTTATTCTCTCTTAATTAATGTTTCTTCCAAAAGAATCGTAACCCCCGGTTCATTAGTGTTCATGAATCTGCATGTATTTGAACATTATTCTTCTAAAAGAATCGTAACCCCCGGTTCATGCATGTTCATATGAAGAAATATGAACATTATTACTTTTAAATATCATCTTCATATGAAGAAATATGAACAATATTACTTTTAAATAATCATATTCATATGAATAAATATGAACAATATTACTTTTAAATATCACCTTGAACATGTGCTAACTTTATGTTACCTTAATTGACATCATATTCATATTCATATGAAGAAATATGAACATTATTACTTTTAAATATCACCTCGAAAATGTGTGTATGCACTTACATACGAACCGCCTTAATTGAATATCCTCCATCCATATTATGTGTTTCCCGTATCGACACGATTCCACCAATCGCACTACTATCGACGTCATTATATATGATTGAATTCATAATATTTGATGTCGTTGCGTTCATTCCAGGTATGTTCATGTGTTTTATGATTTAAGAAAAATAGCGGAAAATTTTCTGGAAAACAATGACTACGATTTTATCAAACAAATGAACCGGAAAAACTATAATAATAATGGTTTGATTTCAAAATTTTGATGAAAATGGAGAAAATTCTACAATTGTAACTTACAATAAAATTATGGAAACTTGAATCTTGTAACTCCCAATAAAATTAATGAAAATTGGTTATTTAGAAAATGACTTTTGTACCCTTTTACATTAAATATCAAAATAAATTAAAATCACCCAATCTTGCAATCCTATTGGTTGAGCAAGGTTCATAAAGTTAACAAGAAATGTATGGTTAACAAATGATTCTCTCTCTCTCTCTCTCTCTCTCTATATATATATATATATATATATATATGTGAACATGGTTATATGGGTTATATGGTTGTATGGGTGATTTAATCTTAATATGAATGTCGTTATATGGGTTATATGGTTAATGGCATGGGTTATATGAATGTGGTTATATGGTTTATGGCTACGGTCATTGTTTTTTAGGCTACTGTCAGTTTTCATATTCTTGATATATATGGCTACTGTTAGTTTTTGATCTATAAAATTTGTATCATCAGTTTGCATTTGCAGATCCATATGGCGTCGGTCTTGGGAAGAACTACCACACGCTCAGAGGATGATTCGGTAGAGGTTAATCGGAGGCGACACCTTTAGTTTTCGTCCAACGCTGTTTGTACCTTCCAACTACGGGGTCACCAAGATGAGGCAAAAAAGGAAGCCGCCGAACAAAAAAAGGAAGCCTCCGAACAAAGAAAGATGATAGAAACTTTGATGCTATGTGCGGTGGTGCTAGTGATGCAAACTCCAACTCAACAACCCCGACGAACAATGCTTTAGGTTAATTTTTTATTTTATGTTTTCGAACTTGTTGCTTATTTTTGTACTTAGTTTAAGAAAAACGTTATATTTCAATTATTGAATTTATTAGTTTTGTTTGGTAATTGGAGTTGTTTGCCGATTTACACGAGTTTGTTTGTTGCCTAAGCCTTAGGCAACATATAAACCTAGGGCTGTAAACGAACCGAATGTTCAGCGAACTGTTCGGCGGGAAGTTCGTCTATTTAATAAATGAACGAACATGAACACATTTTTTTGTTCGTTTAGTTAAATGAACGAACATGAACAATGGTCTCGTTCGTTCATTTACGTTCGTGAACGTTCGTTCATTTATGTTCGTTAATGTTTGTTCATTTATGTTCGTTTACGTTCGTTTATGTTCGTTTACGTTCGTTTATGTTCGTTTATATTTGTTTATATATAAATATATTTATATATATTATGACATTAATTTATCAAAGCATTAATTAAATTAATTTTTTAAAATTCTTTTTTATACCTCCTAAGTATATCCGTTTTTTTAATTTTGTTATGTTATTTTTTACGAACGAAATTATAAGTAACGGTGGTTGTTTTTTATTCATTTGTGTTCGTTTATGTTCATTTGTGTTCGTTCGTTTACGTTCGTATATGTTCATTTATATTCGTTCGTAGATGTTCATTTATGTTCGTTCGTTTAGCTCTTAATGAACAAACATAAACGAACACGAACAAACATATTTTCTTAACGAACGAACATGAACACAAAAAATTTCGTTCGTTTACCGTTCGTGTTCGTTCGTTTGTTCGGTTAAGTTAAACGAACGAACACGAACAAGCCTCCGTTCATATTCGTTCGGTTCGTTTACAACCCTGTATAAACTCCTCTTAAGCAACATTTTTCATTTGTTGCCTAAGTGAGATTTGGTGTAGTGTCAAAAGAAAGCACATCAGGAAGTGAAGATCAAAAAGATTCAAAACCAACAACAACCTCCAAATTGATAGATTTTGTTCATATTTGATTTTAATAAAAAATCCAGATATGGTAAAACCAACTTTAAAAAGCTAACAAAAATTTTCGATTATTTTCTAGGAAAACCAACTTTTTAAAGCTAACAAAAATTTTCTTGGTAAAACTAATACACAAAAGAATTTAATTTTAATTTTTTTTAAAAATCACCAAAATTTTCGACGGATTTCTGGCGGAAAAATCCGTCGGAAAATAAATAAATAAATATGGGAAAATTCGCCGAAAGTCTTGTTCTTTTTTATTAAATAAATTTTTTTAAATAATTTTTTAATGCGTCACATGTGCATTGCAAATTTCGATATGCAAAACAAATCGAACGAACACGAATGGATGTTTGTTCGTGTTCATTCAGTTAACACAACCGGACAAACAAACGAAGATGAACGATAAATGAACGAAAGTTTTTGTGTTCTTGTTCATTTGTTTAACTTAATCGAATATATGAATAGTAAGCAAACAAAATTTTTTGTATTCTCGTTCATTCATAAAGAAAATGTGATCGTTTTCTTTTGTTAAAATGTTAAACGAACGAACGTAAATGACAATTTAGGCTAATTGTCTTGCATTTTATTCAACCAAAGCCTTCAATTTATACAAGAAGAGGAGGACATAAAAAAACCAAAAGATCTACGTTGCTTGATTATAGGAATTAGTTTCCTATATCAAAGCAAATACATATGGAAAATACTAATATTATGGAAAGAAAATATCATCAAATATATATTCCTAACATCCCCCCTCAAGTTGGAGCATGTGGGTCAAAAATGCCCAACTTGTCAACAAGAAGATCAAACTGCTTCTTCCCCAAGGCTTTGGTGAAGACGTCGGCGAGTTAGATTGTTGTCGGCACATAAGACGGAGCTATGAGACCATCCTGGATTGCATCACGGACGAAATGACAATCGACTTCTATATGTTTTGTGCGTTCATGAAAAACCGGATTTTGTGCTATATGTAAGGCAGACTCACTATCACAGAAAAGAGGAATTGCCTTAGGGTGATGAACACCCAAACTCAATAGTAATCCTTTCAACCATTTTAATTCACAAGTGATTGATGCCATAGAGCGATACTCAACTTCTGCGGATGATCGAGCAACTGTGTGTTGCTTTTTAGATTTCCATGAGACGGGGGAATTGCCTAAAAAAATAAACCAACCAGAAAGTGACCGCCTTGTAATGGGGCAGGTGGCCCAATCTGAATCACACCATCCGATTAAGGACAACTCACTATCAGAACGAAGCAAAATACCTTGACCAAGAGAGCCTTTGAGATATCGAACAACCCGCAATGCGGCATCCCAATGTTCCTGTCGTGGGTCTTGCATGAATTGAGACAAAATATGAACCGAGTATGTCAAGTCGGGACGAGTTACTGCCAAGTAAACGAGACGCCCCAACAGTCGCCGATAAGGTTCAGGATCCGGAAGAAGCGGACCCGTGGCACGTGCAAGATGATGATTCTGCTCTATTGGGAACGCAGCTGGCTTTTCGCCTAATAGACCAGCTTCTGAAATTATACCGAGAGCATACTTTCTTTGACACAAAAATATGCCAGAAGGATTTCGTGCCAGCTCGATGCCAAGGAAGTACTTTAATACTCCTAGATCCTTCATATGAAAACATTTGCTTAAGTAAGCCTTGAAAGTCGTTACCGCATCAGAATTATTACCGGAGATCAGCAAATCATCAACGTATACGAGCACATTAATCTGAACTGAGCCTTTAGTGTAAGTGAACAAAGAATAATCAGAGTAAGACTGAAGAAAGCCATACCCCTTCAATGCAGTCACAAGCTTGGAAAACCAACAACGAGGGGCCTGCTTCAAACCATACAATGATTTTCGCAAACGACAAACCATGTCAGGATTTGTCGAACTGAAACCTGGAGGAAGTTTCATGTATACCTCTTCGTCCAAATCTCCTTGTAGAAACGCATTGTGAACATCCATTTGATGAAGCTCCCAATTCTTTGAGGCGACAATTGCCAAAAAAACTCTAACCGTAACCATTTTGGCGACGGGAGCAAAGGTCTCGGTGTAATCAATTCCTTCGACCTGATGATGCCCAAAAATCACTAATCTGGCTTTCAGTCTTTCAATGCTTCCATCAGAGTTATACTTGATTTTATACACCCATTTGTTTCCTAAAGCTTTCTTTCCAGGAGGCAATGGTTCCATGGTCTAAGTTTCGTTATCTTCCAACGCTCGAATTTCTTGTTGCATTGCAGCACACCATGCTTTATCTTTGACAGCCTCTTTAAAAGATCGTGGCTCAACACCTGTTGTTATTGCTGCAAGAAAATTTCGGTGTTTGACAGAAAACTTGTCACAGCTAACAAAGTGTGCTATGGGGAACGGGGTACCTGAGGAAATGCGTGAATCTGGTTTAGGTGGAGTGAGGGATGGACTTTTCTTGGTGATTGTATGCGTTACGTAGTCTCTTAATCTCACTGAAGGTTGCTTTTCTCGTAAGCCATGACCGAGATTATTTTCTGTTGCCGTAGAGTTCCCTTGAGTTGGATCTAAAGTATTTCTTGCTTCAGTTGAGGGTGTGGGAACCGTCAGCTCATGGTTGATTTGGGAGTCATTTTGAGGTTGATCATAATGACCCATGTCATCAACTATTTCTTCAAAGTTTTCGTCAATGGTGGGAAAACCATTCATAACGGTGGGTGGTTTTACATCATTCACGAAAGGAAATATATGCTCATAAAATTTGACATCCCTTGAAACAAAAACTTCTTCCATTTCAAGGTCAAATAACGTCCATCCTTTCTTACCAAATGGGTAGCCCATAAAAACACATTTACGACTTCGACTCGCAAACTTGTCTCCTTTCGCACGTCGATTATGAGCAAACGCCAAACAACCAACAATACGCAAGTCATTAAAAGAAGGTGGGCTTACAAATAGCATCTCATATGGAGTTTTGTTAGAGAGAATGCTAGAAGGTGTACGATTTATTATGTGAGCTGCAGCAAGGACACATTCCCCCCAAAAACGAATTGGCAAACTTCCTTGAAACCGTAATGCACGAGCTACATTCAAAATATATTTGTGTTTTCGCTCGACTCTTCCATTTTGCTGAGGGGTACCCACACAAGATGTTTGAAATAAAATCCCATTTGCCAAAAAATAGTCTTTCATGCAGTTAAATTCCGTACCATTATCGCTACGAACAATTTTCAATTTTTGAGAAAATTGTCATTCAATCATGGCAATAAAAGACATAAACATATTAAACACCTCTCGTTTATCAACTAATAAATAGACCCACACAGCTCGAGAATATTCATCTACTATAGTTAAAAAATAACGAGCATCGGAAGAAGAAAGCTCATCATACGGTCCCCATAAATCACAATGTACTAACTCAAAAAAACAATTTGATCTACTTTCACTAGAACGAAACTTGTCTCTAGACTGTTTAGCGCGATGACACACTTCGCACGCTTTATTTAAATGACTCTTATCATGGCTAAAAAAAGGAAGAGACTTCACCACTTTTTCGGAAGGATGACCCAGTCGATTATGCCACAACTCCAAAGATTTTGAATTATCAACCGAAACAACTTGCACCTTCAATCCTTGTCTTAGGTAGTAAAGTCCATCCCGTCTCTCACCCGTCCCAATCACTTCCCTCGAATGACGGTCCTGTATAGCACACAAGTTAGTGTCAAATTGGACCGAGCAACTCAGACTATCATTGAGTTGTGAAACTGAAATTAAATTGCAATTTAATTTGGGAACGAAAAGAACTTGATGGAGGATGATAGTGTCTGTCAATTGTACGACATCCTTTTTAGTGGCAACCACCGTTTCACCATCTGGAAGCCCGACTGAACATGATGAGACTTCCTTGATATCTTGTAAGAGAGATTCATCACCGGTAACATGATTAGAACAACCACTATCAATTATCTAACCATTCATTCCAAACTTACCATGCAACCTGTTAGAAGAAGACTGAGAAGACTTTTGAGAGGCGCCAAAAGCGGTTGCAAGGGCAGCCCATTGTTCAGCTGTGAAGACCGACAAGGATTGCATAGTAGGACCAGAATTGGATTGTCCAATAGGCTTTCCATTGGGCTGTCCGTTGGTGTCCGCTGCTGTTGCATTAGCACGTACGCGGCTAGAGTTACGACATGTGTGCTGCTGCTGGAACTTTGTTCTTCCCTTTACGTTGCCCTTTCCTTCTTGATTACCTGTATATTTTTCTAGATACCAATCTGGAGTACCATGAATATCAAAACAGGTAGAAACATCATGTCCTGTTTTATGACAATGAGAACATACAAGAGCATCTTTATCGGCTTTGTCTATATACGGTTTTGCTCTATTTGTCATACGAACAGCAAACCCGTGTACCTCAGGCTTTTCATCGTTGTTGCGTGTGATCCCGCGGACTCGCTCTTCTTGTGAAATCTGTTGAAAAGCTCGGTTCAAGGAGGGCAAAGGGTCTTGTGACAAGATTGTTGATCGTAACTGAGCATAATACTCTGAACATAACCCAAGAAGAAATTGTTGTTGTTAATGTACTGTATTTAGGAAGTTTTGTAAAGTCATCCTTAGTGCAATAGGCTTTGTCATTAGCATAATGGGTTGGACTAAATTGTGTAACATGGGTTATTGGAGTATAAATAGGAGGTGTTTGTAGTTTGTTTGTAACCATTCATTTTCACAATGTAGCCTTTAAAGTTTGTAAGTGTTTCTAGAGAGAGAAACTCTCTCTCTCTAGGTTGTGAATAATACAATCATTTCCAACCCAATCTACCTCTTGTTCAATCTTTCATGCATTGATTAATTGTGAATTCATGACCTATCATGTGGTATCAAAGCCTAATCGAAGAAATTATTCATCGAAACGATCGAATTCGCAATTTTTCAATGGAACAGTGATTGTGGTCGCATGAAAAGTAACTGTGATTTCAAATTCTTCATTTTGGATCTTAATTGATCGATATTTGATGCTAGATTGATTATATGTATAGAGCCGAATCATTTGTAATCAATCACATTGTTTAATTTCAATCAATTTAGAAGAATTAGTCGATTTTGAGATTTTTTTTGTTCGAAATATTTTTCTTTTGTGTTGTGATCGAATTCTTGTATTGAGATGTTTTTAGACAAGATCATCAACTACAAAGTTGTTTAGAAGTATTTTTCGAACATGCTCACAAGGTTTCATCTCAAAATTCGAAGAAATGCGAAAGATTTGGTGTTTTTCAGATTTCAGACTCGACTTCGCGCAAGATCTGTGAAACGCGCTAGATTCATATGAAGAACGCGCAAGATTCATCTGAAGAACGCGCAAGCTGAAAAACGCGCAAGGATAGAGAGAAACGCGCAAATCAAGCGTGCGAGTTTGAGTAAACGCGCAAGATGAAGCGTGCGAGTTTGAGTAAACGCGCAAGATGAAGCATGCGAGTTTGAGTAAATGCACAAGATGAAGCGTGCGAGTTTAGGAAACGCGCAAGACAAAGCTTGCGAGTTTGAGCGATTAACTTCCTTTAGTCTGTGAGTTTCATGCTTAGCGAGTTTGATATTGTCAAAATTTTTCTAAGGCATAAAACGCGCAAGTCAAGGCCTGCGAGTTTTTCAAAACGCGCATGAAGAGGCCTGCGAGTTTCAAGAACACACACATCATGTTTAGCGCGAAAGAACGTGAATAGTTCTTTGCGAGTTATTTGTTCTGCGAGTTCTGAGCTTTTGCGACAAGTTACTGTTCACACCCATTTTTGCGACAAGTTGTCTTGTGAGATTTAACTGTCAAATTTTTCCTCAGATAAATCTTCTACCCTGCCTAGTAGTGTTTGCTACAAGTTGCATCCTCCGACAATCATACCAGATTAAGTTCTTATGCTGAATTCCTATTCAACTCGCGGTCAAAGACAGATTTGATGTTATATACTGAAGATGCACTCTGGTTGTCATGTCATAATCCACACATATCATTCTTGTGGGCGTTAAGGAATGTGTTGGGTTTACTAAAGTTAAAAGTTGTCTTTATGTGCACTCAGTCGAGGTTACTGTCCACATCAGATCTGATATTTCAGTTGATACTCTAAGAATAAGAGCTACTTTCATGGGGGAGCCAGAGCTGATTGAAGTTTAAGCAACGCTAAAGTTTTTAAAAGAAATAAAGGGGGAGAATGTTAATGTACTGTATTTAGAAAGTTTTGTAAAGTCATCCTTAGTGCAATAGGCTTTGTCATTAGCATAATGGGTTGGGATAAATTGTGTAACATGGGTGATTGGGGTATAAATAGGAGGTGTTTGTAGTTTGTTTGTAACCATTCATTTTCACAATGTAGCCTTTAAAGTTTATAAGTGTTTCTAGAGAGAGAAACTCTTTCTATCTCTAGGTTGTGAATAATATATACAATCATTTCCAACCCAATCTACCTCTTGTTCAATCTTTCATGCATTGATTAATTGTGAATTCATGACCTATCAGTTGTAGCCTGTCATCTTCACGCCGTTTCTCATGTTGTTTGCCAACATTACATGTACACTTACCGCATTTGCAAGAAATCAAAGGCTCATGTTTGTCCAATTCATCCCATAGAACACTTAATTTACTAAAATAAACAGCAACCGACATAGTTTTAGTTTGCTCACATCGACTGATATCGGCTTTAAGTTGTTGGATTCGCGGTCCATTAACCACCGAGAATCTTTCATGTAAATCATCCCATAAACGTTTCGCGTTATCATAATTAGACAACATAGATCGTACCTCGGGATCAATCGTATTTGTGAGCCAAGAAACGAGCATGCAGTGAATTGTTGCCCAATCATCCTTAGTACAAAGCGGTTTGATGTCGTTGATCGTTTCATCAAGAAAACCGAATTTACGCCTCGAACAAAGGGCCATACGGATTGCGTGAGACCAATCGTCGAAATTGTTAAGCTTAAGCCGAATAGGAGTGATGAAGTCACCTGGCCGATCTTGAGGGCCTAGGTAGAAAGGTGATGATGGATCTATCTTTGGCGGAGGAGGGGGTGGTTCTCCGGCCATGGTTTAAGGAAAGAAATTGTAATCACGATGGCTCTGATATCATGACAATTTAGGCTAATTGTCCTGCATTTTATTCAACCAAAGCCTTCAATTTATACAAGAAGAGGAGGACATAAAAAAACCAAAAGATCTACGTTGCTTGATTATAGGAATTAGTTTCCTATATCAAAGCAAATACATATGGAAAATACTAATATTATGGAAAGAAAATATCATCAAATATATATTCCTAACAGTAAACGAACTAAACTTTTTGTGAACATATTCGTTCATTAAGAAAATTTGTTTGTTTGTGTTTGATCGTTAAGATATAAATAAAAATCAGCTTGAGTTGTTGAAATGTTGGTTTTCACCCGTTCACGATGCACATTTAGCATCCATCACTACCAGACCTTGGTCTGTTTTTATAGTTAAAGTCAGTCGTCTAATTCCTAAATTATTAGACTCTAAACTAGTAATAGATAACAACTTGATGCCCCCTTAGGCTCTGATGCCCTGTGCGATTGCACGTGGTCAGGGTCGGCCTGCTTGCATCCCAAAAGTTGTATAGAGATGTGCCAGAAGTTTTTCTGAGAATTTTTCTTTTTACTAATGTATGATGGATTTCATGGCAGAAAGTACATGAAGTATCATGGATGTGTATCGGCTAACCACGGACTTGTGGTATTCGTAATCTCGATTAGCATTTTGCTTATTAATCATAGGCTCTCGTTTTTGTCTCTCACAAGTTTCTCTCTCTTAAAAACTCAAAATCCTTTTCTGTTCTCCAAACTTTTCAAGATTTCAACCAAAACAAAAAATAGTTCAAGGTAAATCTCTCTGATTTTCACCTTAAAGTGTTTATCGACATATTAAAACACCTTGCTAGCTAGGATATTGGTTAGAGATAAAGTTTTTCATACAATATAAAATCCATGCAGATTTTTATCCCAAATATATATATATATATATATATATATATATATTGTGATAAGTGTAAATCGATGTAAGTTCCTTATATACTTGTAAGATAGGATCATTTGTTTGTAATCGGTTTGTTTATAAATGTATAGGATCCTTTACTTATAGGATAGGATATTTTGCAATCGGTTGGCATAGTATATATATATATATAGAGAGAGAGAGAGAGAGAAAATGAGATACAAGAATAATTAAAAATCGAGTACGTAGTTTCCTAATTAATACTTTCATGGTATCAGAGCTCTCTCTCGATCTAAAACCTCCTCAGAGTATCACGTACGCCTACCCTACTTCAAGCGACATCTAACATTGGACATCTTTTTCCCCTCTCAAGATTAAGTAATCTGTTTATAATTAATTGACTAAGTTCTACCTCTCACCACAGTAGTACTATATATATATATATATATATATATCAAGCCTTAATTGATCTTTTCTTTAATTAATTTCTCTTTTTTCCCCTATAATTTATAATCACCTTGATATGATCTCGTGAATTTGCACCAACCAAAACCTCATTCCATTCTTAGGAAATAATTATCCTCGATCTCTTTTGTTCTTGATCCCAATTCCCAAGAAGGTAGGTTCAATACACGTCTGTCTTAATTGGGCATGCATCTCTCTTTCAAAATACCGCTAATTAAGGCTCATGAAGTCCTCAACTACATCGATATATATATATATATATATGCTCCATCCCTCGCCCCGTCGATGTCAACGATGTCATGTGGGCTCACCATGCTATATATCGTGTTACAATGGAAAAAAATCCTCGCCTAGACTCGCCCCAAGAAATATTTCAAGACAGCAAGAGTAGTCCATCTCGAGAAGCAATTCTCTATCATCCATCAAGAATCCTTCCCCAGTATCTCCGCCTACTATATTCTCAACAACTCAAAGCATTCATGGATCAACTCATCAGCATATACCGGCAATCCTATTTTCGGCTCAGTCAGTGATCGGTTGTTAACTTTTACTTTATTTTCTCGTCAATCGTCCTCAATTAATGCATAAAAATGGTAAAACCGAACTACATTGATGCGTTTTTATATTTTTATAGGTTCGGAACAATTTGGAGCGAAAAAGAACGATTTTTGACAGATTTGCGCGATTGTGGCGTTTCGAGCATATCTCACTCGTCCGAGCTCCGTTTAAGACGATTCTAGATGATCTGGAAACTTAACAAACGGACCTACGACTTTGAAGTTTCGAGCTTTCGCAAATTCGGAATGCATCTGGGCAGAAACTGATCCCAAAGTCGGAATTAGCATGTTGGACAGAAAAACAAGTAATGTACAAGGTGTTTAAAGGTGTTGTAGGGGAAGAAGGGGGGATCGATTGGCAGCCGTGGGAGCAGCCTTTGGCTGCTATTCTTTTAATTTTTTTTATATGAAATACTCATTCAATTTTAAGGGTTGAAACGATGATGAAAGATTCGAAGATTGTGATTCGTTAGTTGATGATTGGAGATTTGAGTAATGATTTTATTAGAGATGCAGTTAAGGTTTGAGATTTCTTTTTTAAGTATTGTTTTTTTAATAAATCATATTTATTAATTTCAGTTCCGTTTTAGAATTCGGTTTTTGCTATTGTTGGTTATTGAAAGTATTCGATTTGATTTTTCTCGAATAAAGTTTTGTAGTTTTTATTATTTATAATTGAGAACGTTAAATGGTTAGTGATTGTGATGATCTTGATGTTCTAGTTTTTATAAAGTTTCTACGAATTTTTCATTGCGAACGATATGTGACAGGTATTGTTAGCTTTGAATGATTTCGTATTTTCGTTATTTTGTTAGTCTTAAAGTTTTTAATTTTATCCGTTTAATTCGATTCTCAATCCAAATTAACCTTTTGAAAGTAGTGTATTTGTGCCAATTAGATTTCGGTTTTTAGTTAGATTATTTTTAAGCTTTATTCGAGTTAATTGGGTAGCCAATCTTTGTGACACACATGCATTCGATTTTAATACAAATCGTTAATTTAACCACTGACTTCCTGACAACTAGTACAAAAATGGCCAAAAGTGACGGTTAAAAACCGTCACCATAGGCACTACTAGAAAAATCAAAATTTCCGACGAAAATTACCGACGGACAAAAACCGTCGGTAAATAGCGACGGAATACCGACGGATATTGAATTTTAGCGATGAAAAATTTTGCCGTCGGTAATCCGTCGGTAAAAATCCCCATCCATCGGTAATCCGTCGGTAAAATAATGTTTTCCAACGGATTACCGACGGACCCTTTAATATTTTAATATTTATTTATTTTTATTATATATTCCGTCGGTAATCCGTCGGTAAATAATTAAATTTTTATTTTTTTTAAATTAAAAATCCGTCGGTAATTACCGACGGATTAACGACGGAACATTTAATATTTTGATTTTCATTTATTTTTATTATATATTCCGTCGGTAATCCGTTGGTAAATAATTAAATTTTTATTAGTTTTTTTAAATTAAAAATCCATCGGTAATCCGTTGGTAATTACCGACGGATTACCGACGGAACATTTAATATTTTAATTTTCATTTATTTTTATTATATATTCCGTCGGTAATCCGTCGGTAAATAGTTAAAAAAAATTATTTTTTTTAAAATTAAAAATCCGTCGGTAATTACCGACGGAACATTTAATATTTTAATTTTCATTTATTTTTATTGTATATTCCGTCGGTAAATAATTTAATTATTATTATTTTTTTTAAATTAAAAATCCGTCGGTAATTACCGACGTATTACCGACGGATCATTTAATATTATAATTTTCATTTATTTTTATTACATATTCCGTCGGTAAATAATTAAATTATTATTTTTTTTTTAATTAATTTTGGATTTTATGTCATCACTTGTGTGTTTGGGATTTAATAAGTCAACAACAATCATAATGGGTTTTGATGGGTTCAATTGGCTTACTGATTAGTATTGAGATGTGTTGGTTTAGTTGACTTATCGAACTGACTGCAAACCACACGCATATATATATGTAGTACATATGTTAGTACACAAACACGTATTAGTTTAAATATGGTGTTATGTTGGGCCCTAATAAATTGTAAAATATCATATTGGGCTATAATGGTGGTTTAGTGGTTCATAGCGGGGTATAATGGTGCTTAGTTGTCTAATTGATCCGAATACATGACACATTCATCTATGAAGTCGATACGTGTAAATAAACACATAATAAGTCATCACTTGTATGTTTGGGCCTTAATAAGTCAACAACGATCATAATGGGCTTTGATGGGTTCAATTGGCTTACTTATTAGTATTGAGATATGTTGGTTTAGTTGACTTATCGAACTGACTGCAAACCACACGCATATATATATATATATATATAGTGTTTGGTTCATTTGAGAAATGGTAAATATATGAGAAATAGAGAAATAATCCTAGCCATTCATATGGTCAAGATCGGATTTGACTAGTCAAATATTGCGGCTTTGACCGGTCAAAAGTTGCGGCTTTGACTGGTCAAAAGTTGCGGCTATCCCAAAAACAGAAGGACAATTTCGTAAATTTTACAAAACACACGGGTTGTGTTCATATATGAACATGTATAATTCACATATGAACTATATGTTCATATATGAATCAGTTGAACTAACTAACAGATTCATATATGAACTTTTGTGATTCATATATGAATCTGTATGAATCACAAAGATTCATATATGAATCAGTTGAACTAATTAACAGATTCATATATGAATCTTTGTGATTCATACAGATTCATATATGAACTCATCTCGTGTATTTTACGAAATTACCCCTCTACCTTCTATAGACCACACAAGGAATTATCCGATGCTTCGCGGTCAAAGCCGCAAATGTTGACCAGATGATAGGCTAAGATTACTTCTCTATTTCTCATATATTTACCATTTCTCAAATGAACCTCTCCCTATATATATATATGTGTGTGTGTGTGTGTGTGTGTGTGTGGTACATATGTTAGTACACAAACATGTATTAGTTTAAATATGGTGTTATGTTGGCCCTAATAAATTGTAAAATATCATATTGGGCTATAATGGTGGTTTAGTGGTTCATAGCGGGGTATAATGGTGCTTAGTTGTCTAGTTGACCCGAATACACGACACATTCATCTTTGACGAATGGATTGGGCTTTAATGATATCAATATGTATATACAGTACATATATGTTTGTATGTCATGTGTACATGTCTAAATGTTTATGTATGTTTGTATATGTGTATATATGTATGAACGTTTGTATGTATATACATGTATGTATGTGTATATACATATGTAGTTACTTATATGTATACAGTACATACTCTACATACATATGGCTTTAAAGCATTTTCATTGGTCCTTAATGGATTTATTGGGCTTTAAAGGGTTTCATTGGGCCTTAATTGTAACACCCCGATTTCGAAATGTATCGTTTCAAGTTAATTCGAAAATCGGTAATCTTAAGGGAAAAATAAGATATAAGAGTTTGGGCTTGAATCCTAGATTTCGTAGTCTTGATGGATGGGGGATTCAATTACGAGTCCAACGGTTCTTTCCGGAGCAAAAACGGAGCTATAACGAAGAAGTTACTGACAAAACAGTAAGCGAGAAGAAAACCGGACGAACAGTGGACTACGCGAGTTGTGCCGCGACTTAGGGCCAATCTCGCGACTTGAGAAGACACGGGCGACTTATGCCGCGACTTAAGGTCGCGGCATAACCCGCGACACTCACTGTCAGGTCTAAAACACGATTTTCAGCTATCAAACCTCATTTTCCTCTCAACCAAACCCTAACACTCTCCCCTCTTCTCTCCCAAACCGGCCCCTAAACCCAAAATCGAACCTTAACCCATTTCTAGGGTTTTCCTCCTTAAACCACATGAATCTTCATCATCTATCTAGTTGAGATCATGAACCACCTTCATCTTCATCTTCTTCACCAAATTCTTGGGGGTTTCGTCTAAACCTTTCACCATTTGAAGATTTGAAAGCTTATGGTTCGTTTTGGAGATCTACAAGTGTTTTGGTTGGTGATTCAAGCTATTGTTTGAGGTAATCTTCTCCTTCTTCAAGTATGGGAAATTAGGGTTTTTGGTATAAGATGAAAAGTTCATGTAAATGTTTGGGGAACATTCCTAAAGGGGTTGATTATGATTATTTATGATTGGAAATGTGTGGATGTAGGTTTTGGAAGAATCGTGCTTATGGATTCAAGTTTCTTCAAGGAAGCTCTAAGTGGGGTAAAATCTAGATTTAGCCTAAATCTAGCAAGGTGAGTTCAAGTTGATTTGTGAAAACGTTGTACATGCCAAAATGTTTATTTTAAAGCATTTATGTGTTTTACATGAAATTATCAACTATTGAGTTATTTGATAACTTTTGATTATTTGAAGTGTTTAACTTATTAAACCTTGTAAAACACCACATTTGGGATTTTTGGGATATTTTGATAAATGTGTCACAAAGGATCATGTTTTGGTGATTTATTGCATAAATAGGTATTTGCTCAGAAATGCATTTTTAAGTGTTTGTCGGGTTTTATGCATCATTCATGAAATGAGATATTTTGAAAAGTATGAAGGTGTGAGTCCTTTGGTTTTGGGTCATTCCCGACTTTGGGAAAGCTTTTCAGAAATGGAAAATCTTTTGGGTTTTGGGCCGAAGGCCAATGGTGATGTTGAGGAACAAGATTTTGGGGAAAATATATAATTTGGTTTATGTAACCATCTTAGCTCTCGTATTTTAGCCAAACGTTCATTATGCCTTTTGGGGCTTGATTATACTCGGTTGAGTCTTTGGAACATTTGTTCATTTTTGGTAGCTCGTTAAGGAGTCTTAGACGTATGGTGTACTTAGTTGCATCTTATTTGAGAGTTACGTGTTTTGAATGCGTTAGTCCATTCTTTTGAGCCATGTAACGTTTTATACTGTAATGCATTGGATCCATAGGCATACGAGTTAGTTGGTTAGTGGGGACTTTATCCCCGTTTTGGGACTGGATATTGTTATGGCCAGCGGGAGTACTCGAGGTAGATATCGTGGGTGGTTGAACTCGATGCCCGTTTGTAATCTAGTCTGGTTACTCATCGTGGAATTTAGTGTCCGCGTTTGAATTCTAGCGAGTGGTCCCCAAGTCATATTGTTGATTATGTAAGCTTGCGGTGGTGCTCTGCAGAGCCGTATACGGAGCTAAGTCTTGTGGTGGTAGCTCAGATGAGCCGGATACGGGGACTTGTGGCTTTGGTTGTGACACTCATTAGAGGTCGAGTAGACACTAGGATCAGTGGTGTCTTGCGGTGGTAGCTCAGAGGATCCGTATACGGGGAACCATGGTCTTATGTGAAGCTCGAGAACATTGATAAGTGGCTTAACTTTGTGTGCCCGCCACATTCGATGGAATTCGGGTATCCCCCGTCACCGAAAGGTGTTGTTTTTGGGTATTGAGTTTTATTATCCAAGTTTTCGGTGGCGTCTTGTGTAAATGGATATTATCCTTGGTTTATGGGTTGAGTATTATGCCACACCCGTGTTTTGGGTGTTTCGGGATGTAAAGTTTTAACCGTATTTTCATAAATGGATAGTTTGATTTCTATTCATGTTTTGAGTAGGTGTTGGATTGCATTACTTCATGAAATAACGTTTGGCGTTGAGGCGTCCATTTATAAATTGCATAATATTGGAAACGGGTCGTCCTCATATTTAAAGCAAGTCATTTTAAAGGATCATGATTTAAGTTGCATTATTTTCGTTTAATGGTTTTTATAATCATGATGAAAACTCTTGAACTCACTAGGCGTTAGCCTAACCTTTTTATTTGTCGGCATGTGCAACAGGTTCCGGTTGGGAATAGCTCTAGTGACACTGTGTATAGAGGAGTGCTAGTCGTGTGCTCGAGAGGTGGTTATCTTAGTGAAGTCTTCCGCACTTGTTTCGGGAAGAGCAACTTGTGTTCGAAGATTAAGTAGCACCCGACTTGATTTAGTCTTCGTGTATTATTTGAGAGTTTGAATTTGTTTAAGATTAAATAGAAGTTTTATTTTGGAGATTTACCTTTTAATTGATGTATTATCGAAATTTTAATTAGTTGCTCTTACCAAATTTTGAGGGTGTTACATTAATGAATCTATCGGCCTTTAAGGGGTTCTATTGGGCTTTAAAGAGTTTCATCAGGCCTTAATGGATCTATCAGAGTTTAAAGGGTTCTATCGGGCTTTAAAGGGTTCTATCGGGCTTTAAAGGGTTCTATCGGGCTTTAAAGGGTTCTATCGGGCTTTAAAGGGTTTCACTGGGCCTTAAGGGATTCTATCGGGCTTTAAAAGGTTATATTGGGCTTTAAAGGGTTTCATTTGGCCTTAATAAATCTATCGGGTTTTAAGGGATTCCATCGGGCTTTAAAGGGTTCTATTGGGGTTTAAAGAGTTTCATTGAGTCATAATGGATCTATAAGGGTTTAAGGGGTTCTAATAGGCTTTAAAGGGTTTCATTAAAATTCGTTAAAGGGTTATATAGTGCTTAGTGTCCCATTAGTGGATCTATCGTGGTTTAAAGGTTCTATTGGGCTTTGAAGGGTTTCATTGGGCCTTAATGGATCTATCGGGCTTTAAAGGGTTCTATTAGGCTTCAAATTGTTTCATTGGGCCTTAATGAATCTATCGGGATTTTAATGGTTCTACTGGGCTTTAAATGGTTTAATTGGGCCTTAATGGATTTATCAGGCTTTAAGGGATTCTACCGGGGTTTAAAGGCTTTTATTGGGCTTCAAATGGTTTTATTGGGCCTTAATGGATCTATCGGGATTTAAAGGGTTTCGTTGGGCCTTAATGGATCTATCAGGGTTTAAGGGCTTTAAAGGGTTTCACTGGGCCTTAAGGGATTCTATCGGGCTTTAAAATGTTATATTGGGCTTTAAAGGGTTTCATTTGGCCTTAATAAATCTATCGGGTTTTAAGGGATTCTATCGGTCTTTAAAGGGTTCTATTGGGCTTTAAAGAGTTTCATTGAGTCATAATAGATCTATAAGGGTTTAAGGGGTTCTAATAGGCTTTAAAGGGTTTCATTAAAATTCGTTAAAGGGTTATATAGTGCTTAGTGTCCCATTAGTGGATCTATCGTGGTTTAAAGGGTTCTATTAGGCTTTGAAGGGTTTCATTAGGTCTTAATGGATCTATCGGGATTTAAAGGGTTCTATTAGGCTTCAAATTGTTTCATTGGGCCTTAATGAATCTATCGGGATTTAAATGGTTCTACTGGGCTTTAAATGGTTTAATTGGGCCTTAATGGATCTATCAGGCTTTAAGGGATTCTACCGGGGTTTAAAGGCTTTTATTAGGCTTCAAATGGTTTCATTGGGCCTTAATGGATCTATCGGGCTTTAAAGGGTTTCGTTGGACCTTAATGGATCTATCAGGGTTTAAGGGGTTCTATTGGGCTTTAAAGGGTTTCATTGGCCTTAATCGTACTGTAAATCGTACTTTCTCAAAACCATCCAAAATCGTACTGTAAATCGACAAAAAAAATGAAACATTAAAATCGTGATTTATCTCGCTGCATTGCACGAGTATGCTTCTAGTATTCTTAAAAAACAAAACATTTTTAAAAAATAAAAGCTAAATTTCCTATTTTCCAAATCTTAATTTCCCTCCTATTTTTTCATCTCCCTTAAAACTTAGAACATAAATTAAAATAAGGTTTCACCCCAAAAAGGGGCGGGCTTTTCCCCCTCCCCAAAATCTAGGGTTTAACCTTAACATCTCGCATCCTAACCCCCCATCTCGCCTCTGCCTCCCTCAACCTCCCTCTGTTGTATATGTTGTATCATCGTCTCCCATCTCTCTAGTTCACACATACCTGTGGGCGGTTGGAGCATCTGCTTCCTCGACGACCAAACGATTCTCACGCCGAAGAAGAAAAGCTTGGCTCTCTCATCTGGTTCGTTCTCATTCCTCTCCATCTATCCTGATTTTTTATTTTCTTGTTACCTGTGTTTTACGATTTGAGATCCATAAAATCGAGTGAAACTGGTTTGTTCATAAAAATCGAGATTTGAGATCCTCTCTATCTGGTTCGTTCTAGATTTGAGATGCTCTCTATCTGGTTCGTTCTAGATTTGTATTCTCGATTCCTCTCTATCTGGTTCGTTATGGATTTGTATTATCGGTTGTGTTTTGCGATTTGAGATCCATAAAAATCGAGTGAAACTGATGGTTTGATCGATTCCTCTCTATCTGGTTTGTTATGGATTTGTATTCTCGGTTGTGTTTTGCGATTTGTTCTGTATCATCAGATTTTTTTGTGGATTTTTAAATGCAAACAAGATAACATGATTGAGATACATCATTAGAATGTAGATCAAGGTGCAGCTCGGATATTGTACATGCTGACTAAATCAAGGGAGTTGCTGTATTAGGTCTTGAAACTTAGGAAGTAATTCTGAAATCTGAATAAAAAAAGACTGTTTGTTTTTTAAGTGGTGGTGTTGAAATCTGAATAAAAAAGCCTGTTTGTTTTTTAAGTGGTGGTGCTGAAGTCTGAAATCTGAATAAAAAAGATTGTTTATTTTTGTAAGCTGAAAACGTCTGAATATATATTATTGTCTATTTTTTTCCCTGAACATGCGATACCCTTTCAACTTTCATACATTTGTGAATCGACACAAGTTCACTACTACATATTTACGTACAAATACAAATCCATGAATAGTAGAAATCAAGTGCACATTCGATCTCTCAAACACCAAATAGGTTTGAAAATTGATGGCAATAACTACATGCTAAGCAGATAAGGTCAATCAAAACAGTCCAAGCAACAATTTGGTTTTTCAAATTGGCAGTAACATAAATCAATTTGGTCATAATAAACCTCTTTAATGCACTTACCCAAGATCATCAACATAAACTTGTTTAATGCACTACTTCAAGATCGTCAACATAAACCTGTTTGATAGATACGATAAACTATATAAACAATCAAAACACTCCCAGCAACAATAAACCTGTCTAATGCACTACCCCAAGATCATCAACATAAATCCCTAAGATCATCAACATAAACCCATAAATCAAAAACCAAATATGGGAGCAACATAAATCAAGTAAACCATGTTTCAGCAATATTTGAATCTAGTCCATATGTTTAAGAAATATTTGAAACTAGTGTATATGACTAAATCAAGGGAGTTGCTGTATTAGGTCTTGAAACTTAGGAAGTAATGCTGAAATCTGAATAAAAAAAGACTGTTTGTTTTTTAAGTGGTGGTGCTGAAGTCTGAATAAAAAAGAAATGGTTATAATTCTGTTCAATCAAAATCTCTTTCAAATGAATTCTTTGAAAGTTATTCTGTAAAAGAAATGGAGGCTAAGCCTATTGAAGGTAAACTTTACGTCCCTCATCTCGTTTTGGAAAGTAAAATTTCTGAACTTGAGAAATCTTTTACAGATGAAAGACTCTTGATTGATATTGAACAAAAAGTGTTTTCAACTGTGCTTAAGAATAATGTTCTTTCTAAATCAAAGAAGGCTTCAAAATCTGATGATTTGTTTGGTCTAACTGATGGAGGGTTTGATTTTCTAAACTCTGATGGTGTTTTAGATGATTGTTTTGATTAATTTGATTTTAGTGCAAAACTTCCTAATCATTCGTCTTTTGTTGTGAATTCCTTTGGATTATCCAGTATGCTTAAGAAAGGTAAATCATCAATGAAAGTTCATGAAAAAGTTTCTGTGAAAACTAAGAATGCTAAAGGTAAGAAGAAATCTCAACATTCACAAAAACCGATCACTACTGGTAAGCCAAAGAAGAAGCATTCATTTGATTCTCTCAATTCTAACTCAAAAGTTTCAAATGTTTCAGACATGAGCAAGAAAAAGCTTGGAGTTACGTCTGAGTGGCAACCTAAGAAGAAGATAGATGAGAAGGATAGATCATGTTCTAGTGCTGATTGTAATAAGATTACTACTAGTAAAGATGATATAATTGTGGATGTTGCTTTTTCTAAACCAAAACTTGTCGTTTCTCGCAAGAAATATTCTATGAATCAATTATTCCAGTTACGTCTGTCTGCTAGAAAGTTTTCAAATTATGATAGACATGATTATGCTTCTTGTCAAGATTCTGATAATTGGTTTGGCACATATCATGTACACTCTTATCATTCTAGTTCTTCATTTGATTCTCAAAAGAAAAGAGGACCCAAATTTCAATGGGTACCAAAATCATGTGCTAACACAGTTGGATCCAAATGGAAATGAATACCAAAGATAAAGGATGAATCTGTGTTGCAGGAACCTTCTGTCAAGGGGGAGTAGGAGAACAAAATGGCTCTTGAATAATGCAGTTCAAGACCCGCACCTCAATGTTAGAAGAAAAGTTAGGCTTTTGAACACATCAGTTCAAAACCCAGACTTAAATGTCAAGTCAAAGGCTTCTAAGTAACTCAGCTTAGGACCCGTACTTCAACGAAGTTTGACTTCTAACAACAACAATTTAGGACTCGTACTTCAGTGATCAAAAGACCTTACTCCTGTGCTGATAAGAGATTGTTCTCCAATACTCCAATGAGGAAATCAACCATCTAGGGGGAGTAGATACTTTCTGAAATTTTATGCATATCTTTTTCAATGATAATTTTCAAATGCATAATTTCAGGGGGAGTAAAAAGGTGATGACTTCTGATTATTTCTTATCAGAACTCGTACTTTTATTGTTTTATTGCTTTTTGTTTTTTTTTTCAATTTCAGTGAATAAATTTGCTTTGACTATGCCATAAGACTTTTGCAGTTTGAGAGATGCTTACAAGATCATATCTTTATGACTTTAAGCTTGACTTCATGAGATGTAAGATTGCACGAAAAAGGTATAATTCTTTTTCTTAATCTCACATATGGTTGAAAGAAGGACAACTTTCAATCATTGAAAACATGTTCTCAAAAGTTCAAATCACTTCTCGATTCTTCATCAGATTTTATAATTTGGAAGTGTAATTTTCAATGTTTTCTTAATTCATCTTTGAGCTTTAACTGATAAAGTTAAACCATTTTGAGCATCATATGCTTTCTAGGAAAACATCGGATTTCATTGTGCTAAGACTTAACACAACTTCTACGGATACACGTTAACCAGTGTTTCCTACCCAAGAGGTTAATCCATAGTGATTGAGTGTGAGAAGTCGAAAAGAAATGAGTGTGGATTGAGTGATGAGGTATACAGAAAAAGAGAGTTTGGTTAGAGTGAGCTTAATGTTTAAAAGAAACAGGGTGTGAGAATAGAGTTAAAAGAATATCAGAACTCTACACCAACTTTTTCTGAGCCGGGCAGCCACAATTCTAATGTTTCACAACTCTTTGGTGATCATTATTGAAACAGGAAACTAGCCCATGCCAACTCTTGATCAAACCTCACCAGCCACTCATTTTCTTCTTAAAACGGAAAATGTTTCATTTTCAAAAGGGAAGCAGCACATTTGCTATCTGATTTTCCTTTGGAAAATCTGGATATTGAAAAGAAGGAAGTCTGCCCCACCTTCGCACTTCAATCATGCACATTGAGTCTGTGTTTAACTTACTGTTGTCTCAGTGGTTTACACAATTTTGAGCCTATAAGCAATCATCCGTGCTTAATTCTTTCTATCACATGCACGAACACACAAGGAATTTGTTTCTTTGTCATAACGTTCATAGAATTTACCTTTGTGGTGTTTCGATGATTGAATGGAAGCCCTAGGGGAGTCAACATCAAACAACTCCTTTCCAAAGTGTATTCGTTACACACAGTGACTTAGTGTTACTGACAGACATTTTAACTGATTCATTTGTTGATTCAGGTGTTACACGATTATTTTGTCTGAATTTGCAAAGATCTGGATGAATATCTTTTGAATTGAATAATCAGAGGCTCCGTATGACAACCATTTCTTACTAAAAGTTTTGATGAAATCGTTGCTTTTTCCATCAAAAAGGGGGAGAAGAGCTAATCAAGAAATAGGAGAAGAAATGGGAGAGAACAAAAGTTTAGAGAAATGTCCAAGATCGAATTCTTCAAAGACAAAGTATTCTGAAGACATGTTGATTTTAGAGAAATTTTCTTTGAAGATACTTTGCTAAAGCATTCTGAGCTAAAACTGGAGATTATTAAATATTGAAGACAAAGAAGGAGATTGCATCTTCTGAGCTGAAAGAGAAGACTGAATTGCTAAATCATTTTAGTAATGATCTTGATCCAAAGGGGGAGATTGTTAGATCTCAGATTTATTGGATTCAAGATCATCCAATCTGAAGACTGGAATCTGAAACTAAAGCTGAAAAACCACTCTCAATATAAGTCTAATGTTAGTTTGTAATAAATGTCAAAGTTTGTTTTATTGTATTTTAGATTATTCCTAAATATCTAGTTATTAGATATTTTAGGATATTAGTTTAGTTTTAGATATTAGTACTAGATATTATGTTAGATATTATAAGGTAGATATTAGTTAGGTGAGATATGATGATATCTCATATCACAATCTATCTGATAAAAATAACCAACATCAACAACCAAGAACACTGTTCATTTCAAGAGAGAAAAACAGAGAGAGAGCTTCAAGATAAATCAGATCAATCTTTGTAATCCGTGGTTATAAATCAAACAGGTTGGTGAATCGTATATGTTTGTGTTTGTTATTGTCAGGTAAGATCTTGTTCAAATATAACAGGACCGTCAAAGCGTCATAATAAAATACTTCTAATGTTTTAAGTTTATAGGATCAAACCAAAAAATGTCATATCTAAAAATGTTACAATATATAGGACGATTTTAGGAGTTTCAATGATTTTTTTAGGGTACTTAAAATAAAATGTTATATTAGTTATTTTGTAAGACACGACACGCCACAAGCGTCCTATAAAAAGATGAGTATTATGGGACATTTCTCAAAAGTGTCGTGTAAAATAGTTAATATGACACTTTTTTTAAAGCGTTTGAAAAACACTTGTGCCCAAAAGCATCATATAAAACTATTGTAACACATTTTAGATATGACATTTTCTAGTTTGTTTATAAACTTAAGTTCTATAAAGTATTAAATTAGGACGCTTAGACATTCTAGACAATCTATAAACCCATTTTGTTGAAGTGATTTAAAAATATTTGACATACAAAGTTATATATAAACTTTTTAAAAGCTATCATCTGGAAAAAAATATATATATAATAAGAATTTATCAACGTAAAATATATATAATGAAACCGTGCAAAGGTTTCCTCGGGCGGGACGGAGATTGGCCCTCGCCCCTAGTAGTTTACCGGATAAATTGTAACAAATTTTAGCTGGTAAAAAGAATGCAAGAATTAACACTATGTTCTCTAATCTGGAGAGAAAAGTGTAACACCCCAAGAATTTTGGCTTAAAATAATAATCGACAAAAGATTGGGGGTTATTTTGCAAAATCTCGACATTTCGGAGGTGGATTGCAAAATTAAAAAAAAAAGAAAAAAAAATGGGATGTAGGTTTTCTTCACCTGCAAGTTGAACGTGGGTTTGGTTGAGAAATTTTGGGAGCGGCATAACGGTTGAAGGGGGGGTGTAGGCTCCCGATATTTGAAGAAAATGGGGGGAGGAACATCATTCTTCTACTCCCTAACATCGCCAAGCAAAAACAGAGAGCAAGAGGAGAAAAGATCACCGGAAGGAAGGAATAAAAAGGGGTTGTGTTTTTGGCCGACTTTCAGTGACGAGAGGTAAGAAATTTCCGGTGAAATCTCAAATTAATACTCTCCCAATGATGCTTAATGTGTTTATCGATGTGTGAGTTTAAGAGTCGATCGTATGATACAATAGTTGAAGTTTATACCTTTGTGTGATTGAAAACCCAATCTTGAAATTGATGTGGACTATGGTGTTACAAGAGATTTTGGGTTTAAATTAACAATTTTAACGTTGTTTATATATGTTTGAAAATTTAAATATGGATGTGGCTAGACGAATTGAGGGGACAATAGTATAAAATTTGAGTGTACGATTATGGTTTGGAAGAAAACAGAGGGCTTAGTCCACTCTCTACACAACATCACACAAGTACATGTATGGATACTCACCATAAGGGTGGCACTAGAATATATATATATATATATATATATATATATATATATATATATATATATAGGGGCAGGTTCAAACGAGAAGACATACAATTTACGGGAAGGCGAGAAGGAATCCTAACCAACCACCTAATTAAATGAAGGACTATGATTAATGATGGCATAATTGTAAAATATTAGACTTAATTTAAATAAAATAAATACTATAATTTAATCATAAGGGCAATTCTGGAAAAGAAAAACAATTTAAATGTATGGATATTTACCCGCACCGATTTTATTGGAATAAAAGCTATCTAAAAACTAAATTAGTAATGATTAAGAAGATCAACCCAAACCACAAGGTTGTGGCGTGGTGGTAAGAGCCCGGGGACTTCATAGCGGTTGCCCGGGTTCGAGCCCCACTCGCAGCATTGTGGCCACGGGATGAATGCCTGCGGGCCATAGGCCTGTTTTCCAGGAGATTAGTCCGGGCCCAAAGTGGTCTGGGATACTCCTTTACCAAAAAAAAATGAAGATCAACCCAAATCTTTTTCTCTCTCATCTAAACCAGTTGGTGATCTTTCAAGTAAAGGGTTACCATTGATGATTATATCATACCCACAAAATCGACTCCTCAATCGAAGCGATTTGTTTTGCAATTGAATATACCGATATATTATTGCATGTGTAATCGTATATGTAATCATATATGATTACACAAACACTCAAATATGTAATCATATATGATTACACAAACACTCATATATGATTACATAAACACTCACATATGTAATCATATATGATTACACAAACACTCATATATGATTACACCTGCATCAAAACACATCTACAAAAGTCGATATATACGATATCTTTGTATGTGATGGAGTAAGGTTGTACTCTGTAATGTTGAAGGAATGTGTCAAGATCGAAAAATTATAATGAAGAATTTAATTAACACACTCAGAAACAATGTTAAAGAAGTTGCGGAAAAACACTTTAACACTCAATCAATGAAACAGTACTTGAATGCAAATCACAAGTTATATTGATTAACTTAATGATTACAAACTCAACCTCAATCTGTTGAACAGGCTCAACAGACGTTCTGAACTTCTCTAAAGAAAGGATTACAATGAATCTTGAGGTTAATTCTCACTAAAACGTATATTGAAATTCTAAAAAATCTATTCTAAACTATGCCTTCTATACAGTATATATACAAGACAGATTACAAGATAATTATAAAAGAAAAATTAATCTTCACGATCCATTCCATAATTATCTTCAAATCTCCTTGACTTTCGCAACATTCCATCATTATCTTCTCAGCAGCTTTAATCTTCATAAGCAGTATTAATTCTCCCAGCAGCATTAACCATCTCAGCAGTATTAACCTTTTCTTGCAGTACTAACATGCTAGCAGTACTAACCATGTTAGCAGTATTATCTTCTTCAAGTCTAGCAGTATTAATCTCACCAGCAGTAGTAATATTGAACTAGCAGTATTAATTACACAAGAAGTAGTATCTGGCAGTATTAATCATCCTTAGCTCATTTCAGACCCAACAAAATGTATACAAACTATAAACTTTTTTAGTGCAAGGAATGAATACACGCATATCTATCATGAATACTCCATAAATATATAATTCAATAGAAGGATTGATACATGTAAATCGATAATAACGGTATTTAAAAACTTTATTATTGGATGTCTAAAAATGGAACAATGAATAAACAAAAAGCAAGGATACGATTTAGAAGAAGATTAGCTTGGATTAGAAAATATGTAATTTTTAATTTGGGAAGAGATAATAGCAATCCCAATCAACAAGGAATGCACAATCGGATAGAGATAGACACCTATATTAAAAATCAATAATACCCTTTTTAATTAAAAATTAATGATAATTAAATTAAAATTAAATCTAATTAATGATTGGCTAGCATTCCTTCTCCACTTCTTGCAAAATGTATACCTTCTCGCATGATCCTCACTCTCTCTCTCTCTCTCTCTCTATATATATATATATATATATATATATATATAGAGAGAGAGAGAGAGAGAGAGAGAGAGAGGAAGGATAATGCGAGAAGTTAAACATTTTGCGAGAAGGTGAGAAGTGTTTAATCATATATGATATCACGGCTTGTGGGTGTGCTTAATCATATATGATTAAACGTCTATGTATTGCCAATATAACATGTGTTTAATCATATGTGATTAAGCTTGTGTATCATATATGATTAAACACTTCTCGTCTTCTCGCAAAATGTTTAGTTTCTCGTTTGAATCTTCCCCTATATATATATATATATATAATTAGAAGAGAAGTTGGAATGGAAAAACTATGGAAGACTTGGAAATGGAGCATCCTAGAATGGGTATTTGGGATTAAATATTAAAAAAAAGACAAAACACATGGAGATGAGAAATATGGATTTCAAATTATGTGCAGTAAGTTTCAGGAAGACTTTGTTCTAAATGGTGTATATATATATAGCTATAGGATGTGTTTCAATTGCAAACCAATCAATTTTAACAAACTTTGCAAACCGATCTTAGCCATTCATTTTAAATAAAATTCCATTTTCCATTTTTGTTTAATTTACTTCTCTAAAGGGCAGTTACGACTTTTGTAAATTAATTATTATTTGTAATTATTTTTATTAAAATCTTATTTTCAATATATCCGATTTTGTAGGGATTTAATGACGATGTGATTCAAAAGTCATTACGGTTATGGTATCGTCTCCTTCATCTGAGTTATTGTTTTTCGAAGATTTCTTCATGTGATTGATATCGTTGGTTCATCGGCCGAATGAGCATGTGATTCAAGTCTTTACGGTTATGGATATTGTCTCCTTCATCGAGTTATTATTTTCCGAAGATTTCTTTATGTGATTGATATCTTTGGTTCGTCGGCCGAAATGAGTTCCTAGGTGTTGACAGGCGGCGCTGATGGTTGCTGTGGTGAAACACCAGATTTTAATGCAGTTGTCGAAAAAGAACGGGATATGATGTGGTTGTGCATTATTTTCTGATGAGGAAGGTAAGTGCGGTGCATTTGTTTCTCTCAAAACCATATGCTTTTGTGGTTTATTTCCAATGAATCAGATCATCATGGACCTGTTCATGAACCAAGTCTCCAGCATGGACATATTCATGAACCATTCTTCATGAAAATCAAGTATAACTCTTAATGAGTAATGACTATTGTTTTGAATAATATGAGTTGTACGTCATGCCTTAGTAGTTGTACCACGAATCACATAACAAAGCTTATGTCCCACCTGTTCCAATGCTTTCACTTATGATCTCAAGAAGATGATCTCCCCACGCAGGTTGAAGATTCATCGAGAGAGAAACCGTGTACAACGAAACAGGCTTCGTGATTACGGTTTCATGAAGATCTCGGTTTCATGATTACGGTTTCATGACACTACAACAAAAAGGGGTTTATAGGACACTCATTAGTGTCCTAATAGGTTACTTAATAGGACTTTTAATTTTATAGGACAAAAGGCATGTGTGTCCCCTCTAAAGGCGTTGTATTAGGTTAGTAGGATGAATTTGAGTGTCCTAATAAGTTCTACAATTATGATACAAATTCCATAGTCCTATAAAATAGATTAAGTAACACTAAAAAATGTCATAATAGACTATAATATAGGACACTTTATGTTGTCATAAAATGTTTACATTTAAAAACAAATATTAGCGTCCCAAAAAATGGTTTTATAGGATGAAATTCGATGTCGTTAAAACATTTATATAGTACCAAAATATGTGTCGTATTAAGTTATATAATTATGATACAAATTCTAGAGTCCTATAAAATGAACCAAGTAACACTAAAAAGTGTCCTAATAAACTATAATAAGTAACACTAAAAGTATCCTAAAAGACTATAATATGTAACGCTTCATTCAATCATAAAATCCTCCTGTAATATTACATTTAAAAACATATGTGAAAGTTTTACGAACTGATTCGATAGAACAAAATTCAACGTTGTACAAATACTTATATGAGTACCAACTACCACAAAGTCGTATCATGACAAAACTAATACCAATCAAGAATTACCCAAATACAAAAAATCTTATTGTCCCTTATAAACGAGAGAGATCAATCTTCGTCATGACCACCTACAATTAAAGAACACGTATATGAGCTTAAAGTTATAATGATAAAAAATTTATACTTACTAATCTCACAAGTTTTAAAGCTTAACATACCAGAGTGAAAGGACAGGGTTGTGTGATCGTTGCTCCAATACCGTCTTCAACTGTAATAAACACCCCATATGGTCTAACCAAACGTTCCCGCTTTTTATTAGCAACTGAACATGTACCTCAGACCAATTTGGACCAATCTCCTCGCCACCAACCAATTCATCTGGATCTAAGCTCCTGACTCATCCTCTTGCCACAATCTCCATGGACTTTATAATACTCGTAAGATGAACAACATCCCCAACCTACAAAAATGTGATGAACATTTAGATTAAGGATCCATAACAGCAAATAGACATTTCAACCAATGCCCTGGTTCATTAGTGCTTACAAAAAACTGCAAACAATATATATTATATACCTAATAGAATGAAACACATTGCTAAGTAAATAGAAACAGGGGAGAAATGATGTCAAAATGTACACATTTTTCTCAAACATTTCTCACTTTACAAAGTTATGTACACATTTTTCTCAAGCATTTCTCACTTTACACAGTTAAATAAAGAACAGTGGGCAATTCAAGTAAGGCATGTTTTACTTAATAAGACCAAAATTGTCTCACCAATATCTTGTAATGCTTCCTAGTGGGCAAATAGGATTTCAAAGATACAAACATGTGACGCTGCTAGTAATAATTTTAGTGCAAGTACTAATTCAATATTCAAATATCATATGTGGACACGTTGACACCCCCCTTCGTGCCCCTTGTCGTAACTCATAATAAAGACTTGAAATTACACAAGGCTTGAGAGGTGAGAGAATTAGGCATAGGACAGGATTACCCGGGTGGATTAAGTGACAACAATGCATCTTGGATTCATGGTCTTGAGTGACCACCAAATCCCACTAAATTTGAATGGCAAGAGAAAAAAAAGTAATGGCAGTGTTGATATTCTTAATGAGGTTTAAATATTGGAATAGTGAAATAGTGAATACTAATAACCTAAAACATTTCAATAAAATTTGGCCAATACAAATCCAAGTAGCAATCAAAAACAGGTTCACAATAAATCACTATATCCAGCTACAAATACATATACAAAGAGCCGTATATAATAAAAAGAGAGTTGTTACCCTTGGGCGAGAAAATAGGCAGAGTGAGTGACGAGAAGCGAGTTATGAGGGTAAACAATATATTTATAATGTGACATGTACCTCTAGAGGTTGAAGCTTGGTGACATGAACATGATATATATATATAACCAAAAGGGCCTTTGACCTTCTAGGAGGTCAGGGGTTCAAACCTCACCAAAGGTGAGGAGGGTGTGTGTGTTTATTTGTTGCATTTACCGTATATAAATATTATATACTTAAAAAAAACATGATATATATATACACAAACAACCTTCAGATGTGGAACAGTACCAGTTCACAATCATGCACCAGGGACTAACGCAAGCACATGAAATCAATGTTATCATCGACGATGAAATATAAATGTTCTTAATCTTGCATTGTGTTAACTTCATTTAACCAAAACCTATAGTTAAACATAACAACTTTGAGATTTTTTTTCCAACTAATAAGGAATATTTCAAGCCTTTAAACAGAACCTATATTTTGGGTCTTCTATATGGAATTCGGGCTCCAGAATAAATCCTTAGTTTTTAGTTTCAAGCCTTTAAATTAAATCCTAAATTCAGAGAAATTTCTGCTCTTATAAATTCTAAGGCACCAAAACTTCTACTTCGTGAGAGATCAAACTTACTTCTCAGTCATATTTATACATATGTGTATTCTGTAGAAATCATATCTAGTTTGGAAGTTTTATCTCCACATTCCGTTGATTTTTCTTTCGATGTCGTAATAGGGTATTGAGTTATAAATTTTGGTATTTATTGGAGATGGTTATGATTTCAGGTGGTCGTAGAGAAGATGACTGGACCTGTCCTAGCTAGCTGTGGGAATGTCAATTTTTCGTTTAGGACGACTTGCAACATGCGCAATTGTACCCAACCTAGACTAGTTGATCACAATTCAGTAAGTTGCATGATCTGTTTAGTGTTTATTATGCATATTGTACGTGTAGCGACTATTCCTTTTTGACATCAATTACAGGGTCGGTGTCTTTCTCTCCCTTTTTGTAAGCTAGCTATTTCTATTGATATGATTGTTGTTGAACGAGTGTTTTATATCCCCTTGGTTCTGAGTTCCAACATAGTGTTGCCATTAGAGTTTTGAGAACCGAAGCTTCAAATTCCATGTGAATTAATTACTTTTGAGAGAAAAAATGGGTGCTTCATCAAACCATATTATAGTACTGATGGCAAATAGTTGTTTCTTAAAAAATATTAAAGTTCATCCCTATGATAAATAGAATATAATTGTGTTTTTTAAATTCTATAGTCATGTTGTTCCAATCGTTGATGTGGATTTCATGTTAATGTCATCTCTATTTATTATAATCTTCCAACCAAATGTTCATATTACAGAAATCTGCTCCAAGGTCAATGTCGGCCCCACAGGGCTACTCTTCGTCTTCTCCTTATGCAGGTTTCAGTGCGCCCTCATCAATGTATATGGGTGTACCTCCTTATGGTTCATCTCTATTTAATGGAACATCTATGCCTCCTTATGATGCTCCATTACCTGGGGGTTCTGCTTATCATTACAACTATGGCAACCGCCTCTCTGGTGGGAACCCCTATCGACCTCTGCATCTCTCTAGCACACCCCTAGACTATAGACTTGGTGAAAGCTAGATACATATGAATATGGGATTTAAGCCACTCTCCATATGTACATGTGGGTGGATGGGAAAGTAACAATTATAGATATGGAACTGTTGCTTTTTCATCCATTTTTCTTTTTTACTTTTGTTAAAACAATATTATATATGTTTTTGAAGATTATTTAATTGTGGTTTATGGGTGGTGGATGCAAATGCAAGTAAGCATGAATACCAATTATATATATGCCTAAAAGATATACAAGTTGCAGGCCTCTTCACTTAAGGTTTATGCAAGTCTAAATAAATAAAGATATACAAGTTGCAGGCCTCTTCAGTTATATATATGCCTAAAAGAACCATCCTCGTAAACCTGATTAAAAAACCTAATCAAAGATGTGACTCTGTTAACATCAAAAAGAACAGCAAACCTATTATGTGCTATGATCAATTAAACTAACAAAATACATAATCGCTATAAGTTATGAAGAGATGAGTACATACTTGAATCTATTAGAGACCTGCCAAAGGTAGTGATGGCGGAGAAGGCGAGTGAACCTATCCATACGTTTGATTTTGACTTAACAGCATATACAGTTGGTAAACACAAGTACAAGGAGATTACTTGCTTGATAAAATTATTTTCTCAAATGTAGATGCAATTGCTCACTAATGTTTATACAGATTTATGTAGAAATACAGATTTACCTCAATATAAGAGATCGATCCAACAAAGAGAAATACAGTTACAACTTGAAATCAGCAATCGTCCCTTCGGAATCCACAACACGACTTGGACAAATTTCAAACCAAACCAAAATCAATTAATCAATTATAAAAACTAAGAACATGATCAATTTGAATTAAGAACCTGATGTTAGCCAAAAAAAATAAACCCTAGCGTGAGCGTGAGCAAGAGCAAGCGCAAGCTGTGAAGTTCACTGAAATCCTAGAGCAATTAGTGTAACGAGCAATTAGTATAAGCGATGAGGGAGAGTGGTGATTTTCACGAAATCGTTCATAAGCGATGAATTCTTTTTGTTCAAATATCTTTGAATCGATGATGCTCTTCAAACTTTTAAGAAAAAGTTTGGGCCCAACTTTATCAGTCTTCTAAATTAGTATTAACAAATTTTGGGCCCAACTTTTCCATCCAGATTCATATAATAAATGTTTTTTTCAATTGGGCTTCTATTACTAATCAATGTTAACTAATGTTGGCTTTTTTTATATAATGACATTTTAAAGATTGTATTTATTTTATTCTAAACTCTAATAGGACACTTAAAGGTGTCCTATTAGTTTTTAAACTCTTATACAACAATCAAAAGTGTCCTATTAAGTTGTGTTAATAAGACATCAAATAAGTGTCCTATTAGATTAAATCAAATGGGACTCATAAAGTAATGTGTCGTATTAGCCTATTTAAAGGACGGACCTCGGAAAGTGTCCCAAAAAAGTGTCCTATAAAGTCCTTTTTGTTGTAGTGTGAAGATCATGATGATGATTTTTGAGACTGTAAGACGAAGATGATGTATAAAATGAAGGTTGAAGAATTGTCGAGAAGATCATGTATCCAAACCTGGATCTGATATGGGTCTCTTTAGTTGGGTTGTTGTTTTAAAACCAACATGTATTGTTGCTTCTTTTTGTACTGGTGTTTTTTTCCGATGAGCATTTGGAATCAAATATCTTTCAGTTTAATAGGGAGAGTAAATCGGGATATTATCACCGAAGAATTTGTGTTAAATTAGAGTGATAAGATCTATACTTTCTATTCCAGATTTACCCCTGCATGTTATTACCATCTATTGAAAATGAATCAAGATGCCAAATTATTTACCTTAATGCCACCGCTCCAACGATGGCCATAGATGAAAATAATGGGTGGTTTAGATCGGTTTGCAAAGTGTGTTGGAATTACATGGTTTGCAATTGAAACCACTCCTCTCTCTCTCTCTCTCTCTCTCTCTCTATATATATATATATATATAGGGTCAGCTTAAGGGGAAAACCTCAAAAAAACGGAAAACTAAAGAACACTCTGGTAGCCCTTCATCTGAATGGTATGCACTTGTGCATACAAATAATTTGTAACATGCACACGTGCATATGCACAAATGCATAATGCACTTGTGCATAAAAACCAAAAAACAACATAATTTACCTATATGCATAAGTGCATACCGTCCAAATGGAAGGCTACCAGAGTGTTCTTCAGTTTTCCGTTTTTTTGAGGTTTTTCCCCTGAACCTCCGTCTATATATATATAGGGGTAGTTTAATTTACAATCCATGTAAATCTTGCAACCTATATATATATATATGTATATATATACATATATATAAGGAGATGTTCATTTGAAAAATGGTAAATATATGAGAAATAGAGAAGTAATCTTAGCCATTCATCTGCTCAACATTTGCGGCTTTGACCGCGAAGCATCGGATAATTTCTTGTGGGGTCTATAGAAGGTAGAGGGGTAATTTCGTAAAATACACGGGATGAGTTCATATATGAATCTGTATGAATCACAAAGATTCATATATGAATCTGTTAATTAGTTCAACTGATTCATATATGAATCTTTGTGATTCATACAGATTCATATATGAATCTGTTAGTTAGTTCAACTGATTCATATATGAATCAGTTAAAAGAGTTCAGTTGTGAATTGCAATGGTTCATATATGAACATATAGTTTATATGTGAATTATACATGTTCATATATGAACACAGCCCGTGTGTTTTGTAAAATACTAAAATTTACGAAATTGTCCTTCTATTTTTGGGATAGCCGCAACTTTTGACCAGTCAAAGTCGCAACTTTTGACCGGTCAAAGCCGCAATATTTGACTAGTCAAATCCGATCTTGACCATATGAATGGCTAGGATTACTTCTCTATTTCTCATATATTTACCATTTCTTAAATGAACCAAACACTATATATATATATATATATATATATATATATATATATATATATATATATATAAGCTGTAAATCTGATGGTGACGTGATGAGAACCCCAAATGGGTTTTGTTGATGTGAATGCATATATATAATGCATATATATATATATAGCCTTATGTTCATTTGAGAAATGGTAAATATATGAGAAATAGAGAATTAATCCTAGCCAATCATACGGTCAAGATCGGATTTGACTGGTAAAATATTTCGGCTTTGACTAGTCAAAAGTTGCTGCTTTAACTGGTCAAAAGTTGCGGCTATTCCAAAAATAGAAAGACACTTTCGTAATTTTTACAAAATACATGGGTTGTGTTCATATATGAACTTGTATAATTCACATATGAACTATATGTTCATATGTGAATCAGTGTAATTCACATCTGAACTCTTTTAACTGATTCATATATGAACCTTTGTGATTCATATATGAACTAATTAACTGATTCACATATGAGCTAATTAACTATAAGTTCATATATGAATCAGTTGAACTAATTAACAGATTCATATATGAACTTTTGTGATTCATATATGAACTAATTAACTAGTTCATATGTGAATCATATAGATTCATATATGAACTCATCCTGCGTATTTTACGAAACTACCCATCTACCTTCTATAGACCATGCAAGGAATTATCAGGTGCTTCGTGGTCAAAGCCGCAAATGTTGACCAGATAAATGGCTAAGATTACTTCTTTATTTCTCGTACATTTACCATTTCTCAAATGCACCTCTCCCTATATATATATACTAGCCGTCTACCCGCGCGATGCAGCGCGGGTGAATCACAATTATGAAACAAATAACTTTTCTGACACCAATATTTTTTGTTCGTATTATTCTCGTTTTCTCCCAATTTTTTTATAGGTTAGTATGATTTAATTGCAAAACAGTTACTATCATAAAATATGTTTATTAATAAGATATCTCTAGAAAAATAATCGCAAAAAGTGCCGAGTTTCCAAATCCATATATTCACAACTCGTTAAAAAAAATTAAAATTCATGACTAAACAAAACAGACATTACAATCATATGTAAAAATGCACATTCGTAGATCCCTAATATGATAAGACACGTGAAACGTCAATCTGTAAGCATGTCCTGCTATTTTGTCCATCCCTAGGAACTAACTGATGAATTTTATGATATATTTCTCCTTGCGCGCGAAATGTATATACTTCGGATGTCATATTGCTTGTTATACTATCTAAAGTTACACTCATTGACGTGGAGGAAAAGTTTGTGTTGTATGCACGTATGTTGTACCTAAACATTTCACCTGATTCGGATTGTGATGTGAAGAGATGGTGTAATTCTTCAAGAATGGGTGAGAATGTCAACTTTGTCTTCCCACTCATACAACAAAAGGTAGCGAATTCAAATTTTAACCGTTTTGCTCCACAATGTACACATGTATTTTGTTCCTTCAAGACACGATGTTGTCTAGGGATACCATCATAAACAAAATCGTACGGATCCACATGGAGGAAGTTATCTTGGGTTGATGAATTAACATGACTCTAGTACAACCTCCTACATATAAAACATATTCTACTGTAAAATATTTATTAATAAAAATTGTTTACTAAAATGAAACTTGCTTCGTTGTTTGAAGGAATGGTTCTTAAAATTTTATGTCATAATTATTAAATTAAGATAATGAAAAAAAAGATGATTGATTTTACTTAACAATAATATAAAATTCAAAATAAAACACTAACCTCTCAGTACTTTGATTAATGACTTCATCAAAGAGAGGTAAAAGTATCCCACGGTTAATTCGAACACCTATATTAGAAAACAACATAATGTCAATGAGACCTTAATTTATGACAACAGTAAAATTCAAAAATAATAATAAATGCATGGCTTTTACCGTTGAAGTTTATGATTGTCAAACTAAAAGCGTAATATATCTTCAAGGTAATATATTAATTAAAGATTATCATCTAAATTCTCAACCAAAGTTCAATATGACAGTATAAAGTTTCACTTTTATTAAATTATAACTTTAGATTTATACTCTATTTCATTAGCCATCTAATGTATTTGGACTTATAAACTTTTATGATGTTTGTTAGCCATTTATTATTAAGTGTTTTCCTGAACATTAGATGACCCTGTTTTTTCAGTTCTAGTAAAGATGAGGAGTGTCCTGACTTTTGGGGTGAAAAAGATTAGGAAAACGTTGCTTAAAACAGGTGTTTGTTTTTTAAAAACCATTTTGTATGCATCACCACCAGCTAGAGCATCATTACCATCTACTCAATTGCCCAGGAACTTCATACGCCTTCCCTCTTACAACAATATTGTCGCCTACACATATTTCAATCATTTCAACACGAGATGCCACTCAGTTATCTCCAATGGGGGTTCTTATAAGAACCTCCTTTTTGCACTTTTTGTTGTCACCTCAATTCCAACTCATCAAATTAAGAACTCATACAAATGTCTACAATAGTAGTTCATATAAGAACATCTTTTTATGGGTCTCATACATTTTTTTCAACTTCAATAACTATTATAAAGTCAAGAAAATAAAATAAAAAATAAGGAAAATGTCACATCTCACAAACTTCATTGTAAGAACCAAGATTTTTATTTAAGAACTTAAAGGGGTTTGGGTTCTTATAAGAACTCTCCACAATGTTAGTTTTTAAAAGTCATTATATTTTTTGCTTATAAGAACCTTGCATTTAGAGGTGGACCCCATAGGAACTTTTGGGGGCGATGCCCCCCCCCCCACCCCCACACGCTTTTTAAATCAAATAGTATACATGAAGATGCAAGACACATACTACTATAACTTCGTTGGTTATCACATAGTGGCAATGTACTTGAGGTCACAGTATCAAATCCCATGCCATGAACTTTTTTATTTTTGTCATTTTGCTTTTCTCATGCACTACATATTAGTATGTTATTAATAAAATTTGTATTAAGTTATTAATATAAATTATATATAAAAATGAGTATTTAAAAATAATGTTTAAGTTGGTATAAATTTGTTTTACTATTTTTCGGTTAATAGTCTAAAGGTTTTGCGTTTTAGCTTTACCAAAGTACTTACCCGGTAAGATTTATCATTATTACTTACCTTGTTGGATGAGATTTTTACTCCATCCCGATAAATGCTAATTGGGTGAGAGTCGTCACCTTACTTACAAGGTAAAACTCTTGATCCTTATCATCGGCATCGTTCTTACTGGATAAAATTATTGATCTTTGCCATATTTATCCGGTAAGGTAATGTGACTAAAAAAGCTCTTACATAGTAAGCGTTTGGTAAATAACCTTTTAATTTTCCATTAACAATTTTTCTATAAAGTTTTCTATTAGATAATAGGAAAAAAAAGAATAAAAAAAGTTACGTGCTTACCATTTGGATCTCTAAATTTTTATAGTATTATATTTCGGCCCCAAGGCTACAACAGTTGGGTTCTGCCCTGTTTGCATTTATCTGAAGACTCACTTTTCGAGCCGACGACTGGAAGGAAAATGACTATACTAATGAATCAGAGGTTACCGAAACAATTTGAACAAGTAGCACAATAAGAAAGATAAAGACCAAAAAAACAATTTATGTTTGCTACTTGTTCATTACCAAATTACCAGATCAGAATACGCATTGTAAGTTTCAGAATCTAGATATGGTTGTTGCTGTAAAAAGATTAGAGAAGAATGCTGATAGTAAAAGAAAGCAAACTCACGTGTCCATTAAGTCCATTTGACTCGAATAATGTATTGTTCTCTCCCTACAAAAGCTCCTGAAAGAAACCAATGGTTTATATCAAAGACTTGGTACAGGCTTACGCCAAGCTCGGTGAAATTTAGTTCCAAGCAAAAAATGAAGATTTAGTTGACGTGAAATGAAACCTAGTACTTTCCAAACGCGAATTTGACATCGATTTACCTTATAGTCACGAGTTTTCTTCAAGAAAATGGAAATGGTAACAGACCCAAATGGTAAATCGATGAAATCGAACCCATTTTTCTTTGTGTGTTCATCTGAAATCCATCACACTTTAGGAGCTTACAAAACCTAGAATGAGAATACAAAACCTCAAATACTGAAGTTGGAATTGTAGGGAAGGTAAGATGTTTGAATTCTTGGGAAGAAACCATTACTAAACAGAGACACGTTTTAGAACAAGGACATTTTCTTTTAAGAAAGGGATTCTAAAACTTCCTTCAATTACTCCATGATGCAGATGGAAAGTCAACATTTTCTTTATGGATTGTTTGTTTGAAGATGCAGATGGAAAGTCAGGTTTCAAGCTAGAGAAAAGGGGAAAGTCAAATTTTGAAAAGAGAAGTATGTAGCAACCCAATTAGGTGGTGTTGATGGCTGCATTAATAGCTTGTATACTGTGCATACAGAGTTGTATTTCATAGTTTTTTTGACTTTTATGCATAAAAGGGTAGTACTATATGCATTATAACTTGTCTTTAAGAGTTTTGATATAAATGTATTATAAGGTAGTATAGATATATATATTTGTGTGTGTGTATATATATATATATTAGGAATTTGTATAAATATGTGTGTAGGTATTGGGTATATATATGTTTTTTTTAAGTGATGGTAAAAGGGGGATAAAAGGTGAAAATGTCTCGTTAATTTAGCGATGTAGAAATAATGGAATCGAGTTTTAAGAACTCGTTCGAGAGTTCGATAATTGGACGATGTGTTTATTTAAACGTGAAAACTTAGAAATGCTATAATGTCGTGTAGGATTCGGGACTATCAAGTAGCGGGTAAACCTATGCTAAACGAGGTGAGTTTCATGTATCTTTTAACTGGGATACATGCATGTACAAAAGTATGTTCTTTATATATTGATGATTCGTTGAGCATGCTATATTTTTTTAATTATGAAAAGCATGCTAGTATGTTGGATGATGCATGGAATGACGACTACATGAACGCGTTACATTTTGTTGTGACCGGTATGCATACAAAGTTTATTTATATGTATTATATGCACAAGTGCATGTATGGTGATGTTTAATGTATGCCAATGTGAAACATATCTGAGTATGCCATTATTCTAAATATTGGACGAAATGCGTGTTACGTACAATGTGTGTTATGATTGATTAAATTGAACTGATGTGATGTGGCTGTAAGTGTGGGGCTCATTACCGGGACGCCGGTATTGGACAACGGGAAACCGCAAGCGACGAATATAGTCAGTACATGTGTCGGAAGGGGCACCTCTGGACTGCACTATGGGACGGTAGTCAAGACATGTGCTTGAGAGCACCTCTGAGTTTGACTAGAGATGGACGGGATGACGGAGCTCCACCATGCCGAGTGGACGTAAATATCAAATGTGATGGCAAGATGTGTTATTTAATATTTGCAAGATGTGGTTTTTCTTTTAACGCACGACATTCTATGAATAAATTATGATATTAATAGTTTGTTTATATTTTATGTCGTTTTTATGATTTATGGATGACGATGAGAAAACCATGAACTCACTTAGCGTAAAGCTAACTTTAGCGTGTATCTCAGGATCAGGAAAGATCGGGGTCGATAAGGGCAAAGGACCGGCTTGAGGATTGTTTATGTTAGCAGACTATTTATGTTGCATTTAAGTTTATGTTATGTAGTATTACGTGTCTTTCTTAAAGGACTATTTGATGTAATGTTTGGTATTCCGCTGCGACTTATTTCGGAGAACGTATGTTTTAAGTGTTGACGTTTCGTTACGACCCGGTTGGTTTTAGGGGTGTAACAAAAAGAAAAGAAAAGAAATAGATGGAAAAGAAAGGAGAGGGAAAAGAAAGGAAAGGAAAATAAAATTTTCATTTGTGTTCTCGAAAGGGAATGAAAAAGAAGGAAATGAAATAGCTTTTCACGTTCTTGAACTGGAGAGAAAGGAAACGAAATATGTCATTTTTATAAATATACCCTTTAAAAAATATTATTTATTAATGAAAGGTCGGGTAATTTTGAAATTTTAATAATTTTAATAATATTTTTAAATGATTTTAATTTCTTTCCTTTCCTTTACTCCTACATTTGGGAGGAAACTTATCATTATTTTCCTTCCGTTTCCTTTCCTCCCTCCTAAAAAGGTTTTGAGAACACGAGTTTTTTTTTTACTTTTCTCCTCACTACTACAAAAATGTAAATATAACCCTCTAAATACAACCCGGTTATAGAGAAAACCGGGTAGTATTTTAGTAATAGTTACATGTTTTTATAAAACTACCCGGTGCTTTACGAGCAACCGGGTAGTATTTGATTAATTGGTGGCATGTTTTTATAAAACTACCCGATGTTTTACAAACAATCGGGTAGTATTTGATTAATTGGTGACATGTTTTTATAAAACTACCCAGTGCTTTACAAACAACCGGGTAGTATTTGATTAATTGGTGGCATGTTTTTATAAAACTACCCGGTGCTTTACAAACAACCGGGTAGTATTTGATTAATTGGTGGCATTTTTTTTATAAAACTACCCGGCGCTTTACAAACAACCGGGTAGTATGTATGTGGCTTGTATGCATTAAACTACCCGATGTTATACAAACAACCGGGTAGTATGTGCTTTTTTTAGGGTTCCATGTTTTCATTATACTACCCGGTGTTGTATAAACAACTGGGTAGTATGTGACATATTATTAACTTGCTAGCCGCCGAACACCCATTTGATGAAATTCACATCTTTGTTCTCTCTTTCTCTTCCTTTTCTCACTTTCTTCAAGATATTGTTCACATTCTTCAAGATCTTCACATTCTTCAAGAATTTCTTAAAAATGTTCTTTTCTTTGTCATATATAAAGATGCATATGCTATATATATATATATATATATATATATATATGTTCATCATCAATTTGTTATATATGTATTTGTTATTATGCTATATATATGTGTGTTCATAATTAAAATTTATGTTGGTTTTACATGTTATAGAATGGTTTGAGCAATCAGAGGTCAATGATTACTTTGTTCATTTGATTAATCGAATCGTCGATACACGGTAATTTTTTGTCATTTCAACCTTTTGTTCTTTTATTAGTAATCACACACACACACACACACACACACATATATATATATATTCTTATTACCATTATAACATTCATTTACTATAAGTATATTGCATATGCCCTTAGGTTTATACCCGTCCGAAATTAATCTAATAGAGATTAATTTCGGATAGTCCCGTTTTGGGACTGCATTTTGAATACTTTGTCTCATTTTGAACGTGAATGCATATTAGTGGATTGAGTATTTAAGAAAAATTTGGTAGGCATTTCCCATTGCTCCTACGAGTATGTATATCACACGCATACTTGGGGAGTCAAGGGGAAATGCTGCCGAATTTTTCTTAAATACCTAATCCATTAATACACATTCACATATGAGACAAGGTATTCAAAAAGTGGGTTAGGATGACCACCAACCATTTATTTTATAAATAAATTCCATGCATTTCATTTATAATTATTTTCTACATTATAGATGGATCGTAGTACTTGGAAGTACAAAATACAACGTGCTACTGTTGAATATTTGGCGTATTTGGATGAGTTTATTAAAGTTGCTGAGAATAATAGGGTGAACAAAGGAGAAAGTTATATTTGGTGTCCCTGTAAAGATTGTCAAAATTTTCATAAGTTTACGGAATATCATGTAATTCAAGGGCATTTAATACGTCGCGGGTTTATGGAAGGATATACAATTTGGTCACGACATGGTGAGAATTTTGATGATCATAACACATTTGTTCGTGATTGTGATGATGATGATAATGATGATTTAAATGATGATAATGGTGATTCAGACAATGAGAGCCATGATAATTTAAATGACATGTTGCATGATGTGGAGGATAATTTTGTTGATAAGGATTATGAAAAATTTCAGCAGTTGTTTGACACTATCAAGGTATGACATCCCATACTTGTAACATATGGTGATGGTTTTATATATATATGTTAATGACAACTAACATACTTATTTTGCAAAAAACTGAATCATTGGAACATACAAGATGACACATACAAAGTTCCAATGCTTAAAGGAGCCTATAATTCATGGAGGAACTTCAAAAAAAGACTTCTCGCCGATTTCTTTAAGAAAGATCGCAATCCTTGTGATGTATACCCGTATCTCGATCGGGATACATGGGAAGAGTTATGTTCCATGAAATCAACAAAGGAATTTCTGGTTTGTTAGAACTAATGATATTTTCATTTTATTATTATGTTGAATTGTTTCTAACTGCTTTAGCTATTCTTATACGCAGGAAAAAAAGTGAAAAAGGAAAAAAGAATGCAATGCTAAACACTAATCCACCACGGTTAGGTGGACGCCCATATCGTGTAATGGTACCATAGTGGAAAAAAGAGATGACCGATCCAAGTAAATAGTCAAGATTACACAATTTACAAGTCGAGCGGGCAAGAAATTTTCTGCTAACTAGGAGAGCTAAAACAGCTGATGGGACGTTAATGTTACTAGCACACCTTTAACAATTAGCTAATGAGATTGTAAGAGAAATTTTCGTATTTTAATTTATTTATATGCTTCATTTAAAATTGTTTATTAAATAATTGTTTATTAAAATTGTTAAGATTGAGAAAGATAGGCAGATTTCGCAAGGGCTTTGGGTTTCTGGGCCAGGAGTGGATACCCTTATAGCAGTGCTAGGACCCGAGCACGGTGGTCGCACTAGAGGAGTCAGCATATAATTGGTTTGAAACAGGGCATTCCAGGGATTTTAGAGAAAAAGAGAAAAATTCGAACCCCGATGGATATAGACTGGGAGGAAAAGAGAATGGAATTTAATGTCGAGTGCGAGGAGAAAAGAAGGTTATTGGATGTTGAGTGTGAGGAGAAAAGAAAATTATTCGATGTCGAATGTGAGGAGAAAAGAAGGTCATTCGATGCTGAGTGTGAAGAGAAAAGGTCATTGGATGCCTACACGACAGAGAGTCGAAAGAGCATAAATAATGAGTTTGAGGAGAAAAAAGGTTATTTGATGCCACTTTCAAATGTGCTTGCAACAAATGTCCAAGCACGATGACATACATGTTGGAAGCTCAGGGATAAAGAAGAGTAGCAGTGGCTCAGTGCATTGTTTCGACGAACTTGATGGCGCAAAGGTAATTGATACATACACACGCACATATATATAATATATATATATATATATACTAAAATACATAGAGACCTACATACTTGACATATTGTGTTTTCTAACTTGGTAACAAACCTCTAAAACAGTACTTATTTCTAAGTTGGTAGTCGCTTTACCTTCCACACAACTAGTACCGACCAAGAGTCCACAACAGGGAACGCGGAAAAAAAGCATTCCAAAGAGACTACATGTGTGAGCCAGTAGTGCGATCCTGGAGCAATATTTGAATCAGAGGCCAAAAGAGTTACAAGCACTTTATAGACGTTGGGAGTCCCGCTCGAATCCAAAACAAGGGATTGAAGTTCATGCCGCGTCTGGGGTCTTTGGAGCTCAATCATTTGACTTCACCATTTTTCGTGAGGACATACATTTTTTAGTGAAGAATGCTTGGCTTGATCATTCTATTATCGCTTGGTACCAGATGTAAGTCAATCGTTACTATATTACCAATATTCAGTCTTATATTCTAAAAATATTGTACTTTATCAGATCATCGTGTCTTGTAGGTTCTTACATGAGAATATGCAAAACAAGGCGAACAACAGATGTGGTTTCATATATCCGGCCTCGATTTATGCCGACTTATGCCAAAGAAATGTTGATCTTGTCATAACTAACATTGCTAGTGCGATCTCTCACAATAGAGAACTATGGTTTTTTCTCGCACCATACTTACAGAGGTACCATATGCTACCATATTTATTGTTATTGACTTACGATATATACGTTACAAGATTATACTAATTTTAAACATTACTAGCAACCATTGGAGCTTGCTTTTGATTTGCCCTCGCCTTCGTATTGTCTATATACTGGATTCATTAATGTACGAAGGAAAGACAGCCGACACATACATTGTCAAAAAAACTTGTAGAAACGTAAGCAATTGTTAAATTGGTATAAAATTGACCTTTCTTTTGATTTTATTTAACACTACTATTGTTTATGTTTCTTTTAGGGCGGTTACGAGGTATCATGAAGAAGGAGGGTCGTGTGAAACGGATAAATCAGGGTCATTTAGATGGGAGTTCTCACATGTAATTCATCTCACTCTACATTCATATAACTTTTTTTCGTAGTTAAATATCTCTAATACACACTTTTGTTTTTCTAATTTAGTGCAATCAACAAGAATCTGGTTGGGAGTGTGGATACTATATTATGTACTTCATGTTCCATTTTGCCTCATATCAACAATCAAATTTCCCGAAAAGGGTATGTATGTGTTAATAATGTTTTCATTTTGTCTATTGCACTCAACCTTGTGGTTATAACTTAACAATATATATTTTATTTTTCATCTAGGTACCATGGAACGACCGAACACCCCTTACAAAAAGGATGTTGGATGATATAGCTAAGTTATAACCACAAGGTGACCGAACACCCCTTAACAATATATATTTTATTTTCCATCTAGGTACCATGGAACGACCGAACACCCCTTACAAAAAGGATGTTGGATGATATAGCTAAGACATGGGCTACCCGTTTTTCGAGTGTTTATCTGAAACATATGGTGAACTGATATTGGTATGTTGTTCATTCATGAGTAGTTTGTGGAGGTATGTTATGTGGATATGGTAGCTGGATTATAACGAAAGAGTATAAGTAGATAGAGAGTGTGTTTTGACGTTGGAATAAGTTTGTCCTTTTTGAGATGCAAAATTGCTTACAAATCTACATATATGTTATGTTTATGTACATTTTCGTTGATTATTGTGGTATACCAGGTGTAATTACGGGTCTTTTTTTATTTTTATTTTCATATTACACGTAATATGTGATTTTCCAGTATCGATCCTATTAATATCGATCCTATTAATGTATATAGATGTATAAGGCCCAGGCCCATTTGTGTATAAGGCCCAGGCCCATATAGTGTCTGTATAAATATCTTGTTTCCTTTAGTCTAGGTTAATAATCTCATTATTTACTTTGTCATATTGTACGTTTATTCTCTCAATCAATATATCGAAGTCTCAAACCTTCAGCATATTCATCGTCGCCTTCAATCATATTCATCTTCTAACATGGTATCAGAGTTGTAGGTTTGCTTGCAATCTCACCATTATCATCGTTCTGTTCATCATCGTTTTCACTGTTCATCGAGTTTTACTGTTCATCGATTGTATCATCGTCCGCCACCCTCTCTGTCCATCAGGTTCGGATCGCACCAAAACCCTAGCCGCAGACCGGAAGAACTTCGGTCGCACACCCTACCGGTCGATACTACTGGTCGCTCACCCTACCGGTCGATACTACCGGTCGCACACCCTACCGGTCGCTAATACCGATCCACATCCTACCGGTCACTAATACCGGTCCATACCGGTCGACATCCTACCGGTCACTACTACCGGTCGCTAATACCGGTTCACATCCTACCGGTCCATACCGGTCACTCTCAGTTAACTGTTTCTCGTCCCATCCATGGCTACCAATCTCAGTCACTCAAATCCCATCTCGGTTGTTTTCAATGGTAGCAACTACATCCTGTGGCATCATCATATGACAATTCTGCTAAAATCTCATGGGCTTTACACCTATGTTACTGGTGCATCCAAACTTCCAGTTCAGGAAGCAACTGAGAATGCTGTTGATTTTGCTAAACGCATGAATGAGTGGGACATTAATAATGCTCGTATTCTGGGTTTCATTAATGCCTCCACTACTCCTGAGATCAACCAACAGTTTCTTGGCTATGTCACCGCCAAGAGTCCCTGGGATTTTCTCGCCAAGCGGTACACATCATCGGGTCTATCTCATCAGTATCAACTGTGGACCACCTTTCAGAACAAACGTCAGCTTCCTGATCAATCCATAAACTCTTATATCTCTGAAATGCAGTCTCTCAGAGATCATATAAGTCTTGGAGCACCACAGATTTTTGATGAAACGGCTCAACGGTTCACAGCCTACTTCAACCAGCTACATTTGATCACCATTCTGATGGGTCTTACAGAAAAATTTGAGAATGTTCGTGCTTCTCTTCTTCATAGGCAGCCCCTACCCACTCTTGAAGAAGCCATATCCGAATTGTTAAGTGAAGAAACTCGTCTTCACATGCGCTCACCGATGCTCGCTACTGATAGCGTTCTCTACACGTCTCATCCCAAATCCAAAGGTAAATGGACCAACAGCAACCATTCCAAATCTGTGGGAAAGATAAACACATCTGAGTGTGCCTTTTGCCATTCTACTGCTCATCTTCTCCTCGATTGTCCTATTCGCAAATGCCGTAGGTATGGCATCACTCATCCGCGCCATTATGAGTCTGACTTGCCCGATGGAAGAGGGACAGATGGTATCAGAGTACACTGGCTCTCAGAACCGGACTCACACTGTTGTTGGGTCTACTATCACTGATAACGAGGTTTCTTCTTCAGTCTCCTCACCTGATCTAATGGAACTGATGCGTCATAATCAAGAACTCATGGAGCAGATCATGTATGGTGCTATGGGTATGAATTCTCCACACTCAGCTGCATCAGGTAACGTATAGCTTTTTGACTCTGCGTGTTGCAATCATATGACACCCTGCACTGATGGTTTTGTTTCTAAGAAACCACCTCAGCATTTTACGTCAGTACGAACTGCTGACAACACTGGCCTACCGGTATCTTTTAGTGGAAATGTCTCCACTCCTCATATTCAATTACCAGATGTTCTAAATGTTCCGAAACTATCTCTGAGCTTAGTTTCGATTGCACAGCTTCTTGAATCTAATTTGATCATTTTATTTCATTCTTCTGGTTGTGTTGTACAGGATCCAAAGACCAAGCAGATCCTTGGACTCGGCCGTAAAGTTGGACGGATGATTGAAGTGGTCTACCTTCGTCTTCCATTACCCTCTTCAAGTCTTGTTGTCTCAGTTTCCAGCACTTCTTCCTTTGATTTGTGCATGCCCGGCTAGGTCACTTGTCTCTAGCCAGAATAAAATCATTAGCTAATTTAGGGGTGTTAGGAAATTGTGTATCAACTGACAATATTTCTTGTTTATCATGCAAACTTGGCAAACATCATGCTTTATCTTTTGAAACAAATGAATTTAATTCTACTTCTTCTTTTGATCTTATTCATTCTGATGTATGGGGACCAGCACCACATCCATCCATGGGGGGTGCTCGATATTTTGTTATTTTTATTGATGATCATACACGTTTCACATGGATATATCTCATGAAACATCGTTCAGAACTACCTAAAATTTATATTATGTTTGCTCGGATGATTCACACCCAATTCTCAAAATCTATAAAGATTCTTAGAGCTGACAATGCTATGGAATACAAAGAGTCCTCTCTTCTCTCCTTTCTTCAATCTCAAGGGACTCTCTCTCAGTACTCTTGTCCCGGCACATCTCCTCAGAATGGTCGTGCCGAACGCAAACACCGTCATATTCTTGATACGGTTCGCACTCTTCTCATTTCTACTAAATGTCCAGAACGTTTTTGCGGGGAAGCTGCTTTCACTGCAATTTATACTATCAATCGTCATCCTACTCCCATCCTTAATAATAAGTCTCCTTATGAGGATCTTCATGAGGTCACCCCTGCCTATGAACTTCTAAAAGTTTGGGGTAGTGCTTGTTTTGTTCAATTACAATCTCATGAACATACCAAACTTGAACCTCGCTCCAGACTTTGTTGCTTCCTTGGATATGGCATTGAGCACAAGGGTTATCGTTGTTGGGATCCTATCTCCCAGCGTCTTCGTATATCTCGTCACGTTACCTTCTGGGAACATGTTCCTTTTTCTTCTATATCCATGTTCCGTGAGTCCCCTACCTTCACCGCTCTGTTCTTTACTGATACTTCTGTCTCGTTGGACTCACTCCAATCTGACATCATATCGTCTCCACCTATTGTTCAAACATCTTCTGACTCTGCCTTTCCTTCAGAGCCTCCTGCCTCTACACATCCTACCTCTCCTAGTTTTCCTGATCATCATCAATCATCTGCTCCATCCGCACATCCAACATCTGAGCTGCCTGCTGAGTCTTTGGCTCCTGGAACGTCTCAATCTCAGAATGTTCGACGATCAGATCGGGTAAGACAAGTTCCCTCTCATCTTCGTGATTATCATGTTTATGTTACTCTGCTGACCAATCACGAACCTACTTCCTACAAGGAAGCCTCATCTAACCCTGATTGGCAAAAAGCTATGGATGAGGAACTTCAGGCTCTTGACAAAGCTCAGACATGGAAATTTGTCCCTCTTCCACCGGGCAAGTCACCCATTGGTTCCAAATGGGTGTTCAAAATCAAGACAAAATCTGATGTCTCTATTGATCGGTACAAAGCTCGCCTTGTAGCCAAGGGATTCAATCAAGAGTACGACATCGATTATGAGGAGACATTTGCACTTGTTGCTCGAGTCACTTCTGTTCGCAGTCTCCTAGCTGTTGCAGCTACGAAACAATGGTCTCTCTTTCAGATGGATGTTAAGAATGCCTTCTTGAACGGTGACTTATCTGAGGAAGTCTACATGACACCTCCTCCAGGCGTTCGACTTCCACAAGGTCATGTTTGTCGTCTTCGGAAAGCTCTTTATGGACTCAAGCAAGCTCGCAGAGCTTGGTTTGAGAAGTTCAGCTCCACAGTCACCTCTCTAGGTTTCTCACCCAGCCACTACGATTCCGAACTGTTTACTCGGACCACTGAGGCTGGCACAATCTTACTTCTTTTGTATGTGGATGATATGATTATTACTGGGAGTGACTCAAAAGGCATCGCTCATCTCAAGACATCTCTCAGCTCCTGTTTTGAGATGAAGGACCTTGGCTCTTTACACTATTTTCTTGGTCTTGAGGTGCTCTCAGATCCATCGGGAATTTATCTTTGTCAAGCCAAATACACTTCAGATCTCTTGTCAAAAGTTGGGCTTACTGACAACAAAGCTGCATTCACTCCTCTTGAGCACAACCTTCATTTAGCTCCGAATGTTGGGCCTCCTCTGCGTGATCCTACTTTGAATCGACAGTTAGTGGGGTCACTTGTTTACCTGACAGTGACTCGTCCTGACATTGCCTATGTTGTTCATACAGTCAGTCAGTTCATGTCTGCACCCTGTTCCGATCACTATGCTGCTGTCCTACGCATCCTTCGATATTTAAAAGGGACCATGTTTCACGGTCTTCATTTTACATCCACATCATCATTGACATTGCGCGGCTTTTCTAATGCTGATTGGGACAGTGACATGATTGATCGTCGCTCCACTACCGGCTACTGTTTCTTTCTTGGAGACTCACTCATATCTTGGCGGAGCAAGAAACAATCTCTCACAGCTCGATCCAGTACTGAAGCTGAGTATCGAGCACTAGCTGACACGGCTCAAAAACTTGTGTGGTTACGCTGGCTACTCTCTGACATGGGGGCTCCTCAACATTCTCCAACTCCATTGTGGTGTGACAACAACAGTGCGATTCAGATCGCTCACAATGATGTCTTTCACGAGCGAACGAAACATATTGAAATTGACTGTCACTTTGTTCGTCAACATGTGACTCGTCAGACTATCCAGCTTCTTCCTATTTCAACTATTGATCCGGCCGACATTTTTACTAAAGCTCATCTTCCAGGACGGTTTCGTGATCTAGTTTCCAAACTCCATCTGGCTCATTCTTCTCCCGATTGAGTTTGAGGGGGGATGTTAATGTATATAGATGTATAAGGCCCATGCCCATTTGTGTATAAGGCCCAGGCCCATATAGTGTCTGTATAAATATCTTGTTTCCTTTAGTCTAGGTTAATAATCTCATTATTTACTTTGTCATATTGTACGTTTATTCTCTCAATCAATATATCGAAGTCTCAAACCTTCAGCGTATTAATCGTCTCCTTCAATCATATTCATCTTCTAACAGATCCGGTCAGATGCTTCTGCTTCTTTGATAATAGAAAAACATACTAATACTACCGGGTTCCATTAGTCATAATTGGCAAAAATACTACCCGGTTTCTTATAAAAAACCGGGTTCCATTAGTCATATTGGCAAAGATACTACCCGGTTTCTTAAAAAAAACCGGGTTCCATTAGTCATATCGGTAAAGATGCTATCTAGTTACTTAAAAAGAACCGGGTTATATTAAGCAACATTATGCCAATTCTTACCTACATACTACCCGGTGGAATAATAAAAACCGGGCTCTATTAGGTAAATACAACCCGGTTGAACAACCGGGTAGTATAATAGTTACATTACTACCGCCCCCTTATAGGACCCGGTTATATAACCGGGTAGTATATACTTTTCCAACCGGGTAGTATAACCATTTCTCTAGTAGTGTCTCCCCCCCCCCCCTTTTCCTTTGCTTTGCTTTTCTTTTCTTTCCTTCGTAAAAGGAGTTTCGAGAACACGGTGTAAGAGTCTTACTCAATAACTGAGGTATGAGTCTTCGTTCGGATGATCTCCACTAATGTCTCCTAGTTATGTCTTCAATAAGTTGTCTCTCAATAGTACTATAGGGGTAGTTTAATTTACAACCCATATATATATTGATAGTTGTTGTCCGGCTTGATCCAATCGGGCGGAGTTTCGCCTATCCTGCTGTTTAGTATTTCAAATTTTAGAGTTAATTGCATTTATGGTCACCATGGTGTGTCGATTTTCTAGGACTGTACAGCTTTTTTATTACAAAAAAAAACCTGAGGTATACAATTTTGCTTGTTATTGAGGGACAATATTGATGATGGTGTACGTGGGTAAGATTTGGGGTTGTTCTCATGGTATCACCATCGATTTACAATGTAAACTTTTTTCGTTCTTTAAATGCTTTTAGATATCTGATTGTTCTGAAATCACGTGATACCCAAAATTTATCATTGTCTTGAGAATTTTTAGGTGGTAATATATGTATATATATATATATATATATATATATTTAGTTTAGTTTTTGCTAGCTTTTTCTTGAACCAATTTTGGGCTTGGATAGGCTCAAAACAAGTTACAGACTTTTTCTTTTAAAACTTGAATTTATTCTATTTTAGGTTTATATAATTGAGATTGAAAGAAAGTCAAGTATGTATTCAGTTTGGACCAAACTGGTTATAAAACGAAAAACCGAATTATTTGTTTCCATTTTCAGTTTTATTAATTTGTATCATTAGGTTTTGGTTCGGTGGGGTTCAATCCGGTCACCATAGGTTTCAACCAATGCCCACCTCGTATAAATTAAGGATTGATTTCGAATAAAAAAGCATATATATATATATATATATATATATATATATATATATTATTCAAATATTTAAGGATGATTCAGCAGGAAATAGGCATTACACCAGCAATTAATTAGTTATAACTTGGCTTGATCTTTATTGTATCGTAATTATAGGCATTACATAGATCTTTATTAATGTATCGTAATTAGTGGATCGCTATGCAAAAGGCCTTTGATTGTTGCAATCAAGATTATTACCGGGACTAACTCCCAAAATGCTGCAATACCTTGTGTAGAAACCAATCCTATCCTGCACCCGGTTGTCCTGACCTCTCCCACATTCCAAACCTCCGTTGATGATGTTTGTGATCACTCCAAAACCCGGGACACGACCAGCGGAATTGTCTGCAGCAGATGGTGTCCATCTTCCAGTGATCACATCATGGCTTGATGGCTTGTTATCTTGTGGAGTCATCCAGAACCATATGGCCGAACGAAACGATAAGGTTGGGTCGGTCGCTAAGAGATCAGGGTTGTTGATCAAGTCCCTCCCAACTGACCTTCCAAACAGCCCATAGTTGTAGTTGCTGCATAATTAAGTAAAATTAATTAATCAAGGATCGATCGATGTTATATATATATATATATATATATATATATATATAACTTTTTAATTAAGTCATGGGAACTTACTGGGATAGCTGGATAGGTCCTCTGCCAAAGTATTTCTGAGTACACGGCCACGCACTGGAAGAGCAGTAGTTGTTTGATTGGTCTTGTTCTCTAACAAAACAATATCCCCATGCATATGGACCATCTGGTGCAGATGGCCATCCACCTACACACGCAATACAAATGCTTAATTTTTTTTTATCGTAATTTAAACAAAAGATTAATGAATACTATATATATACCAATTAATTAATTATCGTAATTGGCGATTCATAACTCCATGTTTACCACAACATACATGTGTTTCTTTGGCCTTGTATATATATATATATATATATAAAAGAGAGTGAGAGAGAATAAAAATTAAAATACAATACCTGTTGTTTCATGGGACGTTTGAGCCAAGAAAGCTGCAAGCTCTCTTCTCTGAACCTCACCACTTCCGGTGGTGCCAAATCCATTATAGGCTGCTGCAGCAGTTATAAATGCATTGTAGGTGTAAAATCCATTAGCTTGGCATCTTGGGTCGTTTCGGTACTTGAGCATTTGGTCAAACACGGTTGGAGTAATGATGGAGCCGACACCACCGCTGGGCTGTTGCGGGGTACCAGTACCAGTACCACTACACTGACTCTGACAGTTATTTGCCGGTGAGCAATGAGCGGGAGTGTTTCCGCAGAAACCGAATTGGCTACAACAGTTTCCGTTGGTGCATCCTCTGTTACCGCCTTGTCTCCCGCAATCTTGAGCAGAGACTAGAGTTGCTAGCAACACAAAAACTATATAAATGGTTAGCACTAGAAACTTATCCATGGTTTGTGAATTATTGTACTTGTGTATTTGGATGGATCAAAGTTGGTGTATTTATAGTCATATCCTGTTTCCTTTTTTCTCTTTTGTGAGGTTGTCTTTATTATTATTTAAATAGTACCATATAATTTGTCCACCATATTCGGTTGACTGACTTCTTCTTCAACACCTTTAACACGGCTTTCTTTATAATTACTCGTGCCATATAGCTAGGAGAATCTAAATTTTTTGTTTTAAATATAACGAAAATATGAAATTTATATGTGAAGAAAATAGATTTTATTAATTTAAAGAGATCAAGGGTCCTATCCCTATCCAAATAGAAAATAATATTTGTTAATAACATCTGACATTGTTTGAGTTTATTATTTGTTAACATTAAAATAAGATATTATAAACTTAATAGATAAACCAAAAAATTATGTAAATTGTTAGTTTTGGTAATACTAAACTATCTAAGCTGTATCAACATTTAATTGATTCATCAATATACTATTGTATTATCATAGTAGCAATTTATAAATATTTTTTATAAACTGGCTTTCACTAGTTATAAACTTATTTATCACCAAACTTCATTTAACTGATTAATTTATTAATATATATATATATATAGTAATTGATAGAGCTAACATGTCACGTAAGAAATCATATGAATATAAAAAATGGTGGATTCATTAGACATGTCTTAACAATACAATTTGGGTCGGTTCACATATAAAATTTCCATATATTATAAAAGGGTCTATTTAATTTATTACTAAATTATAATATTTAGTATTAAATACTGTTATAACTAGCTAGTTATTTCAAATGAAAGTGATGTAACTTTAAATTATAATATTTAGTATTAAATACTGTTATAACTAGCTAGTTATTTCAAATGAAAGTTATGTAACTTTAAATTATAATGTTCATAGGTATAAACACATTTTATTTCATAAAGTTTGATAATGATATAATCTTTATTAAATAATAATAGTGATGATTATAATAATAGATTTGTTAACTAATATTGCATCTTTTTATGTAACACAACAAATTTCGGTAATTTATATATGATTATATTTTATCCTATTGAATATTTATCATTCTTATTTTGTTTGGGCACGAAAGTATCTATGAACCGAAGTAGATTCGCGACGGAAATCGGGCCAGGGGCATGCCCGCAACTATGCCCGACGAGAATGCCATAGGGCATAATCGCAGAGCAATGTCGCGAGAGACAAAGCCCTCTCGGTACACTTGGTGCGAGTATGCCACAGCGAGAGTGCAATGGGCATACTCGCGGGGCACAATCGCGAGCGGCCTATGAGTCTACAATCTCAGCGAAAGTGCCTGGCGAGAATGCCATTGGCACTCTCGCATGGCAAGGTCGTGGTCGGGTCCTGAGGCTTTAAATGCCTTCTCTAGTTAGGTGGAACTCATTTGTAACTTCTAGGGTTTTTAGAAGAGATGTTTTCTCTCAAGGTTAAGATAATACATCCTCCATTTTCATCTCTTTTCTCTTATTAAATGCTAATCCAACATCCCTCTAGTAACATGCATTTATGATACTCCTTGGGTTCTAGAACTCTAGTGTGACATCTTGCTCCTTTAAAGCTCAAGCCATCCACTCCAATCCTAGAGGCTTCTACCATCTTAGGGTTTTTACATCACAAACCTACTTGGTGAGTTCCTTTAACTTACAAATATTTTAAATGTCATTAATTGCTTTAAATGTGAATTCATGGATATATTAGGTGTTGACCTTAAACTAGGGTTTTATGAGCTTTGCTTGAATGTGGGTTTTCTACCATCTTTATATGCATCAAATGGGCATGTTTGACCATTGGTAACACAATGGTAGATAGGGGAGGGTAGATGGGAAAGACATCTGATGTTAGGGGTGCTCATGGGTTGGGTTGGTCGGGTTGAAGGCACTTGAACAATCCAACTCAATGTTTGCGGTTTGAAAAATCTCAACCCAACCCAACCCAATCAAAAGTGCAACCCAACCCAACCCAAACCGTGCGGGTTGGGTTGGGTTGGTCGGGTTGAAATTTAATACATCATTTCACAATCTAACTAAGTGATTCCGCTTAAAAAAATTAAAATCAAAACGGATATATAAAAATAAGGTTAATAAAAGAAGAGAATAGTAGAAGCAGAGTATCCCTTGCCTTTTGATTCTATCGATTTTGAAGATTTTTTAAGACTTGAAGGTTTGATTCGTGCGATTTTAATCGACGTGGTCTCGTGGACAGATCTAAACTACGACTAAGATAGGAAGACTTGAAAATTAATAGAAAGAAAAGACAATAAAAGTCTAAAACCATTATAAAAAAAATAAAAGCGTAAGTTTTGGTCGGATTGGCGGGTTGGTCGGGTTACTTTGGGCTCAACCCGTTTCCAACCCAATAGATGCGGTTTGGAAAAAATTTGTATCGATTATGTATCGGGTTACCTCGGTTTGAGTTTTTTTGCGTTTTTTCGGGTGGGTTGGCCGGGTTGGGTTGGCCGGGTTGGTCGGAAATTTGAGCACCCCTATCTGATGTTGATCAATGGTAGATGGGGGAGGGTGCCAGTGAAGAAATGGTTGATCGATGTGGGAAGATGATGACAGGGTGGTGGCATGGTGCTTCATCTCTATGTATATATGTTGTGTGTATACATGATATATATATATAGAGAGAGAGAGGCCCATTCATTTGCTAACCAACCCATTGGTGTTAACCGTGCTAACCAATCTCATCCGTTGATTGTTAACATCTATGGTGCACAATAAATCAGATTTTCAATTTAATTATTAATATTTAGACGGTTTGGAATTTTTTTTGCATATGAGCATAAGGGTAAAAAAGTAAAAAAAAAAACATTTTTAAGTATAAGGAAACACCACGTGTTACCAAAAAACAAGGAGATAAATTAGGGATTACCTTCAAAATAGATTGAGAGAAAAATCAATTGATTGTTACATCTTTCTCTCTCTTCTCATCGCTCTCTCTCTCTCTCTCTCCACCATCACCTTCCTTCTCTTCCGAACAACCACCACCGCCAGTCGCCGGAAAATCGTATGCCTCCGGTAAACGTGGGGTTACTATTTATCGGAGAGACGCTACAGCTCATATCCGCTTACAAAACCGAGAACCCGGAACTGTTTATCGACACACGGGTGGCAAGATATGGAAGCATGTTCACTACCGAAGTTCGATTTTGGGGTTTCAGATCTTTCTCTCTCTCTCTCTCTCTCTCTCTCTCTCTCTCTCTTCGACCCCCTGGTGAAACTCCGTTCTCTACCGAATCTCGATTTTGGGGTTTCAGATCTGAAGTTCGATTTGGGGTTGAACATATCTAAAGTTCGATTTTGAAACCATTGTTTTTTAAATCTATCAGAGTTCGAACAAAGCGAAATAAGTGCACATAAGGGTCTAAATGTAATAATTAATATTTGCACTTGTGCACATTCTGCAATTATGCACCGTGTGCACTTCTGCACAATCATAGTTTTGCACATATGCACATTATGCATTTATGCACATATGCACACTCTGCACGGTATGAACTTCTGCACAGTCAAAAAATGCACTTTTGATTTTCTATACTTATCAACATTTTGAACTTCTGCATAGTATGCACTTCTGCATTTCTATACTTTATGCACTTATGCATAGTTTATGTACATTTTGCACTTATGCACTTGTGCACGGTTTATGTGCACTTCTACACATTATGCAATAATTTATAGACAAAAATCGTGTATCTTCTTCAAAATTTAAAAAAAATGTTGTCAAAAAAAGAATTACAAAAAAAGAATTAAATAACTACCATGATTAAATAAGAGAAAATAAGGAAATAAAATAATGAGGATTCCATTATTAAATATGAGAGAAATAAGGAAAGAAAATAGGAATATGGATATTAATATAAAATACCAATTTTACCGTTTTATTTATTATGAGACATGTACATCTACCAAAAAGAATACTCAAATTTGATTGGCTAGTAATTGGTTAGCATAGTTAACACCAATGGTTTGGTTAGCAAATGAATGTGACCCTATATATATATATATGTTGTGTGTATATTATGAAAAGAGGTAAGAGAGAAAAGGATGGGGTCAGAGAACTAATAGATTACATTTTTGGTCCCTGTAGTTTTAATAGAAAACTAAAAGAAATATATGAAATGACTAAATTACCCTTCTAATTTATATATATAACAAAATCTTTTAATGGTGTTAGGTTACAGGGACCAAAGGCGTATGAAAATGTAAACCACGGGGACCAATCATGTAATTTACTCTAAATATAAAAATAAAAGTATAATAATGAAAGTAATAAAAATAAATACTAAAAACACATAAACATTATATCAAAATAAACTAGATTTAAATTCATACTAAGGGGGTGTTTGGGATTGCTTATTTAAAACAACTTATATTTTTTTTAAAGTGTTTATCAACTTATGTGGTGACAAAAATAAGTTTTATAAAAACTGTTTGGATTTGCTTATTGTGGTACCAAAACGTAATAAGCTAATAAATTGTTATTTAGGGTGTTTGGGATTGCTTATACATGTAAAATAACCAAAAAAGTCATAAATTGTTTCAAAGAAGTTGATAAGTCAGAATGGTTTAACTTCTGTTGGAACTTAGTGTAGACTTGAGAAACCTAGTCTCACATAGGAACCAAGAGAAAGATTACACCACTTAATAAATCCAAACCAATAAGCATTAAATGAATCATTTATTTGCTTGGGCTTGGATTGTGGTGTGATTGGTGGGCTCTCCTTGACATTAGTATATACATATTAAATGTCAAAGATTGGGCCTTGGGGCTCTTGGGTTCTCGATGGGGTCGAGATTCATTGACGGTGGACAATGCTTGGCGCGGGCGACCGCGCGGTGCACTGGAGTTTTCCCACGGACAGAGACTGGCGCGGGTTCACCCGTGCCACAAGCCGCGCGAATATCCTGTCAGTTAATCCGGTTAACAGTCTGCACATATAAATTGCTGCACTTTTCCCACAATTAACATATACGAAATTTCTGGGTTTTTCTCTCTACAAATTCATCATCAAACATATGAAGATTCGATACATTCAAGTTATAAACTTGAATTGATTGTTGTATCCTTTAGACAACGCCGATACATCGGGCGAATTTTGTCTTAGGACACAGCGTTTTTCGCGGGCCTCAATCGAATTCGTTGAAACAGATAATCTTTGATTTCAAGTAAGGTTTATGATTATTTATTGTTTTATGTTTACTGCATAAGTTTGTAAATAATTCCTATTTATTGTATTTAATTCAATATATATACAAAATTTGTGAATTGTGATTGATCATACCTAACAACTTCCTTATTAGCGGTGTGGAAAAGCTATAAACACTTTTTTTTTCCAACCAAAACACTAAAAATAGCTTATTAACAGTGAAGAAAAACTATAAGTCAATAAGGAGCTTAAATAAGCAATCCCAAACACCTCCTAAATCTTTTTTTTCTTAGAAAATCTATTGACTTTATAATATATAATATCGATAATATTTTCATGTGTAACTTTTTAACAAAAACACATAATTGTATCAAAAAACCAAAATAGATTAAATCTTCATCGTGTTATAAATTATTAGTCTAAAAAATTACAAACCAAACATTTTATAATACTATAAGTTGTTCAGATAATTATAATGTTAATATTTGATCTCCATGGTTACCATGACCATGTTCCGCCATTGCTTGTCTTGTCTATCTCTTCTAATGAAGACTTGAATTAATATTTAAATAAAGAGATTATGATTATATTTAACATATAAATTATTTGTAACATTAAAAAAATACCAAAAAATCATAATTGATCAATCCAAGTTGTTCTGAAATTTTCCACCTTATAATAACAATAATTATTAGTATTATTGGATGCCGTATTAAAAGGGTCAAAGAAAAAGTCAGCCAACATAATTAATTTAATTTTGTACCCACTTCTGTATGTCAAGAAATTAACAATCAACTTAATCATGGGCGGCTTTAGGCTTAAGCTAGGGCTGCCCGATCACCTCTTCCATTATTTCAATTAATTGCAATAACAAAGAAAATTAAAGGTTTTAAGGATGTATTCACTTTCTTTATGTTCATAAAAATTCATTGTATTTGGTAGGTTTCAACTTCAAAATTCAAATATCTTTTAACTCTTATTTAAAGAAATTAACAACAAAAAAGAAAAAAAAAAAAAAAAAAAGACCACTTGATATTGTAAAAAACTACTTGTGTTTGTAAAAAAAACTGTATTTTTTATAATTAATATTTGTTTCATTTCGTATTAGGCTAATTATTTAATATATCAGCTCAAAATGTTTCTAGATATATATGCATCTGAACTTAATATCGAATTTTTCATTTGACCAAGTTCAATAAGCAAATACTAACAAAATCGAGTTTATAGGACATTTTTGAAAAACATTCTATCTATATTTTTAAAATAACACTTGTTTTTATATAACATTTTTCTCACAAATAATGTCATAAAAAGTTAATTGAACGTTTTATTTAATTTAAAATTAATTATTATAAAAAAAACTTTTAAGACGTCCAAAAGTGTGGTATACACTTAGGCTATTTTTGTTTTTCAAAAAAAATAAACCTCTTAATGAGCTCTTATCACTTATTCGGTAAGTGAGTGAGCATTTTAGATCGTTTGTCTTATTGAAACCTCTTATGTCCAGTGTTAAAAAAACACTTTTCATGACGTACGTCATGGCACGCCATAGCATAAGACGCGTCTCCGCCGTTACGATAAGACCCACAGTGTTTGTGTAAGATATGAGCCATGGCGCCTTGAGGCACACCGTGGCATGCATTTTTTACAAGACATTTTTTTTCAAGTTTTTTAAATCTTTTAAATAAGTTTTAAATTCTTTTTTGATGTAGGGCGGCTAGCGTCAAGATTCGAAGAGCGAATGAAACACATTGGAAAATCAAGGCATAAGCTACCAAGAGTTTCACCGAGACTTAAGTCTCGGAACCCACTGGAGAACCCCACGAGTTCTAGAGTCTACCGAGAGTTCACCGAGACTCAACTCTCGGGACAAGTCTCGATGACCACTGGAGACAACTCTCGCTTCCAGATCACTACCGAGAGTTCCACCAAGACTTAAGTCTCGGAACAACTCTCGAAAACGTATTTCCTTATTTTAATTATTTAAACTTAGGATAATTATTGTTAGCTTTAATTATTATTAGGATTATTATTTAGTTTCCTTTTTATTAATTATTTATTACTTTTATAGTTGGTTTAGGATTATGATTAGATTTGAATTTAAGTTTAATAGTATCACTTGACTAGTTTAGCTATAAATAGGGTTTATTGTTTTCTTTGTTAATCAGCGTTTATTATTGATCAATAAAATTATCTTTAGAATTTATCTCTAGTTTATAAGAGTTTTCTCTTATTTTGTGGGTTATACGTTGGTAGACTCGTTATCCTTTGGATCCAGACGTTTGTCGATCCGTTCCGCACTTTTCCCGCTGCGTCAGTTGGTATCAGAGCAAGATTCGCCTACCCTTATTCGCTACCAATGGCAGACCAACAACCGTCTACCAAAGCAGATTTAGCCGAGATGACTGTGGCCATTACCACGTCTCTAGGCAATCTGATGACGGTTGTGTTGGGTTACGGGATCTCAAGCACAGCGGAAAATAAAACCGTAACCGGCCCTCCAAGGACCCATACGAACCGGAATAAATCGGGTGTTTCGAAATTATACCTCACAGTTAACGAGACTTTGAATCACAACAACAAAGCAAGCTTGATGCCTCCACAGTATCCACGCAAACAATCCGAATCCTTTGCTTTCTCGTGATGCTAGTCACGGTTTCAAAACTTAGAAAGGAAATGGAGCATATAGTTGTAGGTGATTTTTTTAGAGAGATTAGCAAGAACAACTCTTATATAAAATGTCATACATTTATATGGATATGAAAGGCATGGCATGAAAGCACCACCATCCCTACACCTTACTTGAGTGTAGAACTATCCATGCTTGAGTGTAAGACTTTCCATACACCATCACTCCCTTACAAAGGTCATCCCTAGTCAACTTTATTTATGTCCAACACAAATAATATCTTGTTTTATTTAATCAGATTAAATCAATACAAATAAGATATAATAATTAAACGTTTTAATTATTTAAACTCCTTATTCGAATATGTCCAAAGCGTGTGACCCAATGGGTTCTCGACATGTTGGTAATAATTATAAATCTCGTATTTATATTTATAAACAATGAGCGGTATCTAGCAATACATCATCGTTACCCAAATGACGAGAATTGGTGATACAACAAATTATCGGTTTGTAGTCAATTTTAGTTTACACATTTAATTCATTTGTCCTTGATGTCTAGATTGAACACGAGACATTGAATGTGTCATTCTCGTTATGTCCAATCTCTAGTTTCTTGATTCCCTAATATACTAATAAAACAGATCATGATATCCCATATCAATTATCCGAGCATGCATGCATTTCCTTAGTATATATATTTATCAAGGGGCACAGAGACATCACTCCCGTCATAAAGGATGGACAAATCCTATCTCGATATATGCTAGTTCTACCATGTGATTTATAACATACCCAACAATAATTTTGTCACCCAGTTACGGAATGATTAGAACAAATGTCAAAATATATTACTCACACATAGCAAACTCCATATTTCTCAAATCAAAGAATTACATGTACATTGACCACATGAGAAACACTTATGACACTCACATGACATCCAATGAAGTGTTCTCATAGCGAGTCACGTCCGATACACAAAATCTCCATTTTGTACCCATATGCAGATTCAATATCTCTATATGAATCCCTACATATGCTAGTCATTATCATATTACTTCAACCTTAAAACAAAAAATAATATTTAACTAGGGACATTTAGAATACATTATTCTAAGGTTATTTATTATGAATAATTAAAACACAGAATATAACATATACATAATAAATTGGGCAATGCCTTTATTTATTTATTTATTAATTTCATGAAACAAAACTCAAAATTACAATCATCGTATGAATAGCTTTTGGGCATTCACTAACAATCTCCCACTTGCACTAAAGCCAATCATCCATGCATCATATACCAATGGATCTACAGTGGCCATCATGCTTCTGTTGTGTTAACGGCTTGGTTAGTGGATCAGCAACATTGCTGTCAGTTGACACTATGCTTATACTAACATCGCCTCTTTCAATAATCTCTCTAATGAGATGATATCTTATAAGAATATGTTTGGATCTTTGGTGAGATCTAGGTTCCTTGGCCTGTGTTATAGCTCCATTGTTGTCGCATAACAACTCTATAGGACAATCACTGCTAGGAACAACTCCAAGTTGAGAAATACATTTCTTGATCCAAACGGCTTCCTTGGTTGCATCTGATGCTGCGATGTACTCAACTTCCATTGTAGAATCAGCTACTGTTGCTTGCTTGGAACTCTTCCAGCTCACAGCACCACCATTAAGACAAAACACAAAACCCGACTGCGATCGAAAATCATCTTTATCCATTTGGAAACTTGCATCAGTGTAACCCTTTACACTTAACTCTTCTTCACCACCATATACCAAGAATGAATCCTTTGTTCTTCTTAAGTATTTTAGGATATTCTTGACGGCAATCCAGTAACCATCACCTGGATTGGATTGGTATCTACTCGTTATGCTTAAAGCATACGATACATCAGGTCGAGTACATATCATAGCATACATGATAGATCCAATTGCCGAAGCATATGGAATCTTACTCATTCGTTCACTCTCTTGAGATGTAGTAGGGCACTGCGTCTTAGAAAGTGATATGCCATGAGACATTGGTAAGAACCATTTCTTGCTATCAGACATGTTGAACCATTTCAACACTTTGTCTATATATGTACTCTGACTTAAGCCAAGTAATTTTCGCGATCTATCTCTATAGATCCAAATTCCTAATACATAGGCAGCTTCACCTAAGTCTTTCATTGAAAAACATTTTCCTAACCAAGCCTTTATAGACTCAAGCGTCGGAATATCATTTCCAATGAGTAGTATGCCATCTACATACAATAAAAGAAATGATACGGTGCTCCCACTAACCCTTTTGTAGACACAAGGTTCATCCTCATTTTTTAAGAAGTCAAACTCTTTGATCGCTTCATCAAAACGATGATTCCAACTCCTTGAAGCTTGCTTCAATCCATAAATAGATCGTTGCAACTTGCATACCATATGAGATTTTTCAGGAGCGACAAAACCTTCGGGTTGTATCATATATACATCCTCAAGTAGCTTTCCGTTAAGGAAAGTTGTTTTGACATACATTTGCCAAATCTCATAATCGTGATATGCTGTAATGGCTAGTAAAATTCTAATAGACTTAATCATTGCGACTGGAGAGAAAGTTTCATCATAATCAACACCTTGAATTTGTTTGAAACCTTTTGCAACCAATCGTGCTTTATAGGTAATCACATTACCATCCATGTCGGTCTTTTTCTTAAAAACCCATTTACACCCTATAGGTCGTACCTCGTTGGGTGGGTCAATTAAGTTCCAAACTTGGTTTTCATACATGGAGTCCATTTCTATTTTCATAGCTTCAAGCCATTTATTGGAGTCAGTGTTTGCCATAGCATCTTGGTAACTAGTGGGCTCATCATCCATGAGCATCACATCCCCGGTATGAGTGATGAGAAATCCATATCTCTCAGGCTCATTCCGTTTTCTACTAGATCTACGAGCACTTTGTGTTACGACATCAGACTGCCTTTCCACATCGCTTTGTGGATCCACAATTACTTGTGGTGTATGTGTTAGTTCCATCTGTGTTGAAATATTTTGATCTTGAACAACTTTAAGTTCTACATTCCTCCCACTAATACCTTTGGAAATAAATTCCTTTTCCATGAAGACACCAGTACGCCCAACAAACACTTTATTGTCGTGAGGATGATAGAAGTAGTATCCCATAGTTTCTTTGGGATATCCTACAAATATGCATTTATCAGATTTTGGTTCTAATTTAGTTGTGATTAGACGTCGTACGTAAACCTCACAACCCCAAATCTTCATAAAAGGTAATTTAGGACTCTTCCCAGTCCATATCTTATATGGTGTCTTTTCAACAGATTTTGATGGAACTCGATTTAATGTGAAAGTCGTTGTCTCTAGAGCATATCCCCAAAAGGATGTCGGAAGGTTAGATTGACTCATCATAGATCGTACCATGTCCGACAGTGTACGATTCCTCCTTTCGGAGACACCATTCCATTGTGGTGTTCTAGGTGGAGTGAGTTGTGATACAATACCACAATTTCTAAGATGATCAATAAAAGCATGGTCTAAGTATTCGCCACCTCGATCAGATCGAAGAATATTAATATTCTTTCCAAGTTGGTTTTGTACTTCATTTTGAAATTCTTTGAACATTTCAAAGGACTCGGACTTATGTCGCATTAAATATACATAGCCGAACCTACTGAGATCATCAGTAAATGTAATGAAGTATCTATAACCACCTCTAGCATGTATGTTCATTGGACCACATACATCGCTATGTATGATTCCCAATACATCACTTGCTCTCTCACTTTGTCCAACAAAAGGAGCCTTTGTCATATTTCCAATTAAACAAGCTTCACACGTCCCATATGATTCAAAATCTAATTTGTTCAATAATCCATCTTTATGGAGTTTGGAAATGCGAGTTTCGTTTATATGACCAAGACGACAATGCCAGAGATAGGTTAAATTTGAACTATTTGATTTGACATCCCTTTTATCTATGTTATAAATCGGATTATCCATATTAAGAACATAAAGACCATTAATCAAACTTGCGTCACCATAATATATATTACCAAAAGAGAATGAACAACATTTGTTTCCAATACTGAAGGTAAAACCTTTCTTGTCCAAACAAGATACAGAAATCAAATTTCTAGAAATAGATGGTACACAATAACAATCATCAAGTTCTAATAATAATCTGGTCGGTAAAGTTAACAAAATAGATTCTACGACTATAGCAGCAACCTTTGCCCCATTTCCAACACGCAGATCAACTTCACCTTTACTCAACCTTCTAGTCCTTTTGAGTTCATGCACATTTCTACAAATATGAGAACCACATCCAGTATCTAATACCTATGATGTATAAGAAGTAGAAATATTAGCTTCTATCACATAGATACCTGAAGTGGAAGTTACACTTCCTTTCTTCTTTTCCTGAAGGTAGAGAGGACAATTCCTCTTCCAATGCCCGGGTTTGTTGCAATGAAAGCACTCACCCTCCTTAGGTACAGTTACCTTGGGTTTCTTAATGCCTCCTTTTGGCTTCAAAGATTTAGAAGTGGGTTTGGCAATGGACTTTCCTTTGCCTTTCCCTTTCTTGTCTTTACGGACCATCAAAATGGTGGGCATGTTCTTTGCAAGCTCTTGCTCGGCTGTTCGTAACATATTGAGCAATTCCGGAAGGGATTTGTCAAAGTCATGCATGTTGTATTTCATCAAGAATTGACTGCAGCTATTTGGCAACGATTGTAAAACTACATCAATGGCCAACTCCTTTCGTAAAGAAAAAGTTAGTCCTTCAAGATGCTCAATATGCCCAATCATTTTAAGCATATGAGTGCCAACAGGACTACCTTCGGACAATCTACAACGGAATAGTTCCTTGGATGTTTCGTACCTCTCATGTCTAGCTTGCTCTTGGAATAGCAATTTTAGGTGTTCAATCATATCGAACGCCCCCATGTTTTCATGTTGCTTCTGAAGCTCAGGTTCCATGGTTATTAGCATTAGACATGAGACGTCCAAAGCATCTTCATCATATTTTTTAAAAGTGTCCCTTTCAGTTCTAGGAGCACTAGAATTAGGTTCTTCAGGGATTTGTTGCTCCAAAACATACAGTTTCTTTTCAGCTTTGAGGACAATTCTCAAATTACGATACCAATTGATGAAATTTGTTCCATTTATGTGTTGTTCGGTTCATTTTCTGTTAAGACCTGAATGGATATAGCTGTCTGTATGGATATAGTTGTCTGTATGTTAACAGATAAGTTGTTGTTCGGTTATTATGCTGAATAAACAGTCTGAATGTCAGAAATGACCATTTTACCCCCAGTTTTTATTTTTGTCCGAATAAAACAGCTGTTTGATAAAAAAATATTGAATAAATGACTTATAATTATAAAAAAAATCAATTTAAATGTTTTCTAAATAAAAACAAAGAACTTCAAGAGTTTTTTTTGGTTGATTATAAGATATGGTTGCATCATTTTCTAAAATAATACGGTAACATCTTCTAAAATGAATAAACAGTATTAATATCAGAAATTAGTATGGTTAAATTTCCTTTTTTTATATTTATATTTTATATATTAATATTTTATTAACATGTATATATATATGATATTTCTATACACACGATCACACATGTTAGGGTTAATTTCCTTTTTTTAATATATATTAAATATTTTTCTTATCATCCCTTATCCCCTTTCCCCATTCTTCCTGTCGCCTCAACCCCCTCCCATTTTCTCCCATTTTCTGTCTCTCTCTCTTTCGAAGATGCATATGGAGAACAAGATCAAAACAAAAGATTTGCATCAAAACAGAAGTTTTTCAACTGGGTGAAGTCGGTGACGGGAGCAAAACAGAAGATCTGCATCAAAGGGGTTTAGACAAACCCCTGAATCATCGAACCCCAATATAAAATCTGATTTTTTTTTGAAAGAAATGGGTTTAGAGCCCTAAATAATTGAAAGGGAGCATTTTATAGAAGAAAGAGCAGGTATACGGGAGGAAGGGAAGAAGGAAGAAAAAGGGTAGTTAGGGAAAATTTGTAAGATTTAATGGCTGAGTGTATAGGACATGGATTTCCTGGCTGAGCAAATCAACCATTGGCTAAGTGAATAAGCTCCTACCGAACAACTAGGTATGGCTGTGCGAATAAGCCATATCTGTTATACAACTCATTAAGCTGTTACCGAACATCCCCTTAGTTTTTCTTTCTCAAGAATCGATCGCAAAGTGTTTTTGTTTCCATTGTGGTTTGTGCCATTGGTAATCTACAATAGAAAAGCAGAGTTCTTAGTGTCATGAAATTTTATTGTTTAATAAGGACTTTCATCAAACAAGCGCCCACTATTTTAATCAAAACAACAACCCTCTTTTATTGTTTGGGAAAACGTCATAAGCTATCTAGCGGGCCAAGATCCATATTCTCATTATCGATCAATTTAACTTTAGCTAACCGATCAACCAATAATGTTTTAGGTAAGCAACAATATTGCTAATTACATCTATATGTAACTCTTGGATAGTTAGGTGAATAACTTTTATTTAAATTCATCAAATGAATGTTCCAAACACATGCCTCCAAATCCCCAATCCTATTAGGCTTAATTTGGTTAAGTCCGACCCAAAATGGCTTGTAGGAATCCTATGCTTACCTTATCTTACTAAGATTAAAGAGAGTACCCAACTTTAGCATGACCCACCCTCAATGATCAAAGTCTTGACAAGTGTCATGTTTGGAAGACATCTTAAACTTAATATTTTGGTGAGGGATTTTAGTTAGTTTGATCTTACCATTCTTTCTTTTGTAATAGATCGTTTCCTCATAGTTTGATTTAACCGGAATCCAGATTGGAGGAGGATCACGAGGATCACTTAAATACCTTCCTTTCTTTGGCGGTTTAGGCCTTTGTGACAAAACCGGTTGAAATCTTACTATGATGTACTAAGACCTTATCACTCAAGATCGACGGTCCACTTTATATCTTATATAAATATCAATTTTTATTTTATCAAAACTCATTTTGATTTGTAAAACTCCTTTTACTTATATATTTTAAAATCATATTTGTTTTTAAATGTTGTAACAAATATCGCATACATACAACCACGCATAATATAGCATAATATATAAAGCGTAAAATAAAGCATAAAAATAAATGTGAGATGGTTATAGCCCCCCTATGCGATATTCATAGAGCCAAGTATGAATATCATTACATAAAATAAACTCTTATGGTTCTAAGTCTTCTCATCTTCATCACTTCATAACGTCTCCATCTCTTACTTTCTTTTATACAAAATATTTTACATTTCAAACAAAGAAATCTCGAGTTACATTCGAGGGGATTGGATGAGAGGAGAATGTACAAAGAGAGTATATAGAGAAAGGCACGACATGCAAGTCGTATTTACCAAATATAATACATCCATGACTAAGGGCTATAACCATTCACCAAGCAAATCACATTATATATATTCAATCATATTGAAACATAAAGCCGATTTGCAACACCACCGTATAAAAATAATACAAAATTCATAAGATATCGAAAAAGGGTGATTCAAAGTTCTTTGGAAAACTAACAAAAAGATACACATCTTTTATGTTTTAGGATTTCAAAGATATAGAACCCTTATGGGTCGAAAATCAAGTCAAACCCGTAGTGGGTTCGATTTTCGGACAGCATTGCGACACTGTCGTAAAAAATTCATAAAAAATTCATACAAAGTCGAAATGATGCAATTCAAAAGCCTGTGGAACACTAACAGAAAGCTCCATGTTTTTCATGTTTTAAGATTTCTCAGATTAAGAATATTTCTGGGACGAAAAAACTAAAACATTTACGAAACAAAAACATACAGCAACAAAACAGTTTTTAAAAATGCATGCATGTCACCAAAAACCGATCTAAAGGTTCGTAAGTAGCTCTGATACCACTGTTGGGTTACGGGGTCTCAAGCACATCGGAAAATAAAACCATAACCCTACAAGGACCCATACGAAACGGAATAAATCGGGTGTTTCGAAATTACACCTCACAGTTAACGAGACTTTGAATCACAGCAACAAAGCAAGCTTGATGCCTCCACGGTATCCACGCGAACAATCCGAATCCTTTGCCTTCTCGTGATGCTAGTCACGGTTTCAAAACTTAGAAAGGAAATGAAGCATATAGTTGTAGGTGATTTTTTTAGAGAGATTAGCAAGAACAACTCTTGTATAAAATGTCATACATTTATATGGATATGAAAGGCATGGCATGAAAGCACCACCATCCCTACACCTTACTTGAGTGTAGAAGTATCCATGCTTGAGTGTAAGACTTTCCATAAACCATCACTCCCTTACAAAGGTCATCCCTAGTCAACTTTATTTATGTCCAACACAAATAATATCTTGTTTTATTTAATCAGATTAAATCAATACAAATAAGATATAATAATTAAACGTTTTAATTATTTAAACTCCTTATTCGAATATGTCCAAAGCGTGTGACCCAATGAGTTCTCGACATGTTGGTAATAATTATAAATCTCGTATTTATATTTATAAACAATGAGCGGTATCTAGCAATACATCATCGTCACCCAAATGACGAGAATTGGTGATACAACAAATTATCGGTTTGTAGTCAATTTTAGTTTACACATTTAATTCCTTTGTCCTTGATGTCTAGATTGAACACGAGACATTGAATATGTCATTCTCGTTATGTCCAATCTCTAGTTTCTTGATTCCCTAATATACTAATAAAACAGATCATGATATCCCATATCAATTATCCGAGCATGCATGTATTTCCTTAGTATATATATTTATCAAGGGGCACAGAGACATCACTCCCGTCATAAAGGATGGACAAATCCTATCTCGATATATGCTAGTTCTACCATGTGATTGATAACATACCCAACAATAATTTTGTCACCAAGTTACGGAATGATTAGAACAAATGTCAAAATATATTACTCACACATAGCAAACTCCATATTTCTCAAGTCAAAGAATTACATGTACATTGAACACATGAGAAACACTTATGACACTCAATATGAATCCCTACATATGCTAGTCATTATCATATTACTTCAACCTTAAAACCCAAAATAATATTTAACTAGGGACATTTAGAATACATTATTCTAAGGTTATTTATTATGAATAATTAAAACACAAAATATAACATATACATAATAAATTGGGCAATGCCTTTTATTTATTTATTAATTTCATGAAACAAAACTCAAAATTACAATCATCGTATGATTAGCTTTTGGGCATTCACTAACAGGTTGTCACCCAAGTCCTCACCCAACTCAACAACGGCTACCACCCGAGAAGGGATAGACGTATAGATCCGATTGTGGCTCCATCCGGCGGCAACCGTAACCGGATCAACCTATCCAGTTCTGAATTCGAAGAGGAGGAGGAAGCAGAACCAAATTACCCAAGAGAAATGACCACGAGTACCGGATGAAAGCGGACATTCCGTTTTTCTATGGAACCATGGGAGTAGAAGAATTCCTTGATTGGCAAATTGAAGTGGATCGATTTTTCGATATCATGGAGATTCCCGAAAGCAAGCAAATAAAGATGGTTGATTTCTGTCTCAAAAGCACCGCCATCGTTTGGTGGGATAAACTCGTAGTACAAAAACAGCGGCAACGAAAAGGACCAATGCGATCATGGAGAAGAATGAAACAACTCATGTTAGAACATTTCCTACCAGAAAATTATGAGCAGATCCTCTACAAGATGTACCTTGAATGCAGACAAGGTACGCGAACCGTCACCGAATATACAACCGACTTTCTACGCCTTTCCGAATGCAATAAGATTGGAGAGACCAAGGGACAACAAGTAGCATGTTACATTAGTGGTTTAAAAGGCTTGATTTAAGACAAGATTGGAATTCAAACCGTATGAACCGTAACTGAAGCCTCTAGTCTAACCATGAAAGCCGAGATAATGGAGAGATCAACACGCACTTCATCTTCTTCCCATAACAAGGCCGAAACTGAAGGAGTGACGAGCAATACAGGCAAAGTTCCTCCCCAAACCATAGGAAACAATGGTAGTCGAGATCACAACCCGTTACCAAAGAACGTGGGCAACTCCAACGATAAGACACTCACACAGAAGAACCGGCCAGCTCCAGGAATGCCCTTAGCATTAGATCTCGGAGGAACTTTCAGTTCTTCTGATTTCTTAGGCTTGATGTCAATCTTTAGTTTTTGAGTAGATCTCTAAATATTACCAGTGATCTTGGATCCAGAACTAGAAGGTTGACTAGTTGAAGGTTTAGAGGAGATCTTCTTCAGTTCTGCTATCTTTGTAGCTTTCTGAGGATGATGAGAAATGGATTTCCCTTCATCAGCGAGTTTAGAACTTTTTGATAAGTCCTCTGGGATAGGGTTGGAATTCGGGGAGCACTGAGAGGAAAAAGTGTCAGGGATAGAAGAGACAAACATTCCAAACTTAAGTATGAAACAGTCTCTGTTAGGTTCATCCTTATGAGATTTATAACCAAGACCGGTTTTATCATGAGCAGGGATTTAACCAACTAGATCATGTTACAAACAATGAATTTCACCAAAATCAATTCAAAAATACATCTTGATCAAGAATACAATGCGCTAAAACTTCAAACTCGAAAAAATACAAAATTTGAGAAATTGAATCAAGATTATAGTGCAATTGTGTGTCTAATCCAAACAAGGTTGATCCAATACACCAATCGATCACTATACTAACAATAATTTGGCAATTACAACAACAAATTTTTGAAATCGATCACAACTCAGAAAACTGGTGCGAGTTCTTCATTTCTAGGTTGATTTGAACTGAATTTGCTCTGATACCAATTGATTGTTCCAGATCCAAGCTATCAATCCATACACAAGAATGTAGAAATCATCTTTATATTGATTGAACAATGTATTACAATGATTTCTTAGTCACAGATCTAACAAAGTGCCACAGAACTAACATGCATGTTCTTTCTCTCTCAAATATATTTCTCTCTAATCTGTGTCTGAACTCTTAAGAATATTAACAAGGAATCTCCTATTTATATGGTCAATAATGTTGACCTTACAACACAATCTAGAATGTCAAAGTCAAATACTTTGACTTACAAGAATTATACAAACAAACCACAACTATTAACACTTTACAACTTTGACCCTCCTTTTAATCTTGAATACAATCTTGACTTAATAGGTATTCGCCTTTAAAATGTGCGTTATTGGAAAACAAGTCGTCTCATATTTAAAGTAAATCGTTTTGGAAGATCGTGATTTAAATTGCATTCTTTCCTTTTAACACTGTATATTTATTCAGGTTGAAAACTCTTGAACTCACTAGGCGTTAGCCTAACCTTTTAATTTGTCGGCATGTGCATCAGGTTCCGGTTGGGGTATAGTTCTAGCGACACTGTGAAGAGATGAGTACTAATTATATGCATGAGGGTGAGTAGCTTGGTGAAGTCTTCCGCAATTACCTTGGGAATAGCAACTTGTAATTGGGTTTAGTAACACTCGGCCTTTAATTAGTCTTTATGTAAGACTCTATTCATGTTGTTGATGGTTAAATTCTAGAATCGTATTCTGAGTATGAACTTGTCGTAAGATATTTTATCTATCTTTGAGGTATTATTGAAAATTTTAAATTAGTTGTTCTTTCCAAATTTGAGGGTGTTACAGATTTCATTAACGATGACTTGATCTTTTAAACTTTCCTCTAAGAGAGTTAGTTCTTTGATTTTTGAATGGCATTTTTCAAGTTGTTCTGTTAAGTCTATATTTTTATTTCCAGCTATCGTTTTACCATTTAGTGCATTGTATAAGTCAATCGTCAGTACATCGACAGCGCAACGTCTCTAAGCTTCAAAAAGAGAGGGGTCAGTAGAAATTAATACCTGAGATGAGATAAAGCTTGTGGATGATTCTGATGGTTCTTCCACTTCTTGTTTAACCTCAACCATGAGACAGAGATTAGCAGTATCCTCTTAATCAGAACTTGGATTCTTCTGATTCAACCCAGTCATGCTCTTCTCGATAAGACCTTTACCTTTTCGCTTGAAGCTTTTCAGCTTCTGATATTTTTATTTTCGCTTAAGGTATTTGTCATCGTTGGACTTCTTAGATGAAGAAGGTTTAAAAACTTTCTTTGACCTGCATTCGCTGGCAAAATGGCCAATTTTCTCGCAGTTGTAGCAAGTAGCAGTGGCCTTATCAATAAGTGTTGATTTTGGCTTGTCCATTAGGGAGAGAGTCTTATTTCTTGCAAATCTCTTAAAATAGTTTGTCAAGAGTTCTAGAGATTCCTCAAACTCTGAAAGGTCAGTGTCTGATAGATCCTCTGAATCAGAATCTAACTCAGTGATAGTGAGAGTAGATCGCTGAGATGGGATAATCTTTGAAAAGACTAAAGCAACAGGAATGCTTTTAGAGCCTTTAGAATCTTTAACAAGATTCTTGTTCAGTTGATTTGATTGCTCATAGTTGAGCAAAATCCCATAAAGATTACTGAGAGAAAGGTGATTTAAGTCTTTGGTCAGCTTGAGACACATTGAGTAACTGTCCCAGCTTTCAGGAAGACATTCCAAGAATTTAGTCAGGACCTCAGAATTAGAATAGGTCCTATCAACAATCCTTAGATCAATGATTAAGCAATTAAGGCACTGGTGAACATCAGACAAAGATTCATTTTTACCACAAATGAAACTTTCGTACTGTCTTACCAAGTTGATCTTTCGGGTTTCCTGGATTTTAGTGGTACCTTCGTACTGAACACATATAGTGTCCCACATTTTCTTAGAAGTTTTCAGATGCATGATGGAATGGAAAGCTTCATCAGGCAAAGCCATAGAGATAATGGTTTTAGCCTTTGTATCTACTCCAACTTTCTTCTTGCCCTCATCGCTCCATTGTCTTATTTCTTTGGGAGCATATCTTTGAGGGTAGGCATGGGAATGGGGCGGGGTTCACATTCCCCGCCCCCGGCCCCGGTTTGTAGTAAAGAGCCCCGGCCCCGGGCGGGTGCGGGTGCGGGGATCAATCCCCCATCCCCGGTCAACGGGTGGTCAAAACCCGGTCAAACCTCGGTCAAGACCCGTCCCCGGTCCCCCGACCCGAATCATTTTTTTGCACTTATTAAAATACCATTTTTCTGCACTTTTTAAAATATCATTTTTCTGCAGTTTTTTATATCATTTTTCTGCTGTTTTTAAGCATTTTTCTGCAGTTTTTTATACAATTTTTCTGCAGTTTTTTCATACAACTTTCTGCAGTTTTTAAGCATTATTCTGCAGTTTTAAAACAATTTTATGCGTTTTTACTAAAAAAACTCAAACTAAAAAAACATAAAAATATTAAACATTCTTGAAATTAACACATATAATTTATAAATATTTTATTGAATTAATAAATTGTATAAATTAATTATATATACTGGGTACGGGGCGGGGCGGGGGTGTGATACCCGGCCCCGGCCCCAGTTTACTCTAAACAGGGATCCTCGACCCTGGACCCGAGACCCGTTTTAGCGGGGAATCCCCGGCCCCGGTCGGGCCGGGTGAACCGGGTTCCCCATCGGGTCGGGTCAAATTCCCATGCCTATTTGAGGGACAGCGGCAGTGGTTGTAGTGGCAGGAACTGCAGCTATGATAACAAATGGTTCATAGGGTCCATTTACAACATATTTAGGTATAGTAGGATTTACACCTTCTAGAAATAGAATCATTCGATTCTTTCAGAGAGCAAAGTTGTCTCTACTGAATCGAGGAGGTTTAGATAGTGAACCATTATCATAATAGTGTGAACTTATGTTTAGTGTCATTTTTAAGAATAGAAAGGAAGAGAGTAAAGCAAGATCTTGTTTATTGATTAAACAATCTGCTCTGATACCACTTGTTGGTCCCGTAGATGCTTAACAAGTTTGTAGAAGGGGGGTTGAATACAAACACAAATTTTTATGGTTTAATAAATTGTTTATTGATAACTCAAATCACAATTTACAGTTTGTTGTAGAACAAGATTAAGTAAAACCTAATCTAAACAAACTTAAGAATCACTAAGAGGTTTGCACTTAGAACAAGAGATAAAGGTTAGGAGAATATAGAAAACAAGGGTTTCTATATGTGTGGTTCAATAAGAGAGAATGAGTAGATGGCAACTCTTCAGAGTGAGGCTTAACCTTCTATTTATACCCTATGCATTAAATGCTTGGCAGAGGTAATTTACATATGTCACTATTTGGTTGGTTGCATGCCTCTGACTTTTAGAGACATGTTTTTGGCCGAATGTTGAACAGTATAGTCTTCAGAGTTGTACTACGATTTGCAGCAGAGGTATGTCTCCTCTGACACATTGTACTTTTGTGCAAGGATAAGATAAAAGAAACTTAGGGAGTAAGCTTACGATCGATCGTTGAGTGATCTTTCTTCAGGGAGCCTGAATTAAGGTCAGCAATCGTTGAAGCTTTTCTTCATATTTCTTCGCGTGTTGTGGACTTGTCTTGGTTTCACTGATATCCGCATCAGATCATGAGTAGACTTGTCATTTGTTCATCAGCTTTGTCTTCAATGTCAGCAATGAACGTCTTTGTCGCAAAACTTGTCTTCAGTGATTACATTTAACATAATACATTAGAAATCATCAGCGATACTGAACAGACTCAGTATGTAATCGCTGATGGTGAAACACTAATACATACAGATATTAAACATAATTTTCACCAAGTATTTTTAAGGGTAATCATCAAATCACTGAGAGAGTTTGGATCAATACTATAAAAATGTTAGATAACATGGAAAAAGAATTCATATAGAATGTTAGTCTACAAGACAAAGTTACATTAAAAACTAATAAAAAAATTCAACATTAGACAAAGCCAGAAAATAAATATCAAACACTTTGTACACAAATAATCAGAAAGATGTCATATTAAAATTCAAAAACACCTAAAAAATAAAGATTTAAAATACCAAAACTTATTAAGACTCAAATCAACCAACTATTTAGTCATCAAACGAGTGATCCAACAAGTTAAGTTTTTCGTCGTTTGAGTCACTATCAGAGTCATCAAACTCTTCGTCCTCGTCACTACGCTCTTTGACATGACAATTGTTACGATGACCGTTAACAACTTTGATGTCTTTTCTTATGTGACAAGATAGTGGGTTCATCTACATCTCCATTTCTACCTATGGATGTAATCCTTTCATAGAGCCAAATGAAACTGATTCCATACATTCTCTTGAAAAAAAATTGTTCATCATTCACATTTTCATGAACATGTACTTTGGTCACACAATGCACTAGCTCATAGACCCTTCTTGGCTTTGTCTTGACAATAGACCACCAATATTTTAGTACATTCGATGGATATGGTGTATAATAGACTTGTTCTGCTTGTGATCCTAGAATAAATGGGTCGTTTGTTCCAAGCCTTAATCTATGTTTAATGGTAACCAAGTTATGTTTTGGGTCAACTCGGACGCAACGAACTATATCAAACCATGCATTTGAAAACACAACAACACAACGAAATTTTCCATGATATTCGGTCTCTAGGACTTCATCCAACAATCTATAGTAGTTAGACTCATAATTGTTGTAACAAGAACCTTTCACACATAATCCACTGTTGTTTGTTGTCTGACCGGTACCATATATTAGCGCATAGAACTTGTAACCATTCACAAAATACCCTGAGTGTCCTCGAATGTAACAGAGTGGTCCTTGTGCCAAAAAATTAAGATGATCGGTATCGGAGTCCAACACCGACATAACTTTTAATGACGAATAACTTGTCAATTTTAAATTTTTATTAAGTATACTTAATTAATATGTGTATACATATATATATATACACTTACGTGGTTCCCGAACCAATCCAAAAAGTTTGTTCATCTTTGCATCTGTTTAGCCCTACTTTATCTATATAGGACTTGATAAGTCTAATCTAATCATTAGACATGTATATGAATGGATATACTTATTCACAATTAAACTAGATATATCTGTGAGTCTTGTATATATCTTTAGTGGTTAGCAATCCATGTCTTCTGACCTTATCAAATAATTTCCAAAAAGGGACTTTGACAATATTTAATTGTTCGTCTTCCCCGAATGCTATCTAATCATTTATATATCCATCATTTATCGGTACTAGCTGACATAGATACAAATTGATAAAAATATGCTTAAGTACAAAACTCTTCTAGCTAGGAAAGTTAAAGCAACTGATGGGACGTTAATGTTATTCGCACACCTTCAACAATTAGGTGATGAGATTGTAAGAGAAATTTCTATATTTTTAATTTAATGCTTCATTTAAATTCGTTTATTAAATAATTGTTTTTACATTCATATTATTTGCATTATCCGAATGAGAAAGATAGACAGATTTCAAAAGGGTTTTGGATCCCTTGGCGAGGAAGAGATACCACCCTTATAACGGTGCTAGGACCCAAGCACGGTGGTCGCACCAGGGGAGTTGGACATACAATTGGTTTGAAACAGAGCATTCCGGGGATTTTAGAGAAAAAGCCAAACCCCAATGGATACAAACTGTGAGGAAAAGAGAATGGAATCTAATGCCAAGTGTGAGGAGCAAAGAAGGTTATTGGATATTAAGTGTGAGGAAAAAAGAAGATTATTGGATGTAGATTGTGAGGATAAAAAAAGGTCATTGGATGCCTACATGGTGGAGAGTCGAAAGAGCATAAATGATGAGTTTGAGGTGAAAAGAAGGTTTGATGCCCACTTTCAAATATGCATGCAACAAATGTCCAAGCACTGAACGAAACGATAAGGTTGTGTCCGTGGCTAAGAGATCAGGGTTGTTGATCAAATCCCTTCCAATTGACCTTCCAAACAGCCCATAGTTATAGTTGCTGTCAAAAATTAAGTCAGATCAGTACTAGCTATATATTAAACCTAAAACTTATTCTTTTTCTTTAAGTCTATGAAAATGGAATATTAATTAATTAACTTACTGGGATAGCTGGATAGGCCCTCTGCCAAAGTATTTTTGAGGACATGGCCAAGCATTTGAATCACATTAGTTGTTTGATTGGTCTCGTTCTCTAACAAAATAATATCCCCATGCATATAGACCATCTGGTGCACTTGCCCACCCACCTATATATTCATACAATTTCATTTCATTTTTTATCATAAGTTTCACAAAAAAAATTCTATATATATATATATATATATATATAATACCAATTAATGACATGCGTTTCTTTTGTAGTTTCCTCCTCTTCTAAGAGCAAAGAAAATAATTGTTGTTTCATTGGAAGTTTGAGCAAAGAAAGTAGCGAGCTCTCTTCTTCGGACATCCCTGCTTCCAATGGTGCCAAATGTTGAAACTTAGTTAAGAAAGAGAGCAACATTGTCCCACATAGGAGCCAAGATAAAATAAACATCACTTAATAAACCCAAACCATTGACCATTAAATGAATCATTTAATTGTTTGGGCTTGGATTGTGGTGTTCTTAGTGGGCTCTCCTTGACATTAATAGATATATATTAAATGTCAAAGATTGGGCCTTGGGCCTCTTGGGGTTTCTCCTCTTTCGTTCTTCGCCAAACATACATGATTCGATAGATTCAAGTATCAAACTTGAATACGATTGTTGTATCCTCTAGACGGACGCTATACGGGAGAATTTTCTGTCTTAGGACACTGCGATACGTGCAGGCCTCAATCGATTTCAATACCTACGAGAATCTACAATTCAAGTAAGGGTTTGTTTGTTGTTTTTCCATTTGATAAATTGTTGTTTTATGTAAACACAAAGTTTTTGTATATAAGAATTTGAGTTTTATCATTAGTTTTAGCTCATATATATACATAATCTATATATGTGATTGATTACTCCTAACACCAAATCCATTATAGGCTCTTACAGCAGTTATAAAAGCATTATAGGTGTAAAACCCATTAGCACTGCATCTGGGATTGTAACACCCTTAAATCTGAAGATAGCAACTTATAAAAAATTTCTAAATACATCAATAAATACTTCGAACTACAACATAAATTGAGAGTTAACTTCAACGCTCACAATCATCCTATACATACACTCTATGAAAAGGACGGGTGTTACTAAACCCAATAACAATTACTAACTCTAACCTGCGGAAGACTTCACCGACTACTCACTCTTGTAAGGCTAAGACTCAACTCTTCAAAGCAATGCTAGAACTGAACCCCCGAAAGGAACCTGATGCACATGCCGACAAATAAAAAGGTTAGGCTTAACGCCTAGTGAGCTCAAGAGTTTTAACATGAATGAATATATCTTTAAAATAAAGGAATTCAGTTGAAAACAAGATCCTTCGAAATATTATACATCAAAATGGAAACGACACATTTTCCCATAATATGCACTTTTAAAGACAATGCACCCAAACACACATTTCTTATAAAGCGATGCAACCCGTAACTCGCCCAAACGGGGTCATAGTTCGATACTCAAATTTGTGAAAATGTAAATAATACTTCAGATCCCAAAACACCCAAAACTCGGATGGGACATAATACTCGACCCTTAATTAACGGAAAACAATCCATATAAATATGATATGCCATTAAAACATGGAACTGAAACTTAATACTCACGCGACCATAAAATGGAATGAAATCCAAATATTAAAGCATGGACAATTAAATATCCAAAATACAGCGGGCCGACAACGAGGGATACCCGTATCCGTTGAGAGCGGAGGAACACAAAAGTATGCCACTCAAACAACGTTGATCGTATGACACTTCACGACACGCTAGCCCAAGTGCCCCTACGACTCCTTGACAAGTTTCACCCAAAGAGACAGCCGACCTTAGCGAATACCACCGAAATTATCGCCAAAGGCTCGACCCACGGGGGATACAACGAAGGCATTGCCCCACGCGGCGAAGGCCCCAAACGCCCATCAGATGACTGCCCACAATCATGATAGCTCAACCGGGCTCAACCCTCCTAGTGCCTACTTGCAAAGACAAGGTCATAAACCATGAGTCTCGGAGTCCAACCCCGTACCACCCAATTGACCATCAAATAAGACTGACTTATGTGCCTATGGATCCAATGCAACACAGTCTAAAGTTACACGACTACTCATGAATGACTACAGCACTCGAGTCTGTAACTATCGATAATATGCAATAAAATGCATTAAGACGTAAATCACAAATTGGACTCTACATCGAGCCATTAAAACCGGACAAATGTCCTCAAGACTCTTTTAAGCCAATACCGAGCTAAAATGCTCAAAAATCCATTTGACCAACAGTTACCGGTCCCCCAAATCATGAAATGCCTTTAAACAACGTTTACGAAGACACATACTTCAAAGACGAGCTTAACCCAAAACTCAACACGTAATGAGATCAAAGGTTTTCCAAAGGGTTTATGAATACAATTACACCAACATGCATATAACATGGAATAGACTTCATTTGTACAAAATCCTCAAAGATGCATAAATCATAAGATAGATCTTGCTTGTACAAAATCACCAAGAATACGTAAATCATGTTATTTAGTTGTTGAAATGTTCAAAACCCAATATAAGCATTTTAAGAGGCTAACACAACCCAAGTTTACTAAATATGAAAACTTATCAAAATACTCACTCTTTGACATATAACCAAGTAAAACATATTTTTACTTCAAAATACACAAAACTTATCAGCAGTTAACCATTTTATGTAAAATACTTTAAAATGAACATTTTGGCATGTACACCGTTTTCACAAATCAACTTGAACTCACCTTGCTAGATTTAGGCTAAATCTAGATTTCACCCAACGAGCTCTTTTGAAGGCCGCTTGAATCCTCAAGTCGAGGCCTTCCAAAACCTAGATCCATACATACCAACCCATTTAGAAACATTCCCAAAACATTATTTACTAAAATCCCCAACGAGATCAAAACCCTAGTTTCTCCAAGACTATCAAATCCGAGATTTGACAAACCAAACACTAGAGAAACACCAATGGAGCATCTATAACATTAAATCAAGGAAGCTTACCATTTTTAGATGATGAGACTTTCCGAGGACACCCAATCCAACTCTTCAACCCTAGCTCCCACACGTTGAACTTGATGAGGAAGATGAAGATGGAGGTTTGGTGGTTCAAGATCCCACTAACTAGATGATGAAGAATCATGTGGTTCAAGGGGGAAAACCCTCAAAATGGGTTAGGGTTCGACTTTGAGGTTTGGGAGAGAAAAGGGAAGGGATTAGAAAATCAAAATGAGGGAATTGGGTGAAAATTCGGACATTTAAGAGACCAGACGTCGCGCGCGACCTTGCCACGCGATAGTGACATTGTCACTATCGCGAGGGCACTGTCGCGGAGAATATACCGCGGGTGGTACACCCCCGGCGATTGTGCCACGCGATAGTGACACATGTCACTATCGCGAGTCACAATCGTGCCACTCGTACCGAAGCCAGAAAAAGGTCAAAACTCGAGATTCTCGCATGGGTCGATTCAAGGTTCGAAAACACAACATTTTCCACCCAAGAAGATAGGCGAAAGGCGGAGAGATTGCCAACGAAGGGCGGAAACTTACTTACGAAAAATCGGGTGTTACAGGGATCATTTCGATACTTGACAATTTGGTCAAACACAGATGCAGTAACGATGGAGCCAATATCTCCACTGCCCCCAAGTGATCCGGTACATTGACTCTAACAGTTATTTTGCGGTGAGCAGTGAGCGGGAGTGTTTCCACAGAAACCGTATTGGCTACAACAGTTTCCATTGGTGCATGCTCTGTTACCGCCTTGTCTACCGCAATCTTGAGTCGAGACTCAGGTTGCTAGCAAGAGAAACATTAAATATGATGTTATAAGGAGCAAAAGCTTATCCATGGTTTAATTAATTAATTGTTGATATTGAGTAGTAGGGTGGTAGCTAGTACTAGTACTAGTAGTGTGTATTTATAGGTGTTTCCGTTTCTTTCATTTTGGAGACTGGATCTTGGTCATATTTATAGCATTTAGGGTGTGTTTGATACACTAAACAGGACATAATAGAACAGAAGAGGGATCATTATCCCACGTTTGGTAGAACGGTTAGGTGGAACAGACTACAAAGTGGAACAAAAGTGGAACATGCATGTTCCACCCCTACCCCATGGAACAAAGTGGAACAGACTTATGTTTTATCAATATAATCTCAAAATAAAATTTAATTCTCTTCTAAAACATTAAATACGTCTTCTTTTTTACATTTTATTCGTTTTTTTAATTTAATTTAATTTATTTTATGTTTTTTAAATTTTCATTTTACTGTCCTCAAATGTTATTTTTATATAGTTACTATGTTTTGATTAATTTATTTAAATTATTAAATATTAATAGTAAAAAAATATAGAAAAGATTAAAAAATAAAAATTGGAAACTATATAAACTTTTTTTTATTTTGGTGTCACTTTAATTTATATTGAAGAGAACTTTCTAATACTATATTTTGTTATAAAAAGTATTTATTTCGTTATAATTTAATAAATTACATAATTAATCAATATATATATATATAATATATAAATAACTTATTAGGGGTAAATTGGTCATGTTATTTGTTCTGTTCTGTCTAGTTTTGTTTTTACCAAACATTGAACAATTGTTCTGTTCTATCATATTTTGTTCTGTTCTATCATGTCTACGTATCAAACACACCCTTAAAAGAAATGATTGAAACCCAAACTCTGCTCGTTGGCTTGGTCAAATAAAAAAAATGGATATTGATTAATCAAGTTGACTGCTAATTAATTAATTAATTAATGCTGTTAATTAGAAGCATCGGATGGATGTCGGTACAAATCAAATTATGTGGACCGACTTCTTCTTCGACCCCTTTCATACACGGCATTCCTCATTATGATTTTCCCTATTATTTATTATTATTTTTTTAATTTATAGGTGGAAAAAATATCAAAACCTAACAATACCTAGCTAGAAATATGGCAGAAAAAAGGGGAGTCGAGTATTCTTGAACAAAAAAACAAAATCAAGTGCCTAAGTTATAGACTAAAAATAGTAAGATACTATAAATATGGCCGATATATGTTTTGCACCCACACACACATATAAGTATAGACAAGGGATTATGTGAAAAATATCATTTTTAGTGAGAAGTGTGAGAAGTGTTTTTATACCGTTGATCATTTTTAATCAAATATCCTCTTATGAATTGCAGCTTTAAAGGGATAGGTGCATCTCGCTGTATCTCATCTTGATATTCGTCTATTTCTCATCCAACGGTTGATAACCACTTCTCACGCTTCTCACCAAATTTGGCACTTCTCACCGGAACTCAACCCAGTATCACGTATGGATGGTTTCAAATACAAACCATTATGTTATAAAATAGTTGAGATATTTATGGACAATTATCATAATTCATTAATTATGATTAAAATATAAATGATAAGGCTCATTTACTAGAATAATAGCTTTGGATTAGGAAACAAAATAAAATCAGATATTTACTAGACTTGATGGCTGACTAAGATTGACTTGTAAAGTTTGTTAGAATTGCATGGTTTGTAAATGAAACGTATATATAGGGGCGGTTTCAAATGAAAACCAATTTTCGGCTATGAACCAGGGGATAAAGGAGTGTGTGTCACGTGTACACACCTTCACGGGTCATTCATGTATTATTCAATGTGAATAGTGTCATCCATGGTGAATAATATATGGATCATGAATTCGTGTATTATTTATCATGAATATTGTATTATTTACCGTGAATGTTGTATTATTCATCATGAATAGTGCATAAATGTTCACTTTCGTTATTCATACTGAATGTGGACACCCGGGGACACATGTCGCTCTCTCCTTTGTCCTTCGGTTCACAACTGAAAATCGGTTTTCAATTGTACTTTTCTCTCTCTCTCTCTCTCTCTCTCTCTCTATATATATATATATATATATATATAAGAAGTGGTTCATTTGAGAAATGTTAAATATATGAGAAATAGAGAAGTAATCATAGTCTTTCATTCGATCAAGATCGGCTTTGACTGGTCAAATATTGCGTCTTTGACTGGTCAACAATTACGGTTTTGACTGGTCAAAAGTTGAGGTTATTCAAAAATAGAAGGACAGTTTCGTAATTTTTACAAATACACGGGACAAGTTCATATATGAACTTGTATGATTCACATATGAACTATATGTTCATATGTGAACCATTGTAATTCATATATGAATTCTTTTAACTAATTCATATATGAACCAATTAACTGATTCACATATGAACTAATTAATTGTAGGTTCATATGTGAATCAGTTGAACTAATTAACATTTTCATATATGAACTTTTATGATTCACATATGAACTAATTAACTGATTCATATATGAACGTATTGTTCGTATATGAATCACAAAAGTTCATATATGAATCAGTTAAAAAAGTTCAGATGTGAATTACACTAGTTCATATATGAACATATAATTCATATGTGAATCATACAGGTTCATATGTGAACCCGTAATGCGTATTTTACGAAACTACATCTCTGTCTTCTACAGACCATACAAGGAATTATCCGATGTTTCACGGTCAAAGCCGCAAATGTTGATCAGATAAAGGGCTAAGATCATTTCTTTATTTCTCATATTTTTAACATTTCTCAAATGAACCTAATCATATATATATATATATATGATGTCATAAATTCATCTAAATCCTATTTGTCGTTTGTATATGTACAAAAATAAACAACTTATTGCAAGATTTAAAAGCCCTTAGAAGTTTGTATATGCAAAAATATCAACAAACGTTCATACCTCAAATTAAAGCATGGCACAAAAGGAACAAAATTAGGGTACGCAATGCATAAACTAAGAATAGTATGGTCAAATAAGATATTAGTTAACCACAAATAAATAATATTATACCTATTTTCAAATCCACGCAAAAGAGATAAATATCATAGGCCTCGCAATTTTGTACCAACTACATTGGATTAGTAATATCATGTCAAGTATATAAAATTGGTTAATACACAACATTGGAAGTTATGTACCATGATACCGATTTATTTAATTATTTATCAATTTTTGAAAAAATTATATTTCATATTAAACTTTGTAACTTTAACTATTTTATTTGAACGTCTAAATCTTTCCAAGTTTTATTCTTTTCTATTAAAAACCCTTAGACATCACCTTTGTTACTTGAAAACTCAAAATGTCACACAAACTTTGAATATAATGATAAGTTTTCATATGTAACTTGAAGTTGGTACAAAAATAGTACCAAAATATATCAACCAAAAAAAATAGTACCAATTAAGTTGGTACTAAGTACAGTTAGTTGGTACATAGTATAAGATTTTGCATACTAGTTATAATTGGCTGGTACAGGATATTGGAGAAAAAAAATTGATGCGGTACCAAGTCTACCCCTAGAATATCAGTATAAGATTAGTATATGATGATAAAATGTTAAAATGAGCAGATTATTTATGAAGTATTGTTAAATGTATTTTTTTTACCAATAACAATTATAAACAAACTATTTCAAGTAAATATAATTTACTGGTATCTACATAACTTCTTCAACACATACGTATATACATACACACCCCACCTCCTAGCTCGTGTTATATCTTAGCTACCAACCCCATTATTATCTTGTGAACCCAATTACATAAAATGAACCGATGATTTCACTAAAATCACCAACATTTCTCCCCCATTTTAGTGCAATCCTTGGTTCATAAATAACAGTTAATATAGGAAACAAACTCATGCATAAATGAAAATATCTAAAAGATTGAATTTTCATCTTAGTACATTAAACATTTCAAATACTCGAGAATCTGGGTGTCCTATGGATTGAACCCTTCAACCCATTTGAGTACCAGAAAATAACATACACATGAATTTAAAGTTCTCTAAAGTTTAAACTTGACACTATACATGCCATGTGTCCTTATCCATTCGTGAGTGCATCAAAGCCAAGTCCAAGCTTCTCGAAGCGGCCACACTTCGCACTCATATAGGTAGTTCCTTTCATCATGCACCTGCACATGCACTTTTACAAAAGAACAATTACCTCCTCAGTTGCAGTACCGAGCACATACCTTGGGATGATTATCTTGTGCTCCAATCCCTTAGAGTGAGCTTTCCCATTAAATTCAACTTCTAACGTTGTATTAGAAGGGAATTGGGTATCTCACCGTTAGAGATTTAAATGGACTTTAATCCCATCCCTATCACCGACTTGTGGACCAAGTCCCTAGCTAACCCATTCGTCAAGTGATCCGCTAGATTTTGTTGCGACCGAACAAATTCAACCGAAATCACCCCATTCGTGATTAGCTCACGAATCATGCTATGTCTAACACCTAAATGTCTAGACTTGCCATTATATACTTGACTATAAGCTTTGCCAAAGTAGTCGCACTATCACAACGGATAGAAATTGGTGATATTGGTTTCGGCCATAACGGAATTTCATGCACTAAATTCCTTAGCCACTCCGCCTCTTTACCGGCAGCGGCTAATGCCACAAATTCCGACTCCATAGTTGAACTCATGATGCAAGTTTGCTTCTTGGAAGCCCATGAGATGGCACCTCCCCCAAGCAAGTACACCCAACCACTCGTAGAGGAGTGATCTTCTAAGTTTTTTTTTTTTTTTTTTTTTTTGAGAGGGTATCCCAGACCACATTGGGCCCAGACTAATCCCTGGCAATATGGGCCGAAGCCCGACTGCTAAAGCATGCAGCCCGGGGTCGAAGCCCCCGTACCTCCAGGATGCGTCCCTCAGGGTTCGAACATGAGACCGCTACTAGCTAGTCCACATGCCTTACCACTAGGTTAACACCCTTTTGGTAGAGTGATCTTCTAAGTTGGTGATCCAACTTGCATCCAAATATCCCTCTAATATTGAAGGAAACCCGAAATATGACAAATCATAATCAATGGTTTTCTTCAAGTATTTAAATACTCGTCTTATCGCTTGCCAATGATGTATACTATGATTACTAGTATACCTACTCAACTTGCCTACGGCAAAAGCGATATCCGGCCTAGTGCTTGTCATGGTATACATCAAGCATCCAATAGCCTTTGAGTACTCGAGTTGTGACATTGCTTCACCCGAATTGGGCATAAGCTTCACACTCGGATCAAATGGAGTACTCACCGGAGAACAATCAAAGCAATTAAATTTCTTTAATACTTTCTCAATGTAGTGAGATTGCGTAATTGCAATCCCTTTGTTCTCACGCTTAATCCTTATTCCAAGGATCACCTCCGCCTCTCCCATATCTTTCATGGAGAAACTTGATGACAAAAACTCTTTGTTTTTATCAACTTGATTTTGGTCGGTGCCAAAGATCAACATGTCATCAACGTATAAGCAAATGATTACTCCGTTACCGGACATGTCAAATTTACTATATACACACTTGTCCGCTTGGTTTAACATAAAACCATTGGACAAGATAACCTCATCAAATTTTTGATGCCATTGTTTGGGTGCTTGTTTAAGCCCATACAATGCTTTTACAAGTTTACACACCTTATGCTCCATCCCGGGCATAACAAAACCTTCCGGTTGTTTCATGTAAACTTCTTCCTCCAAGTCACCATTTAAGAATGTCGTTTTGACATCCATTTGGTGAATCACTAAATTATGGATAGCTCCTAAGGCTATCAACAATCTAATCGTGGAGATCCTTGCAAGCGGGGCATAGGTATCAAAATAATCGATACCTTCTCGTTGCCTAAAGCCTTGGATTACTAATCGAGCTTTGAACTTGTCGATTGATCCATCGGCATTCATCTTCCTTTTGAAGATCCACTTGCATCCCAACGGTTTACAACCCGGTGGCAAGTCCGATAATACCTAAGTATTATTCCCCATGATGGAATCCATCTCATTATTTATTGCTTCTTTCCAGAAAGCAATATCTTGAGACTTCATAGCCTCATCAAATGATTTTGGATCTTCCTCAATATTGTTCTTCAACCTCACTAGTTACACTAGTACTTGGAACAAGGTCCTTCGTCCTAGGTATTGAAGAGAATCTATTCTTATCAAATAAAGCATCTCTCGCTTCTATAACGGTGTGAATCGCTATAAAATCATTAGGTTCAATAACATAGAACCTATAGGCCTTGGAATGCTCGGCATATCCAACAAAGATGCAATCAATACCTTTCTCACCCAAGGTTTTCCTTTTGGGTTTGGGTAGTCGAACAACCGCTCGACAACCCCAAACTCGAATATAATTCAAGTTAGACCTTTTCTTGAACCAAAGTTCATATGGGGTAATCTTGTTCCTTATATTGGGAACTCGATTTAATAAATAACAAGTCGTTAACATGGCTTCACCCCAAAATCCATCACTCAATCCGGAGTAGGATAACATAGAGTTCACCATTTCTTTGAGAACTCTATTTTTCCGTTCCGCCACACCATTTTGTTGTGGTGTATAGGGCGTCGTAGTCTCATGGATAATTCCTACGGATTGGAAAAACATGGGGTCGTAATATTCCCCACCACGATCGGTGCGTAAACATTTAATAAAACCATCCATTTGCAATTCAACCTCCGTTTTATAAATCTTAAATTTTTCTAACGTTTCATCTTTTGAGTGCAATAAATAAATATAACAAAAACGTAAAGCGTCGTCAATAAAAGTAACGACATACTTTTTATTACCAAAAGACGGATTTGAATGCAAATCACAAAGATCACTATGAATTAATTTAAGCACCGACGAATCCCTTTTCACATTAGGAAATGGTTGTTTAGTGATCTTTGTCAACATGTAAGTTTTACATTTTTCGGTTTTAACGTCAAAGGCCGGAATAAGACCGTCTTTTGACATTTCAACCATTCTTTTAAAATTAACATGACCAAGCCTTGCATTCCATAAAATAGAATCAACACAATTCTCATTTGCAACATAAACAGAATTAGAAACACAATCATTTTTATTCAAACTTAACATAAACATATTATTATTCAAATAATCAAATCTTACAAAAGAGCCACCTTTTGACAAGGTAAACTTGTCGGACTCAAAAACTTGCCTATATCCTAACTTATTCAAGATACTACCGGAAACCAAATTCTTTTGAATTTGTGGTACAAACAAAACGTCTAAAAGTTCAATAATTTTGCTAGAACTAAACTCTAGCCTAACTAAGCCACGTCCAAGAATGGGAGAATTTGACTCGTTCCCCATGTGTAGCACGGATCCGTCTTCAACTGGTTCCAAAGTGGTGAACCAACGTCGATCCTTACACACATGACTCGAGGCACCCGTGTCAATCCACCAAGCATCATCATCATCCTGCACATAAAATGATTCAGATATTAGTGGTACATAATTCAAATTTGAATTAAAACCAAAGTCAATAAATTGACCTTGATGTGGGTGTTGATCCTTGGATCCTTGCCCATCACCACTTGCGCTTGCTCCATTCTTATTCTTGACAACCCGACAATCCCGTTTGAGATAGTCGGTCATCCCATAAGTCCAACAGGTTAATTTAACCTTTTTGTTGGGACCTCTCTTGGCTTCATTGAACTTGTGTTTTCCCTTGAAGTTGTTGGATCTTCCCTCTTCTACCATCTTCACCGAAGGTGCAGAAACCTCTTTCATCTTAGGTTTCTCAGTCTCTTGCGCCCGAAGAGATTCCTCAATGCTCAAGTGACTACTGAGTTGTACAAGAGACAATTCTTCCTTCTTGTGTTTCAAAATGTGTTTGAAATCTTTCCAAGAGGGAGGCAATTTATCAATTATGCTCGATACGGAGATGGATTCGTCCATCTTCATATTGTGTTGAGCATATTGGCTTAGAATGCGTAAGAGCTCATTGTATTGCTCCATCACAAGCCTTGAGTCCACCATTTTGTAATTATTAAAATTACTAACGAGGAACTTCTTACTAGAAGCATCATCCGCCATGTATTTGGACTCAAGAGATTCTCATAGCTCTTTAGTGGATTCGACATTTTGATAAATGTCAAAAAGGGAGTCACACATACCGTTTAAGATGTGGCCACGACAGATGTAGTCGTCGTTTTCCCATTTGTCGTGACGTCGGGTCATCTCCAATGTCTCGTCCTCCATCACCTCCGGCATCGGAGTGCTCAGCACGTAGACAACCTTCAATGTTGTCAGCAAGAAGTGCATCTTCTTCTGCCATCGTCGAAAATCAAAGCCTTCAAACTTCTCCAGTTTGGTGAACTTGGACGTCATATCTCTCACAGATTAATCAATCGCCATCTCTCTCACGATGAGAAAATATCACTTAAGATTGTTGGGGAGTGTGTGCAGAATATCGATGAAGAGAATAGAAGAGATAGTGATCGGAACTTGGATAAGAATTCGAGATCGCGTGAGAGCTCACTTTCCTTAAGTGATATTTCGACCATATTCTGCCTCGGTATCACAACATTCACTCGAGGATAATCTCAATTCACTGGGCTCAATTCTGGCAGAAAGCGATCATTTTTAAACACCAAGAGAATTGTAACTGATCCTATATTATTAATGATAATAATTTCTCATTTAATGGGATTGATTGTCTGGCGGTTACACAATGATTTGGGGGTTACAAAATTGATTTTCCATAAAGATTGGCAGGTACAAATCTGGAGGTCCGCGCGGCTGGCGGCGCGAGTGGACCCGAACGGAAACCCGCGCCAAACATTGTTCGACAAACAATCCAGTGTCCCGCACGGAAAGAGCCTCGTCGTAACCCGCGCCAAGCACTGTTTGTCGAACCCTCCAGAGTCCCGCGCAACTGAACCCGCGCGGAGACTCGCACCAGACACTGTCAACCTAACCATTTCCGCTTAGTAACCCTCCAATCATGACAATCCAACAAACTCGGGTGCAAGCTAGCTTATACGAGTGTGCACTACACACCTCCTAGCTCGTGTTATAGCTTAGCTACCAACCCCATTATTATCTTGTGAACCCAATTACATAAAATGAACCGATGATTTCACTAAAATCACCAACAGATGATAAATTAGGAAAACAATAATTTTGGTAATTTTAATTAAAGGGTATGTTAGACATTTTAGAAATCTACTCCCTCCTCTCTCCGACGAACCTTGTTCCGACAAAAACTATTTCGGTGACCACATGATCCACAGTGTGATACCTTTTGTAAACATCGAAAACAACGAAAATAAATAAAAAATGTTGTGATACCTACTGTAATACAAAATAAGAAATGTTGTGATACCTATTGTGATACAAAATAACTAGAGTAAACTACGATTTTCGTCCCTGTGGTTTGTTGCTAATAACCATTTTCGTCCCTGAATTTTGAAAACTGCTTTTTCCATCACTATGGTTTGTAATTTGTTTCTCTTTTCGTCCTTTGACCAACTCTGTTAGGAAAAGTCCATCAAGTCATGGGCAATCTAGTCACTTTACATTTTTTTCATTTTTTATTAAAAATTTATGTATTATATGCATTGTTGTATATTACATTAATCATTATATTAATAAATAATTTATAATATACAATGTTTTAAAAACTGGTTTTTTGGTTGACCCGGTGTGGTGACCGGGTCACGGTTCAACCGGTCCAACCGGTTCAACCGGGTGGTTGACCCGGTTTCAAAAAATTTACGTATTATATATATATATATATATATATGTAGGGGTAGGTTCAAACGAGAAGCTAAACATTTTACGAGAAGGCGGGAAATGTTTAATCATATATGATACACAAGCTTAATCATATATGATTAAACACATGTTATATTGGCAATACATAAACATTTAATCATACATGATTAAAAACACTTACAAGCCGTGTAATCATATATGATTAAACACTTCTCGTCTTCTCGCAAAATGTTTAACTTCTCACGTGATCCTCCCTCTATATATGTATATATATAAAACCAAGAATTTGATGTCCACAAGTTAAAACATTAAAAATACACATAACAAAAAGTTTACATCAATCCAAAAACATTAAAAAAAACACATAACAACAAGTTTTATATCAATCTAAAAACATAAAAAACACAAATATAAAAAAATTATTTTTTTAACCGGGTCAACCCGGGTTTTTGCCGGCGGTTCGATCCGGTTCACAAATCCCCAAAAACCCGGTGATAGTTGACCCGGTCTCTCAACCGGTTCCCGGTTCAACCGGTTGAACCGGCCGGGTCGACCCGGGTTTTAAAACATTGATAATATATATAAATCTTCTATGGCCCTACCCACCCCTCCCCCCTCAATTGATGTTTTTCTTTTCTTCCCCATGAGAGTAGTCTTCTTCTTCTAATCTTCTTCTTCACTACAGTTGGTTGTTGTTCATCTTTCTTTCCCACGGTGGGCTCCATCTCTCGATTCAAATATTGAAAATTATAAACATATAAAACTTGGAGATTAATGGCTTTCATCTCCGGGTCTAAACCCCTTTCTTGAACCCCCTCATCTTAGGCAACGCATACCCAATAGGTGTGACTGTGTAAAACAAACACATACACACTTATGAGTTATGTTTATTAATAAATCGATGATGATGACAAACCAAAATCCGAAAACCCATCAACGAATTTGATCAGATGAGATTACTTGGAAAACCAAAATCGACAAACCCATCAATGAATCTTTGTTGTTGTTCTGGATCACCAATCCATCGTCTACAACTGGACTAGACTGGAAGAAAGAGGGTGATATCGAACAAGATTAAGAATAATCGACTAGCAATGAAGAAAACTTAGTTGAAATTTGCACGAGAAAAGCTACCAACGTGAAGAAAAAAGCAATGAAGAAGACCCAGATCAGTGGTGCTTCGATGATTACATGTATGCTAATGCAAAACCCAGACAAAAAATAGCGATGAATCAACCTTCTTTCTTCGTCTGTGGACTGTGGGTACAGAAAATTAACACAAATCCAAACAGAAAACCCAGATGACTGGTGCTTCGATGAAGAAGCGGGCGCCGATGTTCGGAGATAGGGTGGCCTGGGTGGGGCAGTGAAGATGGGGGAGAAGGTGAGGTTCGGTGGTACTGGTGAGGGTGAACTCGGTGGTGGTGTGGTGGGTTTTCAGACGTCGGAGAAGGAGTTAAGTTGTTTCAATTTCCTACATCACAATTCACAATTAAATTGCTTCAATTCCTTTCTTATGATAGAAATGGAAACTTCATGAAACAGAGGAAAGAAGAAAAGCATGAAGACTCTTTTTTCTTGGCATCCAACCTGCAAGTTCTTGAAACCTAATTTGATTTAGGTTTTGTCTTTATTTTTATATTGGAATAATTGGTTTTTGTTCCTCACAGTGGATTTCATCACAGGTGGATTGGGTGTCGTCGGTGGTGTCATATATAATGTAATATATTATCATTAAATTTTCACTGAAAATGAGTTAAAAAGGTGAAAGTACCAGATTATCCTATGACTTAACGTATTATTTAACGGAGTTACTTAAAGGGACGAAAAACGAAATAAATTACAAACCATAGTGACCAAAAAAGCAATTTTTAAAGATTAGGGATGAAATCCGTTATAAACAAAAAACCACAAGGACGAAAATCGTAGTTTACTCAAATAACTATGATACCCAATGTGATACAAGATACACTGTGATACCGTTATAATACAAAAGACACTATGATACCTACCGTGATACACAATACACTGTGAAAGGTTATGATACACGTATCACATCATGCAAAATATTGTATCACTATGGGGTTGGCAGCAATAAACATACTGTTAAAAGAATATTTACAAGAAACATTGTGATGCCCTTCGTAAAACCCATAAATGCACACTGTGATTCTAGGAGAAGAGAACAACTACTATGCCACTGAAAAACTAGAACTAGAAACATGTACACAAGCATTTCATCAAACATCTTATATGCACAAACATTTCCTCCACATCTCTTACTCTTGTTTCATAAATAATCAAATGTGTAAAATCAATGGAACAAGAAAAATTAACCTAAAACAACCATTACAAATTTATATTACATAATTGTCAGATTTACATCGAAGATCTAAGGCTTCAACTTTATATCTGATTATCTAAGGCTTCAACTGAACTTGAAAATCTAAAGTTTTTAACAGAACTCGGAGATCTAAAGCGAGATGAGAAGAAGGTCGAGGAAACCCAACAATCGAAACTGATTTTGATGTTGATTTTAACCGAAGTGGTCATCATCCATAGAGAAAATGTTTACCCTTTACTTCTGCGTCTACAAGTAGGCATCATCGAGGAGTTGTCGGCACCGTGAAAAAGGCAGCAGAGAGAAAATCGAGATTACAAGTGATCATCGCTGAGAAGGAGGAGTCGACTCCGTGGAGAAGGTAGTAGATAGCCAGCGACGGCAGATGGTTTTTGGGGAGACCTTTGGAAAGGACCGGATGTGTTAGAGGTTCCCAGGGGAAGACGTTGAGGAGGCCATGATTTTAGGGATAGAAAAAACTATAAGGCATGATTTTAGAGATGAGTTGTCAAATAACTAAATTACCAATATAACCTTTATATTTAATTATTAAATAAAAACAATAAAATTAAATGATTGGCTCACATTGGATCTCAAAGTTTTCACAAACTACATAGTTCTCATTTGATTAGGCCCCTATGTACATATATATACATACATACATATATATATATATATACTAGAAGCGTACTCGCGCAATGCAGCGAGATACATCAAAATTTTAATGTTTCATTTTATTTTTGTCGATTTACAGTACGATTTTGGATGATTTTGAGAAAGTAATAATGTTTTTTTTATAAATTTGTTTAATTTAGGCTTAATAATATAATGTTTTTTATATTAAAAAAATTAAGTATTTTGTTATAATTCAATGATTATCTTATATATTTTAATGACATCTAGAAAAAATAACCAATTACATATTTAATAATATAATTAAAACAAAATTATAGTAATATAATATATTAATTAATAGTGATACATGAAAAGGTCTGCATAAAAGGAAGGTCCTGCACATACCAAATTGGTGGGTGTTAGAAGTCAGGAGTAGTAAAATATATCTTGTGCTTTGATACTTGTAAATTAAGAGATTTTTAAAATCTTGAATAAAATGATGGTACCTTGTGCCTAAGCCTAATAATTTGTATTTAAGAGTTTTTTATCCGTGCTTTATAATATAGTATAGATATAGAAAGAGAGGTTCATTTGTTAACCAACAAATTGTTGTTAACTTTGTCTTTAACTTTGTCTTTGTGAACCTAATTCAACCAATAGAATTGCACATTGATATGTTGTTTTTATTCCTTCAACCATTAATGACAAAGGGTACAAAAGTAAATCTTAATATATACAATATTTATTATACTTATGTGGGAGTTACAAAAATTTAAATTCCACAATCCTAGCTAATTCTTTGATTTCAAAATATTTTCTATAATCAATTGCTAAAATCGTATGAACATTACAAGAAGTCTAGTAGCTAGTTGTTTCAATTCAAATCTTTTGTCCACCGATTGAGTATGATGATTTCTGCAAATCCAGGTAAGATTGTCCCTTTAAACTACTCAGACGAAACTATGTGAACTCTAGTATAAAATCATAAGGCACCGCATTTTTGGTCAAAATTTCAACTTTTAAAATAAATAATATTCATATTTTTTCATTTGAATATGATGTTCAGTTAAGGCGGTTCGTATGTAAGTGCATGCACACATGTTCGAGGTGATATTTAAAAGTAATAATGTTCATATTTCTTCATATGAATATGATGTCAGTTAAGGTAACATTAAGTTAACACATGTTCGAGTAGGAACTGTTGGTGTAAAAAGAAGTCTTCAAGTGCCTGTGATTAACCAGTTGCTGCATGAATGAATGAATATCCTATCCTATCCTATCATTGTTATTATCATTATTATTATGTCAAATAAGGACATAAAACTAACATGTAATCAATGGTTTATTATGACATGTTGTGGATCTTACCAAGTAAGTAGTAATTCGAGATCCGATTCATCTTAAGGCTTCAACTCGCTTGATTTCATTTTCCACCTCTTGCAAAGTAGGTCGTCTTGAGCTATTATTATCGCTGCTTCTGGAGTTACTTGGTAGTAGTAGTAAACCAGAAAGATGCTTCAAACATGACACATACTCTCCCTTTATATCACCAAACGCCTTCTCCCTTCCATACTGTAAAAAATAAATTACTGTCAAGTTTACTGATTGGAAAATCATATAAAATGATATTTACAAGTTCCTCTTCAAGTAAAGATTAGAATTTAGAAGAATGTTTGGTTATACAACTGTGGTTACCTGTTTAAACGCGGAAATACAATCAAGAAGAGCTTTCTCCGCCTCTGAAACTAGCACCATGCTCTTCTCCTTCTGTAACTCAGCCTTGGTAACTTCCAATTGGCTCAAACAATTTAACGCTTGCAACTGCATCACATCCATAATTACTACATTTCACCATTGTCAATTATACTACTACCTCTTATTATCACTATCATGTGCATGCAAACCTAATGAAACTGACCAGTATAAGCAAAGCTGTATGCTCAGATACTACTACTTCATTAGACTTGCGGTTTGCTCCTTGTTTTACCAGCTTATCCAAAGCCTGTCGTGCTATCCTGTCAAATGCCAATTGACACAGAGTAATATAAACATCAAGTATCTCTGTCTCTTAAACAGACACAGAAACAAGAGAATAATATAAGGATAAAGCACCACTTTACATAATAATAATTTTATAGATACGTCTGAAAAGATGAATGTAGTAATTAAACCTTATTGTATTGCCTAGAAGATCTTTTGCATTGTCAATGACTACAGTCACTTTAGAAATATCCCCACTTGTTTGGTTGTATAGGAAAAGCTCTACCCTAGCCATGTGAAGCATGTTGGCAGCTATCTGACATATTAGAAGATAAAGGTTAATCCACATTCCAAACATATAACTGATGCACAAAGAAAAATAGATATTGGAAAGAAATTTGGTTGTTGCACCAAAATCATGTCACCTGTTGACCGCTATATTTTTATATTGAATTTATGAATGTTATATGTCAAGGTCATCAAGTTTAACACAAAAAAGCAACATGTGAGTACTCTGAAATATAAAATGCACAAGTTAAATAAGAAGCAATCTAGTTGGACAAAAGGAATCAGCAAAACATGAAGTGTTGAAAAATTCAAGATAGGTAACTGGTGCCTCATGGGAGCTAAATGTATGTCATCAAAGATTTACACCACATTGAGATACTGCAAGGATCACGGTTGGAAACAGTTGAGGGATAAGTTTTGAGAGATAACTGGTGCCTTATGGGAGCTAAATGATGGTTCCAAGGGTGGATCAATGTTGCGATTGTTGTTACCAAAAAGCCCTATTGTGTAAAGTATGACGAGGAACCAGCAGCTATATCTACTCTTCAACTCCAAAAAAATAATTTTGAACAACTATGGTATGATCAACTCCATCTATTGTATCCATTATCCTTGTGTTAGTGACAGAATGTATAAAACCAAACAACTAAGTACAAGATCTTAACTATTGCTTCTCAACAGTAATTGTTAACATATACCCGAGTTAAACTAAACTAGACCTTAAGTTCATAGTCGACCATTTGAACTCCAACTTTTATGGGTTGATTTCATTTTAGAAAAACAGTATAACAAATGGACCGCATACAAGTAAGCTAATTTATTCTTGGAGGACCTGTAATCATCACTGATGCAGAGATTTGCACTCCTTCCTCTGTTTCCTATCGGCATACAAGTAAGCTAAAACATTCAAATTGGTCTCAGAGTATCAAAGAGATGTGGGTATCTAATACACCAAAAAGTCAATGGATGAAAATGTCATCCATTGTGTGTGTTGTACTCTGCTCAGTCTGCTGCAGTGCAGTTGTACTACATAGCAGACATCTAACCTGTCATCATACTGGATTCATGAAACAAGATTGATTCTAATCAACACAGAGACAAATAGTTTCAAGCCAAGCAAAATGTGTTCAGTACAGTGAACCACAGATAAGACCAGTAAATAACCAAGGGGGAATTTTGTTTGCGGGTTCCTTCGGAATCCAATGGAACTGGAATGCTCAATTCCATTGACCAAATTCCTTGGGCATTTTTGTTGGTAACATGCCTGGAATTCAGTTCCGCCAAAATCCTCCAAATTCCGTAGATGCAGGAATCTTTCATACACATAAAGAAAACAGGTGATTTAAGGAGCAATATAGCAGAAACCTGAATATGGTCTTCAGGAAGTAACCTTTTTCGGGAATTGAGACATCTACAACATAAAATACTCAAAGGATCAGAGCACTTTTCACTTGTAGCAGGATGGAGTCCATTACAATTACTATAGAGTTAAACAAGTAAACCTTTGTAAAAGTTCCTTTGCTTCCATCAAACTCCCTACTGACTGAAGAGTCAGTGCAAGGCTTTCAGCTGCAATGACAGTCTCCAAAGAGTCCCATCCCTGAGCAATGAACACTTTTCCTATTATATTTGCCAACGCTTTAAGAAACACACATAGGCAGGATAAAACCAAGGAAAACCATGAAACTAATATGTAGACCTACAAACAGATTCCAGCTTTTTACATAATAATTATGGTAACATACAGATACAATTGCTTCACCAATGTTTGCAATATAGGCTATGAGAATAGACTAGCATATTGTCCAAAACGCCAATTTGATTCTTAAAGTATAAACAACACGCAGAAGTCCAATTAGCTATTAGATTCGTAGTATGCTCTCATTCAAGTGTGTTTACAGGTTAAATTTGAAATTTTCACTGATACCCAGCACCGTTCCAAAGTCTCAAGATTCTATAGACTTCAACAGATGCACAACTCCTCTTGATAGATCAGTCAAATATTCCCACCACCAAAACGTGAGTTTCTTCTAAATATAGATGACAACTACTAATAGCACATACTCCAATCAGGTTCAATATACGCAGCAACAGTAATTGGTCAAATTGCTACTATGAAGCAATATTTTGCAGAAGGCAAAGCTTAACAAAGTGAAAGACATGAACTCTGACCAGCACCTTATAAAAATTCGTTTGCTTCACCCTGAGATGTTCATTGACACCATAGTTCAAATATCATCTTAGACCACTATCAGCCAATAAATTCAAAATTGGCAACATTAACTTACAAATCATATACTGATTGTAAAAAGAATATAAATTCTCGAATAAGCTTAAAGACCCAAGACTATCTCTACAATCAAGCAGGACAAACTAAATCCAAAAGATAACTAACAGAGGACATCATGCCAGAATGTGGGTGGCTAGAAGGAACAGAAATATGAGTATCCAGCAACTCTTGCAGCAGCAAAAATAAAATGGACCATCAATTCATTGCATCAATAGAAAAGGTAAGCATCGAAACCTTTGATACTTCCATCATATGCAAGATCTTTCTCTGTATGTTCACAGCCTTAGTGAGTTTATTGGAGTTGATATAAATCTGCAAGGATGGATAAAATAAAACACTTTTAACCACTAGCCAAGTAACCTAGGTATGATGGAAAGGAACAGTGAGATCAGGAAAGAAGTAGACAAAGTAATTAGCATATGAATCAAAAGCCACATGATGTAGAAATGACTTGTAAGAGATACCCAGAACTCCAGAAGTAATTCAATGGGGAGTGCAGGATTAGGGACAAACCAAATTATATCCAAGTATCATTTGGGTTTTATATGATGGTCACTTGGATAGCGGTTGTAACTAGGTTTTGTCGGTAGTTGCATATTCAAGATCAATTTTGTCTATTGAGTAACTTATCATTTATGTAAAGTACTGACACCTGTTTTGGTTTAGGTGTAACTGTTATAAGATAGAATTAGAATGATCTTGGAATTAGATCATAGTCAGGTTTAGTACCGTTTTCTTTGTCAAGACTTAAGACCCATGGGCCATCCATTGCATTATCTACTCAGGGTGGGTTTCATCAAAGTAAAAAAGCATTGTGCATCGCTTCTGTTAGACATGGGGGCTGGGGCAAAATGTGTCATTATAATTGTATTACTTCGGGGAGGTCACCAATTAATTATGTATCTCGAACCATTGCACATGATGGACTCTCTATATTGACATCATTTCTCAATAAGAAATCATGCTTTCCGACAAGCCGGTTCCCTTTATGGTATGAGAGCCACATCTGGCTTGCGATACAAACTCAAACTCGTGAGCCATCAGCCACAACTAACCACCAGCTTCAAAACCCTAAAACTGTTATGCCTACCTCCTCCAAATCAAGTCATTCGTGAATCTTGACCACCCATTAAAAGGGCTTCCTTCAAAACTATTTGAACATCTTATCGAGGGGCAAACTTCATCTGAGAAGATATATAAATATAAGAGGAAAGGAATCCTTAATGAGTCTGGCCAATCGATGTCAAGCATAGACTACAACAAACATATATAACCGCACCCTGTCGACTATTCCTGAAATCGATATCTTCCTGATGTAAAGATAAAGGTACAAAATGAGGAAACACTTCTCCCTTTGAAAAAGTAGAAAAGTTGCAGTCAAGAATGGATAATCTAGAGCATATGAGATAGTCAACAATCCTCTTAATGAAATAACAGAAAGATATACTCAATCATCAGATTTGTGCTTTCAAGGAGGAATCAAACAGATGGCAACGAAATGTGCCAAGGTTCCTGGCTTTTCGCGAAGAGGCTGTCCTGTAGTAACTTTACTCATTACCGAGTATGAGAAGTTTATTATGAAAAAACGGAAGCAGAAGCATAACCTGGACAAGATACCGCAGTCTCCTCATGAATAAGAAAGATTCTCCTTGCCCAGCGTCCTAAACAGTTAAACCAAAATCAGGCACATAGATAAAAACAAGCAACCGTAGAGAGGTTACAATTTACAACAAAAGAATGGACCTCAAATATCTGAATCGAATCCGCTATGAGGGCTTCAGCATCCTTCCCATTTCCTTGAAGGTATAGCACCTACAAATCATGTTGGAGATTATGTAAAACCCAAGAATCATGGGGTTAATTTACTTAAATCAATGGGAAGCTTGTTTCCTACAATATCAAGCGTCAATATAGTATATGTTGTAGTCATATGCATGAGGAAAGCAAGGAATTATTTTTAGTTTAATAGCCGTCTTTCAATATGGTATTAGAGCAAGGGTCAAAACTTAGTTCATCAAGTGTTCAAGCCTTCAAGTCTTCTTTCATTCTCAATAGATAGAAATATTTTGAGTAAAGGCAGACTTGTAACCTGTCATTGTACAAGATAATCTTGTTCAGTCTTAAATCATTTGTGGATTTATAGTTTGTCTTCCGCACATGATTATTTTGAACTTTGAAAACATTTGTATTCAACCCCCCCCCCCTGTATTGTAAGCTTGTTTCTGCATTTTCATTTGTTTCTATCCCTAAGACAACTCCAGAAGCCCCATCACATCCTGGGTGGAAACAAGCCATGTTTGATCAAATGTCAGCTTTAGAATCTAATCATAATTGAGAAAGTGTACCTCCTCCACCTGCATCTGTTGTTGGTTGTATGTGAGTGTTTATGATAGTGTACCAAAGGATGTGATTTGGTAGATCCTGGAGAAAGAGGGGCCATGGAGGTAACAGGGTGATACAGGACATGTAGGGGCGGGCGAGGACTTGTGTCAGGGCACCAATGGGTGAGACGGAATTTTTCTTAATAAAGATAGGGCTATACTAGGGATCGATGCTAAGCTCATTCTTTTTTGTTGTAATTTTGGATGAGTTGTCCAGCAAGATCCAGGGCAGTGTGTCATGGTGTAGGTTATTTGCTGATGACATTTTACTAGTAGTAGAGTCGTAGGTAAACGTCAATGAGATGGTAGAGCAATGAAGAGTGGCTTTGGAGTCACAAAACTTGCAATTTTAGTGGGAAGCGCTTTGATGAGGGGTAGAAGTCAACATTGGAGAGCAAAGGGGTGCCCCACAAGAACAACTTCAAGTATTTAGGCTCCATGATTCAAACAGACTAGAGATTGAAGATGACGTAGCACATCGCATAAAGGGAAGGTGGCTTAAGCGGAGAGCTGCCACTGGGTCTTGTGTGACAACTGACAAGAAGGTCCAAACTACGGCCAAACTCTACATTGTAGTTGTCAGACCAGCATTGGTGTATGGGTTGGAGTGTTGGGCGACTAAGGGGGCCCATGAAAAGAAGTTGGAAGTTGAGGACATGAAGATGCTTAAATGGACTTGTGGTTGGACCATGTTGTATAGGATAGTAAATGAGGTCTTCCGAGCAAAGTTAGGAGTGGCACCTATCACGGAAAAATTGAGAGGAAAGCTTGTGGTGGTTTGCCCACGTTCACAAGAGATCGATGGCAGCACCAGTGAGGAGTAGAAAGCGTGACGATAGAGGGGGTGAGGCCGAAAAGAGATTGAAGTGAGCAACTCAGGATGAAAATGGCGACCTTAGACATTTCCGAAAACATGACCTCTGATAGGAGTTACTGGCGAAGTAGGACGAGTAGTAAAATAAGTGTAGAGCATGTAGCTAGTGTGAATGGGAAAGAAAATATAGGGTTAGGGTGTGATAAGAGGTGGGTGGAACTAGTGGATAGATTTTCAGAGTCAAATGATAGTTGGAGGGATGTGTGCTTTTCCTTACATTCTCTATGTTTCAATGTGCCTTAAAATATTATGTTTAACCGTGCCTCTTACTTCTTTCTTACATTCTCTATGTTTCGATGGTATTCTCCACTCCCCTGCCACAGAAATACTCCAAAATAAATGCCGCTTTTGATGGGCCACGTACTTTAATAATTCTTTTAACTACCACTGGAATATTTAAAATACCATTCGAGTTTCACAAAATAAAGGATCAAAGAGGTCATTCTGGATTGAAAATTTTCATAAAAGATGGTGTTTACTTTTGGAACATACCAGAGATTTATTGCATGTTTTTGGACAAAAAGAATAGCATAGTTGTGTTCGATTGCTGAGGAGGGAAACTTCTGAATGAAGCTTTTTTGTTGCATGCAAGAGTAGTTTATGTGACTCAACCCATGTCAATTTGCATAACCCTAATCTCGTGTTTCATGTTTTTAGGTAATTAACTTTTTTCTTAATAATTCAGCCTCCAACATTCAAAGTTCAAGCATTACCAAATACCACTTATTGGTTGGTTACAGCCAATCAAATGCATACTCAGCATTTACAGAAATCAGGACTACCAAAGTTGCATATCAGGAAATCTGTTTTAATTCAAAAGGCTCCATGATAAATTGTTAATGGTGTAGCTTTTCAGCTTAGTTAGGTAGGCTATTCTGTTAGCAACCCAGTTTAAGAGAAGGGTGATGTATGAAAGACAAATTAACAAAGGAAAATAGTGGAAAAGATCGGTGGCTGTGATGCAAGAAAAGAAGGGAAATCATAAAGCTCTTGTGAGAGCATTTATACATTTTAGAAAAAATCACCGGCCTCCTATTAAAAAAATTATTACAATTGCATGAAGCATGAAATTGGCATTCAAATGTTTTCTATATCTATAACTACACAAAAAATATGACAAGATATAGGAGACTGGCAATGGTGATATAGGATCCATGAATACGCAGAAATAGTTACTGCCAGAGTAGTGTACCAACAAGCATTAAGCGAAGCTAAGAGATCCAACAACTTTCAAATAATTAACCCCCAAAGCGGTGAATAAGTGGACACACCAGGTGGATGCATCAATTCAAGAATATCAAATATAATTTCTTGTAGATTTTATCACTATAAGAAGACGAAAATTTTAAACTTCCAAAACCCAACTTTCTATTTTCTAGCAATCAGAAGGGAATGTTTGCTAAGTCACCGGATTTGCTTTGGCTGCCGGATTTTACTACTTAGCAAAAATAATAGGGTTCCAAAAGATAGAAGGCAGCTTAAGGTTTTGAAACGCTTAAGCTATAGTTGCTAATTGAAGCAGTGAAGGGATACTTAACACCTAGACGATTAATTAGGACCAATTAAGCAGCCTTCATTGTTTTATTTCTTTGTTCTTTTTGTTAAGTCAATTCAGAGTATCTTCTTGTTTGGGGGATGCTAGGATCTCTTAGGTCTAACCTCAGATGAACAAAAGCTCACCAATCACATCTTAAAAGAAGATAACCCTCCCCTCCCTAATCCCCTTATTTCTCGGGGTAAAATCACATTTCGAAACAATATGAAACCATAAATGAATTGCTTAATGCTAGACATGTTCTTCAATAAGAATGATGAAAAGAAATTAGCAGAGAAGGGGTATACAAAGTACAGATGTCTATCTCATGGCAGTACCTTTCCCAGATGATACATAGTCTCTGCATAGTCAGCATGACCCTCTCCCAAAACTTGCCTCTTTATCTTTGTAATTAGAAAAAGAGATTGTAAATCACTGACGACTCACAGCCAGATGTGCAAAAGAATATAACAAAATGGGAACTAGAACATACCTTTAGGGCACGCTGAATCATGGCAAATCAAAACAAAATTGAAGATTTAGTTTCGATCAGAAGCATATGAAAGCCAAGAAGGTTGCATGTCAGTAAATATGAATCCAATTCAAACAATAACATCTTGCAGAAATATTATCTCCAGCAGTAAAAAAGGAAGACAAACAATAAATCTTGAGAAAACTATAGAATGCATACCAACAAAGATGTATCATGCAATTGCATTTATGAAAACAAGCTTGTGAACGAAGATAAATATGTAACATTACACCAGCACTGGAAGTCAATAGCTCCAATGTGATACTAGGAACCAAGGTACTAAAAAATGTTGACAGTGGTTTCCATATTCGATGCAAATGACAAAGAAATACGAGGGGGTAACTATTAATCATTAACGGGGATTTTTGTCCTGTCAGCTATTAGATGAAGAAAATATACAGGCTTCACCTTATGGTCACTTACATTTTGGCTACACACAATTCTTTTGAAAATTATGTCAACGTGATTAATTTCACAACTTTTTAGCCATGCTTAGGAGCATTGCTCTGTGACAATGACATGGATTAACAATCTTAGAGTTTAGGGTATGTGTTTAGACTTCTAATATTTAAAGAAAAGATTAACTCAAAAAACATCCCATTACAAATTATGAAACTAGCTTTTTACTCGTGCATTGTTAGGATACATGAAAAAAGAATTGTAAGCCAAAATCTCTATATGGTCTGCTTTCATTGGTAATTTCCTCTATGTTTGCTCGAAATTTCTTTTTTCATTACATTTTTTTGGATAGACTGATACAGATATTTGGAAGCAATACAAATTTGGATATTAGAATAAATAGAATGGATACAGATGTTCAATTCCTACCGCCATATACAAATTGTTAATCAGATACTAATGTTGCAGCATATCTGATCCATTCACACACTTACTCCCCCCCCCCCCCCCTCCCCCAAAAAAAAGGCATAAATACAACACAATTCTGAGACAACTCAAGACATTTGAGGACTGTTCTTTTAACAGTTCCATCTTATAAATCATTAATTTTATGGACTCCATATTTGTTGTTTGTTCGTGTCAATAAATACAACTTCGATTTTGTTGGTTTTACTCCACCTCGATAAATGCTAGATATCTAACAATACCACTCCAACTATAGTTCGATTTTGTTGGTTTTACTCCACCTCGATAAATGCTAGATATCTAACAATACCACTCCAACTATAGTTCACCTCTTCCTTACAATTAGCAGTGATTGTTGATTGGGTAAGATAGTCTAAAAAATTGAACCCTCTACTTCGGAAAGATGATATGGCTTACCCTACAGGCCTACAGGAAAAGAGTTAAAGAAAAACAATCCAATTGCCCTTTATCACTAAACAACTGCAACCATCAACTCATCCCATAAAAATGTGTGTTAATATAATAAAGTTATAACTAAATCCATGGACAAGTCAATAGGATTGACTGCATAATATAAGCACGCATGTATACCTTATAGCAAGCATGAGCTCCATCCAATTTCTTTTGGAGAAGATAAAATTGACCTAGATTATGAAGGGCAGCCCCAACCCTACAATAAATACAGATTATAGGAATCACAATGATGCCATTTCATTAACGACTCCAGACCCAGTCAAAAGCAAGGGTAACTACTAAACGCAAGCCCAGCACAATTTGGTTAATGTAGAGATATGCTAGTAACGAGACTAAAAGGGAAAGGTGGCTTTTACTACATGGTTAGAATGGTTTCTTAGCATGAATAAAGTGATAAAGTATTGACTTCATGATCAGCTGCAAAAACATATTTCATGAGAGCTCATACAAATCAGTATTGCCATGTTATCCCAATACCATCAACTTGAATGACTTGTTTTGCCACCCAGACTTGGTAGATCAGCAAGAGCAAAATTCTCAAATATTCCTAAAAGCAACTATTGTGGTAATAGACAAATTCAACATAACATTATGATTTTTCCCACTTTGTTGATCAACTGTAGTAGGGTAAGCAAAAAAAACATATGCATGCCTTGTCAAAAGAAATAGGTTCAAAAACCTTCAACCTTTCAATGAGCCAAGATCAAACTCTCCATGACTGACATGAAGTTATCTACCATGTCACATTCCCATTATGACTACGTTTGATCTTCTAGCTAAATGGTTGATATATTGTACAACCTGACTAAATGGTTTTATATTGAAGTCTAATATATTTTCTGTTTTGGGAACTGGGATATCTCATAACTTCCCCTGGTACAACTAAAAGGGAAATAAAAAAATCTATGAGGAAGGGTCTACTATTAATAGCTGCACCAATTTAGATGCAAATGAGCATTCTGGTGACTCATAATGTTAGTCCTTTGAGACCCGAAGGTCATGGTTGGAAACCTGGAGACATGGTTGTTAAAGGCGCGCCTCAGGCTAATAAGGCTCAAGGTCTTGAGCTTTTTTAAAGTCGAGGCTAGGCATATTCACGAGGCTCACTAAGAGGTTGCGCCTTGGCTAAGCACCATCTGGGCCTAGGCACGCCTCATAAAGAGTTAAATACCTAGTTAAACCCTAATATTAAATATTTCTGAAAAAAAAAAGAATTATTAAATAGATGAAATAAGTCAAACCCTAATATTAAATACCAGTCCTGAGAACTTCAAGCCTCATCCTCTATAAATACCCAGACCAAAAAACATCTCCTTCACGGCTCACGCTTTAAACCCTTCCCCCTTTGCCTCTATCGAAGTACGCCCGGTTGTTGCATTGGACTTGTACTTGCTACATATTTACGTTATGTGTAATTGTGTGTGTGTGTGTGTGTGTTTGTGCGTGTATAGATAGATAGATAGATAGATAGATAGATAGATAGATAGATAAGATGCGCCTTGCATTCTTGAGGCACGCGCCTCGCGCCTAGTCCCCAAGACCCCTTTGCGCCTAAGTGCACCTTAAGCCTTTAACAACCTTGCCTAGATAGTCTCTTTGGTAAACGTATACGAACGTTTCATATAAAGACTTCTCTCTCCACCCCTCACAAAGCATAAGCGGCATGGTTCATAAAAGGCCATCTATAATACAAAGCCCATATCAAAATTAATGTTCTTTATAAAAAATATCGAAATTTATGTTCCACAACACTCTTACATGTTTTGTTATGTTAGAAGAGGATTACAATTAAGTCAAAATTACAGTATTGCAAGGATTTAACATGTTCATCTATATATGCACATAACCAATCTAAGTACACTTTCTATTCAAGCTTTTCACCTTGGCGATAGACACATCGAATAAACCCTAAACAATTGTGGCATACCATAGTCTATGTTAGAGCTTGATCCATCCACATGATACTTATGTTGCAGACGACTAGGTGCAAGCATTGAGCGAAGTAGCGCCTTTGGAAAATGGGTAGGGCTCCTAGGTGGCGCGTTCATGGAGGCAACCAGAAGGAAGAGCTATTGTCCTTTCTTGCTCTCCCAGATAAAATATACCGGAACATCGGTTGCAACTCACTCTCTCACAAAAGATTGTCTCTCCTCTTGCAGCGGCTTTTAGTCATGTCTATAGCCAGTTGCCTTGAAGAAAGATCTCTGCTTAGGCATAAAATTTGTTTCCAAACTTTTTACATAATTGTGTCCTCCGTTGACAATAGCAGTCTCCGTATTTGCCTTCCAATCCAATCTTCACAACAATAAAATGTTAATAACCCTGGATAATGCATCTAGACCTTTGTAAACACCTAATCCAACCATTAGACCATCTTGATCTCATCAAAGGTCTTTGCCCTAATATATACATCTCATGATCTAGCCCTCTTAATCTCAAATCCACCCCGATAAGTGATGATCCTCTTAATATTGCAACTTCACCATTGCTGTCACTCCCTTACTGAACCTGTGTGCTCAGTACTCACCCACTCTTATCGGCTACGCCTTTCTTGCCTCAACCCTCTTACTAGATATCTCACTTTCTTCCCATTTGTTGGTTACCATTTTATCCTAAAAGTCATATGGGCTTCTTGCCCATGTCAAAGCTTTGAACAACTCCTCGCATTGTTCTCTAATGTTGCAGTTTGTCTAGGACAACTCCAATCAAACCAACCAACCTTTTACCCAAGCTATCAAATCCTCCATCACGTCAACTTTGATGGTCTCCTCACAGTCTTCCCCCACTCCAAACGATTCGCTTTGCTCCTCTTAGCCTTATCCCTCTCTTGGGATATTTAAGTGATAGGTTCTACAAGAACCGGACAATCTAATTTGTCAAATACCTAGCAAAAACTCCTATCTTCCTTTTATTACAGCATTTCTGAACCCTTGCTTGTTTAAGAAAGTTCAAAGGTTTTTGAGTTGCTCTTTGAAAGCTTTGTTGCTATGAATCGAGTTTTATTATACAGTGTTGATGTTGTTTAGGACTTCCTTATATAAAAAATCCGACTGGAGTTCAAAAGTTCCAAGGGTCATGAGCAAAAGTTTGATACATCAAAACGTACATTTGCATATTTTAGTTCTGGACGGTTAACCAGAAGTCCTTACAAATGCGATTGGTAATTACTAACTACTAAGGAAGAGGTTTATTAGAAGGTCATAAAATTGGTATTTCCTCCGGATAAATGTCACATGGTCTCAAACAAGGGATAGTACTTTTTCAGAAGAAGTATGCTTTAGATCTTCATGAATATGTTCTACTAAAGTGGAAACAGTAGATTCACCTATGTTGGTGACTTAGAAACTTATGCCTCAAGAAAGCAAACCTCTTCAGGCTTTTGAGTACACTGTTTAGTGGAAAAGTTTAACTACAAACTGGATATCTCTTATTCCATTAGCATAGTAATTTAGTCAAGAGTTAAGACAGATCCATAGACTTCTCCCTAGGGTGTTCTTATATTTTGAGGAGGCCATTCATGCTCTTGAGTACAGAAATTTAAATACCTAGGGCGAAGCATTCATGCTTATTGTGAAATGACTTGAACCAAATGTTCCATGCATGAGATCGACACATTCTGAGCGAACTAAAATTATATTGTGATAACCAACCAAGAATCAAGATTTCCAAAAGAAAAGGCATAGATTTCTTACACAAAATCACATTGTTAGAACCACTTTTAATTCACCTTCTATCCAACCATGCATATCCAGACACAACCAGTGGCTCTATATAGAATTAGGGGGAGCACTGAGCATATATAATAAAAACCGACCAAAGACACACAAAAAATTATATTAATGAAACGATATATTAAAAAAATATGTAAGTACTCAAATATTTTATAAGAGTGGAACAACAAACTTCAGTTTTGGTACATTTTACCATTTTTACTTTCAAACTTGGAAAAACATTATTTTCAATAACTCAACAATCTTCAGCGTCTAACTTAGTTGACAAAAGGGCGATTGCCCAAATACAAGATAGGTCCCAGGTGCGATCTTGGGTTCCGCTAGCATCAACCGATGAGTGTGTCAAAAATATGCCCCCATCACATTAGTCATTAGTGTCCTTAGAGGCTGATTCTGTTTGGGGCTGGTTGGGGTTGTCAATAATCATCTTTTTGCTCAATCCTAACAATCATTCATCCATTGATTTTCTATTCTATGCAAAATATATTTTTCACAATGTTTATAGTTGAAAATGTCTTCTCATCTATTGTAGTCCCAACATGTATTACGTGAGAAAGTTAAGGAGAAAAAAGAATTATTAAAATGTCCTACCCTAATAATATATTTTGTATATACTTATAAAGTAATAAAGGTTTAATTGCATTTTCCATCTTGGTTTTGGTTTGAAAAAGCAAGGTTAAAGTGATAGAAAATAAAATGTTTGATATATATATATATTGTAACACCCGGAAAATTAAGGTAAGTATTTATAAATCCTTAATTGTTCTCGTTACTTTAAATGTTGGGTTCTAGCTTATGGTTAGAGGATTGTTGGTATGTCATAATATGTTTTTTTATACCTTGAGTTCTTTATGTGTTTAGCGTATCGAATTCGTCGAAAAACTACAAGTTTGGGGACTGGGCGATTGTGACCAGCGACTATGACAATGGTCATAGTCGCATGGCAATGTCGCAGGCCGGGGGGTGGTCTCGGTACACCCACGGCAAGCATGCCAAGCGAGAGTGACAGGGGCACTATCGCCCTGTCACAATTGCGGGAGGTGTACCGTGAGTCATGAGGAGGCCGTGATTATGCCCCGCGACAGTGCCATGGGCAATGTCGCCGACGGGCCCTGAGAGTTTAAAGCTCAGCTCTTGACCATTTAGACCTCACTTTTCCACTTCACTCGTTTTTTGACCGAATTGATGAGCTCCTAGGACGATTTTCCACCCTCTCAACCACCTCCACATTTATTGAAACACTACCTCTTGTTGGAAGCATTTATTAGCATTCAAGGGTCTTGAAGGAGCTTTAGGTGGTGCATAAAAGAGCTCAAACCAAGTCTTCACTTCCTCTCAACCTCATTCTAGTTTTATAGGGTTTTGTGTAAAACCCTAGATAGTGAGTTCTACTAACCATTTTCAACTGAGATACATATCTTGAATGCTTACTTATCTTTACCTCATATGCATGTATAAATCTGATCACCTAATAAGTTTGACCTAACTGTTATATTTTAGATTATGGGAGTTTTGGCTATGTGTTCATTATGTGGAGTATGTGGAAGTATTAATTACATTGATGGGTCATGATGTTGCATTAATATGGGATTGGTGATTATCATTATGAGAATTGCATGTTTTAGGGTTTTGGACCTAAAATGGGATTGGAACTATATGAGGTCTTATGCATGTATCTTGATGATATGGATTATGTATTGTTAGACAATAAGTGTGATATACGTACATATTTATATTAGAGGGTTTAGAGTGTAAATGTTTCTCTTATATATACCCTTGATTGTAATCGTGTTTCACACAATAATACAATACACAATTACCAAGTTTATCTTGATATCAGAGCCACCGCTCCTAAAACCCTAATAGCCGTCGCTCCCAAAACCCTAATAGCAGCCGTCCCAATTTATGCCAGCCACCGTCGTGAACAGTGTTCCCGACGTGAACAGTGTTCCCGACGTGAACAGTGTTCCCGACGTGAACAGTACTTCGTCATGAATAGTACCTTCCGACTCTAAACAACGATGACAAACATGACATCCTTCACTCCAATCTCGTCTACTCCTCAACCGGATCAGCTTCAAGCGATTCAACAGCTTCTGTCACAATTTGGTCTTCAAGTTAAGCCTGTTAATGCACAGCCTGCACAGGCCTTTTACACCAACAGATCTGGGAATAACCGTGGCCATGGACGTGATTTTAGACGTGAACGCGGAAACTACAACAACAGAAGTCAAGGAGGAGGTAATCGTAATCAATTTAGTTATCAAAACATTGTTTTTGGCACATGCAACAGGTGTGGGATTGGTCATATCCCGTCTCTTTGTCCTAATCGCGACCCTGCCACTATGAGGACGAGACAACCACCTTCTGCCAACTCTACAGAGTACCGGTCACAAGCTTAGCTTCCGGACACTGGCTCTAGCCATCATGTTGCACCGGACCTATCTAGCTTCGATAACTCTGAGGCCTACTACGGTGAGGACAACCTTCACGTTGGCAATGGTAAGGGTTTACCCATCCTACACATTGGTTCCTCACATCTTTCTCCAAACAAAACCTTTTCCCTTACAAACATACTACACGTACCTGACATAAAACAAAACCTATTCTCTGTCCAAAAATTATGTCTTGATAATCATGTGTATTTTGAATTTCACTCTACTTTCTTTGTCGTAAAGGACAAGTTTACACACTCTCCTCTTCACGGGTCCAAGTAATGGTGGTATCTACTCCTTCCATCTTCCTCAGACTCAACATGTTCAAAATATGTCCTTTTCCACCACTCGTGCTTCTTTCACTACATGGCACCAAAGACTTGGACATCCACATCCACAGCTTTTGAAGTCCATGTTGTCTAAATACAGTTTACCTTTACAAAATAAATGTGCTAGTGTTTTTTGTGACTCATGTTTTGTTGGCAAATCGTCCAAACTTCATTTGTTACCATCTACTTATAAAAGTTCGCACATTTTGAATTTAGTTTTCTGTGATGTATGGGGCCCCGCTCCTGTTCCTTCTTTTGATCGACACAATTATTTTCTACTGTGTGTTGATCATTACTCCAGATTTATGTGGATTTTTCCATTAAAATCAAAGTATGATGTTTATGCCACTTTCAAACGGTTCCTTGCAATGGCTGAAAGGCATTTTCAAACCAAACTAAAATCTGTCCAAACCGACTGGGGAGGCGAGTTTCGGAATCTCTCCCAATTCTTCTCTCCTCTCGGCATCACCCATCGCCTTTCATGTCCACATACAAGCGAGCAAAATGGGTTTGTTGAACGACGACATCGACATGTTGTTGAAACCGGCCTTGCTTTGCTTTGCTCGCTCAATCCCATGTTCCACAACGGTTTTGGCATTTTGCTTTCGACACCGCAGTCTATCTTATTAATCGAATGCCATCAAGAACCAACTCAAACACCTCACCCTTTGAACATGTGTTCAAGCACAAACCTGATTTTTCCTTTCTTCGGGTTTTTGGATGTCAATGCTACCCTCATCTCTGTCCATACAATAAACACAAAATGGACTTTCGTTCTACACCTTGTGTGTTCCTTGGTTATAGCACCACTCATCATGGCTATCGGTGTTACGACCCACAGTCTGATCGTATTTACGTGGTCCGTCATGTTCGATTCAATGAACAATCATTTCCTTTCCAAACATCTCCTACACCCACCCCTACTCCAACCACCCCAAATCCCTACGTCTCCACCTATCCCAATTCTAACCTACCACCCACCGATCCACCCTCCACTGAACCTAATACACATCCTACTCCACCAGAACCAACACCCTCAACAATACCCACCGTGCAATCTGTCCCATATGAAACACCACCTACCACCACCCTTCCCAATGCCTTTCCCACGGCCCAACCACCCATCATTCAGACCTATCACCGCCGTTCCAAAGTCACTGAACCACCACCTCAGCCTACCCCTACCCCCCTCCCTCCTCTACCACTGAACAACCCATCCGTACTCGACCATCCAACCTACGCCCAAATCCCAAACCGACCAAACCCTACAATGCCTCCTCATACCATATCCAACTTCCTTCACCTGATACCGAACCGGCCACCTTTACTATTGCTAACAGGTATCCTCAATGGCGTAGTGCCATGGCTGACGAGTATTCGGCACTGATGCGGAATGGTACATGGACACTAGTGCCACGTGTTCCGAATTCCAACGTTGTTGATTGCAAGTGGGTATACAAATTGAAAAGGGACCAAACAGGGGTAATAAAACGTTACAAGGCACGACTAGTTGCCAAAGGGTTTCGGCAACAACCAGGCATTGATTATCAGGAGACATTCAGTCTCGTGGTCAAATCGACCACCATCCGTGTTATTCTATCTCTGGCCGTAACACAGAAATGGTCCCTAAGGCAACTTGATGTGAAAAATGCCTTCCTACATGGTGATCTCAACGAGACAGTTAATCTGCAACAACCACCAGGGTTCGTTGACCCGGCCAAACCTGACCATGTTTGCCTACTTCACAAATCCTTATATGGATTAAAGCAGGTCCCTAGAGCGTGGTTTCATCGCCTTTCTACGATCCTTCATTCTCTTGGCTTTCAAGGCTCTAAGACGGACCCTTCCTTGTTTATTTACTCCCACAGGGGCACCATTTTGTACATGCTAGTCTATGTTGATGACATCCTTTTGACAGGAAACAATCTGGGGGCTATTGACAAAGTGGTACAACGTCTTAGCCAATCCTTTGTTGTTCAGGATATGGGTCGCTTATCTTATTTTCTCGGTATTGAAGTAACCAGTCAGGGTCATGATATGCTTCTATCACAAAGGAAATACATCCTTGAACTCTTGCAACGTGCAGGCCTGTCTAATGCTAAACCGGTTTCATCTCCTATGACCACTACTGCTAATCTTGCTCTTGGTGATAGTGCTACGTTTGTTGATCCGGTCAAATACCGCCAAATTGTGGGTGCCCTTCAGTATGTCACATTGTCTCATCCGGATATCACTTTTGCGGTCAACAAAGTCTGCCAATTTATGCACTCCCCCACTGAAAATCATTGGACTGCAGTCAAACGAATTCTTCGCTACTTGCAGGGCACTGCTGACTATGGTTTACGAATCATGCATGATTCCGGCACAATCCTTCATGCTTACACTGATTCTGCTTACAACTCTCTGACTGGCTTCTCAGATGCAGACTGGGTTGGTTGCCCCGACGACCGTCGATCCACCGGGGGATATGCTATCTATCTTGGTTCAAACCTAGTATCATGGTCTGCACGAAAACAACGAACTGTCTCTCGGTCGTCAACAGAGTCTGAATACAAGGCTCTAGCCGATACTGTTGTTGAGCTCACATGGCTACAAACACTGCTGCACGAACTTCGGGTTCCTGTGAAATCAGTTCCTACCTTATGGTGTGATAATCTTGGAGCTACGTATCTTTCAGCTAACCCTGTATTTCATGCCCGTACCAAGCATGTAGAAGTGGACTTTCACTTTGTTCGAGAAATGGTTGCCCAACGGAAGCTCTCAGTTCAGTTTATATCTACAGATGATCAGATTGCAGACGTGTTCACTAAGCCGCTACCTTCACACCGGTTTCTCCTATTACGGTCCAAGCTACAAGTCGCTCCCCGACCTTAGCTTGCGGGGGAATGTTAGACAATAAGTGTGATATACGTACATATTTATATTAGAGGGTGATGTATACTGATACCAATTGACGGGTAACTAATGTCGTATGATTGAATAGAAAAAGGAAAATACAGAAAAAAATAACACTCCTATGGCTTTCGAGAGGCCATGGTCTCTCCCAAACGGTTTCCCGCTAAAATCAGATCACAAAACAGAATACCTAACACCTAGCCAACTTGCTTTATTTATACTACCCTTCCCTACCTACCCGCCTACCGAAATTGACTATTTGACCTCTAAACTCAGGGTATAACAATACCCGCCCCTCAACACACACCTTGTCCTCAAGGTGGAAAGAAATGAAACCAACGATTCCCACTTCTAATATCAACCATTGCCGGTAGTAGCAGTAGCGATGATGTTGGTAGTGGCCACGGCAGAGGCATATTCGTTCCTTGCCTCAGAATAATCCCATGTTCCTTTCCTCGAATGGGAGGTAACCTATTTGGCATATGAAAAACAGGATCGTATTCAACTAACACTGGTTTTAGAAGCTCACTTACGTCATTCTCTGCCCCATCTGCACCATCTGTTTTTTCACACGATCCCAATTCTACCAGCACAGCATGCCCTTCTTGCTGTATAATTTTTTCCATCGCCTTTAACAATACCTTGGATTTTCCCAAGGATGGATCACCTTTCAAAGCCACTGATTTTCCCCCTACTGAAAACTTCATTACTTGTTGTTTCCAATTAGTGTATGTCGATCCTAAAGACTCCAGCCATTGCATTCCCAAAATCACGTCGCTATTTCCTAACTTGATGGGTAAAAAATCGTCCACCACATCCAAACTTTGAATTGATAAAACCACTTGACGACAAATTCCATCTCCTTTCAAAATGTTTCCGGTCCCCATCGTTATAGAGTATTCCTTAGTGGCCTCCACTTTCAGTCTCAACTTATCCACAATTTCTTTTGAGATGAAATTGTGAGTTGCTCCACTGTCAATCAAGACTATCACCTTCAGATCTTCTATTATTCCTTCCATCTTCATAGTTTTGGGATTGGTTAATCCCACCACCGAATTTAAATGAACTTCCACGTTCGGTCCTACATCAACCACAGCAGCTGTATTCAACATCTTTTCCTCATCTTCTATCCCCTTATCCTCCCCTGTTTCTTCCTCTTGAATTAATAACACCGATAATTCCTTTTTTTTGCATTTGTGACCCGGAGAATACTTTTCATCACAACGATAGCATAACCCCAAAGCCCGTTTCTGTTGTACTTCTTGATCTGACAGCCTCCTAAACTCCGTACCCGTCCTCGATGAAGAACTCATTGGAATAGTACTCGTCGTTGAACTATTGACCTCCGAATTCACTGTCGAATACTTCTTCGATACTCCCGTAAACTTCTCTCCCGCAATAGTCTTATGCTTCTCCTCTATTTTAAGTGCCACCTCCATAGCTTCCTCTAACGTGACTGGACTCATCAAACGAACTTCTGCTTTGATCGAATTCTCTAAACCGTTGATGAATTGGCTCAAAAAAACTTCTTCAGGAATTCCTTCTAGTGGTGCCGCCATTTCCACAAATTTTCTCCTAAATTCCTCAATAGTTCCAACCTGTTTGACAGCGAGAAATTGTTCACATAACGTACCAGATGTTGTTGATCGAAACTGCCTCAGAATGAGTTTCTTCAATACTTCCCAACTAGCAATCGGATGTCGACGATTTTCCCACTGGAACCATTTCAAAGCATTCCCCTCGAACGAGATGAATGAAACATCGATCTGTTCTTCCGGTGATAGTCGATTCAACACAAAATACCGTTCTGCTCTCAGAATCCAACCATCTGGATCTGATCCATCGAACGTAGGCATCTCCAATTTCCTCCCCTTCACCGCCAAAAATCGGCTAGACTCACCCGTAATCTCATTCTTCTTCTTCGGACCAACGAATCCCGGCGACTCTTCTCCCTCCGATGATCCTGACGAATTGACTTTACTGGCTGCTACCTCCTGACTCAACTTATCCATCTGTTGAACAAGTTGCTCCAACACTTTCTGAATACTTTGTTGTCCAGCCTCCAGATCATCAATTCTCGCATTAGAACTCCTTGTGGTCATGATTGGATCGAACAGCTCTGATACCAATTTGATGTATACTGATACCAATTGACGGGTAACTAATGTCGTATGATTGAATAGAAAAAGGAAAATACAGAAAAAAATAACACTCCTATGGCTTTCGAGAGGCCATGGTCTCTCCCAAACGGTTTCCCGCTAAAATCAGATCACAAAACAGAATACCTAACACCTAGCCAACTTGCTTTATTTATACTACCCTTCCCTACCTACCCGCCTACCGAAATTGACTATTTGACCTCTAAACTCAGGGTATAACAGAGGGTTTAGAGTGTAAATGTTTCTCTTATATATACCCTTGATTGTAATCGTGTTTCACACAATAATACAATACACAATTACCAAGTTTATCTTGTATAGAGATGGATAATATATATATATATATATATACATTGGAGGAACCGTGGGTATGTGCCAGGAGGATGTAGTTTGAGGTGCCACCTGAACGGTATGCACCTAGACCTCCGCCATTTGGAGTAATGCCTGAGAGGTAGTCTTCAAGTGTGTCGGGCCTTGGGATGTTGCTCATGCGAGTGAACATCAAGGTACATTGACTTGAGGTAAAACCCATTGGTGTGGTGGGTCTCCCCCATTGATTCCCGTATGGCCCATGTCGACTAAATTGTTCTATAATTGTTAATTATATGCTCTTTAAATGTTATACCATGCTTTGTACAACTCACTAGGCTCGTTTGGCCTAACACTTGTTGGTTTGATGTGTATCTCAGGTTCGAGCGGCGCTACCGCCAAGAAGGTTTAGCCGGCCTCTAGATGTGAGCTTGGGAACATTTTTGGGATGCCATTTTTAGAAGACGATCACTTTTGGAAGTAGATGACAACTGACTGTAATCTTATTTCTAGTTAGATTTTAGATTAGGAAGTTGTCATTTATCATTGCTTATTATTACAAACTTGTAAGTAAACAGACATTTATTGTCCTCTTTTGGGTGAGCTCATGCTTTGGCATTAATGTGATTACCATATTTCCTTTTTCCGGAAATTTTTGTTTGTCCCATTTTTGGGGTGTTACATATATATTTTTTTAGTTTCAAACTTTTAGAACATTTTAGGAAAAATATCAATATTTTTAACACGTCAGTGACTATGCACAAATAAAAGAATAGATTTTTCAACCAACTTTAGTTTGTATATAAAAAATTTTAATTAAAAAAATAATTTAGGGGGAGCACATGCACCTTCTGGTGCCTATGTGGCTCTGCCCTTGGACACAACATCGGTTAGCAAATATTCTAACGAAACCATTGTTAGACAAATTTTACCCATAACAAACAGGGAACGAATTGATATCTATGCTCCCCCTTGAGGAGGATTTTTAGATATATATGCTTCTGTTTCAGCTTTGCAGATACATTTCCTCGGTAATAATAAACAACCTTACAGCCCCAGCTTCAACAACTAATCAGGTCCCCTAAGTTTTGTAGCAATGTGGTTATATAAGTAGCCAAATATTGTTTTCTAACAAATAAGTAGCCAAATATTGTTTTGTAGCAATGTGGTTATATAAGTAGCCAAATATTGTTTTCTAACAAATAAGTAGCCAAATATTGTTTTGTAGCAATGTGGTTATATAAGTAGCCAAATATTGTTTTCTAACAAATGCGCTTAGCATTATATGACTGGTACTTCAACATATAGATGGTTGAGAAGAAGTGTGCATCATTTTCCCAATGGTGATTAACATGCATTATCATGTACCTTATGTCTTCATGTCCATATGATTCCTCAAGAATATTAATTGCCTCCAAGTACAATGGTTCTGCTTTATCAAACGCCTTCTTAACTCTATATAACTCAGCCTGCAATCATTACCAACAACATACTAAGATAAAGTGCAGAGATTTGCGGTAAATCAAGGAATTCGCTAAACAGGTTGTGTATGTCAGCTGAAATAAAGATAGACAAATAGATGAATGTTTGCAAAGGTGTAAAAAATACCATCTTATTAGACGTCCAGCCGCTTCGCAAAAGGATGGTTCAACAATGATATATGGGTATACTATTACACTTGTTGGCTCATAAATGTTTTAGGAAGAAATATCATGAGAAAGTTTGGCAATACAAGATGACATCATACTTCTCTTTTCTGTGGTTGGTGATTATAGATCACAAGATTGAATTTTCACAAAGGATCAAGGAAAAATAGCGATTAACTAGAGAAGAAAACTTTAAAGGCCACATAGGAAGTGTACAAGGGTACTAATACTATTCACCCTCACAACTTGCTCACTTCAGCTAAAAGAGATTTATAGCTATAGATCTTTGTCATCAAACAACTTCTCACCATTTCACATATCCTGCAGGTATGCTACTTAATTTCATAAACCCATATGAATTGCAATACATTATAGTGGCAGTGATTATTGAAGGCATTGAAATTTTTCAAACTATAAAAACTACAATAGAAATTCATATTAGCTTCTCAAGAGAACAAAGAACAAAACAATTAAATTTGAATCAGAGACCCACCAGGTTGTTGCACGCAGAGGCAACATGAGGATCCCTTTCCCCAAAACCCTCTTTAGCTTCTTGCAGTGCAGCCACAAACAATCGCTCTGCATCCTCCAATTTTCCCTGAAAATAAAAGCAAAAAGGCATGTAAAGAACACAAGACAGTGACCTACACATAAATTGCATATAAAAAATCTTGCCTGCAAAAATAAATCCCTCCCATTGTCGGTGAACACCCTCCACTTGGATGTATGTATGTTTGATACTACCGACCCATCATCAATCTTGCGTAAACCAGTAAAATCACTCCCACTTGCATCAGTTTCAGTTAACTCGGTTGATGCATCTTCAGCCAAGACAGGAGTCAAACTTAATCCAAGAAATAGTGCTGCAGACACAATTTCCTAATAAGACTCACAAAGCAAAGTATCACAAATTAAGTGTTTCATTTGTGCTAACTTCACACTTATTTAAACTTAAGCTTCTTTAGTTTCAAATAAAGAGCATTTGACAACTGTTCTTTCCAGAACTGGAAGCATCTCAAATTGAGGCAGACGTTCTCTACTAGGATAGCATTTTCTCAAAGGATTAACGGTCAAGTCCTCTCCTGGCTTTAGCTATACATGAGTTCATGATGGTCATACAATATGACATCATGATGTATGTGTTAAGAGAGTCTAATATATATATATATATACATAATATATATATGAGAGAAACCTCAAAGGATCCTGGTATCTAGAGAGTTCATGTTTTAGGATGTTTAAGGAGGTGGAGACCCCAATAATTAGGTGTTGCATTTGTAAATAGAACTCTAAATATTAGCATATAGTTTCAATTCTCCTCTCTCTCTAGGCCCACCAACCAATAAAAAATGAAGAATGTAAATAGAACTCTAGATATTAGCATATAGTTTCAATATCTACAATATTTTATATTAATTAGAAAGAAAGAAAGAAAGAAAGAAAACAGCTCAATATCTCATACAACATCCTATAAAAATGCAAGGGATGTAGTTGATGTAAATGTTCCACTGTCAGGTGTGTAAAACAATCTTGAATCAGTAACACTAATCAGTTGTAGTAATACATGTATCCAGATAGATCATCTATCCGGAAAACTTGCAACAAAAAGAAATTGACAAATTTCATGTGACATCCAAAATGGAAATATTTGCAATTTCGAATGGATTAATGGACAATATATTTTAACTGACTGGCTACAAGTAACACCCACTATCCAAGAGTGTTGTTTAAAATAAATAAATAAATAACCAAGGAAGTTCATGCCTCAGCATCAATATGTCAAAATTTCTGGTAACTCAATCACCATGTTGAATTACAGAATTCTAAGTTTTTTACAGCTGTCTTTTAACACCTTTAGCCTAACTAGTTGATACATACTCCGTAAAGGATTGAAAACATAAGGTTTAACAAATATGTGGTAACCTGGAAGTAATGCCAGTAGGCTAGAAGCAGCAGACTTGTCGACCTCGACCAGACGCATAGGCCAATTACCGGAGATGGATAACCGATCATGGTAACAAAACCTTGCAATGTGAGGGGTGGCAACCGAAGAGGCCAGAAAATGAAACCTAGGTCCAGCTAGTTTGCCAATAATAATACCAGGTGCAGAGAAGATGGTTCTGTATGATAAAACCCTAGATGAAGATGATGATCGAAGAGCTAGCAAAGCCAGCCCCATTCTCTTCTAATGAATTTTGGAGGAAGACTCTCTTCTCTTCTCTTCTCAAACCGTAGAACAGAAGAGGGAGGGAGGGAGGGAGAAATGAGAAAGGCGGCGTGTCCGCCATAGACACCGTACATTGGACCGGGACTATCAGACCGGAACCATAGACTCAAGTTGTTCCAATGAACCACCAATTATTTTTACTATTTGTTTTATTTAAAATCAAATTGTATGAAAATAAAAATCAGTATTCACGGATCACTTCAATCAAAATTATATATATATATATATATATATATGGATGGAGACGAGTCAACCGTTTTTTGGGTTGATCTCCACCGTCTAAATTCATCTAAAATCAAATCTAAGCCGTCTAAATTCATGTAAGCCTAATCTTATAACTACCCGACCTCCTTAAACCTACCCAGTACCCACACTCCCCATTTATCTCACACGTCTATTCCTGATCTCTCTCGCCCTCACTCGCTAATTTCTCTCGCTCACACAACCGCCTTCAACCTCCAAGGAGTTCCCCTTATTTATCTCAAAATTCTCCTTATTAATCTTTTGTCGCCTACATTGGAACCCTTCGAACCCCTCTTTCTCCTTCCTCTACTCTTCTACCCACTTCATTTAAATTTCTATTCAATTCCGATTATTGAAATCGTTTTTGATTCAGAAAGCTGCTACGTTTTCCGGTTTCCTGATATGGGTTCTTCAAAAAAGTATCAAGTAGATGGAGATTCAATCGAAGGTAAGATATAGGTGATTGTTGGAATCACGATGTCTGCTCCATTAAGATCTGTTTCGATGAAAAAAAGTGAATGGTGAAAATGATGAAGGCTCAAACTTTGGTTCAACGACTCCGACAGCAAAGGAATCGAGGTTGCCGGAAAAGTTCCCATGTCCGCCGCCGCCAAGGAGGCTCCGGCCAGTTTCCTTTCGCACAAACTGCCCTAAATCCTCTCCTCATGTATTGCTCCGTTCCCTTTTCCTCTAAATTTTTCTTTATTCTTTGATTTTCTTTTCAAATTTTGTTTTATATTGTTCTTGATCAAAGATTGAATCTTTTGAAGTCCGAAGTCAAATATGGAGGTTGATGAGTTTCAATCTAGAGATGGTGACGATCTCAATAAGGAAGAATTTGAATGTCCTCTGCCTAATGAAGAAATTAATCGATTGAAACAGTAAGAGAAAGTTGTGTGGGTTCTGCCACCGATTTTACACCAGGCCGATGTTTAACCTCTCCACCAAGCTGGTAACACGAGCTAGGGGCTTTTCCCACTCACCGCCGCTTGTCAGATTATTCTTTACCAAACTACATGACCAATTTAATCCTAACCCAGTTGCTCTTCAAATGATCGATTACCCATGTTTCTCGAGTAATCCCATTAATTTGTTTTATTTTTGTTATATATTGATGTTCTTACGTATGAGTATTTGTCAATCTTGAACATGTCTAAAACCCACAAAACGGCTCCTAAATATCACAACCCTGATTCTTTGGGTTGATACCAAGTTTCCACCAAAACCTGCGGGTTTGGAGTCGGTGCACACACCCTTCTAAGAGGCCTTTTGGCCTAATGATGCTCGGTGCTTTGATTTAAGCCACTCACATGATGGATCAAGTTTCCCAAGACCAAGAGATATCTATTTGTTTAATTTCCATATGAAAAGATGTTTTTTTTCATGGGTAAAGTGCAATATATTGTATCGGCTCTGTAGAAAAGACTTTGACACTCCAGATATGATGTTGTTTCAGAATCATGCCGCTAGAAATTGATTTTTGAATGTCGCATTTCTTTCAGGTCCGGTTAAAGAATATGAAGTTGTTGACAGCAACATAATGCCTTATTGCAACTTAGATAAACAACAGAATAAAACAATAGGAGAAATGAAACAAGAATTTCTACAAACATTACAAGTAAACCATGCCTTTGGTTGTTTATTCTGTCTTCTCTTTTCTTTTTTCTTAATATGAGTCTACTTTCTTACTTGTATCCTAAGCTAACTCAAGTTGTGTTACTTTAGCTTTGCCACTAGCTTCAGTTTACATCTGTTGATCCAATACAAGAGCCTCGGATAATGATGATGATAATATTTGATGTGTAATTTCATTAAATGATGGGAATAGTAACCAAGTGTTATGTGTTCTTACAACCAAGTTAATGGCATACCAACTTGTGGTGATAGGGTTCTTTTGGAAGGGATGGTTCGTGGCGAATGGAAACTAAACGGGTAAATTTTCGATCCATTTGGTACTATACTTTTAGTATATATATGTGATCTATACACGTTCTAATTAGCATGTCGTTTTTCGTTTTACAGGTACATTAGTTCCGACTGTGATTCATTACAAGTAATGTTCAAAGACCAACGTTGGGCTAAATACCCAGAGGAAGTTACTGCCGATGCGTTAAATGCAGGTGATTGATCATCGAAAATAAATGCTTTCTTTCTTTCGTACATTAATTAACCATCAAAAAATTGTACTCATCGTTTAGAAAATTAATGTTTGCAGGGTTGGATCTTAACTGTGGGGATTCACTAAAGAACTTCACAGCAAATGCGGTAAAACGTGGGTTAGTGAAAGAATCGGTGGTGGATCGGGCTGTTACAAACAACTTTGTGACACTTATGAGACTCGGGTTTTTCGACGGTCATCGAAGCAAGCAATTCTACGGGAACCTAGGAAAGAAAGACGTCTGTACCGACGCTAACCAGGAGCTAGTCCGAGAAGCTGCAAGACAAGGAATGGTGTTGCTTACAAACATTTTTGGATCATCGTCATTCCTTCGAACAACCATCAAATCTCTAGCTGTAATCGGGCCCAATGAGAATGCCACAAAGGCCATGATCGAGAACTACGCAGGGGTTCCATGCAAATACACAACTCCTCTACAAGGCCTATCGGAGATGGTTAAAACCGTGTACGAGGAAGGCTGTGACGTGAGGTGTAACTCGACCAGTCGATTTGAACACGCTAAAGATGTGGCGTCTGCAGCACCGATGTTCTAAACTTAATAAAAAGTAGTCAAGTAAACCAGGTTGTTAGTTCTACAACACTGAACCACCGATCCCACAGGTTTGCAGACCACAAACAGTTTTTTTTATTTTTAACCTTAAAACAAGAATTCTAATGAATTCTAACGTATTTCTTACAGCATATTGATGGTCCATATCCATGGAAAAGATGCAACTGGTGGCACCATTTGTAGTTGCCTTCATTTGGTGGATTTAGCGGGAAGCGATAGGGTGGATAAATCAGAACGCCTTCTATTGCTATGAAATCTACACAATACACCACAAGGATATGATCTCATTTATCATAGACGTAGATTTTAATCGTTTTACAGAACTACAAAAATTACAATTCTAATTTGGTTTTCTGGAAAAAGATCAAACGGTAGAATGGATTACTATATAATTCGCGGCGATTGATTTTTATTTATTTGTAAAATTCCTTTTGGATGTGTTAAGGTGTCCGGTTGAAATGAGTGTTTGTTTGGAATCCTTGCAACCTTTCCACAACGCCATTGCTTCTTCATTGATGACTTCAATGCTTACCCTTTCTCAACATGGTTATGGTTGGCTCCCTAAAGGTAAAAATTCAACTCCATTAATTTGTCATAATTGTGATCCAATTTGTGTACTTTTTTCATGTGCAATAGGGTTTGATAAACCAAAAATTATTTCTAACCTTAACTACACAACATATATATGTGGTTTGTACAAGAACTTGATAGATATGTCATTTCTCTTTCACCTCCGACATTTTTTTACAATAAGGCTAGAGCTTCTAAACTGACAAAATAGTATTTTTACAGTACGGTTGGAGATGTCCTTAATGGATTTGGTTGATTTTTACAACTTACGTACCAACATGGAGTTTCATGAAACAAAAGAATAAATATAAATCATCACTTCTTGATATTTATTAAATTAACAAAACTCATACATAACTTCAACTCTTCAAGTCTAGACCACCTTGACCTTTTAATATTTTGAATCAATAACTCGAGTATCCTAACTTAACACAAAACTATTTGCAAATAACAGTTGCATTTTGTTAAATTTTGGTCAAACCTGCAAAAAAATTGCAAATTTCGATGGCTATTTTTAAATTAAGTTTGGTAGCTCTTCTGCAATAATATTACTTGCTAAATGCACGACTACCTACTAATTTCACAAACACACAGTTAAACAAGAACAAACTGTAAACTATATGCAAGATCGGATATCAAACATAGAATGAAAATTCTCCCATAATCTTTAAATCTGCAATAACATCCATAAAATTGAAACATCCCCTGAAACATTCACAGTTTCATCTCATTTGATATTTTGTATATGAAAAAGAAGATATAAAATTCATGTCAATCAGAGTTTTTCCCTTCTTCAATTCCAGACAGATAAAGATAAAGTTTCTCCCTCAAAACTGAACCATTATGATCATCATCTGCAACACAAAACGTCAGCCAGTAAGTAAGAGAACATGGCATATAAGTGGATTTTTGCTTTTGATGTGTCTGGTTGCTGGTATAGACAGTTTCTTCTCAAACATGAGTCCAACAAGACTTCCATTCCCTCTCTGTCACGATTGAAGCTCACCATGTTGAAGGTAGGGGCTGCAACTTTTCCAGCAATTATAACTCAACATGTTATTTCTTGATAAGTTGTTTTTTTTCTTTATGAATCTAGATCAAAGTTATGTCGTGTACCCGACTAATGGACGGGTCTTAACTACTTGGTTTAAGAAGCATAACTTTGAAGACATTAAAGTTAAATTTTTTTTTTAAAATATCATTGGGGCAAGAAATTGAACAGTTGCATGGAATTTTCTAATTACAATTGGATGAAATGATGACGTGTATCTCATTTTGAAGAGTTAAAAAGATTAGCATTAACATAAACAAGGGAAGACTTTAAAGGAGAAAAAAAACCTGATAAGCAATATTGAAGAATGGAATATGGTTCTTCTCTTGAATGACATCAATAAAGGGCATTGTAAACATGACAATAACTATAAGTTCTTTCATGCACAACCGATATCCGATTTTAACTCGATGATCAAGCTGCGTTTTCACCCGCTTTCGCTTGAAAAACTCAAGTTTGAGATCACGAAAATCTTGAAATTGAGAAGGGTAATCCGATTTCGATCGCTTCTTTGCCTATGATCTATTATGAAATATACGGAAGGATCCTTCATGCTGAACGGTACCTAACTGAGAGTCAAAGGCACGAAAATCTGGTTATAGTTTGACTAAGCTTTTTGCTCGATTGAAAAACAACATTCGACAATGATGAAAAGAGTGACCAATCAAATAACTGAATCTAGATTAAATTCATGTTGTATACCCGACCAACGGACAGGTATAACACTAGTTATAATTTGTTGAACGCCATCATAAAAAGAATTAATTGATTGAAACAATATTGTCCTAGTATTAAAATTTATTATAATAAATATTTCTTTTTTTTTTGTAAACTTCTTCTTATTTAAAGGGTTTATGATTAATGAGAATTACAGATTTCATTATCTCTATTTACTGTTGTTTTATTCTGCTTTTCCTATTACATAATTGACTTTATACGAATTTTATAAAAATGGTATATGTTGTTTTCGTTTAACATTTGATTAGTTTCAAAAAACTTCACTTTTAGATGTAACTAGAACCAAAATCATGTTATCCGCATCTCAAACATATTTGTGGTGAACATCTCAAACTTTCTAATATTTTGTTATAAAATATATAAATAACACCAAGTTTTTTTATTTCAACATAACATGAACATTGCATCATTTATTAATATCGTCGCCATAAGGCCTCTTGCCTCTTTTTCAACTACATTTACGCAAGAATTCATTCCTTACCATTACACCAACATTAAAATGAAGCTTTAACATTAGAATTGTTTCTTTTTATCCATCATGTTACTTCCTTGCTTCGTGATATAGAGAGGATGGCCATCGAAATCGAGGAACAAGTCAAACGGGGGAAAAGGGGCAAACAGAGAACACCGCAACTTTCCACTCTAACTAAACTAGCGTCGAAAGTCACCGTAGCCATTGTTTTCGAGCCTTCAACAGTAACTACCACGCTAGTTAAACTAGCGTCGAAAGTTGCTCGAGACTACTACAACGGCCAACAAGTTTGTCCAGCGTGTTTCCATAGTTTTTCATTAATATTTCCTTTTTTATTTCTATAACAATTATCTTAATTATAGTGTTAGTTTCCGGTTATCTTCATATTAGATTAATTTCCCATGATTATCTTTTAGCCTGGATTATAAGGTTTAATTGTTTTCATTGTTAATCAATTATCAATTAAAAAAGTTCATCTTTGGGGAGAGAGTTCTCTAGTTCTTTAAGTTTTACGTCTCGTAATTCTCGTTTATCAAAGAGTTTAGACGCTTGTCAATCCTTTCGCACTTTCGCGTTGCGTCAGTTGGTATCAGAGCAGGATTCGTCTGTTTTTTCACTAACAATATGTAACACCCTCAAATTTGAAAAGAACGACTAATTTAAAACTTTCATTAGTACCTCAAAGAAGGATAAAACTTCTTACTACAAGTTCATACTAGAAATACGATTCTAGATTTTACCGCCAACAAAATGAATAAAGTATTACACAAAGACTAATTAAAGTCGGGTGTTACTAAAACCCAATGACAGTCGCTATATCCAAAGTAGATGCGGAAGACTTCACCAAACTATTTACTTCTTCGAGCATCCAACTAGTACTCATCTCTTCACAGTGTCACTAAAACTAATCCCGAAACGGAACATGTTGCACATACCGACAAATAAAAAGGTTAGGCTAACGCGTAGTGAGTTCAAAAGTTTTACATGAGTAAATATATCTTTAAAAGAATGAACTTCACTTAAAATCATGATCTTTCAAATAATGTACTTTAAAACGTGGAAACGACTCTTTTCCAATATCATGCATTTTCAAAGATGGACACCTCATTACAAACATTCTTTATAAAATGATGCAACTAAAACTTACCTGAATCGATAATATGAATTGACTCTCATTTAAGAAATGTAGATAAAGCGTTACACCCCAAAACACCCAAGCGCGGGTGGGGCAAAATACCCAAGCCATAAACCATTGTCCAAATCCGCATATACAATACATCTGAAAACATGGACACTAGGCCCAATACTCACGTGACCATAAGCGAAAGGAAACCAAATATCAAAACATGGGGATGACATACTCCATTCAAACCTTAATATACGTGGAGGAAGGTCCAATATTAAGGTCCTCATTCACTGTCAACCACATAAGACCAATGATAATAAAGTAAGATGTCAACATATAAGATATAGTTGGCCGACGACGGGGGAGACCTGTATCCGTTGAGAGTGGAGGAACACAAAAGTACGCCACTCTTGCAACGTTAATCGCATGACACCTCACGACATGAAAGCCCAAGTGTCCCTACGACTTCTTAACAAGTTACACCTTAAGAGACGGTTGACCTTGATGAACATTTTGAAGAACTCCATCCCGAAGGCCCGACACACTTAAAGACTACCTCCCAGGCATTACTTCAAGCGGCGGAGGTTCTAGTGCCTACCTCTCAGGTAGCACCTTCAGACTCAACTCTCCAGTGCCTACTAGTAAAGTTTCCAGTCGTAAAACATGGGTACCGGAGTTCAACCCCACAATACCCAATTGACCATCCAAATAGATTGACTTACGTGCTTATGGATCCAATGCAACACAGTCTAACATTACATGACTACACAGAAATGACCAACACACTCGAGCATGTAATAATCAATATACAACACGGTGAATTAGCATGTAAACCATAACTGGTGTAATACCCGTAATATCCTAAGAAACGGTCAATGTTCGGCCAGGGAAACGGTCAGTGGTCGGCCGAAAGAAACGGTCAAGGAATGGTTTATCACGAGACGCGAGAAGGCACCACAGGCAGCACCTCCCAGGCATTACTTCAAGCGGCGGAGGTTCTAGTGCCTACCTCTCAGGTAGCACCTCCAGACTCAACTCTCCAGTGCCTACTAGTAAAGTTTCCAGTCGTAAAACATGGGTACCGGAGTTCAACCCCACAATACCCAATTGACCATCCAAATAGATTGACTTACGTGCTTATGGATCCAATGCACACAGTCTAACATTACATGACTACACAGGAATGACCAACACACTCGAGCATGTAATAATCAATATACAACACGGTGAATTAGCATGTAAACCATAACTGGTGTAATACCCGTAATATCCTAAGAAACGGTCAATGTTCGGCCAGGGAAACGGTCAGTGGCCGGCCGAAAGAAACGGTTTATCACGAGACGCGAGAAGGCACCACAGGCAGCACGCGCGGCTTGGCCCGCGACTTGAGATCGCGACCAAGGCCGCGGGGATGGTCTGACGATTTAAATCCCATTCTTTAGGGTTTTCTCTCATTTTCGTCCCCCTCTCCATTTCTCTTCTTCTTGGAGCGATTTTGGGAGCTCCAATGTCAGTTTTGGGAGCATCTTGGAGTGAATCTACCCTAAAGAGATCAAGATTTGTGTTTTGGAAACTTGAGTTTGGAAAGTAGGAAGATCTCACAGAGGTGAGTTGGTTGAGAGGTTAAAGATGTGAATGTGGTAAGTTTCTTGTATATTTCAAGTTCTTATATGAGGATCCTTGTAGATCTATATAATTTTTACTTATTGGTGGTTTATTCTAGACTTGAAGAAATGGGCTATTTGGAAACCCTAGCCTATTGTTGGTGATGACTTGAAAACGGTGGAATCTACACTATTGGAGGCTAATGGTTGGATTTGGAACCTAGGTTTAACCTAACCTAGCGAGGTGAGTTCAAGTTGATTTGTGAAAACGGTGTACATGCCAAAATGTATATTTTAAAGTGTTTATATGTTTTACATGAAATTATTAACGGTTGAGTTATTTGGCGAATCTTGATTATTTGAAGTATTTGATTTTATAAACTTTGTAAAACACCCACGTTAGGGGTTTTGAGCATTTTGACAACTAAATTTTACACATTGGTATTTTTAGGATTTATTTCATGAAGTAGAGTTTGGATATAAATACATTTTATTGTGTATCTTAGATAAGTGTTTGATTTTGTGCCATGGGACGTTTTTGAAGAATAAATGATGGAAACTCACTTGGAAAATGATTTGTCCCAAACTAAACTACGTTGGAGTTATTTATATAAATTGGAGTATGGGTTTGCATAAACGCGGATTATTTACGTTTGGTCTCATTTTATGATTTTCAATGTTGAGTCTTTGTATTTGTTGACCTTATGGCTCGATTTGGATTTTGTTGGGTTTTGAGGACACTTGTCCGACTTTAATAGCTCAATGTAGAGCGCTTGGTTATGATTTGCATTTACTGCATCTTTTTGGAGAGTTCATGTTTTGAATACGTTAGTTCATTCGTTTTGAGTCATGTAATGTTTTAGTTAGTGCAATGGATCCATAGGCACAGTGTTCTTTTGTCCCGTTTTGGACAAGTTCACACTTTGGCACGGAATAGGCATTGAGTCACCATGGTAAGTAAGGTATGGACCAATACGGTTGGGCAACGTCCCATGGGCAGTAAGGTGTAATTCCAGTATGTGCATAAGTTCCCATTTTGGAACTGGGTTCCCCTGTTTTGGAACTCTCAAGGATAGACCTGGAGTGGTTGACTTGATGTTTTCGAGCAATAGACTTGGAGTCGGTAGGTTTTATGCGTATAAATTATACGTTTTGGTTTTTTACATAGTTATGTGACCCACTTCGGTGTTCCGTCATATACAATGTAATCGGGTCTCCCCCGTCACCAAAAGGTGTTGATTTGGGTATTGAGTTTTATAATCTATGTTTTGGTGACGTATTGAGTACAAGTGGTTATCCATGTCTAAGGTTTTGAATATTGGATCTTATCCATGTTTTTGGGATGTTTTGGAAGTTGGAATTTATCTACGTTTTCAGTATTTGATTATTAAAATGTCAGTTATGTTTTACGTGAGTTTTGGGTTCGGATTTATATTCGAAGAGGCGTTTTGCTTGGTAATTTTAAATCACGAAGAGGGTGAATGTTGAAAATAGATTATTCTCAGATTTAATGTATTTCATTTTGGTTTCTTTTAGATTGAACGTATTTCATTTTGAAAATCACATTTTAAATAATGTTTTAAAGATTAATGTTTTTATGTATATATAATGAAAACTCATGAGCTCACTAGGCGTTAATTCTAACCTTTTTTATTTGTCGACATGTGCATCAGGTTCCAGTTGGGGGGTTTAGGGCTAGCAGGGCTTTGAGGAGATGAGCTCTAGATTTTCACGAGGGTGATTAGTTTGATGAAGTCTTCTACAGTTGGAGATAGCGACTGGTGTTGGGTTTTAGTGACATTCGTACCTATTATAGATCGTGTATAGGGATCGAATTGTGTTTATTGAAGTTAAACCTTAAATTGTTGTTGTAGTAGATTCAGTTATCGATGTATTTAGAAAAAATTAAATTAGTTGCTATTTCCATATTTGAGGGTGTTACAAGTTCGTATCAGAGCTTAAGTTTGAGAGAATTAGGTATTGATTTTGGATGCCTAGACTCAAATTAGCGTTATTTTAGGTGAATGAGAGAGAAATTGCACCAATATGCACTTTAAGATTGGATGATTTGAGGTCATTGGAGCTTTTGGGAACGAAAATCACTTTGAGAATGGCAAGGATGATCATGTACAGTACGTTCAAAATTGCACCTGGCCAGTGTTATGTTGAACCTACATGTTACATGTGTATGCTTGAACTGCCTTGGTATGATGATCGTTGGGGTAGTGAAGAAGTTTCTCAATAGGTAACCATTAGAAGGAGTTGATGATTTTAGCATCCGTCACTTGGAGTGATAGTAAGCATGGTGATTGCATTAAGTGGACCATTTTGGGTCAGAGTTATTGGTTGGTTTTAGAACCATAGACTTAAGGAATCGACCTTATTCGAGGAGAAAATTGTAAGGTGAACCGATGAAATCGTCGATGATTGCTTTAAGATGTTTGAACATCCGGATGACAATAGCATGTCGGGAAACATGATTAATTAATATGCCTCAAGGCACGATATGACCAAGAATATATAACAAGACCAATATAACCACAAATTTAACCATGTAGTTTTGACACATAAAATGGAGTCCCAAATAAGATATCATTTCCATAACAAGGTACTCATATACATAACCCAATATCTCCAAGCATGACATAAAAGAATAAGGGTTCATAAAGAAATCCCCCAAATACTTGAATATATACAATGAACATTTCAAGTAGAATGCAAGATGATAACAAGTAGTAGATAATGATGTGTATCTAGTTTTAACAAAAGATTAGTGAACTCACAATCTAGGTTTTTGACCAAAACCTAGAAAAGATGAAACCCTAGATGAAAAATGGATGAAGCTTGCTTGAGAAGAGTGATGTTATTGAAGAAATCCACAATAAATGATCTTGAAAGGAGCTTTGAATGCTTCAATGAATGCTAACACCAACCAAACCCTAGGAGTAAAGGAGGAGTATGTTTTGGCTGTCCAAAATCGCAGGTGAAGTGTATTTGGGGAAAAATGTGTTCAAAAATCGGGCAAAGAGGGGTTTTGGAGACTTGCAGGTCAACCAGCGACTTGTGCCGCGACTTGCACCCGCTGCATAAGTCGCCCGCTTGCTCAACTGCGTGAACTCCAGTGGTTTACGCGGCTTGTGCCGCGACTTCCACCCGCAGCGTAAGTCGCGTGATTCACTGTTTCCCAAGGATGGTTCTAAAGCTTCCAAACCAAACCAAATAACCACATTTCAACAAAATAGCAATTAATCATATAAGTTCTACTTCGTTAAACACAAATCATAAGATTAACAAAACCTTATATTTACCTGAAATTCCGGATGTTACAATCCTCCCCACCTAAATAGGATTTCGTCCCCGAAATCACATTTATACGAACAAATGAGGATAATGCTTCCTCAAGTCCTCCTCGGACTCTCATGTGACATTAGCACCACGATGGTGCTTCCATTGGACCTTGACCATGACTACGTCCTTATGTCGCAACTTCTTCACTTTTGATTCCAAAATCGCTTCTGGTTCCTCCACACAACGATTCCCATTATCTATTTGGATTTCCGTCAAGGGTATCACGCTTTCCTCTTCGTCCAAGCACTTCAGAAGGTAACACACGTGAAAGGTAGGATGTATCCCATCCATCTCCGGTGGCAAATCCAACCGGTACGCTTGAAGTCCAATCTTTTCTAAGATGACAAAGGGTCCAAGGAAACAGGGACTAAGCTTCCCGCGCTTCCCGAAATGAATAATCCTCTTCCATGGAGATACCTTCAACATGACACGATCGCCCACTTGGAATTCGACCGGTCTTCTCTTCTTATCCGCATAACTTTTCTGTCGGTCTTGAGCCGCCCTCAATCGATCTCGAATTTCTTTCACCTTGTCTGTCGTCTCTTGAACGATTTCCGGTTCGGCGAATTGCTTCTCGCCCGCTTCAAGCCAACAAACTGGGGTTCGGCACTTCCGTCTGTACAACGCCTCGAACGGTGTCATTCCAATACTAGAATGGTAACTGTTATTATAAGCAAACTCCACTAGAGGTAGGTGTGAGTCCCAACTCCTGCCGAAGTCTATGACACACGATCTCAACATGTCTTCGAGCGTCTAAATTGTCCTCTTGCTTTGACCGTCTGTTTGGGGATGGTATGTCGTGCTCAGATTCAATCTGGTGCCCAATTCCTTCTGTAAGCTAGCCCAAAAATTTGAAGTGAACCGACTGTCCCGATCCGACACGATAGATTTCGAAACTCCGTGCCTCGACACCACCTCATTGATATAAAGTTAGCCAATTTCTCCATTGGCAAGGTCTCTTGTATAGCAAGAAATTGCGCACTTTTGGTCAAACGATCCACGACCACCCATATAGTATCATGACCTCACAAGGTCTTCGGTAGCTTTATCACAAAATCCATGGTGATGTTGTCCCACTTCTACTCTGGAATGGACAACGGTTGCAAGCTCCCGTACGGTCTTTGGTGTTCCGCCTTGACTTGAAGACACGTGACACACCTTTCCACATTATTTGCCACGTCTAGCTTCATCACCGGCCACCAATAGTTCAACTTTAGATCCCTATACATCTTGGTGCTACCGGGATGTATGGAATATTTAGACTTATGAGCCTCTTTAAGGAGTAAATCCCGATTTCCACCAAACTTTGGCACCCAAATTCGCCCTTGGAAGAGTTTAAGTCCTCGACCATCTTCCGTCAAAAGTCCACTTTGCTTCACCATGACTTCGGATTTGAGATTTTCTTCTTTGAGCGCTTCCATCTGACTCGCCTTGATGTTTTCCAAGAGACTTGATACTACATCGATTCTCGTGAGGGATAACTTAACACCGCCCTCATAACTCCTTCGGCTCAACGCATCCGCCACCATGTTGGCCTTACCGGGATGGTAGAGCAAGTCACAATCATAGTCCTTTAGTAACTCGAGCCACCTCTGTTGTCACATATTGAGTTCCTTCTTATCGAAGATGTACTTGAGACTCTTGTGATCGGTAAAGAGAGTACATTTGGTTCCGTATAAATAGTGCCGCCATAACTTCAATGCAAAGACCACCGCCGCCAACTCCAAGTCATGAGTCAGGTAGTTCTTCTCGTGATCCTTTAGTTGTCGTGATGCATAAGCTATCACCTTTCCCCGTTGCATCAACACACACCCGAGGCCCATCTTGGAAGCATCGCTATACACCACGAAGTCATCCGATCCCTCGGGTAGGGATAGGATAGGGGCTTCGCACAACTTCTTCTTGAGCGTCTGAAAGGCTCGCTCTTGCTCAGCGGTCCAAAGAAACTTGACATTCTTTCTTGTGAGTGAGGTGAGCGGCGTAGCTATCTTGGAAAAATCCTGAATGAAACGCCGGTAGTAACCCGCCAACCCCAAGAAACTTCGGATTTTCGTTGGACTCGTTGGCGGTTCCCAACTCATCATCGCCTCTATCTTTGTTGGGTCTACCTTCACCTCATCTTTAGACACTACATGACCCAAGAACTGCACTTCTTTGAGCCAAAACTCGCACTTTGAAAATTTTGCGTACAACTTCTCTTTTCGCAGAACCTCTAACACTTCCCGCAAATGCTCCCCATGCTCGGATTCGTTCTTTGAGTAGATTAAAATATCGTCGATGAAGACAATCACGGACTTGTCCAAGAATGGGCGACGTTCGCGGTTCATCAGATCCATGAATATGGCTGGAGCATTGGTCAATCCAAAGGGCATCACCAAAAACTCGTAGTGCCCATACCTCGTCCGAAAAGCCGTTTTCGGTATGTCTTCCTTCTTCACTCTGACTTGGTGGTAACCGGATCTAAGGTCTATCTTTGAAAAGCATCCCGCGCCTTGCAGTTGATCGAAGAGATCATCGATGCATGGTAGAGGATACTTATTCTTCACCGTGACTTTATTCAATTCTCGATAGTCGATGCACATCCTCATGGACCCATCTTTCTTCTTTACAAATAAGACCGGAGCTCCCCAAGGTGACGAGCTCTGTCGAATGAATCCTTTCTCGAGTAGCTCTTGAAGTTGAGCCATCATCTCCCGCATTTCTGTCGGAGCCAAACGATAGGGTGCACGAGCTATTGGAGTCGCTCCCAGAGTGAGGTCAATTTGAAACTCCACTTGACGTTCCAGTGGTATCTCGGGTAAATCTTCCGGAAATACGTCCGGGTAGTCTCGCACTATCTTCACGTCCTCTACTAACTTCTTCTCTTTCTTTGCGTCCACCACATAAGCCAGGTACGAAGGGTAACCCTTCGCTAGAAACTTACGAGCTTTAAGGGAGGAGATAATAGGGTTGCTTCTATTTTCTTTCTCCCCATAGATGGTGACTACACCACTTCCCGGCAAAGGTACTTGGATCATCTTTTTGGAGCAAAAGATGTCAGCCTTATGCCTCGTCAACCAATCCATGCCTATGACTACATCGAACCCACCTATTGCCATGGGTAGTAAGTCTACTCCAAAAGGGTTCCCATCAATCAATCTCTAGAGTGCAATCACAATAACAATCTCGAATGATCACTTGATCCCCATTAGCTACCTCTACTACTAGTGCATCGGGAAGGACACTAATAGAGAGGACAAATTGCTTACAAAATAAATCTGAGACAAAAGAACACGTAGCTCCAGAATCAAATAACACACGAGCGGGCAAGGAGTTTACTAGAAACGTACCCGAAACAACATCGGCGGTCTCCTTCGCCTCCTCGGTAGTCATTCGGAATGCTCGGCTTGGCGCTCTCGACGGTTGCTCGACCCACGTCGTCGATCCAAATGAATTTCCTCGGTTTCCGCCCACAAGCTTTGGGCAATCCTTCTTCATGTCCCCCGGTTCCCGACACTCAAAACAAACCGGCCCTCGGATAGGGCAATCTCGAATCGCATGGCCCTTCTTGCCTCACTTGGCACACTCGACAAGACCCGAGTGAGGTTTTGGTTCACATGGCCCAGAGTGCTTGACTTTGCACTTGTGGCACCATCATGCCTCACGACGATTATCACCAACTCTTCCTCTCGCGAATGACTTAGATTGACGAATGGGCCCAGACGGCCCTTCCCACTTCCTCTTCTCTTCTACTGCAACTCTCTCATCTTTCTATGCCTCCATATCATCCTCTATCAGATACGACTCCTCAATCACATCCTGAAAGGTCAACCCCCTAGCACTCCTTACTGCCGTCCTCATCCTGGCCGACAACCCTTGCTGGTAAGCCTTGATTTTTGATCTCTCATCCGGGACGAGATGTCCCACCAAATTTAGCTTTTCCAAGAAAAGCTTGGAGTAATATGTGATAAACAGAGCCCCTTTTCTCAAACCTCTAAATTCTTCTTCCAGCTTGTCCAACGATCTCTCACTGCAATACTTGTCCATGATTTTCTGTTTGAACATGGGCCAAGTCAACTTAGCCAACACTTCGGGAGTGAGGGCGGACCGGGTAAGGTTCCACCAGATCAATGACTCACCTCTCAGTAGTTGGGAAGCAAACTTCACCCATTGTGAGACATCGCATTCTCTAGATTCGAAGGCCATCTTGACTTCCTTCAGCCAATACATACAAACGACTGGATTTGCGGAGCCCGAAAACTCCTTTGGGTTGCACCCAAGAAAAGCTTTGTAGGTGCATCCCTTGGTCTTCCCTTTGCTTCCGTTCTCTGTCTGATCTTCAGTCACCACAACGGCCGGTCCACCACCCGACCCCATAATGACATTCTCTGCCATTGTCTCAGGTTGTCGGTGACTAGCATCTCGATCTTCCAGAAGCTTCATAAAGAACTCTTGCTGTTGGGCCATGGCCGAGTTCATGGCCAACATCATGTTGTCTCTGATTCTGGTCTCCATAGTCACCTCCTCCATGATCGCATTGCCAGACGCAATATTCGTACGCGGAATTTGTTCGGGTCCTTCTCCCAAAATAGTGGGTATGGGAGGTCCCTCTAAAGTTACGACCAAAGGAGGTCAGTCTGCAGAAGATTCCAGTTCCACGTGGCCCTCTGGCGTACTTGGTAACCTGCTCCGAGTGTTTACCATTGATATCTGCCATACACGTACGAGAAAAGAGATTGAGAAAAGACTAGACGAGTTGAACTCATTGTACGTGCTAATACACATTTCAATCATCATAACAATGGCATTTACAAGCATACTTACGTAACAATATATTCATAATAGCAGTAGCTAAGTGAAATTATGAAGAAATCATACACAAGGATTCTTGTTACCACAATTACAACTCTTAATTTTCATAATTCCGTAAGTTCTAACACTCTCCCTACCTAGGTCTTTTACCCCAAATGGACAGTGTAGCAATAAATCCTAAAGCTTAAGTCTAGATACGCTAAAACAATACCTAGTTCACTTAAACTAAAGCTCTGATACCAACTTGAAACACCCTAAAAATAGGGATAACAAAAACTTTTCCAAAAAGGAGAAATGGTATATAAATTGCCTTAGCAAGAGCCTCCAAAAAATGGGGAAATATATATAAACCTGTTTAATCACAATGTAATTGAACGGACAATAAATAACAACCGACTAATCTAATTTCTATATCTAGAAAAGAGATTACAAAAAGGGTGTCATCTATAACCCAAACGTCTTCTCCAAAAAGGTATGTTCAAATGCACAATCCCCAAGCTCTCACCCCAAAGCAACTACGCCTGCTTAGAAGTGGCGCCACTAGAACCTAAGATACACATCGATACCAAACAAGTGTTAGGCCAAAAAGCCTAGTGAGTTGAAACAAGAAATAACATGTTAAGCATTTACAATTCTTATCAGCAGTTAACCAAATTTCATTAATGTGGAGTCAACGGGGGATACCCATAGCACCAATCAAGTTCCACCCAAAGAGACGATATACCTTGATGCCAACTACTACGAGTGACATCCGAAAGGCCCGACACATCCGAGGACTACTACCATGACATTACCCTGAATGACGGAGGTCTAGGCACATACCCACACGGTGGCGCCCAAGACTACATCCTCCTAGTGTCTACTGACTTGGTTCGTCCAACATGATTAATTAATAGGCCTCAAGGCATGATATGACCAAGAATATCATCCATACCAACCATGGGTACAATATTACAAGCCATATAATATGAAGTCCATAACAAGACCAATATAACCATAAATTTAACCATGTAGTTTTGACCCATAAAATGGAGTCCCAAATAAGATATCATTTCCATAACAAGATACTCATATACATAACCCAATATCTCCAAGCATGACATAAAAGAATAAGGGTTCATAAAGAAATCCCCCAAATACTTGAATATATACAATGAACATTTCAAGTAGAATGCAAGATGATAACAAGTAGTAGATAATGATGTGTATCTAGTTTTAACAAAAGATTAGTGAACTCACAATCTAGGTTTTTGACCAAAACCTAGAAAAGATGAAACCCTAGATGAAAAATAGATGAAGCTTGCTTGAGAAGAGTGATGTTCTTGAAGAAATCCACAATAAATGATCTTGAAAGGAGCTTTGAATGCTTCAATGAATGCTAACACCAACCAAACCCTAGGAGTAAAGGAGGAGTGTGTTTTGGCTGTCCAAAATCGCAGGTGAAGTGTATTTGGGGAAAAATGTGTTCAAAAATCGGGCAAAGAGGGGTTTTGGAGACTTGTAGGTCGACCCGCGACTTGTGCCGCGACTTGCACCCGCGGCATAAGTCGCCCGCTTGCTCAACTGCGTGAACTCCAATGGTTTACGCGGCTTGTGCCGTGACTTCCACCCGCGGCGTAAGTCGTGTGATTCACTGTTTCCCAAGGATGGTTCTAAAGCTTCCAAACCAAACCAAATAACCACATTTCAACAAAATAGCAATTAAGCATATAAGTTCTACTTCGTTAAACACAAAATCATAAGATTAACAAAACCTTATACTTACCTGAAATTCTGGATGTTACACTTGGGTTGTTGATTTTGCTGTTATAGCCTCACGCATTGCATTATAATGATTTACTCGAGTGCATGGCATTATAACCACCATATTGGGTCAAAGAGCGTTTTACCCATGCGGTTAAAAGTTGAAGTCAATTTAAATTATTTTATGTTTGACCAAATTGCAAGCACCTATCGTTTTACTAAGTTTGGGAAATAAACCGATGTATGTGGGTCTTGTTGAAAATTTATCCCATGTCATTATATGGTTAAATAAGAAACTTTGGGATCTGATTATGTGAATTTCCTTCTGGGATTTTGTACAAACGTCTTGTTATACATTGTCTTAGTACGTAAAGGAGTTTTTCATTCATGGAAAAGAGATGCATGTTGGGACCATAGCGATTCCTTTGAAAGGTTTGTTAAACGTCTTTCGTTGTCAACATTATTAGTTTGAATAATAATTAAGCGATGTTCGAAAGGAATTTTATACGTGCGATGTTTGTGACCACTTTGTACACCTACCGAGTAAACGGTAGTGAATTTTATTAGTATGACTAATTGTTATAAAGCTTTTGCATTTAAGAGTTTTATAAAATTTCAAATTGGCATAGTAGTTTGAAAAACTTTGAACTCATTAGAGCTATAGATGTAAACCCTCTTGTGATAAAGGTCGTGGCTAAGGGCTAAAGGAATCCTCGAAGATTGAAATGTCGGAGGACCTGACTTATGGTTAGTTTTGAATTTTGGGTCTCAGTTTCATGAATTGGTCCACGCAGAAGTAATTGGGGCGTTAGGTTTATGCCTTCTCCTAGTTAATTAAGTGATAATTCTTCCGTTTCGATAAGCCTTCAGGTTAAAACCTCGTTCGGTTGGTTGCATAGGGTCGGATTCGAATTTGGGGTTAATGGTACGACAACAAGCTATGTGTCTATAGTGTACCATCTTGATGGGTATTTGTGAATAATGATGATGTTTTGGTTGGCTAGCGAAGCTATATGATTTGAGGTTTTATTTCCTCGATTAGGTGTCAACTCTATTTCGGCATTGCAAATCTGGAATGGAATATTTGGTGGTATATCCACGTTGCTGATAGTTGTTTGAGGATAGGCGTCGACCTTCGTTTTGGAGGACAATAAGCGTTTGGGTGCTTTAGTGCACTTTCGTTGATTTTTGGCGTGTCTGCAAGTTAAGTGATAACCGTGAGGAGATTAGATGATGGAAATTAGGAATCATTGGCAATTCTGTAATCATCGAGTTTTGCACTGAGTGGAAACCGGTGCTTGAATGTATTATGAGATTTGTGTAACCGTGGGGTTTATAGTGATCCGCCATATGCAGATGTTGTGCTTGTGTCAGCTTGGGGGAAACAGATTTATTGGAGATTGGATCGGACCAAACTAGTGTTAGGAATTTCATCAGGAAAAGGACGATAAATCTTTGGTGGTGTTGATTATTGGAGAAATTTGGCGAGAATGTTGAGGTAGACTTTAAGTACAAATCGATTATTGAGGAGACTGCGATGTGTTGGAATTAAAAGTAGCGTTTCTATAACAATAGTGGGTGATTAGCTCAGCAGTTGTACGCGGATTCCTTCACCATCCGGGTAAAGTCAACCTGGTTGCGGATGCTCAAAATTGAATAGAGTATGGGCGAGCGATGGTTGACTCCTTTCTGCAAAGGTTGTTGTGTTTTTGAAGGCAGGAAAAGAGTGTTGCATAATTCCACAAGGGACAATTGGAAGCATTTAAGGGTAAAGCTCGCCTTGAGGCGTCCTTGGTGGAAGTAGTTGATTAAGATCGTAAGCTGCTATTAAGGTGATGAGGGCAACCTAAGGTTGGGAGACAACATAGATCCTAATGATAGGAAATAATTCGATAAGAACTCGATGTTCATTCCGTCATCGGTAAGGTATATCGAACGTTGAGATCGGGTGTGTGGCGACCTATTATGAAAAATACAGTGACAACCTTAACCGAGATGTGATTGGTTTCGTTTATGAGGCAAGGTATCGTGAAAGTATTCCTTTTTGTTAGAGGACCAATCGATCTCGCTGATGCGACGTTGTGTGTTTGGTCAGAGTTATATTTCGAGGATGAAATCTCCTTTAAGGTTGGGAGGATTGTAACACCCCGAAATCGTTGGCCGAAGAGAAGCGAAAAGAAAACACCAACAGCGCCCCGCGCGGCTCTCTGCGAGAGTTGAGCTGCGCCACGAACCGCGCAAGGCTTTGTTTCCTCGCGGCTCCAGTGGTCCGCGCGACTCTCCACGTGGGTCAGGCCGCGCCACCATCCGCGCACGTGCACTGTGTGCTGATTAAAGAGGAAAATTCGGCCTTCAACCTCATTTTCTCTCAAAACCCTCAAATTCTCTCCCACTTTCTCCCCCAAACCGACCCACACATTCCCAAATGAACCCTAACCCATTTTGAGAAGTTTTCCTCCTAAAATCTCATGATTCCTCATCATCGAGCAAGTTTGAAGGTTAGAACCATAGTCCTCCATCTTCATCTTCAGGTTTTCTAGGGTTTCATCCACCCTTGTTCCCCTTTTGTAGATTAGGGGTTTGTGGCCATTTTGATGATCTAGAGGTGTTTTGGCTGGTAGATTCAAGCTTGGGTTAAGGTTTTTGGAAGTTTTTGAGCTTGAGGATCCAAGTGTTCTTCAAAGGATCTCAAGTTGGGGTAAAATCTAGATTTACCCTAAATCTAGCAAGGTGAGTTCAAGTTGATTTATGAAAACGTTGTACATGCCAAAATATTCAAATTTAAAGTGTTTATGTGTTTAACATGAAATTATCATTTGTTGAGTCATTTGATGGGTTTTGATCATTTAAAGTGTCTGGCTTTAAAAACCTTGTGAAAGCTCCCACATTTGGGATTTTTGGGCATTTTGATAAATGAGTCATATATGAAGGTGTTTTATGATTCATTGCGTAAAGAGATATTATTTGGTTAAAAGTGTATTTTTAGTGTTTGTTTGGGAGAAAGACTTGATTTTATGTTATGGGACGTTTTGAAAGAATAAAGGGTATAAATCCATTTGGAAAACCATTCGTCCCAATCTAAACTGTATTGGAGTTTGCACATGTATTTTGGAGTGTGTTTGCATGACGTGGGTTGATTGCATTATTTATTTGGGGATTGTTAATCCTTGGTCAAAAAGAGTTTTGAGCATCATGGCTCGGTGTTGACTTAAAAGAGTCTTGGGGACAATTGTCCGGTTTTAGTGGCTCAATGTAGAGCCCGATTGTGGTTTACATGCTAATGCATCATGTTGCATATTGATGTTTATTACATGCTCGGGTGCGTTGGTCATTCATGTGAAGTCATGTAATGTTAGACTGTGTTGCATTGGATCCATATGCACGTAAGTCTGTCTGTTTTGGATGGTTAATTGGGTATTGTGGGGTTGAGCTTCGATATCCATGTTTTACGACCGAAAACTTTACAAGTAGGCACTAGGAGGGTTGAGTCTGGTGGTGCTACTGAGGAGGTAGGCACTAGGACCTCCGTCTCTTGAATTAATGCCTGGGAGGTAGTCTTTAAGTGTGTCGGGTCTTCGGGATGGAGTTCTTCGGAATGTTCATCAAGGTCAACTGACTTGTGGTGAAACTTGTTAAAGGAATCGTAGGGACACTTGGGCTGTTATGTCGTGAGGTGTCATGCGATTAACGTTGCATGGGTGGCATACTTTTGTGTTCCTCAACTCTCAACGGATACGAGTCTCCCCCGTTGTCGGCTAACAACATTTTAAATATAATGACGTTTTGCTTTATTGTCATTGGGCTTATGTGGTTGACCGTAAATGAGGACCTTAATATGGTACCTCCCTCCATGTCTATTAAGGTTTGAATGAAGTACGTCCTCCTCATGTTTTGATAATTGGTTTCCCTTCAATTTATGGTCACGTGAGTATTGGTCCTAGCGTCCGTGTTTTTGGTAACATATTGTACATGCGGATTTTAACCATGTTGTGTGGGTTGAGTATTTTACCCCACCCGTGTTTGGGTGTTTTAGGATGCAACGTGTTATCCACATTTCTTAAATTGGGAGTCAATCCCCGTTCTCTTTACGAGTGAGTTTTGGGTTGCATCAATTTATAAAGAATGTTTTGTAGTGGGGTGTCCACCTTTGAAAAATGCATGAAATTGGAAAAGAGTCGTCTTCGAGTTTAAAATAAATCATTTGAAAGAGTATGATTTTTAGTTGGAGTTCATTCCTTTAAAGATATATTTATTCATGTAAAACTTTTGAACTCACTAGGCGTTAGCCTAACCTTTTTATTTGTCGGCATGTGCAACATGCTTCGTTGGGGAATAGTTCTAGTGACATTATGAAGAGAGAAGTGCTAGTTGTGTGCTCGTGAATGTGAAGTCTTTCGCTTAGGTTTTTTTGAAGAGCAACTTGTATTGGGGTTATATAGCACCCGACTCTGGTTTAGATCTTGTATCTTGTTGAAGTTTGTATTGTCGAGGTAATTATAGATTTGTAACTCAAGGTATATTGAGTTTTGAATTGTAAGAGGAATTTTTGTCCCTATTTTGATGTTATATCGAAATTTTGATTTAGTCGCTCTTACATAATTTGAGGGTGTTACATAGCCATTGCCTAAAACATGGAAACTGAAATATAGGTCAACCTCTGGAATCTTAAAATGATAAAAAGTAGGCATTTGTTTTCTATAACCTATGTCCATCATCATCATATCTAACTCTTGAACACAAAATTCATCAATGTTCATCAAATCAACGTATTGAGTTTTACCATTTAGGCATTTACGTATATCTTCCCAAGATTTTGCGAACACTCCACCATGATGGATCTTCAATATGATTAAAGTAGGATAATAATTTGTGGTTTATATTGAAAATAATAAAAAAAACAAATGAAAAAGTATCTTGGAGAGAAAATCAAATCCTTTAAAAACATATTAAAACCCATGTATTTATGTACATACCATATACTCCAAGATAATCTTTTGTATCTGAGCTTTCTTGTAGTTGCCACCTAGTTCGACCCGTGTTGATTTGCTTCCAAGTTCGTCAGTTGCTTTGAAGGGACAATAAATTCAGGGGGGGGGGGGGGTTACATATGCTTATGGCTTAGGATGAGTAATCGAAGGATTTATGTAAAAAACCCTTATAAAAAGGGAGAAAGATAAACAACATAAAAGATTGATTGACCCCTCATGTAAGGGGCACGTGATGGGTCTAATGTTTGGTAAATCATAATGTTAATAGTAGGGCCTTTCAGTATAGTGATTGAAAAATTAAGGACCATCAATATAAATATGTTGTTTTAGGAAGTAAATCCAAAATTTGATCAAACTACATGACCATTAGTGTAATCCACTCTAAAAATAATGATTAAAGTTAATGCAAAAGTTAGTTTAATTGTTACAAAGTAATTCTAAGGGGGCGTTTGGTTCGCATAATGTTTTTGGATGGAATGGAATCTATCAAAGGAATTTGACTTTAAAGGAATTGGAATGGAATGTTGTCAGGTTTGACCACCTGTTTGATTGACAAAATTGTAATGGAATCTGTTAAATGAATTGCAATTTTTCTGTTTGGTTCACAGATTGTAGCTTTAGAATTGGAATGGAATTTTGGTAAATGACCAAAATACCCTTTTTGTTTATTTTAAATTTTTTTAACAAAAATTACTTTAATGAAATAGTCATTAAATACTTTTAATTTTTAACTAAAATTGCTTTGATTATTTTAGCACACGAATGATGATGAGAGAGAGAAGAGAGGGAGAGAGAGAGAGAGAGAGGAGAGAGAGGGAGAGAGAGAGGAGAGAGGTAGAGGGAGAGAGGGATGAGAGAGAGAGGAAAGAGAGAGAGAGAGAGAGAGAGAGAGAGAAAAAGGGATAGAGGAGAGAGAGAGAGTTGATGTCTGTTGATAATCAATATCAGTAGGGTTTAGTTTAGGGTAAGGGGTAATTTTGGAATTATGAAAATAACAAATTTCATTCCATTGAAATACTTGGGTTTGATGATGGAATGTTAAAATCCTTTAGGTATGGAATTTAATGGAATTGGAAGATTCCATTCCATAGAAAACTTTAAACCAAACAATGGAATGGATCTGGTCAAAGGAATTCAACATTCCAATTCTACCAGATTTCATCAGATTATGAGAACCAAACGCCTTTGACTAGATTCCATTCCATTGTTTGGTTCAAGCTTTTCAATGGATGGAATCTTTGAATTCGAATAAATTCCATAGATGTAGGATTTGAACATTCCATCATAAAACCCAATGATTTCAATGGAATGGAATCTCATATTTTGATAATTCCAAAATTACCCTTTACCCCAAACTAAACCCTACTGATATTGATTATCAGCAGACACCAACTCTCTCTCTCTCCTCTCTCTCTTCTCCCTCTTTCTCTCTATCTCTGCCTCTTCTCTCTCTCTCCTCCCCCTCTCTCTCCTCTCTCTCTCTCCTCTCTCCCCTCCCCCCCCTCTCTCTCTCTCCCCCTCTCTCCTTTCTCTCTCTCCCCTCTCTCTCTCCTCTCTCTCTCTCTCTCATCATTCGTGTGCTAAAATAATCAAAACAATTTTAGTTAAAAATTAAACTCTTTAATGACTATTTCATTAAAGTAATTTTTGTTTAAAGAAATTAAAATAATCAGAAAGGGTATTTTGGTCATTTACCAAAATTCCATTCCAATTCCGAAACTACAATCTGTGAACCAAATAGAAAAATTTCAATTCGTTTAACAGATTTCATTCCAATTCTGTCAACCAAACAGGTGGTCAAACCTGACAACATTCCATTCCAATTCCTTCAAAGTCAAATTCCTTTGACATATTTCATTCCATCCAAAAACATTCTGCGAACCAAACGCCCCCTAAGTGTTTTCTCAAAACTAAATTAATAGTAAAAGTATTAAAACTCAATTTTTTTTAAAAATATTACATTCATTTCCAAAATATTTTTTTATTTTGGAGACTAAAATACTAATTATATTAATAAAATAATTTATGTATGTAATAAAATAATATTTATTTCTCATAAACATTAATATTAATGTTTTTTTATTAGTGAGAATATAATAAACTTTATTATTTCAATTATTTTTTGGACGTTCTTTAAATTTAGAAAAAAAATCACAAACTACCTATATTTTTTTGTTTTAAAGGATTTATTGATGCTAAAATATGGCGAAGATTTTCATTTTCTCTATTTTTCAAATAATTTGTTGATGCTAAAATATGACTATTTTTTTTATCTAGGGAAAATTACGTTAAAATGAAACAAACTTTGGTATGATTTCTATTTTAGGGAATCAACTTATAAACTATCATTTAAGGGTTTAACACAAAGTTTTCGTTTATTTAAGGATTTGGTTTACCTGTTCAACAGGTAACCGGTTACCTTAAAATGACATGGCAAATAAAAAGAATTACATAATACCCACATCATTAACTAATTTCCATCTTATCAAAACAATTATTATAACAATTTCTTAATAAATTTTTGAAGATGAACAACCTTACATAAGAGAACTTAGATTAGATGAACATAAATCAAAACCAAACCCAACTTGCTTTATGTAAATCAATTCATACAATAACCTAAATCAGGATTTAAATACAAATAAAAACCTTATATCAAAAGTTAATAAGATGAATATACAAATAATTCATGAACCTTGTCATACATAAAAAAATCAAATCCGAAATTAGATCTTAAAAAAAAAATCAAAAATTAAAAATCAAAACCTTAATAAATTTATAGAAACCCATTTTGAATTTGGTTGCAAATCAAATCAAAATCCACAAACATGTCGACATCGATTTGTTGATGGGTTGTTTTCAATCCACAAACATGTCGACATCGAAATCAAAAGCCTCTATTGATGGCTTCTTCAAGTTCATTTAGTTGATATGTTGAAGGTTCCTTCGTCGTTTAATGAATCATCGAGTTCGTAGAACCAAAACTCTATGTTCATTTGATTTGTAAAAACTCAGATTCACATATTTTTGTTGATGCAACGATTCATGCCTAAGTAGATAATAAAATATAATGAATCAAAGATAGATGATGAAGTTGACGGTGAGAAGATGAAGGGACAACATCTAGGATGAAGATACTGGTGAAGGTGAAGATGTTGGGGAAGGGGAGCCATAGATGAAGATGAAGGCGGTTGTAGTAGTTTTACGTTGTGTTCTCGAGTTTTGGAAGGAAAGGAAAGGAAAGAAAAGAAAGGGAAGGAAAAGAAAGAAATATTTGTATTTGTGTTCTTGTGATTTAAGGAAAATAAAGGAAAGGGAAGGAAAATAAATATATTTCCATGTTCTCCAGTAGGAGAGAAAGAAAATGAAAGGTGTCACTTTTACCGATATACCCTTATTTATTTAACAGTGGGATGTAACTAATGGGTATATATATGTAATTTTATAAATATTTTTAATTTTTTCTAAATTTCTTTCTTCGCTTTCCTTCCGTTTCCTCCCACATTTGGGAGGAAAATAAACAATATTTTCTTTCCCTTTCTTTTCCTTTCTCTCCTTAAAAAAACTTGAGATCACAATATTTTTTCTTTCACCAAAAAAACTCGAGAACACAGCGTTAGAGTTGTTTAGATTTTAAATTTTTTGTATTTTTTTAATGCTAAAAATTTGTGTGATTGTTTTTTAAGATTTATATTAGTTTTTATTTTATGTAAAATGTGTGGAATTTTAGTTTGAAAATAAATAAAATATATATGATATGTCATAATTTTGGGTGCCTTGTCATCATTTTAGATTTATTTTATAAATTTAATTATGACATGGAATCTTAGTTGGCAAAATTTTTGGTCCATGCAGGTCAATAGATTAATCAGATTCTTTAAAAGTTAGTTCCCCAAAATAAAAATTAGAGTGAATTGTGGATTTGGTCCTTGTGTTTTGATAATTTTTTTGACTATGGTCCCTATAGTATGTTTATTGTGGATTTGGTTCTTGTGGTATTTAATTTGTTTTGGTCATGGTCCCTCTGACTAACACTTCCATTAACTCTGTTAACTGAAGGACCATTTTAGCTATTTTGCTTAACTTTTGTCATTTTTTTCTATAAAAAAGTAAAAACAATAATTTATACCCACACACACGTGCACACACACACACACACACACATATATATATATATATATATATATATAGACGGAGGTTCAAGGGAAAACCTCAAATAAATGAAAAACTAAAAAACATTTTATCAACCGTTAAATATAACGATAACAAAATAAATAAAATAAGAAATTATTGTATGATTTGATTTGTTTAAATTAAAAATCAATTATATTAAATTCGATTTAATTTTATGGTTTTAGTATTTTTGCCTATTTGGGTATGAAAACCTAGTTGAAATTTATATATGGATTTGTTCAATTTTAAGTTACAAAGATAACAGTATATATGAACCTGCCATTTGGTAATAATTTAAATAGTTGATTTTGAATTTTTGAATGAAAGCGATATGAAAAACGGAACCCCTAATTTTTGGATGATAAAATTGGAGTTCATTTTCTTAGTGAGTTTCAATGATTTTAGTGTTAAAATATTGATAATAAGTTTATTTATTGCAATAATAGAAAAAAAAAACAATACAATTAAATCGTTCTTAACATAATAATTTTTTTAATTTAAACAAATTAAATCATAAAACCATGTTTTATTTTATTCGCTCTAAATAAAAAAAAGATATAGTTTTATGATTTAATTTGTTTAAATTAAAATTTTAATGACATTAAAGCAATAAAACCCTATATTTTTCCACCACTATAATAAAACAATAAAATTAAATCGTATTTAATATAATTAATTGTTTAAAATTTTTAAACAAATCAAATCATACAATAATATCTTATTTTATTTATTTTGATATTGATATATATATATATATATATATATGTGTGTGTGTGTGTAAAATATTGTTTTTACATTTTTATAAGAAAAAGACAAAAGTTATGCAAAATGGCTAAAATGGTTCTTAATTTAACAGAGTTAACGGAAGTGTTAGTCAGAGGGACCATGACCAAGACAAAGTGAATACCACAAGAACCAAATCCACAATAAACATACCATATGAACCCTAGTCAAAAAAATTATCAAAATGACCAAATCCACAATTGACTCTAAAAATTATACCAAAGTTGGTTTGGTTTCATTTTGATACAATTTTCCCTTTTATTATCTAATACAAATAAGGGATTTAAATTGGTTGCACGTGCGGTTATTCTATTCCTATCATCATGACACGTCCCCTATGCTATGCTCTTGAAGAAGCACAGAGAAAACACAAAGGCCAAGCACACACAGATCAATGACATGGCATGGCATGGCATGTATTATTACAAAAATTATCCCATTCTTTTTCTAGAATATAAATATCATAATTTCTTTTATTATTTCTATAATTTTGAACAAAAGTGAATCTAACTTTGTCTTCGTTTTTGGTATTGGAAATTACTTTTCAAAACTTATAATTTAACGAACTGAATTTTAAACATCTTATTTTTGAAGTATTTTCATTTTAAGAAAACGAGAAATTAGTAATACAAAATATAAATTACAAACATAAGCTTGTCATCTAGTGATGGGAATATATCTAAAATTTCTCAACTCTTTCATTAACCAATGAGAAAAAAGAAATAAAAAAAAAACAGGTTTGAAAGAAGCTTAATTTTAAAAAGTATATAAATTTTAATTAATTATTTGCAAGATTCTGATTTATACGACAATCAATTAAAATTAATTGCTATATTTTAATTTAACTATTTATTCAATAATCAGTTATGGTTCTCTCTCATAATTATAATTTATCTATTTAGGCATTACTTATTAATTAGGGAAGGTTTTCGGTTTATTTTATAATAAATCATGTAATTCATAAAACCATATAAACCAATTTTATTTTAGTAAATATTTGATTTTATTTTGTTTCATAATCTAAAGTCCACTAGTATAAAAAATGTCTTTAGTGATGGTTAAAAACCGTTACCAAAGGTATTCGGTAACGGTTTTCATGGACATAAAAATCGTCACCTTATCTGTCGTCACTTTTGGTACACTTTTAAAAAATGTTACCAAATTATATAAAAAATCGTTACCATACGGTAAAAACTGTCATCTTAAATATACAAAAAAAAAGTTTTTTTTTTCTAAAACCGTTACCATAGCATAACATACAATGACATTAATTTTTAAAAACTGTCACCATAGCGTAACATACGGTGACACTATTTTATTAAAATTGTCTTCGTAGCATGACATGCTTTGACGTTTATATTAAAAACCGTCATCGTAGCATTACATATGTTGACGTTTATTTTTTCAAAATCGTGACCGTAGCATGACATACAGTGACAATTATTTGTCATAAACGTTACCATAGCATGACATATAATGACATTCATTATTCAAAATCGTCACCATAACATAACGTAAGGTGACGTTAAATTCTCGAAATAGTCACCGTAACATGACATACGTTGAGGTTTCTATTTAAAAACCGTAACTCTAACATGACGTACAGTGACATTTATTTTATAAAATAGTCACCATAGCATGACCTATGTTGACGTTTACATTTAAGAAACATGACTATAGGATGACAGAAGATGACATTTATTTTTCAAAATCGTCATTGTAACACGATATATGGTGACGTTTATTATTTAAAATCGTCACAGTAACAGACATATGGTGACATTTATTTATTCGAACCGTTACCGTAGCATGACATACAATGACGCTTATTTTTCAGACCCGTCATTGTAGTACGACGTACAGTGACATTTGTTTTTCAAATCCGTTAACGTAGTAGGATGTATAGTGACATTTATTTTTCAAAAATGTTACCATAGTAATATTTACGGTGACGGTTTTGAAAACCAAACCGTCAGCGTACCATGACATAATGTGACAATTATCGTTCAAAAGTGTCACCGTACCAAGACATATTGTGACATTTATTTTTTAAAACCATCACCTTAGAGTGACAAACAATGACATCTATTATTCAAAATCGTCACCGTAGTTGAACCTAAAAGTGATGTTTTTTTTTTCAAAACCGTCATCATAGCACAACATACAGTGAGATTATTTTTCAAATTTGTCACTGCAGAGTGACGTAAAGTGACGTTTATTTTTCAAAACCGTCATTATAGTATGACATATAGTGACGTTTATTTTTTAAGTATGGTGATGTTTATTTGTCAAAACCGTCAATGTGAAGTGACATATGACGACGTTTATTTGCCAAAATCGTTAGTGTAGCATAACACATAATGACCTTTACTATTCAAAACCGTCACCATAACATGATGTACGGTGACATTAATTTTTCAAAAATGTCACCATAGCATGACGTACATTGATGTTTATTTTTTAAAAATCGTCATTGAAGCATGAAATATAGTGACATTTATTTTTTTAAACCGTCACCGTATTATGACATACGTTAACGTGTATTTGTCAAAACCATGACCGTAATATAACATACGGTAACGTTTCTTTTTTAAAAAACCATCACTGTAACATGACAAAAGATAACGTTTATTTTTTAAAAACCGTTACTGTAACTTGACGCACAATGTCGTTTATTCAAGCATCACCGCAATATGATGTACGGTTATGTCTATTTTTAAAACTCGTTGTCATAGACTACTTATTACGAAAGGTTTTAATAATATCTGGCAAAAAAAAAAAACTAAAAGAAGTTGGAAATAATTATCAATATATAAGAAACTATTAAACTAGTACTGATAATTATATGAATAATGTTTCCAAAGACAAATAATAGCAAATTCATTGTGTCAAAAAAGTTTAAATACCTATAATAATCTCATGCATCATCTAAATCAATGTTTTTCTTATTTAATGTACTCCTTGTATGCTTTGTCGTCTTTAGTTGAGTAACAGTTGTGAAGACCTTTTTTTTCTTCTTATTTTGCTTCTCTTTATGCTCATCAGAAGTTGTTTGCGGTACCTGCAAAAGAATACAAGTTTAACCAACATATAAGTTCTATAAGATATATTGGTAATTGGGTCTTTGTGGATAGTGGTCATTCTAAAGGCTCAAACCTTTGCAACGACTTCCCAACATATAAGTTGTATAATATATAATGGTAATCAAATATTTAATATCTTCATACCCATTGTTGTATACATTTAGACATGCAAGATTGTCCATTAAAATAAAGGAAGAGCTAAATTAGATAAGCAGTTGACCTTTAAGTCCGGGATCACAAGGATTTTTGGCCAAGCGACAAAACTTTCATAAGCTTCTCCTACAGTCTTGTGCTCACCCGATTGGATGGGTAAAAATGCAGTTGGTTTTATTATTTTGTCAATCGAGACTTTGTAGCAATCAGCCGGAAGTCGAACTCCATGAATGATCTGTTCTGAAGATGAGTATAAGATAGTCCCCTCTGCAACAATGTTTCTTTGATCTGGATGTGCCAATTTACATCTTATATCCTGCAAAAAATATATTCCGTGAGAACATCGTAAACATCAACGTTAAATTTTTTTTATAATACATATAAAGAACACACCATTGGGACTTCATTTGTCAACACTTGAGATGATGTAGTCTTTGATTGTTGTGAATTTATAGCAACAGGAGCATTCTTCCCAGATACCGGTATATAATATACCTCTAAAGATTATCGAGGTCTCTTTGACGATTTAGCAACAGTGTCGTCATGAGTATATCTATCAGAGTGGTTGCTTGTTGCAGGAGTTTCATGTCAAGATGGGAGACCACTTGTCAAAGATTTTAGGAAAGTGTTTATACAAATATTACATATTACACAATAGTTTATTAAAAAATAAATAGATTAAGTCTATCGAGCATACTTTCTGACCAATTTACTTACTTGTCTTTCGAAACTCATGTTTAATGGAGTTTTCAGATCTGTTAATCCAATTCCTTTAGCGGATAGGTGAGCTAATATAGCTTTCATTACCTCACCTTGTTCTTTAATTACATGATTTTGGTCTTCGATCTTCTGACCTTGTTCTTTAATTATGTGATCTTGGTCTTGCAGTTGTTTCAGCAAACCCCCAACTTTTTCAGCATTCTCTCATTTTTCATCGTCCAACTGTCTTTGTATAGTGCAGTTTCTGGATGATCCTTTGCGTCTGGGAATGTTCTAGTAGCGTGTTGGAGTCACTCCCTTCCCGACCCCTCTTACACGCCCAGAATGCTCTTTGCCAAACACAAGCGTAAGAGCATCTGTGCCGTGTTCAAGCGTTAGGGATCCATCCTGAATCTCCTTTTCATGGTTCACCTGTCCACAACATATATTAGTGATACGTTGGTAGAAAGAGGAATGCATTCCAATAAAGTATGGATTCTTACAATTTCATTTGCCTTGTCTTTGAGCTCGTCATTTTCATAACCTCCGTCCTTGGTTTGACGTGCCTTGCACCACATCAAAGACCTCACTGGAACTTCATATTGGTGTTAAAACTTCAATCTTGGAACTTCGCTTATAAGCAAAAGCGAAAAGGTAATGAATTCAACAATTTAAAAATATGAATACCATTTTTTCTCTAAGTCCCATGTATCCCGATTGTTCCAACCGATGTGGGTACTTGTGCTTTGCACGTGATATTTTTGCTGACTCGGATACAACCTTAGACGAGAAAAAAATGAAATAAATATTACAGTAAGAAATAAATAGAGATGACAATAAATATAACAGTATTTCAGCATTGTATAACCTTGAATTGATCTGAAAGTGTGTGTTTAACGAATTTGTCCTAATCAACCTGCCCCACGTTTCCGTATTGTTTTGGGACAACTTTCAATTTTGAAGGTTTACCGATGTTCGACAGTATAAAACGTTTGTATAGTTTTGATCGAAAATTGTGCAAGGCATCAGCAAGATAGTGCATCATCCGCTCTTTCATCCTCACGTCGATTACATAAAATTGCTACCATAATATCAAATCATATACTAGTTACAAATAACTGATAGACAAATAAACACTAAATATAATATTTACATTGAATAAATAAACAAGTAGAACATACTGTTACTTCCTCCCACATCATATCTTTCACTTCTTTGGACACTTTCTTCCATCGCAATTCTGTAAGCCCAACCTCTATCCAAACCAAGTTACCTAAAAAGCTAGAGATTTCTGATCTATACTTCCCCTTAAAGTTGCCCATGTCATCAAACTCTATAACGTGTTTCACCCATTCAAAGTCTGCAAAATCTTTATATAGTTTGACACACCGTGTCTTACCTCTAACCCGTTTACTTTTACTCAATATTTCTCCTGACATGTCATCTTGTGGAATTTCCATTGTTCTTGTTCATTCCCCATGACGTCAGTGTCTTCAACACAATACCATAAACAAAGTGGAAAATATTTTACTTTCAAAAAAATTTATGTACACCATAAAGCCAATGGAAAATAATTGGTGGGTGCGAGGGAGGACATGCACTAATATACTTGGAAACAACAAATAAGTAATAAAGTAAAACAATAAAGAGAGGGTCTAGAATCTCTATATCTGATCTAAAATGATTATTTTTTTCCCTCCTTTTTGTAGCTTTGAGTCCAAGTTAAGTTGGGGTTGTGAGGTCAAGCTTTGAATCATCATCATTAATAGGTGAACATGATAAGAAAATCACATTACCAGTACATAAGTAGCAAGTAATTCAGTGTTAAGAGGCTAATAATCATTTGCAACACACGGTGTATAGAAGAAAAAAGAACCACACAATCAGATTCAAGAAACTTGCAACACCAACATACTACCAAAGCCTGAGTTTGATGGAAAATAGTGAGTGGCTCTAGGCAACTGAAACATTATGGTCTATCTCTTGCAATTTGGATTACCAACAAGTAAATTGATGCATCTCTTACAAACGCAGTTAAAATATTAAATTGCTAACCACTCTCGTTCCAAAGTAAGATTCAAAATAAATATAAACTGACGCAAATATTGAATAGGGGAATTGGAATGTTGTTTGTTTTCTACAAACCAAGTTTGATTTCTACAAACCAGGTTTGATTTCTTTTTTCTACATGAGGTATTGAACAGGTATATGGTTTCTGTACACATGGAATAACTATGTTGGGGTCAATGGTTCACATATGTAACAAAAAATCTACCAACAAATTTTTAGGAATTAAATATTGTAACAACCAATGTTTTAAAAACCGGGTCGACCCAGCCGGTCTATCCGGTTGAACCGAGAACCGGGGAAGAGACCGGGTCAATTGCGACCGGTTTGATGCCAATTTATGATCCGGATTGAACCGGTCGATTCTATTAAAAAAATCGGTTGAACCGGTCACAATGAACCGGTTAACCCGGTAAAAAAAGTAAAAAACCAATAGTCCAATAGGCAGTACGTATTAGCGATTTAGGCATTTAGCGTTATGTTTATGTGTGTTTATTTAATGTTTTTGGATTTATGTAAAACTTGTTATGTGTTTTTTTAAAGTTTTTGGATTAATGTAAAACTTGTTGTTATGTGTATTTTTAATGTTTTAACTTGTGGACAACAAATTCTTGGTTTTTTATATATATATGTATGCAAGAAAATGAAAAATTATTGGTTTTACTGAGTGATGATAACTTAATTATTAGGCGTGTACATTGACATACAATTTAGGATGAATCTGATTGGTTGATAATTGGTTAACACGGCTAATAACCAATGACTTGGTTAACAAAAGAAGGGGACCCTAGTTCATATAATGTTATCTATGAAAGGAAACCATTTTATAGAAATGTTAATATGAACTATATATGTGATTATAGTTTTGTCACAAATGTAATTGTAACAAGCCTTAGACTATTACTATTGGATCCATAGGAATAGGAGTCGGCTTATTTTGAGATGTTGTTCTCCTTTGTAATTAGTTGAGACATTGGATCCTCGGATGCAACTTGGTACGATTATGTGGGACGTGATACTATTAAAAGCAAACATGAAATCCAATAAGTAAGCAGGACTAGAAGCTTCATTAATAGATAGTTTGAACATGTTGTCACATACATAGGCTATCCTTAGAAACACATTGACCTTAGATATAATCACTTTTAGGGGCGAATTTAGTTAAGAATTGGGGGTGGGGGGGATTAAAAGAAAAAAAGAGAAATTTCTTAGGTAAAAACATATATATATATAAAACTTTTTACCTTGAGTTTCCCCCAATAATTTTTTGCCTAGGACCCCATCAACCAAAAAAGTGCATCGAAACCAACCAAAAAACGCTCTCGAAATCAACTAAAAGCCCCGAAAAAGTCCATCGAAATCGACAAAAAAACTTAAAAATCCCTTGAAACGGTTAATTTAGGCTAAAAATACATCTGACAACTTTACGGGCATTTAATCTACCTTAAAATGTGCCCCCACTAGGAAAAAATCATGGATTCGCCAATGATCACTTTATCCGATTCTATCACGACTTTAATGTCATTTTTACAAAGTTTAAAACCAGAAACCAAGTTCTTCCTAGTGCTAGGAACATGAAATACATCTTTGAGAACCTCTATATTTCCCGAACTAATGAAAATTTTCACCGTTCTCATTTTATGTACTTTTGAAATATGATGATCACCCATCATTGCTTCATGTCCTTCAATCACATCCTTGTAATATTTGAAAAGAGATTTATTGTTGCAAACATGTGCGGTAGCACCCGAATCATACCACCAATCGCTTGAAGTGGTAACACTTGCCATGTGCATTTCTTGAACCATGCTAACGTGTAATCTAGAAACCATTGCAATGATTTCAAGATTATCAAAATTCCTTACCACATTTGCTCATTCCTTTCTTTTCTTTTCATTTGATTTATTCTTGGAATTTTTGCAGGATCGTTTCACGTGACATTTTTCACCGCAACAATAACATGTCAATTCGGTCAAGGGCCTTTTACCTTTCTTGTTGGATGTAGGGAAATTACCCTCGACTTTCCATTTCTTATTTGTCTTCTTATAATCAACATGGTTTACTTTTGAAGTTGATGAATTACCACTCACATTTTTCTCACACATTCACGTTTCTTCTTCAATCTTTAGAAGCTTTTGTAATTGTTCAATATTGAAGTCTTCGATGGTATGCATAAATTTCTTCCAATAGTCGTATCATTATGGGGTAACTTGGCAATGATTTCATTGTTCCTACCACCAACTTTTCAGAAATTTCAATATTAAGTTCTTTCAACTTAGACACTATAACAAGAAACTCATATACTTGATCAAGGATAGACCCTTGATCTTTCATAGAAAATTTAAAGAAAGAAAAGACAACGAACTTTTTTGCACCTTGCTTCTTAGTTTTGTATTTGTTCTCAAAAGAGTTCCATATCTCTCTTGTAGATTGAATTGGAGCATAGAGATCGTAGATGGTGTTGGTCCTGGACCATAATGATTTACACATAAGGTGTTTGTTTGTGTGTGTGTGTGTGGGGGGGGGGGGGGGGTAAATACAAACACCATAAATTTTCACTTTTAATTTTATATTTTATTAAAACATAAAATTACTGATATGTTGTGGAAGATAGGAAGGTAAGACCTGTAATCCTAAATTGTTTGACCGTTGACAAATTTACTAACACTAAAAAAGAGAAGAAAGAAGGTTCTCTTTCATATTTGAAGAGCTAAGATAGTCTTCAGATTGTGATGCCGAATTTACTTTGAAGCTTTCATGGAGAGGTTCTTTCAAAACGTGTAATTTGCAAACAATGACAATGAAGACCTTTTATAGCCTCCATTGCATTAAATGTTTTCCTTCAACTTTAACACGTGTCTCCATCTGATTTGTTGATCCATACATGCTTGTACTTTTCACTTCAACCTTTGCATTTGATGTGGACACTTGTTAACCCGTCCCATCCTTTGGTATGCAGAGGGGACAGTAAAGAAAGTATGACACTAATAAATAGTGCTTTAGAACTGACTTTGACTGACATTTTTTTGCATGTACCTATACTAGGATGAGAGTTTAAGAAAGTTGGTGAGTCAAACTTGCTGGACAAGTTTGCACTTCAAAATCCGACATGCCAGTAGTGTTATTTGTGAGACTGCTAGTTGACTAATATCTTGTATTGATCTTTTTTCGTCTAGATGATTGACCAATCCGCTTTGGTGACAATCTTGAACTCTCTTCAACTAGTCTTTGATTTTGTTGAAGGTTTTTTGCTCTTTTAATCTATACAGATAGTTACAAGACTTTTACACGTAAAAATCCTATCTTTGTCTATTATAAAGTATAAGTTATACATCAATTTCCAGTTATAGACATTTATGAAGTAAGTGTTTATCGGATATCAAATACTTAGAATATTTCATAAGTACTTTGAGAATTTGATTGATGAGGGAAAGGAAATTCTTTCTATCGGATTCCAAAGGTATGCTCACATAGATCAAAAGTTGATCTATTGAGATATTTTAAGTTATGAATCCAATGAGCCAAATCTGAAAACATTTGTTTGTCTTTAATTTTATTCTAAGTCTTTGGATGATAGCTTGTAGGGGTGTACAGAAAATTCCCAACCCGTGAAACCCGAACAACCCAACCCGCTCCCAACCCGATTAAACCCGATCCGCCAAACCGCCGATCCGCCAAACCGCTAATTATAAGAGTTGAAATTGGGTTAAGAAAACTCAACCCAACCCAACCCGTCAACCCGCCGCTATTTTTTTATTTATAAAATTATATATATATATATATATATATATATATATATATATATATTTACAGCTCAAGACTGAAGTTATAAATTAAATACAAAGTCTGATTTATAATTTTCAGTTATATAATTTATAAAGCCCATGTTAGCTAACTAAATAAAGGCCCAAAGCTTTAGCCCAAATTTAAGCCTTAATTGGTTACTAACTTACTATGCGCCTCATGGCTCATACTCAATGACTCATTGTCGCTTGAAATTGAATTAGGTTTTGCCGTTTTGGGACTGAAGTAGTGAAGTGAACGATCGAGCATCAAAGAAATCAAGAAGCCGCTGCCGACCGCTGCTGCTATCGACTGCTTCCACGGTTCCACCTACTGCCGCCTACTGTTGCCGCTGCTACACGCCTACAGGTATAGATCCGTTCTTCACTGATTCACACTACATGATTCACAATTTCACACGACAGGTTCTTTACTGATTCACACTACATGATTCACCTACTGTTGCCTACTGTTGCTGCCAACTACTACTTTTATTTGATTTATATGAATTTCACACGATGTTTGAACTTTGAAGTCTGATAAACTTCACTGATACCCTGAATGCTCAAAAATTTGGTAGATTCCAATGATTGATTCACTGATAAACTTTTTTGTTTTCATTTTTAGAGATTGTTTGAGTCAAAATTTGTATGATTGATTGATTCACTGATAAACTTTACTCTTTTTATCAATATTTATAGGAACAATGGAAAATACCCCTAAATCTCCAAAAATTGAAGGCACCGATGAACAAAATACGGCTAAAAAAAGAAGTGGTAGAGCTTCAAATGTTTGGGATCACTTTTCCAAAAAGAACTCTAGATGTATGTGTAATTATTGTGGAAAAGACTATGCTTATCATAGTAAGAAAATTGGTACAAGTTCTTTGTGGAATCACTTGAGAAACCAATGTAAGAAGTATTTGGATACTTTGTCTGATAAAAAACAAAAAGTGCTTAGCTTTTCTCCTATCAATGATAATGAGGGGTCGTTTGATAAAGAGAAATGTCGAAGAGTCGTGGCTAGGTTTGTGGTTAAGGATGAACAAGCTTTTAGGGTTGTAGAGGGTGAAGGATTTAGGGAACTTGTTAAGGAGTTACAACCTAAATTTGGTGTCCCTAGTAGAGTGACCGTTGCTAGAGATATTTATCGGTTGTTTTGTGATGAGAGGATCAAATTGAAGAAAGAGTTAAACAAGGATGGACAAAGAATATGCTTAACGACTGATTGTTGGACATCTTCCACACAAATGGCATATATGTGTCTCACTGCACATTACATTGATAGTGATTGGCGTTTACATAAAAGAATTATAAACTTTTGCCAGATTTCAAATCATAAGGGTGAGACGATTGGTAAGGTTATTGAAACTTGTTTGTTTGGGTCGGGGATTGAGAGTGTTAATACTATTACTGTTGATAATGCATCTGCAAACGATGTAGCCATTGCTTTCATTAAAAGAAGGGTTAATGCATGGGGTGGATCTGTTCTTGATGGTGAGTACATGCATTTAAGGTGTGGTGCTCACATAATAAACCTAATTGTAAATGATGGGTTGAAAGAGATGCATAATTCAATTACTGCAATTCGTAATTGTGTTAGATATATCCGTTCATTTCCTTCACGATTGCAAAAGTTCAAGTCTTGCGTTGAAAAGGAAAAAATTGAATACAAGGGGTGGTTGGTTTTAGATGTTCCTACACGATGGAATTCTACTTTTATGATGTTGGATGTAGCTCTTAAATTTGAAAAGGCATTTGAAAGGTATGCGGAGGAAGATGACAAGTTTGTGAGTTATTTTGAGGAGAAAGAAAATGACAAGAAGGTGATTGGTCCACCTAGTTCTAGTGATTGGGAGTGTGCTTCTATTTTTGTCAAATTTTTGTCCACTTTTTACGAAGTTACTTTGAAGTTTAGTGGCACATTGCACGTAACTTCCAACAATTTCTTTCATGAGCTTTGTGAGATTGATTCTCAATTGGGTTACTTGGCTCGTAACAATGATTCATTGTTATACAAAATGGCTACCAAGATGAAGAGTAAATATGACAAATATTGGGGTGATCCAGATCTCATCAATCCCATGTTGTTTTTGGCGGTTGTACTTGATCCGAGGTATAAGTTGAAGTATCTGAAGTTTTGCTTTGAGTTCTTATATGATACTCAAACTGTTGCTAAGCTAGTTGTCAAGGTGGAACAAATCCTTCATCGAATGTATAATCATTATTCAAAAAGTGGTAAAGATGGCGATAAGGTTAGTTACTTAGTTTTATGCATGATTGTTTTTTAGAATTCTATTATGTTTGTTAATATATAATCATTTGTTTAGTTTATGTTTGTATTTTTTTGTTGTGTGTATAAGTTATCAAACTAGATTCACCACCAAGGAATGATTCTAAAGAATCTCATCGGAGAAAATTATTGGAATCATTTTTGCATCAACAACAAATGGACGTGCCGGAGAACATGAACGACATTGATAGATATTTGGTTGATGAATCTATCAATCCAAAGACTCCATCATTAGAGGTATTGCTTTGGCGGAAAGATAATACTAATAGGTATAACATTTTGTCTATGATAGCTAGAGATGTTCTTGCTATACCTATATCTACCGTAGCATCCGAATCCGCCTTTAGTACTAGCGGCCGTATTTTAGACTCATTTAGAAGCTCGTTGAGTCCAAAAATGGTGGAGGCCCTTGTATGCACACAAAGTTGATTGAAAGGGAATAATGAAGGCATTAAAATAAGTGAATTTTTGGATGAAGTTGCATCTTATGACTTTCTTGAAGAAGGTAATTTTAACAATGTTTCTTTTTTCATTCTTATATATTCTTAAATCTTAATAAGTTGTTTAATTTTTGTTTTTTAATTGTAGACAAACTCAAGGAGAATGCATCATTGGGGCCGGAGAGGTCCAAGAAGGTCGTGCTTGATTAAGTATTTGAATCGATTGCTATCATTTAGACTTTTGAAGTTTAATTCTAAGACTTATGGATTTTGATATATTATTTGCCTATTTGGATGATTGTAATGTAATAACTTATAACTTTCTTGAGAATACTTTTAGTATTATTTATCGTCTTTCAATCGACAAATTTTTATAGATTACTAACCTGCCAACCTAACCCAACCCGCCCTAACCCGCAAGGGTTGGGTTGGGTTATACTTTTGAATGGGTTGAGTTGGGTTGAGATTTTTCTAACCGCCATAATTGGGTTGGGTTGTAAAATTGCCAAAAACCGCCGAATGATATAATATCGGATATACTATTTTTTAGACAAAGGAGATGAATAGATTTCTAAGTGTTTTATGGGCGGATGTCTATTTGTATTATTCACAAATCCGATCATTGAGGCTAACAGATGCGTTCAGTGTGAACCGTCAAGATCTAACCATGACAAAACATATCATCATGTACGCCCTTATGAACACTTGCTTCCTCAATTTCTTGAATAGTTGGGTTGTTCGTTTCTAAGATGTACTAGACATACAAAGTCGTCAACATGAACTCCATCTTCTCCCTCCAACTGATGAAACTAATGACATCCATACGATCAAACTTGATTTTATTTTGCTCTAATGTTTTCAAAAAACTTGAGTCACATAATAAAATTTCAGGATTGTTAGAAACAGGGGCGAAACACGGACATAATAGCCTCGGGGGCCAGAAAATAATATTACAAAAATATTCAGTAACACAAAAAATAATAATATGAAATTATTGTTAAAAGAAAAACCAAACAGAACAATAATAAATAGAGAGAATGAATTTGTAATTCTCATTAATCATAACCCTTTAAATATGGAGAAGTTTACAAAGAAAAGTAAACATTCATTATGGAAAATTTTAATACTAGGAAAATATTTTTTCAATCAATTCTTTTTTATGATGACACATAATCCTTCAACATTTATTGATTTTTATGTTTTTTTAATCATGATCTACTAATAAAATCTCATCAAATATAGAAATAGAAACAAAATTTGACTAATGTAAGCTAGAACACAAACCTTTATCTATACTATATTATTAAGTAATTGAGACAAAGTTTTAAAAACCATTTTTATGCATCAGATACTATTTATTAATACATATTACTTAATTAAAAAGAACTCCAAGCGAAGGAAGGTTGGAATGCCAACATGCGTCTATTATTAAATTCACCCGACATTTATAGTTAATAAATACCCAACATCAACTGTTAATAAAGAACATTCATTAAGAATCTTAAATGCTCTTAGAGGATCTATTATAGTAAACTATCACAAACAAATGTTTGCACTTACTGTCGACAATAAAAAAGTTTGAGGTTCGATTGTCTTAAGTTTTTGTTCAATTTCTACATGGTTCTTGTTCCAATACCAAAGTTAAACCACATATTATGACTCGAAGTATGTTGAAGGCTCAAACATGTTACAACAGTGGAGGATGTACTACAATTGGTTGGTCTCGCCACCATTGTGACCCCAAATCATCACCTTCTTCATTCTTTGTTCTTCTTCAACCTCGCTTCATCTTCCCTTCCCCCATCTCCATTCATTGCTCTTCATCAACCTCGTTTCATCGTGCCTTCCCCTCATCCCCATCTCCATTCATTGCTCTTCTTCAACCTCGCTTCATCGTACCTATAGTCTTTCTATGATGCCTGATTCTGCTTTTGTAGATTATTATACAATTAAAGGCCGATGCTGTTGGAAATATTGTGGAAGATTGGAAGTTTTCTTCCATCTCACATAGGCAGAAACGGGCCTATGGTGGGGGTGCAACGCTCAGTCTCGTCTTGAGCTACAGAGCTTTCTTTTTGTAGAAAATTATAAAGAAAGTTGAGAAAAAATTCTTCATTCTGTGATAAATCGGTTTTATTTAAAATAAGATTTATGTCAAATTGGTTGTATTGAAAACTTGATTTTATTTAAAATTTTAATTAATGGCAAATCGATTTTGTTTTAAAATTTTAATGAGATTAATGATATTAATAATAAAATCCAATTTTATTTAATATCTTTAATATGGGAGTTACAGTTTTAACCAGTATAAATATCGGGTTAAACCGGCTTTTAGAAACACGCAGAAAACATCTACTCTCTCTTTTCTCTTCGAATTGCTCATTGCCGTTACTACGTTTCACGGTTTTCTACCATCAACTTTGCTCTATATTTATGTTACCATTGATGTTTGGTAAACAGAACGTTGAACTGAATCTAATCCTGGGGCTTTGCGGTCTGATACTCACAGTCTAATAGAGTGACCGTATAAAACCTTCAAGGACAGATTTTCTAATCGTGCAGTTTCATTTCATTCACGGTCATCTAAAACAGGTTGGTTTTAAGTTTGTTGCGTTGTATTTTGTTTTCATTCACTAGAGTGAACAGTCTGCTTCTACTCTTTTTTTCTAACGACTCTATCGAGAAGGATAAAATCGTTTTTTTAGGTTCGCTTATTTTAAATCATAATTGATAATTTTATAAATAAAGTTGCAATATTTATTTTACAACTGTGTTTTATAAAATTCGTTAATATTATTGTTGTTATATTTAATCTTTTAAGTTGATTAGTTTATTTGAATTTTGCTAATAACGGAAAATTCAACAATCTTAAAGGTTTTATATTTATTTTGGTTAAGTTATCTTATCACAATTTTAATTTTTAACATGAACATATTCATTATAAATTGTGTTAAGATAGATCTGACCGATGTGATAATTATGATCGTATCTATCTTGTAAGATAGATGTAATCACATAAACCCAACGTACTTGTTGAATCTATCGCGAAGGATAGATTCAACCGATATGGATAATTATAGTTGAACAATTTTAAATATTCCAGGTTTTTAAAGGATTAATTATTTTTTAGTGAATCTTTTATCCTTATTAATAAAGTATTCAACTTTGTTGTTTTTTCTGACTTTTAAAATCTAAAAGTTTACTTTTTCGGTCTTGATATGTGGATAAAAGTTGAAACTTTATATAATTGTGATTTGACTATAAGTCAAAATTTTACGATTAAAGTACACATTTTTATTAAAAGTTTTACTTTGTTGAACTGTAATTTTTAACTATCATTTTTCTTAATTTTGAGATTCGGAAACATGTCAATCACGAAACTCAAGCGTTATATGGGTTTACAAAAGAAACGTCTCAAGAGATCTGGTCGAAGACCAAACCTAGGGCAACATTTCAAAAGACCAAGCATGAGTCAAGTATGTGGAGAGACGAGACACGATATTGCTATGGTTACCGAGATGAATAGACAAGTTGCTGCTAGAGGATGGTATGTAGATTCTGGCTCCACTGTACATGTGTACGATTCCGAGGACAAATTTTTGTCATACCGGCCAGTTTGAGACGGAAATAAAGTGATAGTGGCAAATGGAGAAAAAGCTGAGGTCATTGGCATGGGTATGGTAAGTTTGTTCCTCTCCACTGGAGATGACCTTACCCTGAGCAATGTACTTCACGTGCCATCTATCCAAAAGTGTTTGATATTTGTAAGTAAACTCGACCTACATGGATATGAGGTTAGATTTAGGAGACGAAAAACAATTCTTAAGAAAAGAAAGAAAATTGTTGGGGAAGGCTATTTCCAAGACAGGATGTATCGCTTGGATCTTAACTCGGATTACGAACATGGGTGCCCCTATCCCATCGATAATTCCACCACCGATGACAATGACTATGGATAAGTTGGAGATAGCTCTGTTTTTGCTTCGAGTGATTGATGTATTCTTTTTATTTTTTATTTTATTTTAGTTGTCAATTACATTAATTCTTATGAATATTTTTGCAATTTTTGATTTTATGATATAAGACTTTAGTACATACAAATGTTGAAATATATTGCAAAAGTTAAGAATTAACTTATTGATAACAAAGAGTTTGATAGTGTGAAACATGCAAAAGGTTTAACTTTACAAATAAATTTCTTTCAGAAATACATCAATCAAAGAGTTGATTAATTTGAACTTTTATCGTAAAGGGAAAGAATACAATCTTTTGGCAATCCTTATAGTCGGGGTTTTTTTGTTGTTTACCTTTAATTTATTGCGTTCAAAAGATGAAGTTTTGATGCTTCTAAACCATTTATAAAGTTAAAGTTCAAAATCAACTCATAAAATAAATCATTAAATCAGTCAGTGGTGGATAATATATATCAATTTTTTTCGATACATTCTGCGAAGAGAATGATATCACATATGGTGCTAGAATTGAATCATTGTTGAAATGATCAACCATGTGAAACAAATTCAAAGATGTGGAATTATTTGAAGACAAGTTTTCATAAGGGGTTGAAAACTCGGAACCAATCTTGTTCCTGACTTCTCAAGTACATCTTGTGATAGTTCAAAAGCCTTCAATAAGGTCAACGAACCACAAAGAAGTACAAGAGTGTGAAAAGATAAAAAATCTAGAAGATGTTTTCTAGTACATGACACAAAAGAAGGTGATATGTGAGATCATTTTCACAGCTTGCATCAATGATGATCCTAACTCTCTATGAAGTAATATTAGAAGAAATGTTCCATTAAGGAAGCAATAGATGTCAAAATGATTGGTATTTATACTTTGTTTACTAAGTGAACATGTCTGTCTCTTCTCTTTTCCTTTCATTTAATCTATTGTGAAAGATAAATTCAATCAGTGTGATGGTTGGAATTTTTACATTCTCGACTTATTAAAATTCCATTTTGAGCAATAAAGCTTTAAGCTTTATTAGTTTTATTTGATAATAAAGTTTTAAACTTTATCAATACAAAGATTTAAATTTTATTCTTTTTGACTAATAACAAAAGGTTTGGAGTTTTTATTAAATAACAAAAGGAGAGAGACACAAAGGTTCTAAGCAAGTTTTTTAAAAGAATGCAACACACTAATGGACCATTCCTCGTTTATTTTTTAAACCGACCGCTAAAAGATACAGATGAAAAGAGGAATCAATTATTTTTTGACACCTATATCCAGTTGCTAGAATAGGTTCTATATGAACTATTATAGTGCTATCAGTCGTCAAAGGATTGTATATTCATCAAACATATGCAAGGACAAATTTTTGAATGAACATATAAACGAGTAGGTTTATATGGAGCAAACTGAAAGGTTGTATAATTCGGACAAGAGCACACGATATGTAGACTTATTGAGTCTCTATACTGATAAAACAATCCTCACAACTATGGCATGAGATATCTGATACAACTATTACTCCTTGTCATTTAGGCACAATGTTAATGACAAATGCATGTATCTATTTTGATGAAATATATGAGAGCATCATTGAAATGAAAACTACTTATTCTCGAAATTTAAGATGAAAGATCTTGGAAAAGTAAACATCATTCTTGGGATGAAGGATAGAAACTTATATAAACAACATACTGACTAAGTTCTAATATTTGAACATAAGAGTTTCAATACTTCTTATGATTCAAGTGTCAAACTGGATAAAAACTCTGGTAGAGCAGTGGCTCAACTAGAGTATGCTAGTGCTATATGATGCATAGTGTATATAATGCATTGCACTAGACCGGATATTGCTTTCGCTGTGAGTAGACTAAGTCAATATACAAGCAATCCGGGTCAAGATCACTAGAAGGAAATCAATAGAGTACTGGGATACTTGAAAAGAACCAGTGATCTAGAGTTGACATACACGACGCATCTAGGAATCTTGGAAGGATACTCTGATGCTAGTTGAATAGTGTAACGCCCAAAAAACAGCTATTTATTTAAGGTAAGTATTATGCTATATTCCTTTACCTACTTGCAAGTATATGACTAAAATTTGTTTATTAATGTTGCCTCAAAGTTAAGGGTTCATTTAGTGAAGTTTTGGGTGAGTATCGGTCGGGAAACAGCCCCTGGTAAGGGGGCAGCGACCTTGCCTAGCGACAATGCCCAAGGGAAAAGTCGCATGGCATAGTCGCCGAGAGTAGGCAGAGGGTGGGTAGCCACCAGCGACAATGACCCAACGACATAGCCCTGGGCAAAGTCGTCGGGCATTGTGTAACACCCCGAATTTCGTTATGTAACCTTGGTATTCTAGTGTTAAGTTTTTGTCGTTAGCACCGCGTTTGGTTCCAAGTTTGAGTTTGGCTTTTGGTGGTTTTGGACAAACCACAGTGAACTACACGAGTTGCACCGCGACTTAAGGTCGCGGCATAACCCGCGAAACCCTCTGGATGGGTTTGGTTTTGTGTAAGCGGGCGAGTTATGCCGCGGGTTGAGGTCGCGACATAACCCGCGAGTTGGCCTGGCCGACTTATACCCCCTTTCAGCCTAAATATCTTGCTCTTTTCTCTTTTCTTTCTTTCCTTACAAGTCTCTCTCTCTCTCTCTCTTTCTTCTTTTGGATCTCGAGGTTGTCGTTGTTGCTAGTATTTCGTGTATCTAACGAGGGTTCGGTATTGAAGGCTTCATCTCCTCGTTGTGGTCGATATCTGGTTCTTCGGGTTTTCGTATAAACCTATTTGGTGAGTTCCTACTATCATTTTAAACTGTATACATATCAAAAGATACCTTTTGGAACTCCTATATATCTCCATGGTTTCAGATCTAAGTTTTCTACGTATTTGATATAACTTGAGTTTTGGGAGATTTTAGGGTTCCCGATCATTTTTAACTAAAATGATGGAATCCATCTTATTTGAAGTAAAAGGATGTTTTACTTGCACATTACGTGGGATATGTGAAAGAATGTTTATGAACTCATTTTTATGATTTTCATACTTACCAGAAGTTGAACTTGAAAAGGCATTTTTTTGTTTATAAAATGTTTTTATACCATATGACTATTTATGGTTGGTCACACTGTTGTTGTGAAAGGTCTGTACCATTACTAGTGGATCCCTAGGTTTTGAGTCAACTGATATTATTTGGAGGTTACCAAGTAAAGTAAATATACAACTACTTGTGCATTAAATTGTGAGGCTCTGGCCGTTAACAAATATAGAGCTACATGTGCATTAAATTGTGAGGCTCTGGCCGTTAACAAATATAGAGCTACATGTGCATTAAATTGTGAGGATCTGGCCGTTAACAAATATAGAGCTACATGTGCATTAAATTGTAAGGCTCTAGCCGTTAACAAATATAGAACTACATGTGCATTAAATTGTGAGGTTCTATATGGTTATCAAAACGAAGAACTACATGTGCATTAAATTGTGAGGTTCTGGAAAGAAGGTTCATTACCTTATTTTAATGGAATTTATTCTTATCAACGGTTAACTTGTAAATGCTTTTTGAAATATTTCCGTTTGGATGCAAATGTTTATATCTCTTGAAATTTATAAACTGTATGTTCTCACTAGGCTTTATAAGCCTAACACTTTTTCTCAAATGATATGTATTCAGATTCTCGTTAGCGGCAGGTTGCCAAGGGTTTGAGTGTCGGGACTGATCCCGAGGGTTTTTGGAGATGTTTAGTATTGGATTGTTGGGCATTTGTTAAGTCCCACATTTTTGGATGATTCTGGATCAACAACTTATGTAATCTAGATAGTTTATGTTTAGATTGGTTTGTGGTTGGGATCCTTATCCGTATTCAGATTTTTGTAAAGGTTAAGTACCTTTCCCCTTTTTGGGGAGGTTTACACCTTTGGTTGATGCTTAATTGTACAGTTTCCGCAGTTTTCAATTTACCCTGGATTTTAGGGTGTTACACATTGTCGCACCCGTGCACTGTGAGTATAAAAACTCACTCCAACTCATTTTCACTGGACACTTTTCACACAAATCGATTAGGGTTCCGGTTGGGAGCATTTTAAAGGCGATTTTCACCCCCTTTCATCCCTCTCTTCTCCATTAATGCTCTAGAAGTTGTTGGGTATCATAAATTCACATCAAGACACAACTAGGGAGCATTAAAGAACTACCATTCAAGCTTGGGGGTCTCAAGAACTCATCTCCTTACCTTTCCACCAACTTTTCTAGGGTTTTTATATAAAACCTAGTTAGTGAGTGTTCTAAACCTCTTTACTTAAATGAGATATACATATATACTTGTTCAAATGTTGTCTTCCACTATTTGATGAAACTAGGGTTTTCTCACATTTTATTCGGACCCAACATTGTTTTGGCCTATGGATGTCTAATATTGAAGGTAAGAGGTGAGTTTATATTGATAGTATGGATGAACTAATAAATGGTATCTATGCTTACACATCTCTATGATATTGTTATTTAAGTGTTGGGGAGATATTCCACTTTATAAGTAAATTCTTTAATGGATATATGCATAAATGGTCATAATGAATAAGTCTTTATACGTCACACGCCTAGTTGATGATGTATTGATATCTTTGGATCATATGATAAACCATGGCGTGAATACATTTGGTGTGGGCTAGTATGCTACTTGGTCACAAATGAAATGTGTGGATGAACCAAGTCAAATGGACACTAGGAGGACATAGTCTTGGGCGCCACCGTGATGGTATGTGCCTAGACCTCCGCCACTAGAGGCAATGCCTATGTTGTATCCTCGGGTGTGTCGGGCCTTGTGGTGACACTCGTAGAAGTGGGCACTAAGGTATCTCGTCTTTTGGGTGTGATTTGATTGGTATTATGGGTCTCCCCCATTGATTCCAATCTTGGTTGTGAAAGTTGATGGAATTATATAATTTGTCATATATGTATTTATTACTTGTCATTCAACCTCACTAGGCTTTTTGGCCTAACACTTGCTTGGTGTTTATGTGTATCTCAGGTTCTATTGGTGCCGTTCCTAAGAAGGTTTAGGCGGACTTGGTGAGACCTTGGGGATAGTGCATTTGGGCGCACTTTTTGTGAAGGCTATATGGGAATTATAGGCGACACCCTTTTTGTAATCTTATTTCTGTGTAGGAATTAGATTAGATGGTTGTTGTTTATCTTCCGTAAATTACAAACTGTAATTAAACAGGTTCTATATATTTTCTCATTTTTGGGAGGCTCATGCTATGGCATTTTATATACCACATTTCCATTTCCCGAAAATTTTTGTTATCCCATTTTTGGGGTGTTACTAGTTGGTATCAGAACCTTAGTTTAAGTGAACTAGGTATTGACCTTAGTATGCCTAGACTTAAGTTGTAGACGGTTATAATGAGACACCCACCCATGGGTAGAATTCTTAGGTGGGGAGAGCGTTAGGACTTACGGAATTGCATAACATTGGGAATTGTTGCGACGATATTAAGAATCCTTGTGTATAATATATTCATAATTTCACTTAGCTACTGTAATTATGAGTATATTGCTATGTGATCATGCTTGAGTCATTGTTGTTGTGATACTTAATGAATGCAGTAGTACGTATATTTAGCCTATCTCTTATCTTCTTCTCGTATGTATGGCAGACCACTATGGTTAACACTCAGAGCAAGTTGCCAACACCCCGGAGGGTAATGAAGCATCGACATCTACTGCCGATCAACCGGAGACAACCGTGGTTGCCACCGCTCTACCTAGACAACCCGTATTGAGTGGGGGAGTGGAAAAAATTCCAAGGAACAACATTTCTACCCCTGGGACGGTTATCGAAGAGGTAACCCTTGAGAGCCGAATGATGGGTACCATGATGCAGGCTATGAATGCGACCATGGCACAACAACAGGAATTCTTTCTAAAGCTTCTACAAGATCGCGACGTCAGTCACCGACGACCTGAAACGGTGGCAGAAAATGTTGTGGTTGGGTCGGAAGGTGGTGGAAATGGCGTCGGCACCGAGGAACACATAGTTGACGGAAACAAGGAAAAGAACAAAGGATGCACTTACAAGACCTTTCTGGGGAGCCACCCACCGGAGTTTTCGGGTGTCGCAATTCCGGTTACTTGTATGTATTGGCTCAAGAAGGTGGAGATGGCCTTTGAGTCTAGCGAGTACGATGACTCGCAAAGGGTCAAATTCGCTTCTCAAATTCTAAGAGGTGAGGCTTTGATTTGGTGGAACCTCACCCGATCCGTCCTCACCCCCGAAGTTCTGGCCAAGCTAACTTGGACGATATTCAAACAGAAGATTTTGGACAAGTATTGTAGTGAGCGGTCGTTGGAAAAAATTGAAGAAGAGTTCAGGAACATGAGGAAGGGAACCTTGTCGGTTACCGATTACTCCAAGCTCTTTTTGGAGAAACTGAATCTAGTGGGACATCTAGCCCCCGATGAACGATCAAAAATAAAAGCTTATCAGCGTGGGCTACCGACCGAGATGAGGACGGTCATGAGAAATGCTAGGGGGTCAACGTTACAAGAAGTGATTAAAGAGTCTTTGCTTGTGGAAGATGACATGATTGCGGGGAAAAAAGAGAAGGGATTGATAGGAGAGAAGAGAAAATGGGATGGGTCATCCGGATCTAATCGTCAGTTCAAACCAACATTCGGGGGAAAGGGAAACGACCCTTGACGGGAAGTGATATGGTGCCACAAGTGTAAAAGCAAGCACAGTGGCCCATGCAAGCAAAGAACCTATTCGGGACCTCCTGAGTGCGCCAAATGTGGAAAGAGGGACCACATGACTCGTGACTGTCCTATACGGGGACTCGTTTGCTATGAGTGCCGCGAACCAGGACACATGAAGAGAGAGTGTCCGAAATTGGTTGGGAGTAATCGCAATCCCTCAAGCGGCCCAACCCCAAAGAAAGAGAACCCACCAAGGGTACTGAGTCGAGCCTTCCAGATGACCGCCGAGGAAGCAAGGGAGACTGTCGATGTGGTATCGGGTACGTTTCTCGTGAACTCCTTGCCTGCTCATATTTTATTCGATTCGGGTGTAAATCGATCCTTTGTGTCAAATTCTTTTTGTGCAATTTTTCCTACTCCCGTTAGTACCCTTTCTGACCCCTTAGTGGTAGAGGTAGCCAATGGGGAACAAGTGTTGATTCGAGGTCACTATCGTGATTGTACTTTAGAGGTAAATGGTTATCAGTTTAGGGTGGACTTATTACCAATGGTAATTGGTGGGTTCGACGTGGTAATAGGAATGGACTGGTTGACTAAGAATTGTGCCGACATTATTTGCTCTAAGAAGATGATTAAAGTGCTTGTGGCAAATGGCGACACGGTTACCATCTATGGAGAGAAGAGGAATGGATCCACTCCCGTGATCTCATATTTAATGCCCCATAAACATCTAGCAAAGGGATGCTCATCATATTTAGCCTACATCGTGGATGCAAATTTGGAAAAGAAGGCGGTGGAAGATGTAAAGATTGTTCGAGATTATCCGGATGTCTTCCCGGAGGATCTACCCGGCTTACCTCCGGAACATCAAGTGGAGTTTCAGATCGACTTCACCCCGGGAGCGGCCCCGATAGATCGTGCTCCTGACGGAAATGCAGGAGATGATGTCTCAACTACAAGAACTCCTAGGGAAGGGCTTTATTCGACCGAGTTCCTCGCCTTGGGGAGCCCCTGTTCTGTTCGTAAAAAAGAAAGATGGTTCAATGCGGATGTGTATCGACTACCGTGAATTAAACAAAGTGACGGTGAAGAACAAGTATCCTCTCCCTAGGATCGACGACCTCTTCGATCAACTTCAAGGCGCGGGATGCTTTTCAAAGATCGACCTTCGGTCCGGGTACCATCAAGTGAGAGTGAAGAAGGAGGACATTCCGAAGATGGCGTTCCGAACAAGATATGGTCACTATGAGTTTTTGGTGATGCCTTTTGGTTTGACCAATGCTCCGACCATATTCATGCATTTAATGAATCGCGTGTGCCGCCCTTTCTTGGACAAATTTGTAATTGTCTTCATTGACGATATATTGATCTACTCAAAGGATGAGGCCGAACATGGGAAACATTTGCAGGAAGTATTGGAGGTTCTCCGGAAAGATAAGTTATTCGTAAAATTCTCGAAATGCGTTTTTGGCTCCAATAGGTGCAATTCTTGGGCCATGTGGTGTCTAAAGACAGAGTGAAGGTAGACCCGACAAAGATCGAGGCAATGATGAGTTGGGAACCGCCCACGAGTCCGACAGAGATCTAAAGTTTCTTGGGATTGGCGGGCTACTACCGAAGATTCATCCAAGATTTCTAAAAAATCGTTTTGCCACTTACGACGTTGACAAGGAAGAATGATAAGTTCCTTTGGACAGATACTCAAGAGCAAGCTTTCCGTACCCTCAAGAGGAAATTATGTGAAGCATCGATTCTATCCCTACCCGAGGGATCAAACGACTTTGTTGTCTATAGTGACGCCTCCAAGATGGGTCTCTGATGTGTACTTATGCAAAGAGGGAAGGTAATAGCCTACGCATCACGTCAACTTAAAGATCATGAGAAGAACTACCCGACCCATGACTTGGAGCTGGCAGTGGTGGTTTTCGCATTAAAGTTGTGGTGTCACTACCTTTATGGAACCAAATGTACTCTTTTCACCGATCAAAGAGTTTGAAGTACATTTTTGATCAAAAGGAACTCAACATGCGGAAAAGAAGATGGCTCGAATTACTAAAGGATTATGACTGCAAGTTACTTTACCATCCAGGTAAGGCTAACGTGGTAACGGATGTTTTGAGCCGACGGAGCCATGAGAGCGGTGCTATTTTATCACTCGCTAGAATTGATGTTGTGTCAAGCCTAGTGGAGAACATCAAGTCGTGTCAAACCGAAGCACTTCGAGAAGAAAACCTCAAAGCTAAAGTTATGGTAAAGCAACAAAAATTATTGACGGAAGATGGTCGCGACTTGAAGTTATTCCAAGGTCGTGTATGGGTACCAAAGTTGGGAGGAAACTGTGAACTCATCCTAGAAGAAGATCACAAATCTAAGTATTCTATACACCCCGGTAGCACGAAAATGTATAAAGACCTCAAGTCGAATTATTGGTGGTCGGTGATGAAACTCGATGTGGCCAACTATGTGGAGAGATGTGTCACTTGTTTACATGTTAAGGCGGAGCACCAAAGACCCTACGGGAGTTTACAACCTTTGTCAATTATGGAATGGAAGTGGGAACACATCACGATGAACTTCGTCACTAAACTACCGAAGACTTTGAAGGGTCACGACACGAGTTGGGTAGTGGTGGACCGACTCACCAAAAGCGCGCACTTTCTGGCGATGTGAGAGACATTGCCCATGGACAAGTTAGCCAAACTTTACCTTGATGAAATTGTGTCAAGGCACAGTGTTCCGTTATCTATCGTGTCAGATCGAGATAGCCGGTTCACTTCAAAATTTTGGGATGGTTTACAAATGGAGTTAGGCACAAAGGTTAAGTTGAGCACGACCTACCATCCTCAGACGGATGGACAAAGCGAGAGGACCATTTAAACTCTCGAGGACATGTTGAGATCGTGCATTATCGATTTCGGGGGAAATTGGGACTCACACCTACCATTAGTGGAATTTGCCTATAATAATAGCTACCATTCGAGTATCAGGATGGTTCCATTTGAAGCTCTTTACGGCCGAAAATGTGGGACCCCGACTTGTTGGCTTGAAGCGAGGGAGAAACAATTCACCGGGCCGGAAATCGTTCAAAAGACCGCAGATAAAGTGAAGGAAATCCGAGAGCGGCTAAAAGAGGCCCAAGACCGATTGAAAATCTACGCGGATAAGAAGATAAGACCGATCGAATTTCAAGTAGGTGATCAAGTGATGTTGAAGGTGTCACCATGGAAAGGGATAATCCGTTTTGGGAAACGCGGGAAGCTCAACCCCCGTTTCCTTGGACCCTTTGTTATCTTAGAGAAGATTGGACTCCAAGCATACTGGTTGGATTTACCACCGGAAATGGATGGAATACATCATACCTTTCATGTTTGTTACCTTCGCAAGTGCCTAGCCGAGGAAGAAAGCATCATACCATTGACAGAGATTCGAGTGGACAACTGTAGTCGATGTGTGGAAGAACTGGAGGCGATACTAGAGTCCAAGACGAAGAAGCTTCGTCACAAAGAGGTGACAATGGTTAAAGTCCAATGGAAGCACCATCGCGGTGCCAACGTGACTTGGGAGTCGGAGAAATACATGAAGTGGCGTTACCCCCACTTGTTTCCTTAGATTGGGATTTCGGGGACGAAATCTCAAATTAGGTGGGGAGGATTGTAATGCCCGGAAAATCACTAGTTATTTAAGGTAAGTATTATGCTATATTCCTTTACCTACTTGCAAGTATATGACTAAAATTTGTTTATTAATGTTGCCTCAAAGTTAAGGGTTCATTTAGGGAAGTTTTGGGCAAGTATCGGTCGGGAAACAACCCCTGGTAAGGGGGCAGCGACCTTGCCTAGCGACAATGCCCAAAGGCAAAGTCACATGGCATAGTCGTTGAGAGTAAGCAGAGGGTGCGTAGCCCCCAGCGACAATGACCCAGTGACAATGTCGTGGGTAAAGTCGCGGGCATCTCTATGATATTGTTATTTAAGTGCTGGGGAGATATTTCACTTTATAAGTAAATTCTTTAATGGATATATGCATAAATGGTCATAATGAATAAGTCTTTATACGTCATACGCCTAGTTGATGATGTATTGATATCTTTGGATCATATGATAAACCATGGTGCGAATATACTTGGTGTGGGCTAGTATGCTACATGGTCACAACTCACAAATGAAATGTGTGGATGAACCAAGTCAAATGGACACTAGGAGGACATAGTCTTGGGCGCCACCACGATGGTATGTGCCTAGACCTCCGCCACTAGAGGCAATGCCAATGTTGTATCCTCGGGTGTGCCGGGCCTTGTGGTGACACTCGTAGAAGTGGGCACTAAGGTATCTCGTCTATTGGGTGTGATTTGATTGGTATTATGGGCAAGGTTCTAAATGGCGTGAGTTGTGGCGTAGCGGCGAGGCCAAACCTCAAGCCTTAGGAGCCATGGCGTTTTCAATGCGTGACTTATGGCGTTATTTTTCTAATTCATATATATCATTATATACAAAAACATATGTTTTGTAGTGTTACTCAATGAGTCAATAGTAATAAGCAAGTTAAATTATGATATATATTAAAAAACTTGCAAATAAGACATTAAAAACGTAAAGAAAAATCAAATATTGCATTACGAAATTGTGCATTAGGCCATGGCGTGCCACGGGTTTAACGTGGCGTGAGACACAAGCCTTGGTGCCATGGCGGCTGTGCGACGAGTTTTTTAGAACGTTGATTATGGGTCTCCCCTATTGATTCCAATCTTGGTTGTGAAAGTTGATGGAATTATATAATTTGTCATATATGTATTTATTACTTGTCATTAAGCCTCATTAGGCTTTTTGGCCTAACACTTGCTTGGTGTTTATGTGTATCTCAGGTTCTATTGGTGTCGTTCCTAAGAAGGTTTAGGCGGACTTGGTGATACCTTGGGGATAGTGCATTTGGGCGCACTTTTTGTGAAGGCTATATGGGAATTATAGGCGACACCCTTTTTGTAATCTTATTTCAGTGTAGGAATTAGATTAGATGGTTGTTATTTATCTTTCGTAAATTACAAACTGTAAATAAACAGGTTCTATATATTTCCCCATTTTTAGGAGGCTCATGCTATGGCATTTTATATACCACATTTCCATTTCCCGGAAATTTTTGTTATCCCATTTTTGGGGTGTTACAGATAGATCGTTCAAGTGATTCTAAATCCACAAGTGGGTGGATTTATATGCTTGGTGGTGGAGCTATTTCTTGGGCGAGCAAGAAACAAACATGTATCGCTCATTCGACTATGGAAGTCGAATTCATAGCTCTAGCTGCTGCGGGAAAAGAAGCCAAATGGATTAGAGATCTGCTGTCAGATATCCATGTATGGCCTCATCCAACTCCTTCGATTCCCATGTATTATGACAGTGAGGCCACACTGTCAAAAGTATACAATGATGTGTATAATGGGAAGTCGCGACACATAGGTCTCCGGCATAATTATGTGAGACAACTGATAGAAAATGGTACAATTAGTATAGTATATGTCAAGTTATGTGGAAACTTGGCAGATCCATTGACTAAGCCTCTGACGAGAGACTTAGTAGGATCAACTACCAGAGACATGGTTCTGAAATCACGCATAATCGATTATTAGTGATGGGAACCCAACTTGGATTTAGTGCTCCTATCTCCCAAGTTTAATTGGTAATAACAAGTCACTCAATTGATAGAAGGTACTATCAATCTAGATAGACCCATGTAAGGTATTCGATAGTACGTCGTTGTCGAGAACGAGGATGAATTAAATATCTTAACAAAATTTAGAGGCATCTTAGCAACGAATATGTTATAGATTTTTGCCTATATGACTGAGAGGTGGTGCCACCTCAAATGGAGAGTTGTGGTTTCTCTTGTAAAAGGTCATGAAACAGGATTTTAACGCATGACCATATTCGCGCTCAATGAGAAAGCAAAGAAATAAGGTGATGTGTGTAAGCAAGCCGAAGCGGTCTTAAGGTGTAACACCCTAAAAATAGGGATAACAAAAATCCGAAAAACGGACATGCGGTATTTAAAGTTTCCAAAGCAAGAGCCTCCCAAAAATGGGGAAAATATATAAACCTGTTTAAATACAATCGTAAATAAACGGTCAATAAATAACAACCAACTAATCTAATTTCTATAACCAGAAAAGAGATTACAAATAAGGGTGTCATTTATAAACCCAAGGGATTCTCCTACCAAAAGCAACATTCCCAAATCTCTCACCCAAGTACCAAGCCAACATAGAACCGGTGCCGCTAAAACCTGAGATACACATCGACACCAAACAAGTGTTAGGCCAAAAAGCCTAGTGAGTTGAATAATAAGCATGCATGAACAGATACAATTCTTATCAGCAGTTAACCAGTATTCAATATATGTGGAGTCATTAGGGGAGACCCAAAGCACCAATCAAGCCCACCCCAAGAGTCGATATACCTTTATGCCCTTAACAAGGAACATCCCAAGGCCCGACACACCCGAAGACTACTTCAAAGGAAAATTCCCCGAATGGCGGAGGTCTAGGCACATATCATCACAGTGGCGCCCAAGACTACATCCTCCTTGTGAACTGACTTGGTTCGTCCAACATAATGCATATAGGAGGTCCTTTAGGTGTATTTCAACCAAATATAATTCAATACCAACCGTGGGTATAATATCACCCTCCTCATAGCATGAGTCCAACATAAGACTTAAATATCCACATAGCCACGTTGTAGATACAATATCACCAAGAGTATATTCCAAATGAAATCATCATAATATACCAAACATATATTCCTTTTTCATGTAAAATACCCATTGTGGCACACATAGTGGAAATCCCCAAATAATTACACAACATAGAGTAAATCATGGGATGATACTTCTTATACATATATCTCACATAATCTCATGGAAATACCATCAAATACTTAAACCCGTAAAGATGACCATTTTGAGCAAATATGTGATAATAACAACAAATAAGCAAATATGATGTGTATCCAGTTTTAACAAAAGTTTAGTAAACTCACCTTGCTAGATTTAGACTAAATCTAGATTTTACCCACTTAGAACTTTCCTTGAAGAACTTGATTCTTCAAACCAAATCTTCCAAAACCTAGATCCATAAGGTTCCAACCATAAATATACATATTCTACCATAAACAATCATTTCCCAAACCATATACATGGATACCTCAACTAATACCGAAACCCTAACTTCCATAACCGAAGAGAATAGAAGATTATACCAAGCTTGAATTCACCAACCAAAACACTTCTAGTTCACCAAAATGATCACAAACCTTCAATCTATGAAAGGGAGAACAAGGGGTGGATGAAACCCTAGAATATTTTGGGGAAGAAGATGAATAGGGAGAGATGAGAAGCTTACCAACACAAAATGCTCTATTATACTTCAATAGACTTCCAATATCTTGCTAGATCCTTGAAAAGCTCTCAAAAACAAAACCGTAGCAACTTGAATCATCCAAATCGGAGCTCTGGATCAAAAGATATGAGGAAATGAAGTTTTTTAGGTGAAATGAGGCTGAACTAGGCTTTTAACCAGCGCCTCTGACCCCAACGCACGGCCCGTGCGTTTTTGTGAAGGGACCGCGCACGGCCCGTGCGCCCCCTCCAGCGCGCCCATGATTTCCCGAAAACCGTTTTGGTCATAACTTCTTCTTTATAGCTCCGTTTTTGCTCCGGAAAGAACCGTTGGACTCGTAATTGAATCCTTCATACATCTAGACTATAAAATCAAGGATTCAAGTACAAAATTAAAAATCTTATTTTTCCTTAATATCTCGGTTTCTGTATTAACTTGGATTGATACCTTTCGAAAATCGGGGTGTTACAATCCTCCCAACCTTAAAAGAGATTTCGTCCTCGAAATCTGGAACCACCAAGCACCCAACATCACACTCGGAAATATTGATTGATTTACTATCCAAAAGGAATACCTTCATGAGACTTCACCTCATATACGGCCCGATTGCATCTCGGTTTAGGTTGTCGCTGCGTTTCTCATACCGTGTCATTACAAACTAAACCTTAACGTTCAATATATTTTGCCGATATCAGGATGAACATTGAGTCCCTGATTAATCATTTTCTTAATCATTAAATCTCGGTTGCCTCCCAACCTTAGATTTCTCGTATTACCCCAAATCAAACATTTCGTTTAGATACCTCTAAATACGACGTATCAAGGTCTCCTTAATAATCGATTTGTACTTAAAATTCACCTCGACATTCTCACCAAATGTTTCCAATAAACATTACCACCAAACTCCCACCATGCTCTCAAGCATCGATTTCCAAATCAACGAAAGTACTGACAATTATAACAATACCAATGGTTGATTTTCTTAATTATCAACATCTAATTTCCTTAAGTTTACCGCTCGTCCTACAGACGCACCAGATCTAACGGAAATACATTGAAGCACACCAACAATTATTGTCCTCAAATTACGCGCCAACACCTAACCTCGAGACGGCCATTCTGCAAACGTGGGTATACTACCAAATATTTCCTTCCCGATTAATAATGTCGATTCAAAGTTGACACCTACTCTTGGAAATAGTCACCCAAATCCAACCTCCTTACCTGTCAACCATAACATCATCATTAATCACGAATATCCAACAATATAGTACACCACCGACACATAACATACCGTTGTATCAAAATCCCACAATTCCAAAACCAACCATACCCAAACAAGCGAACACGATTTTAATCCGTAGGTTTAACGAATCATAAAGATCGTTATCTAACTAACTGAGAGAAAACACATGTCTAACGCCTCAAACTCCGAGGACTCTTTAAATCCTTAATATCGACTCCTAACACGAGGGGGCTTACACCTATAGCCCAATGAGTTCAAGGTTTTTCACACTATGATGCCAATTTGAAATTTATAAAACTCTCAAATACATAAGTTTTATAACAGTTAAACGTGCGGTGAAAATACACTATCGTGCATTCGATAGTTTTCAAAATTGATCGCCAATGCCACACATATAAAGCCATTTTCAAAACTCATTTGCTCATTACCTACGCTAATAAAACGATAACGAAAAATGCGTAACAAAATTTTCAACGGACTACCATGGTCTTAGTATGCATCAATTTATGCCATGCACATGAAAATAACTTTCCGCCCTATAACACGAGCAATAAAAGTTTGTACAACTCGCAAAAGAGGATTTCACAACTTCAACTTTAAAATCTTTTAATTTAACACAAAAAATCGAAAGATAACATTTCCAACATGTCCTATATACGTCCGATCATTTTCCAAATGTAAAAACACAATAGGAACGTAAATATATATATATATATATATATATATATATATATATATATATATATATATATATATATATATTCGCGTTTCAAATTTAGGCTGCACCGATAAAACGTACTTACCCAAAATTGTAATTACTACGACATGCAAATCGAAAATTCATTTCATGCATTGCGGAAAAACTCCTATCAGTAAAATCAATAACTGAAATATGTTCTGGGCAAAAGTTCTATCCGAAGTACCATAAATCTTTCATACGATTACTCACACCAACAATATAATTTATGTAATGAATGAGAGATAGTTTTACGTACTAACACAGTGTATAACAAGACTTTCATACAAAACTACATACGGGAATTTTCACAAAATTGAACCTCAAAATTTCTGTAGTTCACCCAGAAATGTCATGAAATAAAACTTTCCAACGTGACTCGCGTACATCTGTTTATTCCCCAAAATTTAGTAAAGACATATGCATGCGATTTGAACAATTTCAAGAGTAATTTAGTTTAATTACAAACTGTATAAATAAAATGTTTGCAAAACCCGAGACAACATGCTCATAATACCGAACTCTTAAAGTTTTTTCTCTTTTAGTCACCATGTGGCACGAAATAAGATTTCACAACAAAACTTGCATGCGACCGTTTATTTCGCAAAACTAGTAGATTGATATGCGTATGCACCCGGTTAAAACATGAAATAATTTATGTCATTTTCGAGTTCAAAGCCAAATATAAACATGCTCTCATCGTTCTAAAACATTGGCTAAAATACCATGACGGAAATTTCCAATAATATATGCATACATGACCAAAAGTATAATTAACTAAAATCTCATTGCTGGTTGAGACAAACCATTTTTCAAAGGAACTCATATTCTTATGTTTTTAAAATGCCTCATAACACAATAATATGTATTTTCTGAAAAAGGTTTATAAGATCAAATATACGAAATGACACTTACGTCAATTGAACTCCAATTATATATGTAAAATCATAGAGGAAACATCTCAACATGATTTATTTACCAAAATACCCAAAGATTCCAAAATGGATGACTCGACATGTTCATAAAACTAAACATTTCAAATAATCAAAACTTCTCATTGGTTGCAACAAAACGTTTTCCAAATGAACTCTTTCTCTTCATGTTTCCAAAACGACTCCTAGTTCAGTGACATGAATTTTCCAACGGTTTATAAAATCGTATGCACCAAATGGACAATTAAATATCCAAAATACAGCGACCAATAACGGGGATACCCGTATCCGTTGAGAGCGGAAGAGCACGAAGTATGCTACTCCTACAACGTTCATCGTATGACACCTAACGACATGAAAGCCCAAGTGTCCCTACGAATCCTTGACAAGTTCCACCCAAGAGACGAGATACCTTGATGCCACAAAGGACACCCGAAAGGCCCGACACGTCCGAGGACTACAACTGAGGAAATTCCCCTACGGCGGAGATCTAGGTGCACACCAACACGGTGTCGCCCAAGACTACCTCATCCTAGTGCCTACTTGTCAAGTTTTGGTCATAAAACATGAGTCCCGGAGTCCAACCCCGTACTACCCAATTGACCATCCAATAAGACATTAGCTAGGTGAGATTATGAACATATAATACATAAAGGTTCTCGTTACCATCGCCACACGCTTGATAACCATAGTTTCCGTCGACTCTAAGACTAACTCATCTTAGAAATTCTATCCATCTCACAATCAATACTTAACATACTCAGTCTAAGTCTAGACATCTTACATTCATGCTTAGTTCACTTAAACCTGGCTCTGATACCAACTTGTAACACCCTAAAAATAGGGATAACAAAAATCCGAAAAACGGACATGCGGTATTTAAAATTGCCAAAGCAAGAGCCTCCCAAAAATGGGGAAAATACACAAACCTGTTTAAATACAATTGTAAATAAACGGTCAATAAATAACAACCAACTAATCTAATTTCTATAACCAGAAAAGAGATTACAAATAAGGGTGTCATTTATAAACCCAAGGGATTCTCCTACCAAAAGCAACATTCCCAGATCTCTCACCCAAGTACCAAGCCAACATAGAACCGGTGCCGCTAAAACCTGAGATACACATCGACACCAAACAAGTGTTAGGCCAAAAAGCCTAGTGAGTTGAATAATAAGCATGCATGAACAGATACAATTCTTATCAGCAGTTAACCAGTATTCAATATATGTGGAGTCATTAGGGGAGACCCAAAGCACCAATCAAGCCCACCCCAAGAGTCGATATACCTTTATGCCCTTAACAAGGAACATCCCAAGGCCCGACACACCCGAAGACTACTTCAAAGGAAAATTCCCCGAATGGCGGAGGTCTAGGCACATATCATCACAGTGGCGCCCAAGACTACATCCTCCTTGTGAACTGACTTGGTTCGTCCAACATAATGCATATAGGAGGTCCTTTAGGTGTATTTCAACCAAATATAATTCAATACCAACCGTGGGTATAATATCACCCTCCTCATAGCATGAGTCCAACATAAGACTTAAATATCCACATAGCCACGTTGTAGATACAATATCACCAAGAGTATATTCCAAATGAAATCATCATAATATACCAAACATATATTCCTTTTTCATGTAAAATACCCATTGTGGCACACATAGTGGAAATCCCCAAATAATTACACAACATAGAGTAAATCATGGGATGATACTTCTTATACATATATCTCACATAATCTCATGGAAATACCATCAAATACTTAAACCCGTAAAGATGACCATTTTGAGCAAATATGTGATAATAACAACAAATAAGCAAATATGATGTATATCCAGTTTTAACAAAAGTTTAGTAAACTCACCTTGCTAGATTTAGACTAAATCTAGATTTTACCCACTTAGAACTTTCCTTGAAGAACTTGATTTTTCAAACCAAATCTTCCAAAACCTAGATCCACAAGGTTCCAACCATAAATATACATATTCTACCATAAACAATCATTTCCCAAACCATATACATGGATACCTCAACTAATACCGAAACCCTAACTTCCATAACCGAAGAGAATAGAAGATTATACCAAGATTGAATTCACCAACCAAAACACTTCTAGTTCACCAAAATGATCACAAACCTTCAATCTATGAAAGGGAGAACAAGGGGTGGATGAAACCCTATAATATTTTGGGGAAGAAGATGAATAGGGAGAGATGAGAAGATTACCACCACAAAATGCTCTAGTATACTTCAATAGACTTCCAATATCTTGCTAGATCCTTGAAAATCTCTCAAAAACGAAACCGTAGCAACTTGAATCATCCAAATCGGAGCTCTGGATCAAAAGATACGAGGAAATGAAGTTTTTGGGTGAAATGAGGCTAAACTAGGCTTTTAACCCGCGCCTCTGACCCCAACGCACGGACCGTGCGTTTTTGTGAAGGGACCGCGCACGGCCCGTGTGCCCCCTCCAGCGCGCCTATGATTTCCCGAAAACCGTTTTGGTCATAACTTCTTCGTTATAGCTCCATTTTTGCTCCGGAAAGAACCGTTGGACTCGTAATTGAATCCTTCATCCATCTAGACTATAAAATCAAGGATTCAAGTCCAAAATTAAAAATCTTATTTTTCCTTAATATCTCGGTTTCTGTATTAACTTGGATTGATACCTTTCGAAAATCGGGGTGTTACATAAGGTTCAAGGTTTAAATCCTAAGGATACCATTGAATTGATCTCTTCTTGTATACTTACATTAAACAGGGTTTAATCTTAGTGACACCATTGTAACACCATCTTTTGTGAATGTCAAAAAAACTATCCAACCTGGTGGGGGATTGTTGAAAATATTGTGGAAGATTGGAAGTTTTCTTCCATCTCACTTAGGTAGAAACGGGCTTATGGTGGGGGTGCAACGCTCAACCTCGTCTTGAGCTACCAAACTTTCTATTTGTAGAAAATTATAAAGAAAGCTGAGAAACGATTCTTAATTCTGTGATAAATCGGTTTTATTTAAAATAACATTTATGTCAAATTGGTTGTATTTAAAACTTGATTTTATTTAAAATTTTAATTAATGACAAATCGATTTTGTTTTAAATTTTTAATGAGATTAATAATAAAATTTAATTTTATTTAATATCATTAATATGGGAGTTACGGTTTTAACCAATATAAATATCGGGTTAAACCGGTTTTTAGAAACACACAGAAAACATTGTTTGGTTGCTCTCTACTCTCTTTTCTCTTCGAATTGCTCATTGTCGTTACAACGCTTCACGGTTTTCTGCCATCAACTTTGCTCTATATTTCTGTTACCATTGCTGTTGGTAAACAGAACTTTGAACTACATCTAATCCTGAGGCTTTGCGGTCTGATACTCACAGCCTAATAGAGTGACCGTATAAAACCTTTAAGGGATGGGTTTTCTAACCGTGCAGTTTCATTTCATTCACGGTAATCTAAAACAGGTTGGTTTTAAGTTTGTTGCGTTGTATTTTGTTTTCGTTCACTAGAGTGAACAATCTGCTTCTACTCTTTTCTTCGAACGACTCTATCGAGAAGGATACAATCGTTGTTTTTATGTTCGCTTATTTTAAATCGTAATTGATAATTTTATAAATAAAGTTGCAATCTTTATTTTACAATAATGTTTTATAAAATTCGTTAATTTTATTGTTGTTATCTTTTAAGTTAATTAGTGTATTTGAATTTTGCTAATAAGTAATAACAAAAAATTCATCAGATGCTAGTGAGGTAGAACTAGGGGAATCTCTTAACTTTTACATAAATAATACTTTTTGTCAAATCACTAGAAAGTAAAAGATTACTCGTTTAAAAAGTTATTGAAAACTCTAAACTGTTTATAGAGTTTTAGTTGAGTTAGGATAAAAATGAAAGTTATGATGAAAAGTAAAAGAAAAAATCTTCACCATTGGATAAATCATAGTTGAAGATCAACATAGGCAATACTATTTGCACCAAATTGAATGGTGTTGAATGCATTGTTTTCCGTCCAAATTATTTTTAATGAAACATATGTCATTTCATTTGACATATATATATATATAATTATTTTTGTTTATATATACACACATTATCTTTATATATATATATATATATATATATATATATATGTGTGTGTGTGTTTTGATTTTATAAATTTTATAAATTTGTTTATAAATTTATAAAATTTGTAACTTTTGATTTTATTATAACTTTGTAAAATGTATTTTTATTTATCTTAGTCACATTCCAATATTCTCTTGTAAGACTCGGTTTTAAAAACGTGTAATTATTTCTTACCCGAATTGAACCATAATTAAAAATAGCAACCAAAGATAGTTGGGGAGTTAAACCCGCCAATTAAGTAAACTCGTTATAAATTTAAAAAAAAAAGTAAAGTAAAGTAAAGTGTATATATATATAGAGAGAGAGAGAGAGAGAGAGAAAGAGTAAACTACTACATATCGTCCCTTAGTTCATAACCATCACCGCCTTTTTTTTTCTTCATATCTCTCTCTCTCTCTAAAAATCTCTCTAGATTTGCTCTCAATCCGTTGAAGTAATCGACGAAACAATTACATATTCAGAATTTACGCTTCGAATCCTTCCTAGAGGTATAAACTTCTTCTTAAGTTATTTAAGCTGATAAATTAGTGTAGTTAAACCAGGTTGTTACATATACAATATGATAAAATATACAATATGATAAAATAGTATAAAAAATATAAAAAAGTACGACGACTTTATAAATCGGGTTGTTACATACACAATATGATAAAATAGTATAAAAAAGTGATATTACATGTTATAAATATGACCGACAGTGGGACGTACTTGCCGCTTAGGTCCACTCCGCCAACGTGACCTGAACATGTTGTTTTTACAATTGGGTACGTTAATGATAACCATTATGTGAAATTAGATATGGCAGAAGGATACCCATTTTCGCAAATTGTAAAACATTTTTTCTATTACAGTTATCCGTGTGCTGCTGGATGGGCTACCCCGTATTTAGAACGAATACAGAATTACATGCAGCTTTTACGTGTTAATTGTACTACGGATAATGTTATTTTAGAATAATCGAATGTAATATAGATTATTTTATGTTCTATTTATATGTTAAATCGCAATATTTATGTTTTATTTTTATAATTATATAATTGTAAATTGCTTGTTTTTTTTAATAAATTGAGTTAAAAAATAAACAAGTTACAATTATGGTCCCTCATATTTGGAACATATATCAAAGATATTTATGTTTTTGTCCCAAGTTCATGGAAGTTGTTCGTGATATACAAACATATGCTTTGAAAAATGAAATAATTACAATTTTGGCCCCTCATCATTGCAAAATAAATTAAAATTTTACAGTTTTGGCCCCACTTCGTGATTGTGTTCGTGAAAAAAATTAAAATGTAACTTTTTTAACTCCTTGCATTTTCCACGAACCATTTTACGAATTTATGTTTTTTATGAGTTTTTAAGTTATATTCGTGATATACGAACACATATTACGCACATGGATCAAATTTTTGACTTCAAAGGAGGTGTTCGTATATACGAACTCCTTTCACGAACCTAATGGCTATTTTGATAAAATAAGGGAGAGAATGATTAGGAGGTAAACCCGATTTTCTGAAATCACTACTTTAATTAATTTCCCTATTTATATTTATAACTATTTATTTCTTTTTAAATCAAACAAAAAAGTAAAAAAAAAAAACATTTTAAAACTATATAATAAAAATAAATAAAAATATATAATAATAAAAAAAAGACAACAAAAAGACAAAAACATAAAAAAAAACACAATCATGATATACAATGATTAAGGTGCAACTAGCAAAAGTTTTGATGTAATTAACCTCCCCCTAATAAGATATACAAGATCAATTCTGCTAGCGGCTTGCTAGTTTTTTTTTTAAAACACAATTTGTAACTTTTCTATTGCTCTGCTAGCGGCTTGCTAGTTTTTTTAATATAATTGGTTGCTGTTTCAAAAAAGAAAATTCTGATCTAAAACACAATTTATAGGTTATTTCAAGATTAAACGTGATCAATGGTCCAAATTGCTTCTTACACTTCTCCATTTATCTCTTGTTCTGATACGATCTTTCGTGTTTATCATAAACCATAACATACAAAATCTATAATAATTGTTTTTCTAAAATTAGAATGAAAGCAAAAGAGCGGTGTGAATTTTTACGGTAAAAAGAGTAAAATAGATATTTTGAAATCCCGCCTAAAAAAACCGGACTTCAATTCGTTGGTTGTTTCCGTTTTATTTCTTTTCACATACAGAGAAGACACGCTACACTCGACTACACCGAACCAAACCAACGCAAAGCATATCCCTCTATCTATCTCTATATTACTTACTCTTCTCCCTTCTCTTCTCTTTGCCTTGCCTTATCTATCTCGGCTGCGCTAACTCACTGAGTTCACTTCAATCTTCACCGAGTTCCATCCTTTTTCGACATGAAAGGAGCTAAATCCAAGTCTGAATCCAAAAAACCCGATAGCAGGTAAATGTTTTCACCTCCATCTCAACTTTTGCTTCAAAATTCTTAATTCATCTGCTATTGTTTGTTTTTTGAGTTACGGTTTTACTGATTATGATCCGCTGTTACAGGCTTTCCGTGAAAAAGAGAGGAGCGCCGGCTGAGAGAAAAGCGCCTGCACCGAAGAAGACCAAGGCCGGGGACAAGGATCCTAGCAAGCCTAAAAGGCCTGCTAGTGCTTTCTTCGTTTTTATGTATGTTTCTCTAACCTCAAATATTATTGTGAGCGAGATCTATGGATCGATGTTTCAGAATTCGTTCGAATCCGTTAAGTTCAAAACTTAAAACTCTTCGTTAATTTTAGAGAGTTTAATCGTACAGGGAGGATTTCAGGAAGCAGTACAAAGAAAAACACCCAAACAACAAATCTGTGTCGGTTGTGAGTACTAGTATTTTCCGTTTGACTTTTTTCTTCGATGGATCTATTTTGACTTTTTTTTTTTTTTTTCTATGTGGTAGGTCGGTAAAGCTGGTGGTGACAAATGGAAATCATTGACTGCAGCTGTGAGTAAAAAATTCAACCAAAGTTGTTAACATAAAAAAAATTCTTATTAATATGATCATCTGTTGATTGATCCAGGAGAAAGCTCCATACGTTGCTAAGGCAGAGACGAGGAAGTCCGATTACGACAAAAGCCTCCTGGCGTACAACAACAAATTGGTAAATATATACAACAATTAATTTTTGAAATTTATTATTTCAACAGTCAGTCAGTCAGTCTACCGATACAAATGAAGGAGTAAAATCAATTAATTGTAGGCCGAGGCGAAGGATGCTGATGAAGAGGAAGAGGAGGATGAGTCTGACAAGTCAAAGTCGGAGGTCCATGATGACGATGAGAGTGAAGAGGTAACTCGAGTTATCTAATTTAAATTTAAAATCAAGAAAATAGCCTATATATATATATATATTTTGAACCTTCTTTAGCTAGCTAGCTCATGTAGAAAACAATTATCTAGTAGTAGCAGTAGTTCCAACTTGATCGATTCTGTGTACAAAAATTAGCTCAGAGCATCTCCAACAGCTATTCTAAAATAGAAAAAAGTGATTTTAACAACTATTTTTTGCTTCTATGCTATATCGTAGAGAAAAGAAGAGAGACAAGGTAAAAATCTCTAAATTTGGAGAAATCTCTAAAACTCCATGTTTAAGAGGGATTCTTTTCTACCAATAGGAAACATTGAAGTTGTGTGTTTAAGAGAGATAAATAATATTTTATTAATATAATTGATGATAGAATTGCTAAAATAGAATAGCTGTTGGAGTTGGATGTAATTTTTTTTTAGAGATTTTAAGTTTTTCTAAAATTATAGCATAGCTGTTGGAGATGCTCTCAATATTTTAATTATTTTTATTATATAAACTATGGACCGGTTCATGATTGAGAGTGAAAGGTTTATGAAATGTGTAGGAAAGAGAAAACTGATGTAGCAGAGAGAGAAAACTGATGTGACAAAGTTATGGACTTTTGATAAGGTCCATGATTGTAGATGCTTTAAGGCTCGATAGGTTCATTTGCAGTCTCAACGGCCATATAACTTTTTTTTTTTTTTTTTTTAAATAACAAGTATATCTGTCTACATATATATACAATTAATAACAAGGCTAAAAAGAAGGAAAGTTTGGTATATATATATGAATCATTAATTGAAATTTGCATCTCAGAATTGATCGATGTTAGTCATGTTACTACATATTATTTATGTGTGAATGGATTGACACATGCATGAATCTTCAAATTAATTGAATCGTTCTTAAGTCCCACCATTTGTATGGAAAGAAAAATCTGTATCCTGAATGAATATTTAATATTAGCATGCGTTTTTTTTTTTGTAAAAATAAATATGAGATATTATGGTTATTGATTTTGTTTTGCAGGATGAGGATGATGACTAGGGGAAGAAAAGAAAGTAAGTGTGTGTGTGTGTGTGTTAAATTTGTTCACATATGCTACATAACGGTAATTCTAGCAGCAGCTTATTATTAGCCTTGCCCTCTTCCTCCTTATCACACTTTATTATGTAAATGAAGTATGTTTGAATTTTATGAGTGTGTTTCCAAATTCCATTGACTGATTCTATTTTGTTGGTTTTATTATAATAATTTAAAATAATAGAATTAATTATTTAAGTAGTTATTTTGATTGAAAACTCGGATTCAATACTTTGCGAGTCTATTTATTTTTAGATATCAAATTCGATTTAAAAACCAAGTTTTACACAAAACTCTTATATATGTGGCTTCAAAATAATTAGCAAGAAATAGATCTAAAATAAACAAACCCATTCTAGTGTGTGTATATCTTCATTTAAGATATAATAATAAAGTATGGTATTTCTTTAAAACAAAAATGAAATCAAAGTTCATTTCGTTTAACAAGAAATTTTGAAGCATTCTTTCAAAAATAAAGATTTTAAGATAAAAACGAGAACAAGCTGTTTGTTTGTTTGTTTGTTTTTTATAATTTGTGAGCGGAATGGTTCTGTATCAACTAAAAGAAGAAATTGTATGCAAAAACATTGGAGCATCTTTCCTATGCTAAATGTTTGCAAAATGGAAATCTTTTCAACAGAAATATTCAACCAAAAGGCATAATAACTAACCTTTTTTCTCCATGCAAGGACTAGATTCCATAATTATTGGTGCCAAAATTGATGGTTAATTTCACTGGATTGGATAATGCTAAAAAAAAGATTGGTTTGAAGTTCTTGCCATGTTCGTTTTTCTTTTTTCATTATTTTTTTGAATTTCATAGATTATTAAAATTTCAATACTAAGGTTCGTCAGAGTTTTCATTTTATTGCGAATCTGATTCAGATTCATTATCTTAATTCTGTTAAACAAACTTTGTTAAATTAAGGTGTTTTAGTTATCTTTTGATTCTTTTAAAATAAATAGTTATATGTTTTTAATGGTTCTTGTCCCTCTTTTGAAAATTTAACATATCATGTCCCTGTATTTGCATTTTTACAACGAACTCGGTTCTTAATGCAACCATAGGGACCCATATACTTGATTTATTTTAGGGATTGAACTCGTTAAAAAATTGCAAACACATTGACCCAACTCATTAAAAAGATACAACTACATAGATCATAGATATAACTTGTTAAAAATGCAACCACAAAGACAAATTCCAAAAAAAAAAGTCCATTAAAAACACCTAACGACATAGACGGAAGATGTAGTATACTATAAATGATATGAAATTACCGTATCTAGCTAATATGTAAAAACTGGTCCAACTGGATGACTTCAAATATAGAGTAAACTATATTTTTATTCCGTAATGGCCAATGGTTGTAAACTCCCATAAGACTTTTGATGTTCCGCTTTGACTTGGAGGCAAGTGACACATATTTCCACATAGTTGGCCACATCGAGCTTCATTATCGGCCACCAATAGTGCAACTTCAAATCTCTGTACATCTTGGTGCTACCGGGGTGTATAGAGTATTTGGATTTATGAGTTTCCGCTAGGAGCAACTCACGGATCCCTACAATTTTCGGTACTCAAATCCTTCCATGAAATAGCTTGAGGCCGCGACTATCTTCCATTAGTAGCTCTCGTTGCTTCACCATGATTTCGGCTTTGAGGTTCTCTTCACGAAGTGCCTCGACTTGACTTGTTTTGATGTCCTCCACTAGACTTGATATCACGTCGATTCTAGAAAGGGTTACTTTGACTTCGCTCCCATAATTCTTTCGGCTCAAGGCATCCGCCACCACGTTGGCTTTACCGGGGTGGTAAAGCAACTCACAATCATAGTCCTTCAAAAGTTCTAACCATCTTATTTGTCGCATGTTGAGGTCCTTTTGATCAAATATGTACTTCAAGCTTTTATGGTCGGTGGAGAGTGTACACTTCGTCCCGTAAAGGTAGTGTCGCCATAGCTTCAATGCACCGTCGCTAGTTCCAAGTCGTGAGTGGGGTAGTTCTTCTCGTGGTCCTTGAGTTGTCGCTACACATACGCTATCACCTTCCCCTTTAGATTAAAACACACCCAAGACCCAATTTGGAGGCGTCACTATAACCCACAAAGTCGTCTGATCCTTTGGGTAAGGATAGAATTGGCGCCTCACATAGCTTCTTTTGAAGGTGGGTCCGGAAGGCTTGCTCTTGTGTCTCAGTCCATAGGAACTTGGCGTTCTTCCTTGTCAACGATGTGAGTGGAGAGGTGATCTTCGAAAAATCTTGAATAAACCGTCAGTAGTAGCCGGCCAAACCCAAAAAGCTTCTTATCTCCGTTGGACTCGTCGGTGGCTTCTAATTCATCATCGCTTCAATCTTTGTTGGGTTTACTTTCACCCCATCCTTGGACACTATATGGCCCAAGAATTGTACTTCTTGCAACCAAAATTCGCAATTGGAGAACTTTGCGAATAATTTCTCTTTTTGGAGTATCTCTAGCACCTCTCTCAAATGTTGACTATGCTCGGTCTCGTCTCGCGAATAAATCAAGATGTCGTCGATGAAAACTATACCGACTTGTCCAAGAAAGTTCGGCGCACTCGGTTCATTAAATCCATAAATACGGTCGGAGCGTTAGTTAACCCAAATGGCATAACTAGAAATTCATAGTGGTCGTATCTTGTCCAAAACGCCGTCTTCGGAATGTCGCTCTTCTTCACCCTCACTTGATGGTAACCGAATCGCAAGTCTATTTTGGAGAAACACCCCGCTCCTTGCAAATGATCGAAGAGGTCATCGATTCGAGGAAGTGGACACTTGTTCTTCATGGTGACTTTGTTTAGCTCGCGGTAGTCGATGCACATCCGCATGGTCCCGTCTTTCTTCTTCACAAATAAAACTGGAGCTCCCCACGGTGACGAGCTCGGTCGTATGAAACCTTTCTCAAGGATTTCCTGTAGTTGTTTCATCATTTCTTGTATCTCCGTCGGGGCTAGACGATAAGGAGCGCGAGCGATTGGGGCGGCACCCGGAGTAAGGTCAATGTGGAACTCCACTTGGTGTTCCGGTGGTAGTCCCGACAAATCTTCTGGAAAGACGTCCGGGTGGTCGCGCACCACGTCCACATCTCCAATCTTCTTCTTTTCAAGTTTTTCATCGATGACGTAAGCCAAGTATGAAGTACACCCCTTGGCTAGGCTCTTGCGCGCTTTGAGTGACGAGATGATTGTGTTGGCCTTTCGATTCTTCTCCCCGTAGACTATAACTTCTCCTTCCTTTGGCAAGGGTACTTTAACCATCTTCTTGGAGCAAAATATATCGGCGTTGTGCTTAGCTAGCCAATCCATTCCTATAATCACATTAAATCCTCCAATATCCGTCGGTAGTAGGTCCACCCCAAAGGACTCCCCATCTAAGTCTATGGTACACCCATCGAAACGCTCCCGGACTCGTTAGCCACTTCTACTACTAGTGCATCGGGCAACAAACTAATAGAAGTAGTGAAGTTCTTGCAAAAGGTGGTAGACACAAATGAACGGTTTGCACCGGAATAAAAAAAACACGGTCAGTTAGAGAGTTTACTAGAAACATGCCCGACACAACATCAGTCGTCACCTGTGCTTCCTCCGCTGTCATTTGGAAGGCCCGACTTGGCGCCTTTGGTGGAATCTCCTTCTTCGACACCATCCCGCTTGAAGCCCCTCGGTGTCCCCCTACTAGCTTGGGACACTCTCTCTTTATGTGCCCGACTCTCGACACTCAAAACAAACTGGCCCCCGGGAGGGGCAATCTCGACTCACATGGTCCTTCCTTCCGCACTTGAAGCACTCGGTAGTGTTGGAGAAAGGTCTCGGATTACAAGGCCCGAAATACTTACTCCTACACTTGAGGCACTACCTAGCCTCACACCGGGGTTCCATGTTCCTTCACTGGGTGAAGGGTTTGGAAGATCGTGCGGGCCTAGTCGAACCTTCCCATTTTCGCTTCTCACCGGATTGGTTTCATCCTCCACAAGTTGGGACTTCTCTATCACTTCTTGTAATGTAGACACCCGGGCTTTTCTTACATCGGTCTTCATGTTCGCAGACAAACCCCTCAGATAGGCTTTAATCTTTGACCTCTTATCAACGGCCAAATGCTCGACTAAACTGAGCTTCTCCACAAATTACCTCGAGTACTCGACAATAGTCAGGTTCCCTTTCTTCAGATTCCTGAACTCTTCTTCGATCTTGTCAAGAGCCCTATCATTGCAATACTTATCCAATACCTTTCTTTTGAAGGTTGGCCAAGTGAGCTTGGCCAAAACCTCCGGAGTCAGAGCCGCCCGGGTGAGGTTCCACCAACTTAATGCTTCCCCTCGGAACAGTTGGGAGCCAAATTTGGCTCTCTGGGAGTCATTACACTCATTTGATTCGAACGCCATCTCTACTTCCCTTATCCAGTTCATGCAGTCCACCGGATTTGTGGTTCCAGAAAATTCTGGAGGTTTGCTACATAAAAAGGTCTTGTAAGAGCAACCTCTTTCCTTCCTCCTTTCGGCTCCCACTGCTTGTTTCTCGGTTCCAATGGCATTACCGGTACCACCTGATCCATTTATCGCATTTTCTGCCACCGTCTCGTGCCTTCGATTGCTTGCATCTCGATCCTCTAAGACTTTCATGAATCTCTCATCCCGCTTGTCCATCGCAGAGTTCATCATCTGCATAATGTTGGCCAATAAGACCGATTGGGGGTGCACTTCTTGGATTACCGGGTTCTCGGTCTCCAAGTTCACTCGAGGAACTTCATCAACAATTCCCTCTAGCATAGTGGGGATTGGTGGAACAGTTTGATTGACCGTTGGATTTACTCGCCTCGAAGTTTCCGAGGCGGTTACCCTCGCCTCATTAGCAGCTTCGGGAGCCCTAACCCGACTCCTCGTGTTTACCATTGTGAATCGTCACACATGATAGAGATCATACTGGTTAATTCTTTAAAAGATTAGCGGTTCAATACGTACTACTACAAAGATTAATCGTCATAATAACAAACTCAAGTATTCTCACGTAATGATAAATTCAGAACAACACTGGCCAAGTGAGATTGTGAACGTATTTTACATAAGAATTCTCGTCGTCATCATCATAATTTTTCAATCAATGCATTTCTATGGTCCTAATACTCTCCCCACCTAAGAATGTTCTACCTGAAATGGACAGTGATGCTATAGACATAAACAACTTAAGTCTAGGTATACTAGAGTCTACACCTAGTTCACTTAAACTAAAGCTCTGATACCAACTTGTAACACCCCAAAAATTGGGACAACAAAAATTTCTGAAAAGGAAATGTGGTATATAAAAATAATGCCATATCACGAGCTTTCCTAAAAAGGGAACAATATACGTCTGTTATAATTACAAGTTTGTAATAATAAAGCAATGAGGGATAACAACCCTTTAATCTAATTTCTAACAAGAAAAGAGATTATGGTAAGTTGTTATCTAAGTCCCAAAATATTCATCTTCTATATTTGGCGTCCCAAAAGTGCTCCCAAGCTCACATCTAAGTCCTGCTAAACCTTCTTAGCGGTCGCGCTGCTAGAACTTGAGATACACATCAAACCAATCAAGTGTTAGGCCAAAAGAGCCTAGTGAGTTGAACAATAGCATAATATGATCACATAAGAGACAATTAATACACCTAGGAGTCTATAGAGGAATCAATGGGGGAGACCCAAAACACCAACGAGTTTTACCTCAAGATTCGATGTACCTTGATGTTCACTCTCACGAGCAACATCCCGAGGGCCCGACACATTTGAAGACTACCTCCAAGGCATTACTCCAAATGGCGAAGATCTAGGCACATACCGAAAAGGTGGCACCCCAAGACTCATCCTCCTAGTGCCTACTCTTGGTTCATCCAATATATAATCCATCATCATGCATATTCCACATCAAGTAAAATACATGTATAAGATCTCAAATAGTTCCAATCCCAATTCAGTTCCAAAACCCTAAATCATGTAAGTTCACATATAGGATCCAACCACCATGTATACATATCACATGAATACTTTGCAACATTTACCAACATAATCACCTTATAAATATCCTCACTAATGACCAAAATCCCAACATATCCCAACTATAGCAATTTATGTCTATTTCATCAAATGATTGTTATAACTAAATAAAGCATAAAAAATGATCATGGGAAATGTATTATGACATGCATCTCATTTCTAAAAGTAGTTAGAAAACTCACTAACTAGGTTTTATAGAAAACCCTAGAAACTTAGAAACCCTAGCTTGATATAGCGGAGAATGGAGACTTTGAATGATGCTAACAACCACACTTGATGCCCTCCTTGACCTCTTGATCTTCAATAAATGCCCTTCTCAAACCCTAGGTTGATATTAAATGAGGAGAGGGGTGATTGGAGGAGAAAACACCAAGAAAGCTCTAAAAAACGATTATCATAATGTTGGGAAATTTGAAAATGAACTCAAATGGGTTGAAAACCCGTTTTAGGATCTGCAGGTGGTTCTGCAGCTTTGGCCGTTGCTTTGAGGCCGCGCTATAGGCCGCGCGTGCGTCCCAAGTTTTGAACTACAACGAGTTCCGCGACTTTGGCCGTGACTTGGAACCCGCACAACAACCTGTGCAAGTCGTTGTTCCAAGATGCCAACATGGCTTGAAAGGTATAAGAATACATATATGTATATAGAGTCGAGTTCAAACGAGAACAATACCTATTTAAAAGAACACGATAACTAAAAAAATCATTAGTGATTTTACATTAACACACGAAAAAAAGAGTTTGGCCGCGGCTTCAGGTTCGCGTGGCATTTTTGCACGTTAATATAAAATCACTAATGATTTTGTTAGTTCTCGTGTTCTTTTAAATAGTTATTGTTCTCGTTTGATCCTCCCTCTATGTATATATATATAGATAGATAATGTTCCAAACGAAAATACGGGCGTTACATCTAGTCCTTATGTCTCTTGTGCGTGTGCTAAAAGCCACAAATTATCTTTTTCCGGTAAATATCTTGTTAGTAATCGACCATTTCAACTAGTTTTTACTGATGTTTGGGGCCCAACTTCAGTTAGCTCTATTGATGGTTTTCGTATTTATGTCGTATTTGTTCATCACTTCTCCAAGTATTTTGAGGATGTTAGACATGTCGATGATGATCCTCCATTACCAAGGGGGAGTGATGCGTCTCTAACAGGTGCGATGGAGAGTGGGGTTGTTCCTGAAGAGGTTCAACTTGTGAATTTGGGGGCTTTGCCGCCTCCGATGACTTCGGTTGATGGTGAACTTGAGGATGTGCAACAACCTGTTGATAGCACTAGATCTTATAACGAAAGTGGTCAGTCGACTGGTGATATTAGTGACCTAATGCTTTGAGTAGTGATAATGTGAATGCTCCACAACCTACTGGTCGGGGACATCGGATAAAGAAACATTCTTCTAAGCTCAAAAATTTCATCACCAACACTGTGAGGATTATAGACCATGTCCCTTCTTCCAATGACTCCTTCGACAAAGTCTTCAAGTACTTCTTTTCGTATTGCTTACTATGTAAATTGTGACAAGTTCAATGTGCAACACAAACGTTTTTTGGCAACCATTATTACAGGATCTGAACCTAAGTCCTTCAAAGAGGCTATGAAGGACCCGGGTTCGCGTCAAGCTATGAAGGAAGAGATAGATGCTCTTGAGTGGAATAAAACTTGGATTCTAGAAGAACTAGCTCCCGACAAGAAAGCAATTGGTTGTAAATGGGTTTACAAGGTGAAATATCGTTCGGATGGTACCATTGAGGGGTTGAAAGGGCGTTGGCTGTATATGGGAATCTACAAGTTGCAGGTGTTGACTTTAATGAAACTTTTCCCCGGTTGCTAAAATGGTCACTATTCACACACTTTTAGCAATAACGGTAGCTTGAAAATGGGAATTGCACTAAATGGACATGCACAACGCCTTTCTTCACGGTGATCTTGATGAAGAAGTATACATGCAATTGCCTCTTGGTTTTACTTCCTCTGCTCCAAGTATATATATACACACACCATGATTCAAAAACCGGGAAGAGGTTTAGGACGATGTAACGAATACGATAAAGTTGGGTGGCTAATTAAAGTAGAGGGTCGTTACAGTATGTTGTGCGATAAAAAAGATAAAAAGGTCCTGCCAAATGAGATGGATAAATTGTAGATGAAAGATTTTTAAGTATCATGAGAAAATTTAGACCTTGATGCTCTCTCTCTCTCTTATATATATATATATATATATATATATATATATATATATATATATATATATATATATATATATATATATATATATATAGGGGTGAGTTCAAATAAAAACTCATATTTCATTGTGCACATGAGGACAAATCTTAACCATTGATCAAAACTTAGAAAATTAATCAATGGTTAATACATAATAAGGTTAATTGAGAAGTGATTAAGTACAAAATTGGAAATTTGAATCAGCGCCTATCTTGTTTGACCTTTTGTTTTATTTTTATTAAAAAAAATTTACCCCCTTAAACTTTAAAATAAATTATCTTAAAAATTACTAATATTTTAATCAAACAAAAAAACGAGAATTTCGTGTTCTTTGATATGACATCCATCTCGATATAGTTTTTTTTTCTCGTTTTAACCGTTTTTTACGTGAAATTCTATATATGTGTTATATTCATTATGAATATGCATGCACGTCCTCGGATGTCCACACTCAGTATGAATAACAAAGGTCAACGTTCATTCACTATTCATGTTGAATAATACAACATTCAGGATGAATAATACACGAATTCATAATTCATGTATTATTTATCATAAATCGTGTATTATTCACCTTGAATGCAATATTATTCATCCTGAATGATACATTATTCATAATGAATAATATATGAATGACCCGTGAAAGTGTAGACACATGACGCACTCTCTTTTGTTTCCCAATTCACAACCGAAATTCATTTTAATTCATTATGGATATGTATGCGCATCCCCGAACATGTCCCACATTCAGTATGAATAACAAATGTGAACGTTCATTCATTATTCATGATGAATAACACAATATTCAGGATGATTTACACAACATTCATGATGAATAATACACAAATTCATGAATCGTGAATTATTCACCCTAAATGTTATATTATTCATCCTTAATGATACATTATTAATGATGAATAATACATGAATGACTCGTGAAGACGTGGAGACGTGACACACTCTCTTTTGTTCCATGGTTCACAACAGAATTACTCGATAGGTTCTCGATTCGTCTGGATGGGTGTTGGGTTACGGTGTTGAAGAAACGTGATGCCTTACAACGTTGAAGAAAGTGTTGAAGAAGGTGATGTCGAGTTACATACTTACGGTGTCGAGGTGTTGTACAAACTTGAACGTACATAAATATTCATAATGAATATAACACATATATAATATTTCACGTAAAAAACGGTTAAAACAAAAAAAAACTATATCGAGATGTATGTCATATCGAAGAGCACGAAATTCTCGTTTTTTTGATGTAATTTGTTTGATTAAAATATTAGTAATTTTTAAGATAATTTATTTTAAACTTTAATTAGGTAAACGCTTTTAATTAAAAACGAAAATAAAAAGTCAAATATGGTAGACGTGAGTTATATGTTTGAATTTATAACTAACTAATAAACATAATCAAAGCAAGATAAACATCTCAATTTAAATATAAAGAATTTAAAATATATAAGATAATAATTGAATTCTAACAAAATACTTAATTTTTTTATATAAAAAACATTATATTATCAAGCCTAAAATAAACAAATTTATAAAAAAAAAAACATTATCACTCTCTCAAAACTATTCAAAATCGTACCGTAAATCGACAAAAATAAGAAAACATTAAATTCATGGTGTATCTCGCTGCATTGCGCGAGTACGATTTTAGTATATTTCATGATATATATATATGGCAAATGTGAAATTAAGAAAAATGCATGAAGAAACAAACTTGAAGTGTAATATTGTAACCTTACATATATAAAGTTGAAATTAAAAGTTGATATTATAATTATATATCTCATGACATCCTATCCATGCATGCATTCCATGATCCTCCTTAAGATTGGTTTTCATATGATCGCTCCCTATATATATATATATATAATATATATATATATATATATATATATATATATATATATATATATATATATATATATATAGGGTTGGGTTTTGGTGAGAAGTTAAGTTAACGGTGAGAAGCGTGAGAAGTGGTTATCAACCGTTGGATGAGACATGGACGCACATTAGGATGGGATGCACTGAGATGCACCAGATCAATTCTCTTCTAAGCCGCAATTCTGTTAAAATGTAAGCTAGTACTCTCCTGTTTGTTAAGATTGGCAGTTATGTTAGTTTAACTACCATTCATTGAAGAGTCACAATTGTTGGTGTCTATTGTTTCCTAATATAGTGGTTTGCATAGTTTATACAAATTGTTTGGGTTGCAAAATAAACGCACCCTATATATATATATATACATATATATAGGGGTCTAGAGGGAGGATATTTTGCAAGCCTAAAAAAGGTTGCAACCCTTACAACCCACATCCTAGCCCTCCATCTCAAATTGTTTTACTTTTTATTTTATTTTATTTTTTTATGGTTCGTAGGGGTGTTTATGTCAATTTATAAATTTGTTTTTTTATTTTGTTTTAATTATTAATGGTATTAATCCTTTCCATGAATGTAGCAATTAATTTTGGGATGCATTCTGGAAACCGTCAATGGTGAAGATATATCTTTTTTTTTAATTAAGCAATATATTCTGCAAACGATATTCCTTCCATCTTGATTTGATTTTCATGTTTTTTTTATGAGTAATCGTTCTTATGTTTTGTTTATGCAGTGAAGCTTTTGGTTGTGTTTTCTGTTTTCAATGGATATAGAGTGTGAGAAGGGCGGAGAGTGTAGTGGAAGAGATGATCTCTCCGGCGGTCTTGTTGGCGAACTATTGTAGGCCAGTCTTATGTGCTTTCGTCTAAGAGCAAAGAGGTTGTTTTGGCATTTGATTCGCTGCAGTGCAACCCAGTCGAAGTAGTAGATGGTGCTTCCAAATCGGTCGATGTTTATCGTGTTTAAGATTGTTTTGTTCCGGATGAAGATGTTGCTGATGAAGGTTGGTTTTTTTTTTGTTTTTTTTTTTTTATTTTCGCGTCGAAGATTGTTTTGTAGATGATGAGGTTGTCGATGAAGGTGGGTTCTTTTTTTTTTGGTTTTTAATGTTACATCGAAAACCTGTGTGTTTGTTGCAGGTTGAGATTTTTTTTTATTGTAGTTTGATAGTATAGGGTTTAAAATTTTGTTGCATGTTTGTGTTTTTCTTCTGTAATTGTTTCTGGTCATGGTGAATATTGAATCATGTGATATTTTTCAAGAATGAGGTTGCATGCATTCATGATCAAATTCCATACCATGTCATGGTGGATTTCAATTTTTTTTAACTGCATACTAAAGCTCTAAGAATCCAATGCATAATATTCACTAAATACACGTTCATGATATGCACAAGTGCATGTTCCTTAAGATTATCTTGTGATGTTAATTAACAAGTGTATTCTCATCAGTATTCAGTTAACGTGCTCAAAATCATATAATTGGTCTAAGATGAATGAGAATTGCTTTGTTCGTTAAATAAACTGACGCAAACATGTGTTCGGTATCATTTTCTCATTTACATGAAACGACTTTCATGAATAAGATACCCTGAACTCGGTTTCATGAATAATAAACCCTAAATTCTGAATCATCACCCTTTACATTGAATAGCTCGTAAACATATATGTGGTGAATATTGAATCACTTATCACTATTCAATATTGTTTCGGTGCCTTTGATATAGTTTTGAATATCGCTGTGGTTATTTTATTGTTTCATGTTTTGTTAAAAATTTTGCTGCTGGTTTGATTTTAGGTTTTTATCTTATTATTATTTCCAATTTATGTTTTTTTTTTCATGATAAATCACATGCATATTACATAGCAAGATAAGAAATCTGAAATAGAATAGGTGAAACATTCTTTGTTTTGCTTTTTTGGATGATGAAATTCCAAGGCATATATAAATTGATTAACTTTTAGTTGGATGAGTCATCCATCTCTACAACAAATTTTTAGGGATGTGATTGATGGAAAGTTGGAAACCCACGTTTCCATGATTAGGAGAAGTTTAAAATTATATTTTTCTTCCCAATTTGCCCTCTAGCGGGTTACATTTTATTAAAAAAAACGAAAATTAATTTTATAAATATGAAATTGGTGGATCAATCTAGTCCGTTGAAAACTAAATCAAGGGTGATGACGTAGGTTGCAAAGTTTTTTGGGGTTTTATATTAAACTACCCCTAGGGGTCTAATCATATGAGACCCTAGTATTTTGTGGTAACTATGAGATCCAATCTCGTCCATCCATCTAATCTTATTATTATTTTTATTAATTAATAAGGAAGGCTATTTTAGTCATTTGATAAATTAAATAATATAAAAACAAATTTGTAACTGAAAATATCAATCATTTATCAATTAAATATACTGCTTCCTTGAATATCTCAACAAACTGATTTTGAGATATTCTGGGTTTGAACTTTGATTGTATGAAATATTCAATCTTGTAGCCGAAATCTGCATCCTTTCTGGTTCTACATTGTCTTTTTTTACAGAAGCCTGCAACACAAATTTTGAAAGACGATCATACCGTAACACCTTTTTTTCAAGATGATCATAATGTAACACACTTTGGTGCACGAAGATCATAATGTAACACGTTTTTGCAAGCATATCATAATGTACCACATCACAAACAAATAAGTTAAGGGTTCAACGATTCATAATCACTAACGTAACATGTATTTTTGAAAGACGATCATACCGTAACACCTTTTTTTCAAGATGATCATAATGTAACACACTTTGGTGTACGACGATCATAATGTAACACATTTTTTGCAATATGATCATAATGTAACACACGTTTTTGCAAGCAGATCATAATGTACCACATCGCAAATGGATTGATATCTTTCAATGTTTGGAGGTTATCACATCTGATTCACTGCCTAAATTATCGGTTGGCGCCTAAATGAGATAACACTAAATTTCAATGTTTTTTTTGACAATTTTACCCCCTTTTCCCTAATTTAGTGGCATAAAATTCTTTTTTTAAGTAATATTTCTATTAGTTATTTTAGACCCCTGATTAATTAAATGGATGAATGAGATTGGATCTCATAGTTACCACAAAATACTAGGGTCTCCCATGAAAGACCCCCTATATATATATATTTGTAATATCTCTCTGTACAAGATGATGACTAAATGAATAAAGAAACGTATGTAATTATGTGCAACTTACTGTGATCTCTCCAACATATTCGTATCACAGCCAATGGCTTCAAACAGTAACAATGGTTTACAACCACAACTTCCAAAATTGACAGGAAGAAACTACCATCAGTGGAACATCCAAATGAGGGTGTTATATGAATCACAACCTTTGGAATCTAGTTGAAAATGGATATACTGAATTAACACCTGTGAAAGAGACAACACAGCAGCAGATTATCGAAGACAAAGAAAATAGAAAGAAAGAACCGAAGCCTTTTCAAAATGGCTAGAAGTATGCTTAAAAGTAAAAGACTACCAGATATGTTTTGGGCCGAAGCGATTGCATGTGCTGCATACTTGATGAATAGAGATTCTACCAAAGCCTTAGCAAATATCACATCTCAAGAAGCCTGGTGTGGGTACAAACCTGGAGTAAACCACCTTAGAATTTTTGGATGTTTGGCATATTCCCATATTCCTGAACAACGAAGAACTAAATTGGAAGACATGTTAGAAAAGGTGATATTTGTGGGGTACAGTGAACATTCCAAAGCATACAAATTATATAACCCTTCCACCAAAAAGGTAGTAGTAAGTCGTGATGTTATATTTGACGAAGAAAAGACTTGGGATGTCCCTATAGAAGATAGTAGTGGAACACAGGTTGAGATAATTGAAGATAATCCTCAAGGGATTACAAATGAAGATCAAGAAAACGAAACATCTTCACCGATCAACGAGGTTCAAGAACATGAAACATCTTCACCAGGAACACCGATCACCTCTGATTCTCATCACAACACCCTACCATCAACATCTGAATCATCTCCAAAATCCAGAAGCCTAAGAAATATTTATGAGAACACTCAAAGGTTAGAGCTCGATGACATTTCAGATTTTGTACTATTTGTTCATGCAGACCCCATAAACTACGAAGAAGCATGCATGGATGACAAGTGGATAAAAGTTATGGATGAGGAAATGAAAACAATAGAAAAAAACGAAACTTGGAAACTGGTGGAACTACCTAAGGGACACCGATAGGAGTAAAGTGGATATACAAAACTAAATTGAATGAAGAAGGGAAAGTTGATAAATACAAGGCAATGTTGGTAGTTAAAGGATACAAGCAAAGACATGGAATTTATTATCAAGACGTCTTTACCCCTGTGATACGAATGGACACTATAAGACTTGTGTTAGCAGTAGCCGCTTATAAGGGATGGATGGTCCATCAAATGGACGTTAAATCGACTTTTTTGAATAGAATTCTTAAAGAAAACGTATTTATAGACCAACCTCCTGGTTACATTAAGAAAGGTGACGAAAACAAAGTATGCCATTTGAAGAAAGCCTTGTATGGGTTGAGACAAGCCCCTCGTACATGGTATAGTGGAATTGAAGGATATTTTCTAAAGAATGGATTCATGAAGTGTAGCTATGAGCACACTTTGTTTATCAAAGATCACGATAATATGCAGCTCATCGTATGTATTTACGTTGATGCCTTGGTGTTTACCGACAATTCTCACGAGATGATAGAAGCATTCAAAAGTTCTATGAATATTGATTTGGAAATGACAGATTTAGGATTACTACACTACTTCTTAGGAATCGAGGTAAAGCATGAAGAAGAAGGGATTATAATCTCACAACAGAAATATGCACAGGACCTTCTCAACAAAATTAATATGACTGAATCTGGTTCCTCTGCAACTCCTATGGAGTTTGGTTTAAAGTTATCAAAGAATTCTTCAGAAGACTCTGTGGACTCTAACCTGTATCGAAGCATGGTAGGCAACCTTATGTACTTAACCGCAACCCGTCCTGATATAATGTTCCATGTCAGTGTGATCAACAGGTATCTAGAGAATCCTAAAAGAAGTCATTGGGAGGCAGCCAAGCGTATATTACACTTTATAAAAGGAACCACTAGCCATAGGATCTTGTATACTAAATTTCGAGATGCAAGTCTGAAGGGTTTTTGTGACAGCGACTATGGTAGTTGTAACACCCCGAATTTTGGGTCAGAAAATACACCTTTAATTTATACACCGCTCGTAGTGTAGTTTTAACTCTTGGTTTTATTTGGAGTTTTGGTTCAAGTGATATTGAGCATTTTTGTCCAAAAGAAAACATTTGCCTCCAGTGGTTTGCGCGACCCTCCGCGCGGGTTGCACTGCGCCAGCGTCCGCACGAGGCTCTATCTTTGCACGACTCAAGTGCTCCGCACGAACACCCGTGCGCGACCCCTACACTTATTAAAAAGGGGAAAAATCAGCCCCAACCTCATTTATTCCAATTCTTCTTGGTGTTGGGCGATTTCTCTTTGAAGGGATGGTAAGAACTCTTCTCTCTTCATTAAATCCTCTTAAGGGAAGGCATTGAATGAGATTTTATGGTTGGTTTAGGTTGGTTGTGATTTAGAGAATCCAAGTGATTAAAGATCCAAGTTCATCTCCTCTTCTTCAAGTTCTGATCTAATAGGGTTTGTTCATATGTTTCTAATAAGGTGAGTACATACATGTTTTACACTTTATACATGGTAATATCCTAGTATTTAAACTCCTACATACTTGCAACCATGAGGTTTTGGGATTTTGGCAAACTCTTGAGATAAAGTTGATTTTAAGAGATTTTAGGGTTTTGGGTGTGGATTGAAAGTGCTTGGAAATGTATTTGACTTATGATTTAAGGATGTTGAATGTATTTACATGTTCTATCATCATTATCTTCGTTTTGTGAAATCTTGAATAAATCCAAGTAAAACTAGGGTTTGGAAAGGTTTGGACTTTGATTCAAAGATATGAGATGTGGCTTGATTATTTGAGATAAGCCTTATATCAACATATGGTGAAATTGATTATGTGGTTTCCTCACATCATGTTAATAAATTGTTTATGAATGTTTATTGGTATGGGATTGATATACATGAACCAATGTTGTGATTCCAGGTTGTGTTAGTCTTAGTTGAGTGCAATGGATCAATAGGCACAGTGTCCTTAATGTCTCGTTTTGGATATTAAGTTCACCACTTTGGCACATAATAGGCATCAGGTCACCATGGTAAGTAAGGTGTGGACCTATATGGCCGGACAACGTCCCATGGGCAGTAAGATGTAATTCCATTATGCATGAGTTCCCGTTTTAGAACTCTCAAGAATAGACCTAGAGGGGTTGACTTGATGTTTTCGAGCAATAGGCTTAGAGGTGTTGAGCTCACTAAGTGATTGGTGTTTATTTGTACCATAACATGATCACTAATGGGTTACTTGTTTGCTTGGGTTTAGCTCTCGGATATATTCAACCGTGCAACTAGAAATGGGTTATGGTTTCCATTTCTAAATTATTTGCTCTCACTAGGCTTTAGCCTAACACTTGTTTATTTGGTTGTCATGTACGACAGGTTATCATAGCGGCGGGGCTCGTCGGGATTGATTGGACGACCGGGTGGTCGAGAGTGGTCTTTTTGGGAGAATTATTAACCGGCACATACGATTTTGAGGACACACATTTTGGAAGTAGAGCAACACCCGACTATAATCTATTTGACAAATTAGATTATTAGGTTGTTGATTTTATTCTTCATTCTAGTTGGGTTTGTAAATGTCATACATTGTTCCCCGTTTTGGGATGATAGTTGAAAATGCCATCGCCGTATTATTCAGGCTTTAATTGACCCCGATTTTAGGGCGTTACAGGTTTCGTCCAATTATAGACGTCATATTGCCGAATTTTCGAATTTTAAATTTACTTTAAATTTTAGGATGTTACAGTAGTAATATAAATGATAGTAAGAGCACATCAAGTTACATCTTTAACCTTGGGTCCGGGGTTATATCTTGGCAGTCCAAGAAAGAGAAAGTTGTTGCCTTGTCTTCAGCAGAGGCAAAATATATATCACTTTCAATGGCGGGTTGTCAAGCATTATGGTTAAGGGGTATCTTGAAGGATTTAAAGATGGAACAACACATTGCAACTAAGATTTTATGCGACAATAAGTCAACAATTGCATTGACTAGGGGTGCTCACGGGTTGGGTTGATCGGGTTGAAGGCTTTTTAACAACTCAACCCAATATAGGCGGTTTGAAAATTTTACAACCCAACCCAATCAAAAGTACAACCCAACCCAAACCGTTCGGGTTGGTCGGGTTGTGTTTAAACAAGATGAAATCAAATTTAGAAATATAAACATAAAGAAAATATTTCTTTGAAATACAACCGAATGACCGATAATTCATGAGAGTATGTAAGTTCATCAAAAATATTACGATATTACATATAAAAATGTCTAAATCAAATGATAATATGTCAATCAACAACAATCGTTTTAGACGTCTCCAACCTCGATGCTTTCGCTTTCTTGGCCTTGAGGTTGGTCGTGATCATCAACCATTTGGTGCAACTTATCCATACTTCTTAAATCTTAAATATATCACATTTAGTTATTTTTTAGTTTGCACACACACACACACACACACACATATATATATATATGTGTGTGTGTGTGTGTTTACATTTATTAAACATATATAAAAAGGAGTTATATAGAGATGAATAATAGATTGAGAATATATGTAAATGAAGAGGGTACGCAATAGTGTAGTTGTCTAATTTACATATTAATAGAGACTTAATAATCATATTAAATCCACAAAATAAAAGGATCGAGTTCATCGAGTTGGGTTGGGTTCAAATAAAAGTAACCCGATATCAACTCAATACCTACGGTTTGAAGATTTTACAACTCGATTAGACATCGGGTTGCTTCGGTTTGAGTTATTTCACGTTGGGTTGGGTTGATCGGGTTGGTTGGGTTGATCGGGTTTTTGAGCACCCCTAGCATTGACCAAAAATCCGGTTTTCCATGGAAGGAGTAAACACATCCAGATCAAATACCATTTTATACGAGAACTGGTTCATGACAGAAGTTGAAGTTGAATTATGTGGAACTAAGGATCAGGTTGCTGATATTCTCACAAAGGTGTTGCAACGTTTAAAAGGGAAGCTCGGTATGATTAGTATCTAGCTTACGGGGGAATGTTAAAATGTAAGCTAGTACTCACGTGTTTGTTAAGATTGCAGTTATGTTAGACAGTTATGTTAATTTAACCACCTTTCATTGAAGAGTCACAATGGTTGGTGTTATATATATATATATATATATATATATATATATATATATATATATATATATTCTCGTAATATCTCTCTGTACAAGATGATGACTGAATGAATAAAGAAACGTATGTGATTATGTGCAACTTACTGTGATCTCTCCAACAAATTCATGGGAGGGCTTGAGATTAAAAGAGATCAACGGTTCAAATCCACTTCTCACGCTTCTCACCGTTAACTCAACTTCTCACACGACATTTCGTCTCTCTCTCTCTATATATATATGGCAATAGAGAAATTGATAACACCAGTGTGGTCTGGGTGTTTGGAACCTGCAATCATGTAGAAAACATCTCCTTGACAATATTCTTTGTTTTTTTTTTCTTAATTTGTGTATAGCAATTACCATGCATGCGTTTCTTAATTTCATGATGATTAATTGTCATGTAATCTTTCAAAAATAATCATTAAGTTTGGATGAGGTTAATTAATTAATTCTTACAGTCAACATGCAGTACTTGTATTTGTAGAGCTAGCTTTCAATTAATTAGTTTGATCAATCAGTGGATTGATCATTTCATATATAGGTTTTTGGAATCTTATTATTGTGCTAATTGGTGTTTTAATCAAGAACCGAGTCACAATTCTACATATATGTGAATGACTTCTCATACAAATTAGTTGCCACGACTTATATATTTCATGATATATATATATATATATATATATATATATATATATATATATATATATATATATATATATATATATATATAGGGGTGGGTTCAAACGAGAATGGAGTTGTTTAAAAGAATAAATGGACGAATCTCAACCAATCATTTTTAAAAATAATTCCTAAAATAGAACTTTCCGAAATGAACCTTAAAAGGGTATTAAGGTCATATTATAATATGAATTAATTTAGGATAGTATTGACTTCCTAAAAATTAGGGATTACAATATACCATCTTTTTCCTTTATTCATGCAAATCTGGTAAAATCCATATTGGTAATTAATCTTGTTTTGTTTGTTTTTTCAAAAAAATCCTGAATTTGCACCCTAAATCACAGATGATTATATAATAAATACCCAAAATCACATATGATTATACCATAAATAATTTGGACAGATTGTTTAAGTGTAATATGCATCACTAAATCACATGTGATTATACTTTATAGTAATAATGCTTAGCTATAATTCTTAACACCAAAATCATGTGTGATTAGACTATAAATGAATTAACAAAATGCTTATCTAGAATTCTTAAAACCAAAATCATATGTGATTTTGTTCTAATTAATTTGGGCAGAATGTTTTTACTAACTTTGCAACTTTAAATCATATATGCTCATCCATTTAAGATCATAAATGATCCAAACGAAAACAAAAATCCTTCGACTGCTCACCGCTTTCCTCGTACTTATCAAACGCTTCTTTAAACCTCCCCTTCTGATTTCCGACCTCGAAGATCGGAAAAACCTTGTAACGATCATCGGACCTTTTCCGTTTGAGAATATTGAGGAGTTCATTAAGACACCATTTGGAAGAAGCGTAGTGTTTGGAGAACACAATAACTGAAACAGTCGATGCTTTGATGGCTCTTTGAAGTTCGGGTAGGATTCGTTGGCCTTTCTGGATCTCATCGTCGTCTCGGAAAGTATGGAATCCGGCATTGCATAAGGCCGTATAAAGGTGATCGGTGAAGTTTTTCCGGGTGTCGGCGCCTCGGAAACTGAGGAAGATGTGGTAAGTTGAACGAGAAGATGAAGACGGAAGCTGGGTTTCCATGACTACTTACACACGTTGATTTTCAAATTAAAACCAAAAAATAAAACTTTAAAATTGAAAACCCAAATGAGATACAAAGTGAAGAAAATAAAATCGAAATCAGAATCCCATTAATTTAGGACTAATTTAGGACGTGATTACTAATTTATTAAAATAAACAATTACTAATGAAGAATGACATTTATATCCTTTTTTATTAAAATAAACAATTATTAATTTCTTAATTATGATTGGTCCATAATTGTCCCTTTATTTCTTTAAATCGTTACCATTCTCGTATGAACCTATCTCTCTCTCTATATATATATATATGGCAAATGTGAAATTAAGAAAAATGCATGAAGAAACAAACTTGAAGTGTAATATTGTAACCTTACTTATATAAAGTTTAAATTAAAAATTGATATTATAATTATATATCTCATGAAATGTAATGTTGGTCTACATCTTGCACAAGGCTTATTATATAATTTATTACAAGCTAGTCTTGTTTCCACAAACAAGTACTAGTTTGTATGCAACATCCTATGAATCCATGCATGCATTCCATGATCCTCCTTAAATTCTTCTTCTTACTTCTTCACAGCCTACACAACCACAACAAAAAAGTAAGTAAGATTCTTGTGTGATTAACTATATATTGGAAATTTAATGGAAGAAGAATTGAAGTTATATATATATATATATATTAGTGATTGATGATTGATGATGTATACATACTGTTGGTAAGAGATTTTGATTCCTCCGGCCATGGGATCAGCAATGGCGGAAAAGGATTCGTGGGACAAGTCAAGGTCGCCCTTGCAACCAGGAGGTGGACAGAAGTCGGTGATGACAACGGTGATGGTGGGGGTGGATGTACAAGGGTGTGGTGTACCTAAATTGGTTCCACCGGTGCAACTCACCTGGAAATACTTTCCACAAGCCGCACCACCTTCCCATAATGCTTCATTTGCAGCTGCTATCATCACTCCCATATCTTTGTACCCATAACAAGCTGAAGCTGCAACATTACATTACATACAAATTCAAATATCATGTATATATATACATGTAAAATTTGTAGTTGAATAATTAATATGTATAGGATATATATATATACGTACGGACGTATGGGGGATCATTGATGGTTCCGATCCCATCATTAGCCGATGCGGCCTGAAACCCAAAACTGATGACAAGTATGATGGTGATGGTCGAGTATTTCCTAATTATTGGTGCCATTGATGTATGTATCTAATAACCTAGCTAGCTAGATGTAAAGGAATAGAAATGATCTATATATAATTTGAGTGAAAGAGATGATATGTGGATGGCTATTTATACTATAAGTTTCCAATGAATATATATATATACATAGTTGCCGCATGCAGAGTTAAATATTATTATTCGAATGATCGTAATCAAGAATAATATAATTAATTAACCACTAGTTGATTAATTACATTGTGATTGGAGAAGATATTCTTTGGAATGCATATATGAATGATTCAAGAAGTGGAAACAAAAATGAGATAAAAACAATAAAATCAGTTGACACAAATTCTTCTTGGATCCACTACTGGCTTTGGCCTGGCCTGGCCTGGCCGTCTCACTAATATTAATTAAAACCCAAAACTAATTCCTTTCTCCATATATATCCCATGAAAACTTCATGCATACAAAATAAAAATACACACATATATTTATATACATAAAAGTTTAATTGCAAACATTTTTTACATTATAAACCGGGAAACAAAGAAGAAGAGCACGATACGTATCTCCGATTGTCCACGTTAATCATGAATAATAATAAACATAAAAAAATGCGAATGATTGGAACACATACGTTGCGGTCAATTCACTACAAGAAAATGCACCTGTAACGACATACTCTATAGCAATGACATCTTTTTAGTAGCTATAGGTGTCTATAGCTACACCATATCATCGTCGCAATAGATAAGTTTATTTTGATAAGTTTCGTCACTAAAGAGTTTATATTATTATTTATTTTTGATTTACTTTTATTGGAAAAAAATACTTTTACTTACAAAAACAACATGTCGATCACTATGGAGTTTAAATTATTATTTTTGTCTAATTTATTACAATGTTTATTTAAAAAAACTAAAAAAAATATATTTTTATCGTTGCTAAAGAGTTAATTTAAAATTTTGATTTATTAAAATTTTATCTTTTTTTTTTTTTTTTTTAGAAAAGAAGGGAAAAAATATATCTAGGCTATAAACAAGATTTGTACTTGCTACAGGGTTTAATTTTTTCTATTCCTAAAATGTAATTGCTCTTTGGGCTAAGGATAATGTGTATCGAGGATATAAACACCTTGGGCTAGGATACAAGGCCCACCCTTAGATTTTTAAAAAGAAAAAAGAATTACAACCTAAACGCATCCTTCACACTTAGTAAACTCGCCTAAAATGAAAAATAAAAGCTCTCAATTGTCTCTCACCCTTATCACTATCACAACTATCGCCCCCTGCCCTTTGCAATCGACACTCATCGACAACTACTGGTTGGACTTGCTCACCGATACGTAAAGTATTCTTCTTAGAAGCAAAATATTTTTCATTGCTACTCGAATGATATGTAAAGTTAATGGCTAGAAAAAAAATATTCAGGGTGTTACATAAATCTTGGATTGGTACTCAGGACGCACAAGGCCAACTTATGTTTGATGGGACGACATGTAGTTGGGTTGTTGCCACATTAGTTTCGGATGACACTTCAACGTTTTGAAAGGGATTACTCCTCTAATGAAGAAATATTACTTGAAGATCATGTCTTGGTATTTCTACAAACATGGTGTCATCAAGAGACAATAGTATATTTAGAAGATTTGAAGAAATTCCCTAACTTATCACTCCAATATGTACCACATTTAGAAGATTCGTTATAAGAGGGTTGGCTATAACAAACTCATCCTTTATGGTAAGATTCAGAGACCGTTTATGCATGGATGAAGTTTTAGACAACTAAGATGGGGAAAATGGTTAGATGTTACTTACAACATATCAAAGGATGGTCAGATAACAGACCAATAGCAAATGATGTGGCTTTTCTTCTTCTTCCTGTCATACGAAACTATGATGCCTAGCTTTAAATTTGTGACAGTTTTTTATCACCTCCAGAATTAGATGAAAGATAGGAATAAGCATGTATATGTCCAACAATAACAAAAGTCTTTTGAATGTAATAATCAACATAATTTAGAGTCAGTTAGGGAATGACAATGTTACGGTTGCTTAGGAAAATAGATGCTTAAGAAGAGGCATAGGTCAAAACCAAAGCACTAGTAAGTGCAATGATGCCTACACAAAACATGCACATGGATTTGATATGCGAGAACTTGCCAAGTGATGCAAGTAACTATAACTATAACAATACCACGTCCATAGTCGTAGAGCAATAATATCATCATATGTTTTAAGTCAATATACTAATCATGCAAGTGCAGACTCAAATTCTTTTTGACCTCGATATAACAAAAAATATATATATAGGAATGTACTATATTACACCCATATATAGTCTCATATGACTCGTTTCTTTTTTTAATTATTTTCTTAATATTTTACTGATTTGATCCGTTATCAACAAAAACTAGCTCATTTTGGTTGAATGGACCCTTGTAACGGAAGGTTATACGGCGGTTGTAATAGACAAACAAACAAACTCCATGAATCAAAAGGACTAATTACATAAAAGATCAAAATAGAAGGGGCGAAATGGAGTTTTAGCTTTTAAATGGTGAAGAAAATAAAAGAAAACGACATAAAAACTAGTATTCGTTAAGAAAAATCCAAGAGCCACTGTATAACAGAAAACTGAATGATCGAAATCCCAAATCAGATTTGGGAACGATGGAAGAAACCCTAGAAGATCATGCCAGATCATTGACAGCTATATACATATTCTGCTTCATGGCGGCTATTCAGTACATTGATAGGTCCTTAGCACTCAAGAAGAGGGTAAAATTCCATGCATAATTTTCAATTTTATATGCTGCTATTCAATCGTTTTTTTTTTGTTGCCTAATGCGATTAATCGTGTATTAGAGATTGATGTCTATTGATTTGTTACAATGGAATCGACAATCATTTCGAGTTTTTGTTTTGTAGTCGCTGAATTTTGAAGTATTTTATTAGGTTGCATAATTATTGGGGAAGTCTCAGTTGTCGAGTTGAAAAATATGATATTCATATTGGTCAAGTGGATTTTTGTTCAGTGAGGCCTCCAGATTCCAAACTACTTGACGAAAGTAACTTTGGAAGAAGGTTTTAGTTATAAGATCCTGATCCTCTGTGCTTCCCGGTTCAAAATGATGATATTATTAACACAATCAATACTTGTGTAGTATTTTCTTTGTTTTTATTTCTTGTTAGTTAAATAAAAAGGCAGCTGAATCTACACTTTTTTCTTTATAAACTTCCTCTCATAATCATCAATTTTAGATTATCATACAATTGCTGTTCAAAATAAGTTTCAGATTGAATCTTGTTGGTAATAGCTCAATTTTCTTATCCAAACATGATATCTTTTAGATGTTTTCTGAAAAAAATGAAATTTTCAGTTCCCATAAAAAGAGTTTTCCAGATTTTGCATTTTGAGCAAAAATCTATATATTTTATCTTGGGATGGAGAGTATTTGTACATACTATGTGCTTTTATAGGTCAGTATCACATTGTTTGTCACAGAAAGCATCAATGAGTGAGAAGGATCTGAAATTGCGTGCTGAGATCAAAAGACTGTTGAAAGAGGCAGCGGTTTTGTCGCAGTCAGTAATCTCAACTATCTTCGATTCATTTTCCTTGACAGTATTACGTAGGATCACGATTTTCTGTTATTCACTTGTTTTAGTAGGAACTTTGAGCACTCGTGATGAAGATCACCTTAAAAATCCTTTACGAGTCTCTGATTCATGGTTGTATTTATAAATTGTCAAAGCTCTTATTTATTATTCAAGGGGAGAAAGCAGCTGAACTCCAGATTTCGCTCTTTAACTAAAGCAAATGCCTAGAAGATGGCATTGCTTCTATCCAATATTCATTTCACTTGATGCATATTTTGGAAATTATGTCATGTACTAAAAATATGCTTGCCATAAACCATACCACCTATTTTTTGTTCATCTCATTATTAATTATAGGAATAACAACTTTTATGTTACTATTATGTGAACCTTTTGTACTACACCTATTTCGATAGTCAGCTCTAGGAAATTTAGAATTAGATATACTTCACACAACTTTAATTGTTGAATGTATGCATAATAGTCTAACATGGAATATACCTTTCCCATCATTTAATTCAGGCCTTCAACGTTTGCTCAAGCTGCAAAACTTAGGAGAACAGCAGCAGCCAAGGAGAAAGAACTTGCAAAAAGTATGATTTTGTTTGCTACTTTCTTTAAATGGCTTATAAAGAAGTTGTTTTTACATTTATCTTTCATCATCCTTCCTATTCATTCGCACATGTGATATTAAAGAGATGCCAGGAATTTGTTTTTTTGCATTGCATTAGATCATCCTTCATGCCTATAGAAAAGATTAATCTTAAGAAGTGAAATAAAGAGCAGCTTTTCTCCATTTCATTGATACCTCAAATGAGAATACATACACTATATAAATACTAGCTTAAGGACTATTCTAGAACAACATAAAATACCTAGATAAATATCGGTAAACTCAAATTAGAAATCCAATCATTGGCTGCACTAAGCCAAGGGAATATTGTGATCTGAAATGCTGATTTCTTATCTGTCCTTTTATTCTTTTCCTTCATCTCTATCTGGCAATGGTACATTTCTGTATTTTCTGGATTGTATCATGGTGCATCAAGTTTTAGTTTCAATAATCGACACAAGGAATACTTGCTTGTATCAAGTAAATGAGAATTCATCAAGTTTTAGTTTCAATGTCATCGAGATCATTCCATTGACTGGTCGCAGGCCCCATAATTCCACTTGGATCAACAGTTATGCCCGTTAATTTGAAGTTGGCATATTTTCCATCACGCTTCCCGTGTTCCCTCAGTTCCATATATGGATTGGCCTATTGTGTTATTTGTGCCTCATCACCTAAGCAATAGCTATATCTGCTTGTAGGGGTTTCATCTATTCTCTGTTAGATACAATATTAGTTTGTAATCCTATCTTTTAGCAATGAAAGTTGATTCTTGCAAAGAGGAGGTGTGCATTATGATTTACTTCTGAACCATGTTACTAGCCACACTTTTAGGGTTTAATTTGAACCGTGCTTTAATATGTATTTCATTGTTACGAGACTAATCCTAGAATGGCCAACTTATAATGGAATAGCATTCCACAATGACTCACCAGTTTACATTTGGGTCTTTCAGTATTTGAACCATCATAAATAGCTCTTTGGGATTTCAGATGTTTTACTTTGCTTTTTACTAAAATTTACAAATTTTAATCTTTCTTTTCAGACGTAACTGACAATTACAATAAACTTCATGTAGGTCAAGAGCTACTGACCAGGGAGATGAAAACGTCATTTGGGTTATATGAGAGAATTCTAATGATTGCGAAGGTGATCCTGATATTTTTCATCTTCATTGTTAACAATACTGTGTTTGCCAGACTGAGTTTGCAAGAAATATTGACATCTTTGTCTAACAGATTGTTGTATTTCTTGCACTTACCATGTGGCATTGGCATGCTCCTGTTGCTGCCATATCCAAAGAACTTGTGCAGCCGTTTGGTAATCCATTCTTGTCCTTGTTAAGATAATTTGTTGCATTAGATAAACCATCCATCCATATTTACCTTTACTGCTGACTTTAGTCGCCAATATCTTTCCCGTTACCTATTTTTTGTCTTTTTAGCATACAACTTGCCACAAACTGTATTAGAAGTAAATTTTTTGTTGATTCACTTAATCACCTTTTCAATGCAGGGTGGTTTTTATCTTGGACAGCTGGAGGTTCTTTCAGTGACAATGTTATGGTATACCCGCTTTGACTTCATGGTTTATTCATATCCATATAAACCATGCAATGAGATTGCAGAATATGCATATATTACTATTTGTTAGCTCCTTGGTTAATCTTAAATAAGGGCTAGCTTTGGAGGGAGTAGACAGTTAGGTTGGAAATGTCTATGCAAATACATGAAAGAAAGAAGTTACATACATAGATTATGATACATATCTACATATGGAGCTGATATATATATATATATATATATATACATATATATATATATATACATATATATATATACATATACATATATATATATAGGGGCGGGTTCAAATGAGAAGATAGTCAATTTGCGAGAAGACGAGAAGGAATATGAGCCACATAATCCATTAATTAAAAATAATTTTAAAAAATAGGATAATTACCATTTTGAATTGGATAAATCCTTAAAAATCTCATTATATCTTTTAAATTTATTTATTTTTTAATTTTAATAAATTTATAATTTTTTTTATCAAATTTGATATAATTTTTTTCTAGATTCAATTTTGATAAAAAAAATCATGATCATCAAATATCACATGTGATATCCACAACCAATTCATTATTTTTTTCACCATTTTTTTCTCTATTTTGTGGATCCATATTTTGAATCATATGTGATTAACTTCGTTTTCCATATGATCTATTATGTATCACATATGATTTACTATGTGAATTTTTGTACGTATCACCTATGATAATATAGGTTTGAATATAATTAATGACGCATAATCACATATGATAATATTTATATCACAAAAAGATGTATATGAATATACATAATCACATATGATTAAATAGAAATATCTATAGTTATCATATGTGATATGTAGAAAAATTCACATAGTGATATCACATGTGATGTTTGATCAAAATTGTGAAATTTTTTTAATTAAAAATGTATCTAGAAAAAATATTTATATAAAACTTAATAAAAATATTATGAATTAATAGAAATTAAAAGATAAATAAATCTAAAAGATGTAATGAGAACTTTTAAGATTTATCCAATTCAAATGATAATTATCCTATTTTTTAAAATTATTTTCTATTTTTTATTTATGATAATTTTTAACTAATGGATTATGTGGCCCATATTCTATTCCTTCTCGTAAATTAGTTTGCTTCTCGCATGATCCTCCCTCTGTATATATATATAAAGCTTCATTTTGGAAATTGAAGCAGTAACTAACCCACCTCCTGTGAGAGCATGTACTCTAAACTGCAATGTTCTAAGGATGGTCGTTAGAAAAACCTGCAGACCTTTGACTTTTGAGATGAAATAAAGCTGCCCATTAAAAATCTTGGAGTGCTAGCAGAGGTGAGCGGTTGGCTTGGTTTCAATAGGTTAGCTAGCTAGCTAATTAATCTTGTTTGAGCTGAGCCCACCAAGCCACAATGTTATTTACATCTCCTGGTCTACTAGTGTCGTCCTTTTTGGGGACTTTGATCAGTTGTAACTTCTTAATTAAGGTTCCCTTGTATTCTCTATGAATGATCCATAAGCGTAGTCAAGAGGCGAGCATATATGACCACATAGGAGCTGAGCCTTAATTAGCTTTTTGAGCATTGGCTGTTACAGTGATCTTGTATTTGGATTTCAAGAACAGCAATAGTGTCAAAAGAGAATTTCAAAGTTGCATATTAGCCCTTAAACTGTGAAAAAGTTACAAATTAGGCACCCAACTTAACCTTTGTCAATTACAAGCAGTTGTTTTCTATTAAGATAACAATGATTTAGGTTTGGTTTTAAGATATTGAACTTCATTAGATGAACCTGTAAGTTTATTTGTTATCCATATCGTTGAATGAAAGATAACAACTAATGCAGATTAGTGCAACTTTGATTGCAGATTGGCATTGTCCCTTGGTTGATATTATCTAACAAAGTTGGCAGATATTTAGTTAAGAAAATCTTGAAGTTGGCTTAACAAAACCTTTGTTCACGAAGGGGGGAGAGGTTTTAAATTCATTTTTTGGTTATTCATTGCAATATATGCATGCCTCTTATTTTGTAGTCTTCTAAAAAAATTCAAGTTACTAATACGATAATAATAAAAGTAGACGTCACGTGTACATGCATATATATAAACTCTCAGGTACTTCTTACACAGTCGGGTTGGATTATACTATTATACACACACACACACATATATATATATCATGATGTTATCGTTTTTATATGTAATGGCACACATTTGTTTCTTCACAAAATAGATTCGTTAATTACTTGCCAAAAAAACATTTGCTTAAAATAGTCAAAATAATTTATGGCAGGATTGCTTGTTCTAAAGTAGTTGTAATTGATTTGGTTATAATCCAAGAATGTGTTCAATTTCAAAGCATTAACACTTTGAGGAGAGTTTATGTTATCAGCAAAAACATGACCGAAAGCTAATGTTTTAGTTTTTAATGAACGTAAACAGATAATAAAAATTGCAGCCACGTTTAATCCAATTTAAGAAGGTCGTTGTACAATTTTAAACTCACTTACTTGTATGAAGATCAATGGGTGATCAACAAGGCTCACGTTCTAGATTGATGATCTCCATTACACTTGGGAGGGGTACTAACGCAACGTAGGTTTGCGGAAGGATCGGCAAGCGTCTAAACCCTTTTGATAACGAGAATTACGAAACGTAAAACTCAAAATTCAAGAGAAAACTCTCTAAAAGATGAACTTTTATTAATTAATAACTTGAAAAACAATTAAACCTAATAGTCCTATTTATAGCTAAACTAATTCAACGACAACTATGGAAATAAATATATCCTAATTCTAAACCAACTATAAAAGTAATTAAATAATTAATAAAAAAGAAGCCAAATAATAATCATAATAATAATTAAAACTAACAATAATTATCCTAAATTAAAATGACTAAAATAAGGAAGGAAATCAATCAGCTCAAAATAATCCAGTGTGCAACGAGACTTGTACCGAGACTTAACTCTCGGTGAAACTCTCGGTAGATTCTGTTTGCCTCTTTTTCAATTCCAATTTTCGAGCCTCTTTCGAGCTCGTTTTCTTCTTTTCGAAGGATAGAAGAAACACCTTGATAACTCTTGAATTCCCCCTGTATCAGTACCTGTCTAAGGTCGGCCTAAGTGGTGAAGCCCATGTCATGATTTGTAAGAGTGGGGGCAAAATCTTTCATTTCTTAAGCCTCCATCTCATAAGCTCAGCATCCATTCAAGTTTACTCCAAAGCACAAATCATCATCATCATGTGCTTGAGAATTGTTAGGTTAAAATAGGAGAAAAGCTTGGAAAGGTGGAGGAGACTCCATGCCTATAAATTATATATTGGTTTAGCGGAATGTTTTTAAGGGATCTGTATTTCATGGAAGAATATGAAATTGGAAGGATCGAAATCATTGCATTACTAGGAGATTGGGTATCACCAACGAAAATCAGTGACAACTTAAATCCATCAGTGATTTCTGATGGATCATCGACAAAAATTTGATGATTTTAAAATCCATCGGTGATTTCTGATGGATCACCAAAGGAAATATGTTTTTGACAACGACATGAAAATCAGTCGGTAACTCTAAATATCACCGACCGATTACCGATAACTGTAAATAAATAATAATTAAAATTAATTATAAAAGTATCCGTTGATGATCACCAAGGGGATTAATAAAAGTATTAATTTTTACTTTTTTATTAAATCTTTACAATCCGTCGGTGATCAAATTGGTGTGTTTGGTTTGTAGGAGGTTTATGTAACATATTTGGAATGAAACGAAATTCCATTATTTATAGACAATTTATAAAAATAAATTATAAGACAAGTCCCGGGTTCAATCTCGCCCTCCCCCCAACCCCCCGCCGCTTGCCTCAGCTGCAAAGTGAGCCAAAAATTGCCACCTCATATTGGTGTCCTTGGAGGCAGGTTCCGTGTGGGGTTGGTTGAGGTCGTTGGTATCAACTTTTTGCCCAAAAAACAAATTATAAAATTAAATTACCTTCCATTAATTGATTATCACAAAACATTGTAAAGCATTATTACAAACAGATCTTATTAAATTCCCATGAAATACCTATTAGCATATCGGATCTTTAAATCCAGCCTTAACAGGATTTCAATTGAATAGAATGCAATTACAAATCCTGTAGACTAACGGGGCCCTTAATATATATTTTTTTCTTGTTTTCCTTTTCTTGAGTGTAGAAATGTCTGAGATGAATCTTTGAGAGTGTAGTTGTAAATGGAGGAGGCTTCAGAGATAAAATTTTGTGATTGTAACAAATTTTCACATAGTATTTTCTCTTTGGAGGCCCATGGTTTTTTTTCCTTTTTAAAGTTTTCCACGTAAGTTTTTATGGTGTCATCTGTCGGTGTTCATTGTGCAAGTTACCAGGAAACGGTGTGACCAATTTTTCCAACAACAATTACCATCAAAATTGCACCTATCTTGCTTTGTTTCTTCCTCCATTTCTATGAGCAGCTCAATACTAGGTTTTTTTTTGAAGCATCACGTTTCTTCAAGTTGCATTTCAACATATGTTGGTTCTCCATAGCTTTGGAAGCATTTTTTTCTAGACAAATCCGATCTTTTCTTAGATATACGTACTTGAATAAAAATTATCTTTCTTTTTTATCCATGCACCCTCCCTGTAAAAGAGTATATAGTGATATATTGAATAAATATATATTAAATAAAATAATGATGTTCCAAACAAGTTTATATATTAAATAAAAAATTGTTACGTTTTCTAAAGCTACAAGTTGTAGACCTTGATCATATTCTTTTTTGGATATATATATATATATAGAGAGAGAGAAAGTCGGGTTCAAACGGGAACAATAACTATTTAAAAGAATATGAGAACTAACAAAATTATTAGTGATTTTACATTAACACACGAAAAATGGACTTTGGCGACGGTTTCAAGTCCACGTGGCTTTTTTATGCATTAATGTAAAATCACTAATTATTTTGTTAGTTCTCGTGTTCTTTTAAATAATTATTGTTCTCGTTTGATCATATATATATATATATATATATATATGTATATATGGGAGCGATCTTTTGCAAACAACATTTATTTTACAAACTCTACAAACTAAAATCAACCAATCAGATCATATTTTTTCATTTAATTTTTATATAATTTCAATTTGGAGGGTATAATTGACAATCCACATTACATGGTTATATTTATGGAAATATTTTATTTTTGAATTTATCTATAATTATAGACGATTATGTTTATGAAATTATTTTATTTTTAACTTTATCAAAATCATTGTATCCAAGAAAATTAAATTCTAGTTTTTATAATTTTTTTTACCTAATTACGGTTTTATTCTCTATATTTTTTAATTACGATTTTATTTTTTTAATTATTTCTAAACAATTTTTTTTCTTTTAATTACGGTTTTATTTTGTTTTAAATAAAGTTTTATTATGTTTATCATGGTTTTAATAAGGTTTCATTATGGTTGCAATAAAATTTCATCTAGATGATGAAATATGTTTTAGAGCTTTGTATGGGGGTGAAACTGTTTTAATATATTTCACTATGATTTTAATAAGGTTTCACTATGGTTTCAATAAAGTTTCACTACGGCTTCACTATGGTTTCTCTATTATTTCATCATGTCAATAATGAACTAAGGTTTCATTATGCTTCACTATATTTTTAATAAGGTTTAATTATGTTTTACTATTGTTTCAGTAATATATTAGTAAATTTATAATATATTAAAAAAAACTTCTCATTATTATCAAATATTTTTCATGGTTTTGATAACCTCCCTAAAATAGCACGATTTAATGCTTTTTCCAATATTATGCTTTCATGATGTATTTTCCCTTTTTGCCCTTCTAATACAATTTTATCAATTTAAGAAAATAGTTTTTAATTTTTATTACCTAAAATAACACAATTTAGATCTTGACTGTTGATTGATAAAATCTATAGTATGTAGGTGGGTTGCAAAGTTTGTAAAATAAACATGGTTTACAAATGAAACCACCATATATATATATATATATATATATATATATATATATATATATGTATATATATATATATATATTGGGAAACTACATTTTCTCAAGGAATATGTAAAATGGAATTTATTGCCTTATTGGGACGGCCACTGGAAGGAGACATTGTGACAAGTAGTGATATCAATATAATTTAATTGATTGGCCAGCAGTATCTTTTTTCCCGTTTGTTACCATGATCCATAGAATATCTCCTTTAAACACAATGTAACAAACTAACTATAATTTATCATTATATAGAGGGAGGTGCGGGGTAAACCTCACAAAAATGAAAAACTAAGGAAAATCTTAGTAACCGTTTTATCTGGACTATATACACTGTGCATACAAGTAATTGAAGTTGTTTTTGTTTTTAAGCATGTGGGGGCATGTTATGCATACCGGACAAATTGCTTACAAATTACTTATATTCACATGTACATACCATCCGGATGAACGGTTACCAGATGTTCCTCAAATTTTCATTTTTTTGCAGTTTTTCTCTAAACATGACCCTATATATAGTGAGGATCAAATGAGAACAATATCTATTAAAAAAAACACTAGAACCAACAAAATCATATATGATTTTACATTAATGCGCGAAAAAGCCACGTGGACCTAAAGTTGCGGCCAAAGTCGTCCGCGTGGCTTTTTTCGCGCGTTAATGTAAACTCACATGTGATTTTGTTGGTTCTCGTGTTATTTTAAAGTCTCTCTCTATTTTAAATATGCATTGAGATGCATTAGATCAATTCACTTCTAACACGTAATTTATGGGAGGTCATTTGATCAAAAGTGATGATCCACTTCTCATGGTTATCACGTTAAACTAAACTTCTTCACACGATTCTTCACCCCCTCTCTCTCTCTCTCTATATATATATATATATATATATATATAGATAGATAGATAGATAGATAGATAGATAGATAGATAGAGAGAGAGAGAGAGAGAGAGAGAGAGAGAGAGCAAGGATCATTTGTTAACCAACCATTTGTTGTTAACTTTATGAACCATTTCCAACCAATAGAAATCCATCTTTGACTGTTGTTTTCTTTGTTTTAGTATTTAATGCTAAAGAGTAGAAATGTCAATTCTTAATTAGCAAATATTTTATATTTCATTTAATTATTTGGGGGTTACAAAAATAAAGCCTCCTTGATTCTAGCGTAGGTTATGATTTAAAAAAAAATCATTTTCAAAATAATGTTAAAATCATATGAACATTTTCATGACTGATTTCATATTTTTTTTCAAAATCATATAGTGGTTATTTTCAAAAACTTTATCAGGTATTAATTTTAATTCAAAAATTCTCATACAGTGTTAACCTTATACATAATGATTTAGCTGTAATGTTAACTGTTTCGAAGGTGTGTTCAACAATGATGAACATTTTGTAGGTGTTCATGACATTGGGTAAATATATGCAACAACACTTGGCATGATGTTTGGTGTTTTCATACGAAACTCTGTTGGCTATAATTATCAGTTAGAAGTAGTTTGGGAACTAAATGAATTATGGGTATCAATTTTGATGGATTTTGAATTATGAATTTCATCGAACTCTAGATTATGTTTATTTTTCATTACTCTTGTCTTTTAGTTCACTGTTCATGAAACAAGGTTGGGTGAAAGTTTACATCCAATATTTAAGCAGTGATAATGGTAGTTCATTGATTGCATGTACCGTGGTAGCATCAGATCATACATACGACCATGAGTTTTTCATCTAACCTGTTCATGTTTGTTCATTACTTCACCATTGGGCATATGATCAAAAACTTGTTAACGAGTCACATGAACAGTAAGGTTGTAACACCCCAAATTTCGTTTGGCCGTTTTGCGAGGTTGTTTAGAGGAAAAGGAGGTCTCTGCGTCTGTCTACAGGGCGCACGGGTCGTGCGCCCTCCTTCAGAGAAAACGCACGGGTCGTGCATATGAAACAACGGCGAGGCAGTGGGCTTGTGCACGGGCCGTGCGCATTTCCTTCTTTGAGGGCGCACGACTGTCAGGTTGCTTTTTCGAGGCTAGCTTAAATATCTAGATTGAGAGATATTTTCCTATATCTCTCAATATCAGTTTCTCTCTCTCTTTCTTTTCTTCATTTCTTCTTTCGACTTCGAGGTAGCTTTTGGTTGCTAGTTTTCGGTGTTTCTAGCAAGAGGTCGGTGTTTTAAGCTTCACCTCTTCGTCGTGATCGATATCTGGTTTTCCGGGTTTTATTCTAAAACCTACTGGTGAGTTCCTACTACCATTTTACAAACTTTATACATGTCAAAACTCTTATTTGCGAAATCCGAAGTATTTCTACGGTATGATTTCATGTTCTCTACATTTTGATATAAATTAAGTTTTTGGTGATTTTCGGAGTTCCCGGTCAGTTTTGACTAAAATGACGGGTTCCGCCTTATTAGAAGTAAAATGATGTTTACTTGCCCATGTTTGTGGCTTATCGAAAGAATGTATATAAACTGATTTTATGATTATCTTTCTTACCAGCAGTTGGTCTGGAAAATGGCATTTTGAAATATAAATGTGTTGAAAGCTGTTTATCTAGCTTTAAACTGGTCACATGAAATATTGTGACAAGTCATGACTATACTAGTGGATCCCTAGGTATCGAGTCGGCTTATGGCTGGGAAGGATATGCCCCTTCTGTTGTAGTTAGATACATTTGATCTTCGGGGGCACTTGGTACGGTTATGTGAGACCGGTTACTAGCCATGGGTCAAATGTAGTCTAACGAACGAGTATGAGTGGTTCCTTGGGGGCCTCCCTCACATCGTAGTACAGACCGAAGCGTTCGTGGCCATGGTTCCATGTATTTAGCTCATAACTCGGATTTGTGGTTTACTTTGTGTTACACCACAATCCTTGGTAAAATGGTTCTTTTGTCATCGTATGATGAGTTTTGGACCGAAAAGGCCCGGTTGTGGCGAAATGTTATCTTTTATAAATTAAAACTTTATGAAAAGATTTCCTTATGATACTGATGTTTATATTTCGGGAAGTTTATAAAAGAACTACTTGTGCATTAAATTGTGAGGTTCTGGAAAGAAGGTTTATGGTCTCATTTTAATGGATTTCATTCTTATCAACAGTTAACTTGAAAATGCTTATTTGAAAAGATTCCCTTTGATACAAAAGTTTATATCTCTTGAAATTTATAAATTGTATGTTCTCACTAGACTTTAAGCCTAACATTTTTTCTCAAATGATATGTATAACAGGTTTCCCTTAGCGGTGGGTTGCCAGGGTTTTGAGAGACGGGTTTGGTCTCGAGGCTTTTGGGATGACTAGTATTGTAACTGGGCATTTGTTAAGTCCCATTCTTTTGGTGAATTATGGATTGTCATCTGATGTAATCTAGATAGATGTGTCTAGATTAATTTGTTGATGAATTCTATATCTGTATAGGTTTTGTAAAGTCTTAAGGACTGATCCCCTTTATGGGAGGTTTATATCAATACAAGTGTCATGTTGCCATAATTCCAGGTTTTAATTTACTCTGATTTTTAGAGTATTATAAAGGTGGTGGTTCATTCATGTTCATATTTCTTCATATGAATATGATATTTAAAAGTAATATATTGTTCATATTTCTTCATATGAATATGATATTTAAAAGTAATATTGTTCATATTTTTTCTTATGAATATTATATTTAAAACTAATAATGTTCATATTTCTTCATATGAACATGCATGAACCGGGGGTTACGATTCTTTTGGAAGAAATAATGTTCAAATACATTCAGATTCATGAACACTAATGAACCGGGGGTTACAATTCTTTTGAAAGGAACATTAATTAAGAGAGAATAAAGACATAATGTTTCATTTATTTTTTTCCCAAAATACCCTTATCACTATAGTTCACTCCTAATTTTTCATTAATTGTGCATTTATTAAGGCTTTTAAAAGATATTCAATCTCAACCATTGATTTTCATGATCAAGGGCTTATAATGGTTCATAGAGTTAACACAAAAAATGTGGTTAACAAATAAACCTGGCCCTATATATATATATATATATATATATTTAATTACTACTCAGGTTGCAACAATGAATCCATAGAAAATTTATAGTATAAATAAGCATCCATATCTCATCATCTCTTTCACTCAAATTATAGATTTCTAATTGTTCGAATCTAGCTAGCTAGATATATCAATGGCACCAATAGTTAGGAAATACTCGACCGTCACCATCATACTTGTCATCAGTTTTGGGTTTTAGGCCGCATTAGCTGATGATGGGATCGGAACCATCAATGATCCTCCATACGTTCGTACGTATAACTAAAACCTTCTTCCAAAGTTACTTTTGTCAAGTAGTTTGGAATCTGGAGGCCTCACTGAACAAAAATCCACTTGACCAATATGAATATCATATTTTTCAACTCGACAACTGAGACTTCCCCAATAGTTATGCAACCTAATAAAATACTTCAAAATTTAGCGACTACAAAACAAAAACTCGAAATGATTGTCGATTCCATTGTAACAAATCCATAAACATCAATCTCTAATACACGATTAATCGCATTATGTTAGAATAGAATTTTGAGTCAATTTGTTAAGTAGTTTTGTTTAATTGTGTTGACTTTTCTATGTAGCTTGTGTAGTGGTCAAGGTTGTGTTTGACCCTATATAAAGCATATCCTTTTGTCTTGTTTTAAGTAAGTAGTAGTAAGCTTTCAGTCTAAGTCATTGTAACCTTTCAATGTTAGATCAATGAATACGACATCATTTGTGACTAAATTTTCTCATCATATTTCTTTGATTGTTAATTCATTTGTGTATAATTGCTTGATTTCTGGGATCACAATTGGTATCAGAGCCTGAACAGAAACAACAGGAAGATTTGAAGCATCGAATTGAAGACAGATTGGTCACAGTTTCTATTTTCGGAAAGACACTGTTCCATAGAAATGGAATTTGTGATTTCATGGTTATCTCAATTAAAAATTGATACCGCAATGTTCGTATGAGATAGAGGATCATTTCTTGTTTTGGTTGATTTCTAATTGGACCAACAGATTGTCATAATTTGATCAATCTTTCCAATTTTAGCAACCTTTCATTCGCGGGCTGCCAAGATCAATTCCCACGTTGTTTGTTTTTCATATGGAAATTCCCTCCGTACGGTTGTTATAGATGATATAAAGATCATTCGTTCAAAGTTTCAGAGTCAAACATCATTATTTCGATGGATTTTGGATGGAAAATTCGAAAATAAGGCTGAGATCTATAGAATTCGCAACATTCTTGAAGAACTTGCAAGTAGAACTCGCAGAGTGAAAGAATTCGCAGAATACCTATTTCTATTGTTCTTAAGGAAAGAATTCGCAGAGTAAAAGGATTTGTAGAATGAAGAATTCGCATCCGTGAAGAATAAAATGGCTAAGTGAAGAATTCGTACAAGTGCTCTATACGAAAAGTCAAGAACTCGCAACTGTGTCTTATACGAATTCTAAGAACTCGCATAGGCATTCTTGCGAAAATTTAAGAACTCGCATAGGCCTTCTTGCGAAAAGTGAAGAACTTGCACAAGCCATCTTGCGAAAAGCTCACAATTCGTATCCTTACTTATATCCTTCTTACGAATTGCTTGCTTACGAATTGCTTGCTTACGAATTCCTCACTTGTTGAACTTTGCGTGTGAGCCTTACGAATTGGTATCAAAATTGATTGCCTTGAGTGTGCCTTACGAATTCTTGCCTTCAATTTCATTTTTAATTGATTTTTCAGTGTTTTCACTTTAAATTTTGTTGTTCTGTTAAAAGATCATTTCAAGCATAACTGTTCATTGATTTTAATCATGCCTTATATTGATGAGAAAGGAAATCTTTGTCTTACCAACAGGGAATGTGCATTGTCATACATGTCGGAGATTCCAAAGATAGAAGCTGAGAATGAAAAGCTCAAAAGTCAAAATTCAAAGCTCATAACAGAGATTGATACCCTGAATGTCAAATTAACAAAAGCTGAAGCACAAGTATCAACTTATGAATCAAAAGGAAAAGAATGGATAAATAAAGTTGATGAAAGATTCAAGAAAGAGAAAGCTAAACTGGAGAAAATCTTCAATCTAAAATTGTTCGAACTTTCAAGGAAAGTTGAATCAGAGAAGAAAGAACTAGAACACAGATGTACCAAACTTTCAAAACAAGTTTATGATTTTGAAAAAATTGTCATAACTGAAAGAGATATCTTTGACAAAGAAAGAAAGAATTCTGAAAAGAAAAACACTTTACTGTTCAGAGAGATTTCTGATAAAAATCAAAACTTGGAGAAAGATTTTGAAGCTGAAAGAAAACATTTTGAATCTGTGATTTCTGAACTTTCTGACAAATTAGTTGTCTTGTCAACATATATACAAAAGGGACAGAAGACTAAATCTGAAATCAAAAGCAAATTTGACAAACTTTGTAATGAAAAAGCCAAGTTGAATGACAAGATCGGTCAACTTGAGAAAGCTAACGCTGATTTATCTGACAAGTTAGCATATGATACACCTGTATTATCTCCTTATGATGGTGATGCAAATGAATCAATGTGATCCTTTCAATCAGTAGATAGCTTGTATCAAAAAATGGTTTTCAAGAAACAAGCTGTTAAATCTGAAGTTTTGAAACCAAATCAGATTAAACCTTCTAGTCCATTTTATGTCAAATCAGTTGATAGATACGCTTATGGATTTAATGCTTCCAAGAAAGAGAAGATGATTTGGGTTATTAAAGGTTCTCCTGAATCAGTCAAATATCATAAATCAACTGCAGAAGCTGAACTGAAGAAAAAGAACAAAGCACAGAAAGGTAAATCTTTTGCACCTGATGTTATCAAGTCAAATCAGCATCTAATCAGGTTAGCAAAAAGAAAACTTTGTTGTTCATACTGTTGCAGTAATGATTTTGTTCATAAAGCACACATCTATAAAAGGTATTTCTCAAAGAAGAAGTTTATTGATATTGTTTATCACAGAAGTGGAAACCACTCACTAAAGGTTCCACATACTAACCAGACTGGACCCAAACTCATCTGGGTACCAAAACATATTCAACCTGTGATGCAGGATCCTCCAATCAAAAAGGAGTGAGCAGGACAATGGTTTCTAAACACAGCAGTTTAGGACCCAATCTTCAATGTTCAAGACTATGACTTCTAGACAAAGCAGTCTAGGACTCAAATTTCAATGTCAAGATACTGATGATCTTGATTGCCAAATTATACTAGGGAGTTTTTAAGATTAAATGTCATATTGTGTATAATGAGAGAATGAAATATTTGGGGAGAATGTAGTATTCTTAATTGTCACATTTTTATCTGGATGCAGATATGAAGGGGGAGCATATCTGTACAGCTGTTCAAAAGGTCCACATAATGTCAAGGGGGAACCCAACAGCAAAATCAGACAGACAAATACATCAAATGTCAAGGAACAGAAGGAACAGACATCAAGTCAAGGGGAGCTTAATGATAAAATCTGAAAAGGGTTGTAAGTGTGTTGTGTGTGTGAAAATGTTTTTGGAATAAAAATAATGTAAAAATGTCATTTTTAGAAAGTTCCCATTTATGGAAAGTTTCTATTTTTGGCAAGTTTTTAAAAAAGTTTTTAAAAATTAGAAAGTTTCCTCATTTAGAATGTTTTTCAAAAAAGTTGGAAATTGGCTAAGTCAGGAATTCACATACCTCACACATGCGAAATCCGAGGAATTCGCAGATGTGAGAGATACGAATTCTTGAGAATTCGCAGATGTGAGTGTCACGAATTCTAACAATTCGCATAAGTGTTTCTGCGAAATGTGAAGAATTCGTAACACACACCTTTATGAATTCTTGAATTTCTTGCACAGAATTCGCATAATCGTTCTTTGCGAATTCTCACACATTGTCTCATTTTTTCAAGAGACAATTCGTATTCGTGTTGATTGCGAAAAGTTGTGGTCCAATCCACTTGTGCCACGTGTCACTCTTAATCTCGAGTATAAATAGAGTTCATATCTGAGAAAACCTTACTTTTGGCATAATCTTTTTAGCTTACGAATTATTCGAGCACAAACCCTCTCCAAAACCCTCCATTGCGATTTCTAAAGTTTCATCTGATTCCTTCGATTTCTTGTTCTAAAAAGGTGTTTCTTTGTTTTGTTTGTTCATATTATATGTTTTCTTGTTTGATTTGTCGCAGGTTACCCTAAACTAGACTTAGAATAGTGTTTGTCAATTCGTATGACTGTATTCAAGAACTCGTGGGACTTATATATATTTTTTTCTTCTTTTAATATTGATCTTGATAAAGTGTTAAGTGTGAATTCAGATCACAGGTAACATTCATGGACTTAAATCGAACCTAAGATTGATAACATTTTGATCTAAAATTACTACTTGTTGGGATTGAAATCGAAACTTATTTTTCGACTTTTCGTATGTTCATCAGAGACTTATTGGATATTCAAATCATATGGTCGAAAGTTCTTTAATGTTGGTTTTGATTGCTTAAAATCTGTTTAAATCCTCAGTCGATCCTAACAGAATACTAATATTGGGTTTATAATAAAATGAGAAAACTTGCTTTTTACTATTACATTACAAGGGTATATATAGCTACAATTACATCGGTTACAAAGGTGAATTGGGGGTTACAATCTTGAATGATATGGGAGTTACAATCTTGAATGGGGGTTACAATCTTGAATGATATGGGAGTTACAAAGGATAATAAAAGCTATCCATATTTATCCTTGACATGCCCCCGCAAGACGGATGGCGGTGACGACAGACCGATCTTGGACATCAACATAGTAAACTTTTGTCGACTTAGAGGCTTTGTAAGAGCATCGGCTAACTGGTCTCCCGTAGGCACATGAATGACACGCATGGTGTCATTTTGAACTTGTTCACGAACAAAGTGATACGCAAGATCGAGGTGCTTCATTCGAGAATGAAAAACTGGGTTGGCACTGAGTTGAGTGGCACCCATGTTGTCACAATAAATGACCGGTTGGTGATGGAGATTGACACCCAATTCTTGCAGTAAATTACGGAGCCATAGAAGTTCACCTGCGGTTTTTGAGACAGCCTTATATTCTGCCTCGGTAGATGATTGAGCTACAGATCTATGCTTTTTGGAGCTCCATGTAATGGGTGTACGACCCAAGAATACAACTTGACCCATGGTTGAGGTGAAATCGTCCTTGTCCATACCCTAGTCTGCATCCGAAAACGCATGAAGATTGAGTGGGGAGTTCTTGTAGATGGTGATACCTTTGTCTAATGTTCCAGAAAGATATCTTAGTAACCTTTTCAAGGTTGCCCAATGTGTTGAACGAGGTTGATACATAAATTGTGATAACTTATTAACCGCAAATGCAACATCTGGGCGAGTTAGGGTGAGATATTGAAGACTTCCCACTGCTGTCCTATAATCTGTCGGGTTGTCTATCAAGGTACCAGAGTACAGTGATAGAGCTAAGTCTTTGATCATAGGAGTTGGCACCGACTTTGCTCCTTTCATTTTAGTGCGCTCAAGAAGATCACTGATGTATTTCTTTTGACTAAGAAAGAGACCATGCATGGTAGGGAGAACTTCCACACCTAGAAAGTAAGATAGTGATCCAAGGTCTTTTAAAGCAAACTTTCTAGTAAATTGTTTGACAAAATCATCCAAGGAATGAGCATTAGGCCCCATAAGAACAATATCATCCACATAAACCATTAAATATATTGGAGATATGTGATGATGCAAGATAAATAGAGAGGCATCGGCTATGGACCTTTTGAACCCAAAGCTTAAGAGAAAATTAGCTAACTCTGTGTACCAAGCTCGTGGGACTTGTTTGAGCCCATATATTGCCTTGCGGAGTTTGCAAACATAACTCGGATATGTTTTGTCTGGAAATCCTGGAGGTTGTGCCATGAAAACCTGTTCATGAAGTGAACCATGTAAGAAATCATTATTAATATCAAGCTATCGAATAGACCAATTGCTTGTGACGGCTAGACTTAACAGAGTTCTAATGGTTGCCGGTTTAACTACAGGACTGAATGTATCGGTGTAGTCAAGACCAGGTTGTTGTTGGAAACCTTTGGCAACTAGACGAGCTCGATATCGCTCAATAGTACCATTTGGTTTGTATTTAATTCGAAAAACCCATTTGCACCGCACCAAGTTTTGGGATGGATCGGGTGGTACTAAGTCCCATGTCCCAAGTTTATGGAGAGCCTGGATTTCATCAAGCATAGCTTGACGCCAAAGAGGGTCCATGAGGGCTTCGGTAATAGAGGTTGGCTCAGATGGTCTATGTTGGGTAGTGGTTGGGTTGGCATATTTTGGATTCGGTTTAAAAATATTGTTTCGGGAACGTGTGGTTATAGTTTGGGTGGGAGGGGTGGGGGAGGAGGTGAATGGGAAGAGTTTGTAGATGAGGGTGAGGGTGATGGAGAGGGCGAATATGAGGAGTTTGAAGGTGGGGGAGGAGGTGGGGAAGGAGGAGAAGATGTAGATGACTGCTCATTGGACGTCTCATCTATAGTTGTCAATGGGGATGTTATAATAGGAAGAGAGATGGGGC